>CM042688.1:316381698-317581698 GCA_023614405.1 Avena insularis | reverse complement strand
CTAGAGCACTATCGTAGAGTGAGGAGTATCGGTCCCATTGTATCATAGCTTACAGAATGGTTCTTAAAACCATATGTTTTCCTTTGATGTTGTGGTGTGTGTGTGTGTTTGTATCGTGTGCTTTGCTTGAATGAATGAAAAGAAGTTAGTTGCAAAACCTGAGTCAAACTCAAAGTTTTTAGCTTTGAAATCAAAACCATGAACCTTAGAACTTTCCCTCTTACCCCTTTCTCTATCTCAATCTTCAGATGACTCGTGGAAACCAAGGAGGGAGTAGCTCATCGCAAGACCCAGTGCTGCAGATTTTGCAGACTCTCATTGCAGACCATGAAGCTAGTAGGGTAGAGCGCCAAGCTAATCTAGCAACACTACAGCAGCTCGCCCAGATGGCTCACAACAACCAGAACCATGGAAATCAGGATCATCATGGATCCAAACGCAAAAACTTCCAGAATACCAATCCCCCAATCTTTAGCACTTCAGAGAACCCACTAGATGTGATGGACCGTTGCGCATAATGGAGAACAACTTAGAAGTAGCAGGAGTGGATGCCAACGAAAAGGTTCTTTTTGCCACCCACTATTTGGCAGGAGATTCAAGAGCATGGTGGAACAGCACCCGCACAATGAACCATGGTCAAGTGATGACATGGGAAGCCTTCAAAATCAAGTTCAGCCGCACCCACATGCCGCAGGGTCTAGTCACCCAAATGAGGGATGAATTCAGAGAGTTGAAGCAGGGAAGAATGACTGTAGTGGAGTACCGTGGCAGATTCTTGTCCCTAGCCAGGTATGCACCTGATGAGATCAACACGGAGGCCAAGAAGAAGGAGAGATTCCTAAATGGACTGCATGATGAGATGCAGACTGTCCTCGTCAACATCCGTTTCGAGGATCTCGAAGAGCTAGTCGACTCTGCCATTCAGATGGATGGAAAGATTAATCAAGCAAACGACAACCACAAACGTCGTATGATGCACCAAGCTGGATCCAACAGTCACCAGAAGTACCGTCCCAACCCTTCTGCAGGATATGCACCGAGGAACAATCGACCCCCAATGTCTCACCCAAGCTACCCCAACCGTAGTGGAGGAAATGTGAAGTCCGAAGGAAACAACAACCACCCTGGCAACGCCAACAATTTCAACCGTGCACCTCCCAAGAGCAACAACAACAACAACAACACTGCACCCAGAACTAGAAGCAATGGTGTGCCCGTGGCAGCAAAAGACAAGTCTCAAATTACTTGTTTTGAGTGTGGAGTGAAGGGTCACTATTCCAATGAGTGCCCCAAGAAGATTGCCGCCACTACCAATGTGAATGCCCCAGCTCAACAACAGTGCCGTGTTCAACTAGGAAGAAGATTCGCCCTAGGGAACCCTCACAACCGCAACGGCCGTCTCTTCCACATGAACGCCGAAGAAGCCCAAGAAGCGCCAGATGTAGTGCTGGGTATGTTTTCTGTCAACTCAGTCTTAGCAAGAGTGTTGTTTGATTCTAGAGCGTCGCACTCATTTGTCACTGAAGAATTTGCATGCACTAGTAAGATTCACCCAACCAACTTGAAGCATGTCATGATAGTTCAAATCCCTAGCTCAACTACAAAAGCTAGAAAAATTTGCAAAGTTGTGCCTATCAGAATACATGGGATATATTTTTATGCCAATCTAATAGTACTTGGAACCAAAGGTTTGGAAGTAGTACTAGGAATGGATTGGATGTCAAAGCATAAAGGATTGATTGACTGTGCCAACAAAGCCATCACCATGACCAGTAGCTCTGGAGTATCAGTAGAGCATATATCTGAAACCTTGCCCCGTCAATTCAAGTGTAATAAAAGTCTAGCCCTACCCACCATTGACCAAGTCAGAGTAGTCTATGAATACCCTGATGTATTCCCAGATGAATTGCCCGGTATGCCCCCAGATAGGGATATTGAGTTCATTATTGAACTAATCCCCGGAACCGGACCCATAGCCTAGAGACCCTATAGTATGAACCCCTCAGAGTTAGTGGAATTGAAGAAGCAGTTGTATGCTATGTTGGCAACAGGCTTGATTCAACAAAGCGCATCGCCATGGAGATCACTAGTGTTATTCGTCGATAAGAAAGTTGGAGGCAACCGTTTGTGCATAGATTACAGGAAGCTAAATGACGTCACCATCAAGAACAAGTACCCTTTGCCAAAGATAGAGGATCTATTTGATCGGTTGACTGGAGCAAATGTGTTCTCTAAGATCGATCTTAGGACTAGTTATCACCAACTTAAGGTTCGTGCAACGGATATTCCAAAGGCCGCCTTTACTACTCGTTATGGATTATACGAGTATACGGTCATGTCTTTTGGACTAACCAATGCCCCTGCTTATTTCATGAATCTCATGAATAAGATCTTTATGAATTTTCTGGATAAGTTTGTCGTTGTGTTTATCAACGATATCCTTATCTACTCCAAGTCAGAAGAAGAGCATGAGCAACATCTGAGAATCATCCTTGAAACCCTTAGAGAGCATCGGTTGTATGCCAAGTTCAGCAAATGTGAGTTTTGGCTGAAAGAAGTAGGATTCCTAGGACATATTGTGTCTGCCGGAGGAGTCGCTATTGATCCCGCCAAGATCAAAGATGTCGAAGAATGGGAACCCCGAACCACTCAAACCCAAGTCCGTGCATTTCTCGGATTAGCGGGATATTACCGCAAGTTCGTAGAAGGATTCTCGAGCATTGCCAGGCCCATGACTCAATTGCTGAAGAAGGACAAGAAGTTTGAATGGACCGACAAATGTGAAGCAAGTTTCCAAGAGCTGAAGAAGAGATTGATTTCAGCCCCAATATTGATCATGCCCGATATCAAGAAGCCGTTTGATGTGTATTGTGATGCATCCAAGATTGGTCTCGGATGTGTGTTAATGCAAGAAGGCAAAGTTATCGCATATCTGTCTAGACAACTGAAGCAACATGAGCAGAACTATCCTACCCATGATCTTGAGTTAGCAGCCGTAGTTTTGGCATTGAAGACATGGTGTTATTATCTTATGGGTAATCGCTGTGAGATTTACTCAGATCACAAAAGCTTGAAGTATATTTTCACTCAGAAGGAGCTGAATATGAGGCAAAGGAGATGGATAGAGTTAATCAAGGATTATGACCTTGACATTCACTATCACCCTGGCAAAGCCAATGTGGTAGAGGATGCTCTTAGCAGATTGCCGTGTAGGCTAAACACTATGATAAAGGAGAAGCAGCCAAGTTTGTGTGAGGAGTTGGAGCAGTTTAGGACTGAGCTAGTTTTCCAAGGATTTCTAGCTAGCATTGAACTTCAACCCACTTTGATTAGCCAAATCAAGGAAGCCCAGAAGGGAAATGAAAGTATCGATGGAATCAAACGTCGTATTGGTACAGGAAAGGTACCTGGATTCACCGAAGACGAAGAAGGAGTTCTGTGGTACAAAGGTCGTATCTGTGTGCCCGTAGATTCGGAGCTAAAGCAAGTTATCATGCAAGAAGCTCATAATACTCTTTATTCTATCCACCCCGGAGGAATGAAGATGTATCAAGATCTGAAAGAGCAATTTTAGTGGCACAAGATGAAGAGAGAAATCGGAAGCTACATCGCCAAGTGTGATATTTGTCAACGAGTCAAAGCGGAACATCAGAGACCCGCAGGACTGTTGCAACCCTTATAGATTCCGGAATGGAAATGGGATTCCATCGGAATGGACTTTATCACCGGTTTGCCTACTTCGAGTAGGGGAAATGACTCAATCTAGGTCATTGTTGATAGACTGTCCAAAGTAGCTCATTTTATACCTGTCAAGACAACCTACCAGAGTCTGAAGCTAGTAGAGTTGTATATTGCCAGAATTGTTAGTCTGCATGGAACCCCCAAGACCATAGTATCAGATCGAGGAACCCAATTTACCTCGAGATTTTGGCAGAAAGTCCAAGAAGTATTAGGAACCAATTTGAATTTCAGCACCGCTTATCACCCGCAAACCGATGGACAGACTGAAATAGTCAACCAAATCCTAGAGGATATGTTGAGAGCTTGTGTGTTAGAATATGGGTCAAAATGGGAAGATTTCCTGCCTTTTGCAGAATTCTCATATAACAACAGTTATCAAGCTAGTTTGCAAATGGCACCATTTGAGTTCCTATACGGAAGAAAGTGTTGTACCCCTTTGAACTGGTCGCAAGTAGGAGAGAGTCAGATTTTTGGACCCGGTGTTCTCCGAGAAGCCGAAGAGAAGGTTCACAAAGTCCATGAGCACCTCAAGACCGCCCAATCCAGACAGAAGAGTTATGCTGACAAGAGAATGAGAGGCCTGACTTTCAATGTCGGAGATTTTGTATATCTCAAGGTTTCATCATTGAAGGGAACCCAACATTTTAGTCTGAAAGGAAAGTTAGCCCCCAGATATATTGGACCTTTCAAGATTCTGAATCGCCGAGGAGAAGTATCTTATCAACTGGAACTGCCAGAAGATATGTCTCCCATCCATAATGTGTTCCATATCTCGTTACTTCGCAAATGCTTAGAAGTTCCGGAGAAGACCGAAGTTTTCAAGAACATCGATCACCGAGCTGTTGATATCAACAAGGATCTAACGTATCGTGAAGTGCCCATCCGTATCTTGGAGGAAGCCTACAGAACCACAAGGACCCAGAGTATCAAATTTCTCAAGATTCAATGGAGCAACCATACCGAAGAGGAAGCCACTTGGGAGCGAGAAGATTACATTAGGACAGAGTTCTCAGATCTCTTTAGTTCCTAGTTTTCTTTGTTAAATCTCGGGACGAGATTTTTTTTAAGGGGGGAAGGTTTGTAACATCCCAAAACTTTAATCCAAGTGATCAAGATCAAATCTACCCAATTTAGGGTTAACAAAAACTTTTTCTATTTAAAAATCTTTAAGCATTCATATGTGTGTGCGTCTAAAATAGGAGAAGTTTTGAATTGCCATCATTGAGTGATCTATTGGTTGTAAAATGACTCTAAGGTGAATTACACATCATCTAGATCATTCCCAAGCAAAAACCAAAGAAAAAGAAATCAAAAAGAATTAAATAAAGGAAATGGTCACTTTTGCCATTTTAATCACCTAGCCCACTTTGGGTGTTCCTAGCACTCCAATTCCAACAGAAACAATTGTGGATCTTTGCACCCCTTGCTAGTACAAGTAGTGATGTGCCAAGGCCCACTTTGTGATCTCCCAAAAACATTCAAACTCTAATTTTAAATAACATTTGAAAATTGAATCTAGTTCATATGTATAGATCACACTTTTTCAAAAACCATCCAAATGAATTCCATTTGACAAATCCTAGCAACCACATATGCTTAAGCATGTAACAAACCACTCCAACAAAAATCTCTGAAAATTCAAAAGTTTTCTTCATGCAGCCATTTAATCAAACACTTGGCATGCACTGATCACACTCTAGTTTAGGTTCACTATTTCTATAGGGTTTTGCCACCCATTTGACCTCAATTTACTCCCTGTGTCCCTCCTAGCTCTAACCAAACCATAATCAACCCACCCCCTAGTCCCCAGCGCCAGTACCACGCCACCCCGAGGCCATGCTCGCCGGCTAAACATGCACAAGCCGCAGGAGACCACCAACCCCTCTCCGCCACTCGAGGGAGTGAGGCGTGACCTCACTGCCGTCCACGGTCCACCCCACGATCACTGCCAGCCCCTGGACCACCCCAGAACCGCGCCGCAATATCCTCTCTGTGCGCGTCGCCTGAGCCACGCCCGCCAAAGACGCCACGCATCGCGTCTCGACCACAGACCGCGCACGCCGCTCCGCCTTGACCACCTCACCCCGCCAGACACGGTCGTGCACCACCGCGTGACCCACAGTTGCCAGGAACCACGTCGAGCACCGCCTCTGTCTCCCAGAGCACGCGACGCTCCCGACCAATTGCCACCGCCCCTAGCTGTGCCATAAAGCCGTAGAGGACCGCCAGGAGGCAAGCCACCGTCCGCCTACGCCGCCCATGCCTCTAGGCCTCAGAAATCGCCACCGACGAAAGCGGCCTGCCGCCTCTCCCCTCGACGAGCCTATATAAGGAGGCCACCCCCAGCCTCATTCTCCACACTCCCACACTCCTCTCTCCCCACTGATCGTTTCCCCTCTCTCGCTAGAGCCGCTCGAGCAGCCAGTCGCCGGAATTGCGCCGGAGTTAGCCGTAGCAGAGGAGGAGAAGTCCCCATCGATTTCGTCCACCCCCGGAGCTGCTGCGACCTCGCATGAGTCCGTCGTCATCGTCTCGTTCGATCGCCCCATCGCTGCACTAGCTGGAGCCCTGGAACGTCCCCACTGCACCCCCACCGAGCTGCCAGGGTTCAGTCTCGCCAGGGACGAGTCCGTCGTCGACGTTAAGCCCCAGTCGTAGATCTTAGTTCTAATTCTATGGTCCACGTTGCCCCATACCGCTTCGCGTGTAATGAGCCACTGACAGGTGGGACCCCCCTGTCAGTAGCCCTCAGCGCCGCGGAGTGAATCTGGGCCGCCCCGTTAGTGTTCCCGCATGACCCAGTTAATTCAAATTAGGATTTTTCTTTTTAGACTTAAACTAGAATCTGTCCCTTAGTTTAAAAATCATTTCAGAGACTTTTACAAATACAAATTGAGTGATTCGAATTTTGTTGGAAAGGTAATGAAAATCTCTATCCAAGCCCGTTTGATTTAAATCATTTAGAGTTAGAGATCTCTCCTAGTAAAAATAACAAGACAGAAGCTTTTGCACATTCAAAATTTTTTATAAAATCAACCATAGTAGCTTTTGAGTTGATTCCAACTCTCAAAAATCACATTTAACCATACCTATATGAATATGTAATTATATTAAGGTTTGCATGCATTGAATTTTGGACTAGTACCAAAATAATGCTATATAGGCATTTCTAGTCACTTTAAATAATTAATTATTAAACTTAAACTTATTAAAATATGATCCAACCTTTAAATCACATTCCCATATGTTAGAACATGTGGTAGTGACATGTGTCCACATGATCCCATATTTTAATTGGAGAATATTAAACCTTAGGTAATTTCAATGAGTAGAAATTACTTTTCTCAAATAAAAAGAATGAAGCTAGTTCATTAAATCTTGTGATGTTGGTGATGATAATAGATCATCAAATGTGTGACTTAGTGTGCTAAGTAGACTAGTTAAGTATTGTTTGGTGATGGTGTATTCCATGTGTATTCATAGACGATAGTATCGACCAAGTCTACGAGGAGGAGGAGTTCTACCAAGAAGAGGAGGAAGAGAATTTCAACCACTGCACCAACCAAGGCAAGCTAACACTTGCAAGTTTCTTAACTATGCAAGCTATTATTGGCAAGCTAACACTTGCAAGTATTATACCTAGCAAGCCATCTTTAGCAATGCAAGCTAACCCTTGCAAGATAGATAACCCCAGCACGATGCATTAGGCATCCTTTGGTTATACCATTTTGACTTATACCTACTCCAAGTTTTATTTACAAGCTTTACCTTCTTTACTTTACCAAAGTCCTTTACTTGTTTAAAGGTAGCATAAAGAGTATAAAACTTGACCTATCTAGTTAGACTTAGATGTCATTCTGTGGCATGAGATTGATCTTAGCATCCCACCTTAGTGAACACTCTTAACTTAGTAGTTGGAACTAAACCAAAAATTGGTTCACTTTAGATGGGAATCCTTGGTGAAAATGATTTATGAAAACCTTGGAATGATGAGTCATTCTATTGAGATGTTTTGACATGTGCTGAGAAACACCAATGGTTTATGATGATGATGAAAATGTTGAGGCATGAGCCTTAGCCCTTTTACAAAAACTGATGGTTGGGTTCGGATGTGATACCATTCCAATTTTACCGTACAACCACAATACCTAAATTGGGTAAGGCTTAGCCGGAAGTTTATATGCATTAGTATTAGTTCCCTCGCGGGAGAGGTTTGAGCTGAGGCTACCTCTCAATATTGTCCACCTATGAAGTGCCCAGGATGACAGATGGTCATGGCTGGGAGGCCATGCTCATAGGAGAGGTGCTTATACTAGAATGTGTAAAGGAAAGGTTATGTTTGATTATTTGCATACTAAGTATGATGATTCAGGGTTATCCCTGACAGATGTATCGAATCTTGTGGTGAAAGTGTACCACCTCTGTAGAGTGTCAAACTATTCGAATAGCCGCGTCCGCTGTTATGGACAGTTGGAGTGGCCATACTGTTCCGTTCTCAGATGTTTTCAAAACGACTTATGAAATGAATTGTGACATGACTTGACCACAACAGAGTTGTTACTACGACAACTAAGTTCCCACTTAGGTGTTTTCAAACTTCTTTTATCTTTCTTTGTTTCTGAACTCATCTTAGGTTTCAAACTTAACTTTACAAACAAACTTAGAGTTAGCATTTCCTACTAGAACTATCCTACTTGTTAGTGGTAGTTTGCGAGTACTTAAAGAGTACTCATGGCTTTTGTCCCTGGCTATTCCTATGGCCAGACTACTAGGAGGACTACCCTGAAGGAGGACAGCAGGATGGCTACGACAACTAGGATCATCTCCCATCGTCAGTATTGTCTGTGACTCTAAAGATGGACCCCACCGCTACGCTATTTATTCCGCTACTTGATTGTACTAAGACTGGATCATGAGATCCTTTATTTATGTAAGACCTTATTATGGTTTGTAATGGATGATGTACTGTGATATCCAATCTGTTATGTCTCGCATAAATGGTAATCCTGGGATTGCGAGGTATGGCATAACAGGCATCTAGGATTAAAAATCTGGGTGTTGACATCGTCCTTCTCATATGTTTTTCAATGATACGGATATTTTTCAAGGTGCGCATATAGATAAAGAGTTCAAGGACAAAACATTGGATGAAGGGTACTACAAACGAGATGTAGATTTGATGATTGTAGCACCACCGTTATAAAAGGGAGGTAACGAAACCCTAAAGGTACGACGGAAACCCAACCACGAGAAATCATGGACTCAAAGAAAGGAAGAGAATAGATTCAAAACTCGCAATGGTAAGAGGAGAATAGCACAGAGGTAAGGAGTAAAAACAGACTTAATCAGATATATCCAACTGATTTTTCAAAATAGTTTTGACACTCTACATTGGCTGTTAGCTAGGTTATCCTACAGGCTGGAACTGTGGGGTATCGCAACTACTGAGCTTTGATACCACTGTGTAACACCCTCGAATCGGCCGTATGCAGATTTCAGTGATTTCCGTCAAACCCGCATAGAAACGATTTGATGATGCCCACCAGGCACTTGCGTGCGGGTGGAAAACAAGGTAATATCATTACAAAATAGTTCATGATGGAACCCACAATAACATATATATACATCAACGACTCAACGAGTCAAGAATAGGGATATACAGTACAAAGATCCAAATCACCTTGAAAACAATACAACATCTGAGTACGGATAAGATGCAAATTAAGTTAAGAGACCTAAAGAATAACCGATGTCATCCATAACCCTGCCCAGGCCAAGCCAGAAGGGTAACCTTGCTAACATTGTCAAACTTATACCTATTAAAACAAAAAGGGTGCCAACAAAGGTCAAAGGAAAAAGGGAGCTTTCAGTACTTAGGCTAGTACACGGCGATTCTAGAGTTCAGTGGCTCTTGCCTACATATGTATGGTGGACTAAAGAGGCAGCAAAGCATGCACTAAACAACCTATAGAGACTCGATACAATTGCCGGCTATCATAGAGGGATAAGAAACACCTATTCATAACCAATCTGATACTAACCCCAAACATTCCCATCCTGGTATTCCCCCTCGAGACCAAATGAGGAAGTCCTTCCGAGGAACTCACACAATTGGTAGTTTTATTCATTTATTCCATGGTGGTTATCCAACTTACTAGTCATGTCAGATCCAAGTCAAATTATAATAGTAATTCTTTAGTTATAGTTTTCTATGATCAAGAAATTGTGCTCCAAGTCGTCCATAACCGTAGACACGGCTTTTTGAAAAGATTTAACCCTGCAGGGGTGCACCAAAGTATCCACACACACTTCAACCCTTGTTGTCAAATCAAGTAGGTGCAAGATCATGAAACATACAGACAACAGTATGTTGACGGGGCTTCAAACACGACATTTCCCAGACCGAAAGCAAGTATATGGGGGACACCTCAGTAAGCTACCCACAACAAAGTCGGCGGGCTCCGAGATGTGTTAGGCCACGCATAGATAAACAAAACTTTTTCCCTAAGTGGTGCGCCCAAGATCTAGCTCAGGTAATAGGTCATGATATTACTGCTAGATGCACAGATGCAGAAGTTGATGTAGCGTGTCTAAGAAGTGTCGAACGATCCCACAGACAGTCCTTCGGATCCCACAGACTCCTTCACTAGAGCCCCACGGACACCTTCGCCTCTAGCACCCCACGTGCAATGCCTCTACCAGTATCCACACTTAGAGGAAGGAGCTTCGGACACAGGATTGCTAGATCCTGTCTAGCCCGAAATGGAAGAGGAGAAAGTGACGGCTGGGTCAGGGACTATCCCTTGTCACTCCACTTATATACACTCCTAGTTGGGATCAACGCTTGAGGTCCATCTAAGCCGTATGCTAATCTCCACATGGATCTAATCCACATGGGCTCCTTACCCTTAGGTGTGTAACCCTATAGGTTCACGTACACCTGTACACGACATGAGCTACTCCTCCAAGTATCCCCTCGTGGCTTTGAGTCCAACTCACTCCCATGAACACTCGGTCTCAAGTCGATAGATGGTAGCGGTCTCTAGCAAGATGTGCCAACTCCCAAGTGTTGTAAAGTTAGAAGACGAACCTTCAATGTGACTTTCGTCCAAGTCCCTTTGCCTCACGATATGCTTGTTAAGCTATAGGCGAGTAGTTGCCATCCCTTAATAGCTTAACTCTCTTCTCGTACCATGATATGTGATTCACTAGACCAACACTTAGTCCGACTCCTCAGTTAACACTTAACTGAGTAGCGAATGGCCATGCTTCCGAATCATATCACACGAGAGGGCCCAGAGAATATCTCTCCATTACAGAGAACTCTGTCTTTATAACTTCCCATTTATGGAACAACGTTTAATAGAACCTAAGTTGGCAATCCACAACTCGGATCAGGCAATCACCTCAGGTTAAAGGATTCCATTGCTTGAGACTACAAATGACAACATGCTCGTTGCATCTCAACTGCGGGTCAGTCCGACTCGCTAAACTCTTTAGCCGAACCAGTGTAAGTCGGAATAGCATCACCATGCCCATGACAAGTGGAACCGTGTCATCAGCCGACTTGCATATTGGTCTAAGTTGTGTGTCCGGCACATCCTCAATGACCAAGGACAATCCGGTATGAACAATCATCAATATATAGTTCCACAGCCGAATCACGTATTTAGTGATACATACGTGATGTTCATACAAGGACAACTTTACTTTGTGAAGACTTTGGGAAATATCATCAACCATGATTACCTCTAGGGCATATTCCCAACAAGATGGACCCAAGGTTCGTGTCAATGGATATAAATAACTGGGAACCCAAAAGTGTGACTAGGCATGTCGATACCGTGAAAACATTCCAAATTTTTTCCTAAACAGTATAGGAAAGGGCTCCACGCGCAATAGTAAATAAAGTGGTAAAGCATGACATAAGTACAGGATAATAATAACGCCCCAAACTAGTTTGTGGCCCCCAGCACAGTACTTTGAATTCAAGTAGTAAGCCGATAGGGGTGCCCACACACCCCCACATGTGGTTAGCATGCTCGGTCTCGGAAAAGGTGTTAAGAACTCAGGTCCTAGGTGGACAGAAGTGGGCGTTTAAAAACTAGATCTCAACTATTACCCACCGGTGCCACTTAATTTAATTATATCTACTTCCAACATTTAATTATCAAGCTGTAAGTAGAACAATTATTATCTCCACCATTAAGCATGTGCAAACCTCCCAATAATGGTGGAACTCAATGACATGAAGAAACACCTGAGGAAGCAACTACGACTCGCAAGGCTGACTGTGTACCAAACAACAGGTAATAGGGGGTGTCCAAGGTAATATAGGCTGCAAGGGATATAAATGGTATAGAAACTAAAGCATCGCAACACGAATAGCAATAGATCAAGAGGAGGAAGTAAGGACTATAAATGCAAAATAGGTAGAAAGGGGAGAATGCTTGCTTGGGAAACACTGCCGAAGATACATCCAAAGATCAGGTTGAAGCTCACATCAACTCAACAGCCTAATTCGTGAAGAAGCAAAGCACTAAATAAAACACTGGATGCACTATTTAATACTATGTCAGAAGGTCTGGCATGTTCATGATATGATGCATGACATGGCAAAGATGCGATGCAACTAGGCAGTATTAAGCGGAATCGGGATCCTGACAATTAATTAGCAGGTTCATGTTGTTTAGGTACCCCCACAATTTAAATGTTGTCTTTAACAAGGCAAACCATGGCACCGGTTTGCTACACAAATTTAAATGAAGCCAATATAAGATAGAATAGCCCGCATATAGTCTCCACATTTAATTATTAGGTGAACCGACATAACACCCCCAATCCACATGATATGTGTGCAAGCATGAACAATTTATATGCAACAAGTATATAAATGTCAATTTATAAAATAGGGCTTCGGAACGGGTCACACATGTTGGTTCGGCACCACGGATCTTGGGTTCGATGGGGTTCGGGTTCGGATTTGGACTCCAGAAAGGTCTTCGGGGTTCAGTCTTGGATCCGGGATGGAGATCATGGAGTCCTACGATCTTCGGTTCCATGTCGGCATACTTTGGCTTATGACTGCGAGTGTCGTGATGATCAAGGATCGATGTCGGGGTCTCTAGATGTTACCACCTTCTTCACATAGACCACAACATCATGATCTTGCTTGCACCGGAGCAGAAGTTGTCATTCTACACCATCCTCATGTGTCTTCATTGCTGTAGCATCATACCACCACACTATCTTCACCTTACTAAAACACCAAAAACACATGATCAACAACAAGACGGAGCAGAGTAGCTATGAGGCAACATTTAGGGAATGATCACCAACAAGGAAGCGACAAACACCCACCCGTGAGGAGACAAGAGGTAGCTGAACAAATTGAAGGGCCACTAGATTCAATTTTATTCTCAGGGAGTGTGATTCCTTTCAAACAAAAGGACAAACAGGTTTAGCATCCCAATTGTCTAACAATTTCAATGCTACTTGCCTAGTCTATATATTGTTACTTCTTACATGTCTTTTATTGCATCATCATTATATCATGCTCATGTCACCATGCCACCTTGCATTTGAGCATCATATAAAACCCCTGTATTTGGTTCTTATCCCATATGCATTATAAATTGTAGTTGTCTCTTGATATATTGTATTTGCTTATTCATATATTGCTTCATGACCAAGTTGAGTTGGAGGCATATCTTTTCTTGACTCCACCACCTTTCTTTGTCACCACCTTATAATTCCACCATCCAAACTAGATATGAGCAATTGCATTTCTTTGGTTGTTACATCTATCTCATATGTAGTAAGATGGATCCACTTCTAGTTATACCTGCCACCATATATGTTCTCTTATTGTTTTCACAATAATCAATATGTGGAGCCTCATGTCCACCTTTGCATGCCATGTGGGTAGAATCAATTTCCAAGCTTCCGTATGCTTTGGTTTTGAATAAATGGTCATGTAAGGATATATATATATGGCTATATGTTACCTAGTGGATCACACACACTAGCTTGGCCATTTTGTATTCTTGCATGCTCATATATTTGTTCCATATGGCAATAAATCTTCTATTCTCATTATTTGGCCATTACTCAAATTTGAAACATGTCCAAGTAAATGCCCATGTTTTCTAATTGTTTTCACAAGAATGGTTGGTGCATTTATGGTCCATGCATGCCCCATGGAAGCCCTTATCTCTTTCTCTTTAAATGCCTTGTTTTGGTTTTGAAGGGTTTTTGAGTTAGTTTGAATTCAAAACCAAAAGTGGATACATAATCTTAAATAAACCTAATATATACCACCTTCCATCTACACTACCTAGCTAAACCCCACCTATCTACCTCTCTTGCCGTGGCCACCACCCATGAGCATGTGGCCACATCCCTCCAAACCATCTCCCCTCTCTTTTCTTGCACACCAAGAAGATGGCCAGCACCCCATCAACCTGGTCTCTTCCCTGGTCCCCTCTCTTTCCTATTTAAGCCTTGGAATAAGGGTGCAAGAGAGAAGCATCAACTGAGCCTCCTTCTACCTTTTTTCAAAAGAAACCAACCTCCCCATATGCTCCTCCCCTCTTTCCCTCATCTCCTGCAGTACCATAGACCATCTCAGATCGGATCTAGGAGGTGTGCAGGTCCTCTCCTTACTCCCTTCTCCTCCCAAAGCTTGCCATACCCATGGTCGTGGCCTAGTAAACCCTTGCTCGGTCTACCCATGGCTACCGTCGATCTGGAGAGCTCCGAGTCTATCCAAGAACACCGGTGCGTCACTCTGCCTCATATCCTTCAACCTGAACACCACAACCACGCCGAAGCATGACGGTGACAGAGCAGCGCTGTCGTGACCGAAAGTTCCAGGAGCAGACGGACTTCGAGCCCCATCGTCGACCTCCTTTCGCCTCTTGCTCCAGTACCGTGCACGTGCGCGTAGGGTGACTCCCCCTTCCTCCCAGACAACCCCTTACTCCCTATATCGACATCGCTAGTTGTCAAGCTCGCCACCGCGCGAAGACACCATGGTATGCAGTAGTGACGCATGTCCTGGCGCCTTGTTCATCGCGACCTAGCGCACTCCTCAGGCCCTTCCGGCCATTCCCGATGAACCTTAGCTGTAGATCTCTGGATCCTCTTTCCAACAAGTCGCCGCACACCCTTTTCGGTCCAGGAACGGCGACACGGTTGTGCTTGCAAACCGCGTAGCTGCTCAGCTTTCTGTCGGAGTTCAGACCGCGAACTTGTTCTCCGCAGACTCCTGTCGCCCCTCTGTTCCTCAGCAATTCTCGCTGTTGTAGACCTCCTCTATAAAAACTATCTGAAACAAACTTGTATATCTATGTTTCCTCTTCAACTTTGGTTTTTATGTCATGGCGATATCTGCAATGGATTGCTTGTTTTCTTCCTCGCAAAATCACCGCAGCTAGCTAAACACCGTGTTGGTTTTAGTTTCTTCAGAGTCCTAGCAGAGCAGCCCGGATTGTTTTGCTAATCGAACCCTACACTTTTTCGGTTCAGCAACTCGCGGTCCTCAACCCCACCTAGTCCTCTATGGCAACTCAGCACCGCGGCCTACCTGTCACTCTCTATGGGTAGAACCCCCGCGAGTCACAAAAGTCCAGCAAACCTTTTTTCTGGAATCAAATTCAATTTGTTTATATTCTGTTTAAATACAAACTATTTCATAACTTTTAAATGAATATAAATTTGAATAAAAGTTTAATATGAAATGTTTTTAGTTTTTCTTTGAGAATTCAAATACAAATTCAAATGTTTTCAAATCTTATTCAAACTAGTCAAACCTTTAACTATGACCCCTTTTAAATAATTTGACTTTAACATTAATTTAAATTCATAAATCCAAATAGTTTGAACAATATATGTTTTTGAATCAGAAAAACATGAGCAATCTGTTTATGCTATTTATAATATCATTTGAGCAATTTAAAATTTACCAATTATTAAATGTTAATAAGTGCCATTTCTTAAATATTGCTTAACTTTAATTCTGTAACTCCGAATTCGACAAATAATATGTCTAAATTGATCAGCACAACGACACCGTTCTAATTATGCATTCCATGTCATCAATTTAAGTATGCATATACAAATAATAAATATTCAGAACTGTTTATGGTAGTAAAACATGCCTAAATAAATAAATAAAAGTGCTTTATTATTGTTTCCACACCTCACCCATGCCATGCTATGTTATACCATGTAAATGTACATCATTCAATCATGGTATCCCTTGTTCGTTTGTTGCATATATCCATATGATTGTGCAATTTATTTATTGTGGCCCTTTCTGTGTTTTGGTTTCTATCCGGACAAACGCCGAGCAAGGGAATTATCAAGAGAACCAAGAGTACTATCCGGATCCCGGTGTAATACCTCGGACCTTATGCTCTAAACTCAATCCTGGATGAACCAAAAATGTACAGGACGTACTATCGTGGGGCCATGCAGCCACACATAGTAGGCCCACCTCGTGGAATAGGGCACGGTACCGGCCAACTATACCACCACTTTTTAGAACATCGGGACTAGAGCGAGTGGCGTAATCGACAGGTAAAGCGATCAATACATACACAAAAGAGTATGTATGTCAACGACATATAATAGGCATCAGAGCCACATGATACATTGCAAATGTATCTATAATTTTTTATGTTCTATGCTTGGTTTTATCCACTTTCTTGTGTTTTGTTCCAACTTTGGAGTACTTTTCATATGATTTCTTGGACTAACCTATTAACAAGAGCCACAGTGCCAGCTGCCTGTTTTCTGCTGTTTTTGGTTCCAGGAAAGTCAGAAAATGAATATTCTCGGAATTGGACGGGACAAAAGCCAAAGTGCCTATTTTTCCGGAAGGGATCAAGTGCGAATCACGAGATGAGAAGGGCTGGTCGGCCACACCACCTGGTCGCACGGCCAGGCTAGGCCCGCGCCAGGGGGTGGTGTGGTGGCTCCCGGCACCCCCTCGGCCTCTCCTTCCGCCTATATATTGCCCTCGGGACGAAAACCCTAAGTGCCCGATCAAAAATCCACGAAAGAGTCTGTAGCCGCTGTCATCTCCATCCCTAGATCGGGAAGGATCTGAAGCTCTTCCCGACACCCTACCGGAGAGCGGAATTCACCCTGGAGGCCTTCTTCATCACCATGCAAGCCTCCGGTGTGATGTGTGAGTAGTTCATCCTTGGACTACGGATCCATGTAGTAGCTAGATGGCTGGTTCTCCTCCTTTGTGCTTTCATGTTTAGATCTTGTGAGCTCCGTTCATGATCAAGATCATCTATTTGTATTCATACATGTTGTGTTTGCGGGAATCCGATGGATATTGAGATGCTATTTCAGATTGATTATTGATTCTATCATGTCTTTGTTATTTGTGATCTTGCATGCTTTCCGTTGTTAGTAGCTATCTTGGCCAAGTAGATGCTAGCAACTCCAAGAGTTAGTATTTATGCTCAGTGGGTTCATGCCTCTGGTAATCTAGGGAAGTGACAGAAATCTCTAAGGTACTAGATGTGTTGTTGCTACTAGGGAGAAAACAACAATCCTTTGTTCATAGAATAATCATATTGTTTACTTTACACGCAACAGAAGCAATAATCTGCTTGCAACCTAATAATCGGAGGGGTTGGATGATAACCTGAAGGTGGATTATTAGTCATAGATGCAGTTGGATGGCGGTCTATGTATTATGTTGTAATGCCCAATCAAGTCTCAAAGGAGTCAAGATGATTAGTATATGCATGTATTGCTTTCTCAGTGTTTGTCAATTGCCCCGCTGTAATTTGTTCACCCAGCATGTTATATATCTTAAGGAGAGCCACCTCTAGTGAACTATGGATCCCGGTCCTTGTCTTTCACATACAATCTACAATCTTTTACTGCTTTGTGTTTACTTTCTGCAAACTTTTACTTCTTTCCATTCGATACGTTTAATCCTTTGTTTTCCGCAAAACACGGTGAGATTGACAACCTCATCGCAAGTTGGGAACAAAATTCTGTGGTTGTGTTGTGCAGGTCTCCATGTTGCTACTAGCACCGGTAGTGCGCCCTGCCAAAGCTCAGCTAGTAACACCTTTGGGGTGTTTCCTTGCTCCTACTGGTTCGATTAAACCTTGGTTTCATAACCGAGGGAAAACTTCTGTTGTGCTCATCATACCTTCCTCTTAGGGTTCCCAACAAGCTCTACATCGAACGACGAGTACATCACCACACCATCTAAACCAATAGAAAAAGAAACTATTCAACGCCATACGACAAGATCCAAATATCCTAGATAGACATAAAATTTTAGGATACATCTTGATACATCATGCAATAGAGTATCAAGCGGAAGCGGAAAGCATGATCCCAGTAAGGATAAGAAGCAAATCGGCATAAGATGCCACAGAAATAAGCACATCCCACCCACAGATCTCATGGATCTCCATCCCAAGAATCTCTATACCTGGTAGTCATTGCCACCATCATCGGTCTCATCGACCCAGTAACCTTCATGAGAGTATACATGTCCATCTGACCCAAATATTTATCGTTTGAGACCCTAGGGGTACTCAGCAAGTCTTAATGCATCTAAAGGGAAGAACCTGGCGTGATGCAATTGCAGTGAAAGATAATATCTACAAAGTTCTATAGAGACACGCTACACATCCGCCCAACCAGAGCTGGACGGACACTCGTTAATTATAAAGAACAGTTATATAAGCAACATAAATAAACCACGCGCGCCCTCCTTCTTGCTTACCAACAAGCAGATGGAAGAACATCCCATCTGTTGGCAATTTTACTACCCATTCCATGAGTGTTGCACTATTTACTAGTCATGTCTTAGTCAAATTAAAGGTGGTACTTTAGTCATGCTTGTCTATGATCGATAAACTATGCTTCAAGTCGTCCATAACCGCGGAAACGACTTTCAGAAAGATATACCCCGCAGGGTACACAAATAGCAACACACACTATTAACCTTGGGAAGAACCAAATAAAACACAACGAGGCCTCACGACAATGCATTCATAGTATTCATAAATTATTTCAGGGGTTCACCCCATTAAGCTACCCGCAATGAACTTAGCTCGCTCCGAGATGGACCCAAGGTTTGTGCCAATGGATGTAAACGACTGGGAACCCGAAAGTGTGAGTGGGCTGGTCGATACCGCAAAAACATTCCACAATTCCTAAACAGGTGCTCCATGCAACATCGTAAATAAAGTAGTACAACATGGCATAAGTATATGATAGTAATAAAATCCCAAACTAGTTTGTGGCCCCTAGAAATAAAGTGTGAATCACGGTCAGGCGAAGGGGGATCCATAGAGTATCCCATATGTGGATAGTGCGAATAGTCAATGAACAGGAATCAAATACTTGGGGTCCTACGGGACACAAGTGAGCTTAAAGAACCAAATAGCAGATAATGCTCATCAGTGCCTCTTTCATTAGTTCTCCCATTACTAATTAGTTTAAGTTGTTTAGGTATCTCGTTATACAAAAGACTTGCACAAACCCTACACATGCAATTCTACAACTCGCATGGCTCAAACAACTCATATAGTAATGGCTCATGGGATTGAGGAACAAGCTTCGGTGGGGTTTACAAGTAAAAGCTATGCAATACTTGGGTTTCAATTTAATGCAATCGCGACTCAATGATGCAAGAGTGAGATAGAGGTATTGGTACTATATTTATGCAAATATGAGGAATTGCTTGCCTGGCAGTTCAGTTGCGGAATAAGAAAGATCAGGATAATACTCCTAAGGCCCCTGTTATTCTCCTTGCTCAGCGTCTATCCAGATAAAAACCAAACACACAAGGGCCAAAATAAATACATTGCACAATCATATAAATCATATGCGACAAGAAAACAAGGTATGCCATGATGGAATGGTGCAAAATTGCATGGTATAACATAACATGGCAAGGGTGAGCTGTGGAAACAAGGATAAAGCACTTTAATTAATTATTTAGGCATGTTTTACTCACATATACCTTGTATTATTCATTATATTTACATGATGAAGATGCGATGCAACTAGGCAATATTAAGCGGAATCGGGATCTCTGCAATTAGTTAGATGGTTCACGTGATTTAGATACCCCGCAATTTAAATGTTGTCTTAATAGGGCAAAACATGGCACAGGTTTTATACACAAATTTAAATAGAACCAATTATAAGACTAGAATAGCCCGCATATGGTCTCCATATTTAATTATGAGGTGAATCGGCATAATGCCCCCAAAGCACAAAATATGTATACGACATGAACAATTTAATATGCCACAAGATAGATATCATATATTATAAAAATAGGGGGTCTCGGATAGGGTCACACATTGGGGTTCGGATCCGGGTTCTCGGGGTTCGACAGGGATCGGTCTTGGGGATTCCACATCGAAGCAGGACCCTGGGATCGGGCTCGGCAGGATCGGTCTTCAGACTCCAGGAAGTAGCAACCTTCGGTATCCGATCGAGGCCTTCATAACCATGTAGGAGATCTGGCGGTTCTTTGTCGGAGATCTTGCCGTATGTTGGTCGTGGAGGTAGTTATTTGTGCAACATTGAGGCTCTTGTCCAACTTTGTCTTTTGAGAGGTAGCCTGTGTATTTCTTTCATCTCTTTGTCCCATGGTAGCCGATCATAGTCGCTTTAGTAAGTAGTAACCACTCCAACACATAGAGCAGCATGCTCCACAACTTCACACCACGAGCCGGGAGACCACGGGCTGGAATTTGAGATAATACTGCTCAACAACAAAGATGCGCGGTGTTGGGCTTCAGAGATGTGACCACCTGGGAGGTCTCGCAACACATGGAGAAGAGGGGCGCTGACAAACTCATCGAAGACAAAAAGAGGGTCTTGAGCCCGCTTGGCCAACGAGGTGGAGGTCACCCGCGGGTGTCATTGAGGCAGCAACACAGAGAGGAGCTCCGGCAGGTGAGACCGATCAGAGGTCATAGCCGCCGCCGGTGCGAGACACGGCAGGCACAGGGAGGCCTCTGGTTCGAGGAAGGCGAGCGGAAGGAGGGCTCCCAGCGAGGAGGCTCGCAAGGCTCGGTACAGGGTCAGATCCTAGTGGCGGCGGCCGGAGGCAGAGCAGAGGCGGCGATGGCGGTCGAATAGGCGGGGCAGCTTGGGGAAGAGCCAGGTGGCTACGCTCGTGATGTCTTGACGCGGTTGGCGGCGGGGATCTTGATGGCCACGGTGGAGCTCGCGGTACTAGGGTAGCGGTGGCGGACAGGGTAGGCGGCGAGGTCGCGGATGGCCAGGGCGAGGTCAATGGAGCTTAGCCAGAGGAGCTCCGGCAAGACGGGGCATGTGCGAAGGTGGCAGACGGCAGGGACATGGTGCGCGCTTGGTCACTAACAGCGGCTGACCGACGAGGAAGAGAGGAGAGGCGACGGTGCTCGCAAGTGATGGAGGAAGGTGGGGATCATGTGAGCAGGGAGGAAGAGGGTGCAGTGATGATTGCGGGGCCAGGCAGGCGAGCGTGTCATGATGGGGAACAAGGGAGTCAGAGAGAGGACGAGTCACGGGGCGAGCGAGGATGTGGGGCTGGGGTCAAGCGGTGAGTGGTGATAGGGAAGGAAAATGAGAGGCAGAGTGGCGTGTGGGTGACATGCGCTATGGGGCTGGGTTCGGGGCATGGGCGCTAGGGCGGAGTGGTGCCGCATGCGTGTGGGGGTTGCACGATGCACGTGAACAGGTGGGGGGACGGCTGCGCGCGCGTGTGTTGCCGTTGTGTGGTGGTGGCGGGGTGGAATTAGGTTTAGGTACCTAGGGTTTCTGGGTGGTCTAGGGTTTGGTGGTTGTGGCTGGGTGGCCTCCGGTTGGGCCTTTGGGCCTAGCCATTGGCTACCGGTTAGGGTTAACTCTTTAAACTTTCTATCTAAAGCTTGCTGTATCCACCAAGGAGTCGTATCCTTCATGGGCTTGGGGCCACCCGAATCGTCATGGGCTTCGCCATTGCCGGGAGATCATCACATGGGCTCGTGCTGGGCTGAACCAGGTAGGACAATCTTAGGAACCTGTAGGGCATACCTATGGCAGTAGCCCTCGAGTTTCCATTCGAATCGTAGATTCAGATGGATACTTTTAAGTATTCATTTGCAGAATAAAGTGATTATCACCCAAAAGTTCATCAGGTCATATTGTTCGAGTCATAGGGATGATTGATGCATGCTCCTGGCTCATCCGATAGATCAGGACCAGTTAATTGCTCTTGGGAAAAACAACGTCATCTACTCAAACTCGAGTCCCCGTACTTGAGTTTGTAAATTGCTGGTGTGATTCGACTCATGCCACAGAGGCCTTAATGAGTCAAATTCCAGCGATAATGGTTATATACCCAAATCATCCGTCGGGATTTTTCATCACACCTGTTGGTATGGTATTTATACAGTAGAGGGAAGCAGATGTGCTTACCAGGCCATTAGATTGTATATGTGGTTCTTATCTTTACATCGTAGATGTAGCATCCAAATTTTAGCTGTTGCGGAAGAAATTCATGTGGCCTAGGAGATGTTGTCTCTTTACTTGACATCGTATGGAATAGGAGGCGGGGTTGCCGAGAGCATCGATTGCTGATGGGAAGACCCATGATGCGGACGCAGTCGACACAGAGGTTCTGGGGAGTGAATACCTTTTTTCCTTGTTCATAGGATGCGCGACCAGTGCTCCATATGGAGTAGTCCCCGAGTGTTTGTTGGAGTCGTAGACTCGAGCAGGGACTTATAGCCATCGAATCTTGTGAATGCCCTCAGTGGCCCCACTTCGTCGAATGCGCGAACATCATTCCCTATGGGAGTAGCCCCCGAGACCATAGTCAAATCGTTGATTCAAAAAAGGAGTCGAAGCGTACTATCCCACGGTTTGCAGTTGTTGGGCTTTATACTGGACCTGGAAGTACGTCGGATGCGCGACCAGCGCTCCTGTTAGGAGTAGCCCCCGAGTGTTTGGTCAAGTCATAGACTCGAGATAAACTGACTCCTTGAGGAACTCGAAGAAGATTTTGTTTTTGGCTTTAATTCCTGACGAGAGTGTGAACTCTAATGAAGTAATTTGTGACGACAAGTGAGTTCAACCGGCAGTGTGAGTAGTGTGACGAGACGTAGCACTATAGGCCCAAAAAGCTGTCCATGATTTGACCAGTCTTGGCATAATTTGTTGTATTTAACTATGCCCCCTCGATTTTTGTGGGTAGTCGACAGAGTGCAGTGACGGTTTGGGTTTACGATACCACATGGTTGCACTGATGGCCGCCACTTGTCAGAAGAGGTAAATCGACTGCTGAAATTGCGCACCTTCCCCATTAAGTAATGGTTGCTCTGGTAAAATTTCCCCTTCTTTCGTCTTTGTGTTCATCTTCCTTGCTTCCTCGCATCTTCTGTCACTTGCAAAGCGCCATTGATCTTTAGTTGGTGACATAGGTGCCAAGATCCATGAAGCCCATAACGATTCAAAAAATACGAAGCCTACAAGGACACAACCTCCTGGTGGAACAAGACGAAGAAGTTCAAGATTAGACTAGATACAAACTCTAACTTGTAAACCAGCTCGTATTGGTACTCTAGACAATAGACTAGGAGGGTCCAGCAAGGAGGGCGCTCTACACCCGACAATATATCTAGACAATAGACATCAGATACACCTCTCTCTCTCAGCGAGATCGCATCTAGTCGACTCAACGAGTTTGTACTCTCCAATGATGATATGAGCAGACAAGCGGGAAGTAGGGTTTCCTCTACGAGAACATGAACCTGGGTAAATCACCTCCCTTGTTTTTCTGTTAGGCCGACAAAATTCCCAGTGCTCTCTCTTCCCCGAAATACAAAGTACATAACCATGGGCATTGCCGATGTTACCCCTCGTCAATTGGTGTCGTCTGTGGGGATCTAGGCGCTGGAGTCATTAATTTGACGGCTCCCTCATCATCAAGAACAATTGGACAGCCGGGAGCGGTCAGATCCGTTTCGGCTCTGTCAATCCTCTTCCACACCCACCCACCCTTCTTCCGGCCTTTGACAACCTCGACCGGGAGATGGATCTGATGATCGGAAGTCTGAACTTTCGCATCGGATCCTTGGGAACTTCCTGCCTCTCGGATCCGATCTATTTTGGGTCTGTCGGTAGCCGACGTCCTCCGTCGGATCCACTGGCGGGACAACGGCACCCCCATCTTTCAACATGAAACAACTTTGGCTACGTCATGACTTCTGCAAGCACTGACAATGGCGAACCTGATAAAAGCCTCGACTCCAAGATCAAGAAGGTATTTCAACTCTGCCGTAAACTATTTCGAGTCTACCACGGACTATATCTATACAAATAGGGTCTGTCTAATTCTCAGTCGACTGAGGATTAACGTAATTCTTAGTCAGCTGACGTCAGGCCTTGCCCTGCTGTTCTGTTTTGCTGCTGATTTTCGATGCTCCCCGGCTGCATGCGTGATGCGCCCCATGCTCTGCTGCTACTACGCAGCTCTGCTTGGATGGTCGCCTTGCTTGCATGTAGCTGCATGCGTGACGAGCCTCAGTGTTCTTCTGCATGCTGTTGTGCTCGTCTTGTTGCCTCTTCGGGAATTCATACTTTCACCTAAAAAATGTTTTTCCCTTGCATTCCTGTGGTACTGTATGAGTCTGTTTTTGTTATTTAATAAACTCAAATCTAATTGCAAAAATTCTACTACTTCCATCTATAAAATAAGTGACTTAAATTTATCTAGATTCATATGTATATAGACAACTTATTTTCGAACGGAGGGAACACTTGATTCTAAATATGATTTGTTAGGCTAAAATAGTCTACCGAAACACGTATATTTAGAAAAACAAAGGTACACAACTCCCGATAAAGACATAGTTATCATCTAGTTGCAACTCATAATAAGAAGGGATCACGACAATTGTCGATTGCAACTCCAGTTGCAACTACCCGTGAAAAGTCAGTTGTAAATCCAGTTGCAACTCATAATAAAAGGGGACCAACGACAATCATCGATTGCAACGCCATTTGCAGCCATCTGTGAAAAGTTAGTTGTAAATCCAGTTGCAACTCGTAGTAAAAATGGATCACGGAAGAACAATGAACAACGGCCTCCCCTAGATAATGGCGGCTTCTCAAAACAGCTCCCCACCTCCAAATCGGTTCCAACTAGTGATGCAATTGACAAAATAAAAACAATAAGTTGCGCAAAATGCAACCGACAACTATATCCTAAGAGATACATAGGGACCTATTTCTAATTTTTATTATCTAAAATGCAACACTCTTATACCATAAATAATTACAAACACTGCAAAAAGGAGTGATATCTCGCATTAATGTAAGAGGTGACCACAAAATAATCCTCGGTTGCAACACTAGTCGCAACTCCCCGAGAAAGCCAGTTGCAACTCATAGTAAGAAGGTGCCACGAAATAACTTTTAGTTGCAACTCAAAGAAGGGGTCACAAAATGATCCTTGGTTGTAACCCTTGTTACAACTCCCCGGGAAAAGCCAGTTGTAAGTCCAGTTGCAACTCGTAGTATGAAGGGATCACACAACAAATAAAATGACATTTCAATCCTTATTTGCAAATCCAGTTACAACTCCCGGGAAAAGCTAGTTGTAGGTCCAGTCACAACTCATAGTAAACAACAGAACACCAAAATAATCCTCAGTTGCAACCCCAGTTGCAACTCCCCGAAGAATAGCCAGTTGCAGGTCTAGTTACAACTCATAATAAAAAGGGTCCATGAAACAATCCTCATTTACCACTCCCCGAGAAAAGCCAGTTGCAAGTCCATTTGCAACTCATAGTAAGAAGGGGCCACAAAATAAGAAAATGAAATTTCAAATCTCAGTTGCGACCCGAGTTGCG
The DNA here is from genome assembly GCA_023614405.1 of Avena insularis. Lineage (NCBI taxonomy): Eukaryota > Viridiplantae > Streptophyta > Magnoliopsida > Poales > Poaceae > Avena > Avena insularis. Next base: position 317,556,070 of record CM042688.1, on the reverse strand, counting down.
ACTCCCGATAAAAATCCAGACACAAGTCCAGTTGTAACTCATAGTAAGATAGAACCACGAAACAATCCTCAGTTGCAACCAGATTTGCAACTCCTCTGAGAAAATCATGTTGCAAGTCCAGTTGCGGCTCATAGTAAAACGGGTCCATGAAACAATCCTCATTTGCAACTCCCTAAGAAAATCCATTTGCAAGTCCATTTGCAACTTAAAGTAAGAAGAGACCATGAAACAAGGAAATGGCATTTGCAACCTGAGAAAAAGCTAGTTGCAAGTCCAGTTGCAACTCATAGTAAGAAAGGGATGGCGAAACAATCCCCAGTTCCAACCCCAATTGAAATTCTCGAGAAAAGCTAGTTGCAAGTCCAGTTGTAAATCATAGTAAGAAGGGATCATGAAACAAATAAAATGACATTTCAATCCTCAGTTGCAACTCCCGAGAAAAATCTAGTTGATGGTCTAGTTGGAAATCATAGTAAACGAGCAAGCACGAAAACAATCCTCAGTTGCAACTCGCACAAGAAAATCCAGTTGCAAGTCCATTTGCAACTCATAATAAGAAGGGGTCATGAAACAAGGAAATGACATTTACAACCTGAGAAAAAGGCAGTTGCAAGTCCATTTGCAACTCATAGTTAGAAGGGACCACGAAACAAGGAAATGACATTTGCAACCCAAAAAAAAGTCAGTTGCAAGTCTAGTTGCAACTCATACTAAGAAAGGGATGGTGAAAAAAACCTCAGTTCCAATCCCAATTGGAACTCCCAAGAAAATCCAGCTGCAAGTCCAATTGTAACTCGTAGTAAGAAGAGATCGTGAAACAAAGAAAATTACATTTCAATCCTCATTTGCAACCGTAGTTGCAACTCCCGAGAAAAATCCAATTGCAAATCTAGTTGCAAATCATAGTAAACGAGCGACCACGAAAACAATCCTTAGTTGCAACTTGCCCGAGAAAAGCCAGTTGCAAGTCTAGTTGCAACTCATAGTAAGAAGGGGACAATAAACAATCCTCATTTGCAACTCCTCGAGAAAAGGCAGTTGCATGTCCATTTGCAACTCATAGTACGAAGGGGCCACCAAACAAGGAAATGCCATTTCAAACGTCAGTTATGACCAGAGTTTCAACTCCCAACAAAAATGCAGACACAAGTCCAATCGCAACTAATAGTAAGATGGAAACGTGAAACAATCCTCAGTTGTAACCCAAGTTGCAACTCATAGTAAGAAGGGACTGCAAAATAATCCCCTATTGCAACCCGAGGTGCAACTTCCTAAGAAAAGATATTTGCACATCCTCTTGGAACTCATAGTATACCACCCACTCAAAAGGATACAAGGGAGGACAAAATATAGGCGACAACCCACTCCATAGCCCACAATGACAAAAAAAAGGTCAGACCACACAACCTTCACGGGCCAAACAACTCAAACACATGCAAAACAGGATCTTGATGCACAAGAATGGTTTAGGACATTTTGTTTTCTTGGAACAACATAAAATGAATGACAATAAATCAATATCGTCTTAGGAACAACTATGCTGAAGAAAAAAACCAAGAAAGGCATAATCACACACTATTTTTGGACAACCTATACATGGCGACCACTTAATTGCCGCTCAAAAAAATTTTGGCGAGTCTTAGCCCTTTACCACCCGATGTATCACAACTACACATTAGCAGAGAGAAAAAACATCGAGCACAGAAAGCGTGGGCCCAAAAAAATTATGAGAACACAACAACCATAACAAAGTTGTAATTTGTACCCAGTCTGTACGAGCTACGACATAGGACGGCGTGAGCCAAGCAACAGAGACAAAAATCTAGTTGCAACCCTAGTTGCAACTCCCGAGAAAAATTCAGTTGTAGGTCTAGTTGCAAATCATAGTAAATGAGCGACCACGAAAATTATCATCGGTTGCAACTCGCCCGAGAAAAGCCAGTTACAAGTCCATTTGCAAATCATAGTAAGAAGGGATCAAGAAACAAGGAAATGCCATTTACAACCCGAGAAAAAGCCAGTTACAAGTCCAGTTACAACTTATAGTAAGAAAGGGATGGCGAAACAATCCTCAGTTCCAATCCCAATTGCAACTCCTAAGATAATCCAGTTGCAAGTCTAGTTGTAACTCGCAATAATAAGGGATCACGAAACAAAAAAAATAACATTCCAATCCTCATTTACAACCGTAGTTGCAACTCCCGAGAAAAATCCAGTTGCAGGTCTAGTTGCAAACCATAGTAAACGAGCGACCATGAAAATAATCCTTAGTTGCAACCCCAGTTGCAACTCGCCCGAGAAAAGCTAGTTGCAAGTCTAGTTACAACTCATAATAAGAAGGGGACAATAAACAATCCTTATGTTCAACTCTCCAAGAAAAGCAGTTGCGTGTCCATTTACAACTCATAGTATGAAGGGACCACCAAATAAGGAAATGTCATTTTAAACCTCAGGTATGACCAGAGTTTCAACTCCCAACAAAAATTCAGACACAAGTCCAATTGCAACTAATAGTAAGATGGAACCGTGAAATAATCCTCAGTTGCAACCCAAGTTGTAACTACCCCAAGAAAATCCAGTAGCAAGACTAGTTGCAACTCATAATAAGAAGGGACCGCAAAACAATCATCAGTTGCAACCTGAGGTGCAACTTCCTAAGAAGAGCTATTTGCACATCCTGTTGGAACCCATAGTGCACCACCCACTCAACAGTATATAAGGAAGGACAAACGATAGGCCACGACTCACTCAATAGACCACAACAACAAAAAAAGGTCGGACCACACAACCTTCGTGGGCCAAACAACTCAAAGACATGCAAAACAGGATCTTGACACACAAGAATGGCTTAGGACATGTTGTTTTATTGGAACGACATGCAAAAATGAATGACAACAAAACAGTATCGTCTTAGGAACAGCTATGCTAAAGAAAAAACCAAGGAAGGCATAATCATACACTACTTTTGGACAGCCTATACATGGCGACCACTTAATTTCCGCTCAAAAAAATTAGCGTGTCTTAGCCCTTTACCACCGATGTATCACAACTACACATTAGCAGAGAGTGTCTTAGCCCTTAACCACCGATGTATCACAACTACACATTAGCAGAGAGAAAAAAACATCGAGCACAGAAAGCATGGGCCGAAACAATTTTTGTAAGAACACAACAACCATAACAAAGTTGTAATTGATATCTAGTCTGTACGAGCTACGACGCAGGATGACGTGAGCCAAGCAACGGAGACAAACGCAGACCGTAATACGAGGAACAACCCACGAGACAACTTAATAGACCACACAATCTACACATGCAAGGCAAATCGAACAGACCATGTGCTGAATATACACTAAGTAATTCTCAGAAAAAATCAACTATGTAAAAATATCCACGCTAAAAAAAATAAGAAAAAACTATAACTACACGTTATTTACTATTTTTAGGCAGCCTATATACATACTAGACATTTCTTCCCGCTCCACGAACATAAACTGTGGTATTTGTAGCTCTCTCGTTGACCAACTATCGAACTAACGATGTGCGAACAACAATGGCCAGCAAAACGGCAAACAAAACTAGACCCAGCCAAAAAATAAGAGAAAAAGGCCCACTGGACAAACACGGGCGGCATCACGCGCGACACAACACGCGGGACTATGAACGGTCAACGCGAAAACACAGGACAAAGCGCGCGAACCGGCCTACACGCCAACACAAATTTTGCCGGGCCCGGAAAATTGGAAGGTCCACGACTTGACTGTGCTAAGCTAAATCTCGGATGAGAATTAGCAAATCCCGAATATAATCCAATCCGGCGTTTCAGAAGTAGCCCATCCATCGTGTCCACCAGTCTAGAACGACAAAAATATAAGTAGCCTGCTAAACAAGCCCTGATCAACGGTCACATGGCAACACCAAAAACTATTAAAAAAGACAAGAAAAACAATAAACAAAATCTAATTTAAAAGATAACAGCCCACCACAAAAGTCTCATTCATGCAGCTACCACAGGCCCAAGAGAACCCAAGAGAATGTAAAAAAGACCCATACTGGCTCACGCTGATCAACTAGCTGCAGAAAAGTCCACTCCAAGAAAAAAGAAAACTAGCGGCAGAAAAAAAGCGCGTACAGCGACCAGCGCCGGAAGTAAAACACGAATCTCAGGTTATTAATCGTACGGCTCATTAGTTAGCTGTGCCCTAAGCTAATTCTCAGCTAGCTGAGAATTAGCAATTCCCATACAAATATGCCCCGGGCTCGACATCATCGTGCCTCTTCTCTCAGCTGGCTGGTTTTTTCAATATTGAAGAGAACAGGACGCATCTGTCGTGTGCTAATTTGGATCTGGACCAAGTACCAAGCAGGAAAAAAAGAGTGTCACACGTTGCGGTGGCCACCAGGACTCCACAAGCTATCACATGAGGTTTTTTGGCCAAGTACCGATGCAACAATCATTAATTAAAAAAAAGGTCATGTTGGAAGTACAACGCGACAAGGAAATTACCAGGGACCTCACAAGACCACACGACGGTTCTAGCAGCAATATCAGCTACAAGCTACTTTCCGTAGGCAACAACACTCCAACTCGTACACGAGTTGCAATAAGAAAAAAAAAGCAGAGGCGTGGAGCGACGTGGACATCGAATGCTGGTTGAGACATGATGGCGATTACATCGGATGCATAACAAGAATACATGCTACGTTGGGTACTCGAAAAAATCCAAGAGATGGATCAAGTCAACCAAAAAGCCCTATTATTTTAGGACACGTTTAGGAAACAACCGGGGGCTAGTTAGTCCGATCCAGCCCCCGTGGATACAAGGAAAGCTTTTTTCAAATACCAATCCCGTAACGAAAAGGTAACCCCTATTGCATCCCTGCACGCTCGCGCACCAACTACATTAATCCAGCCACATGTTCATTCAAAAGAGAAATTGGATAAAACACACACACAATCCATCCGGGACACGCCAGAAACACACAGGTGTACAACACAGTTGCACACAAGACACAAGCAAATAAAATACTCCCTCCGACCCAAATTAGTTGACTTAGATTTGTCTAGACTCGATTGTATCTAGACATGATCTAGTATTAGATACATCCGTATCTTGAGAAATTTGAATCAACTAATTTGGATTAGAGGGAGTACAACAAAGAGGTCCCTGCACGAAAGTCGGCGCCGTCTATCACGCATCGCCATCACCACCATGGCACCACCAAAGAGGAAGAAGATGGACACACTTCTCTACAAGATCCAGCGAAGCACCCTCACACCAAGCTTATGGAGCCGCAAGACAGGATAGAACCCACGCCCATTGGAGCCATATCGGACAGGATAGAACCCACGCCCACAAGACGCGGAGACACCTGGTCCACTCAATCTCATCGAAGAAGAAGCACAGGTCCGCCAACCTCGAACGAAGCCAAACACTGGAACACCTGCACGCCGGGGAGCACCGACGACCCTGTATGTTCCCCGACGGCGCCAGAGCAAACATCACCGCCACAACCGCCGCAGTGACCCCACCAGAAAGTCTAAGTGCCCAGAACTGTCTCCAAATGGAGTCGAAGCTACCACGGCGGGTGTGAATATAGCACACTTCCTCCAACAAATAACTACTCGTCTTCCTCTTCTAGAACTCCATGATCCTGTAGTTCTTAATATTAGCACCTATAAAAATAGCTCGCTATTCATCATTAGAAGAAAAAAGGTGAAAATCACCCGTCGTCATGATAGTGTGTGAGAAAACTGTAAGTCTCTCTAGTCAAAACTTCGTGAAAATGCAACTTAATAATAACCTTCTGCGACTTATCTAGATGCTAGAAACCAAGACAATACAAATCGCAACAACTTGATTGTATAAACTAGTAACCTCCATGTAATCAAAACCTTGTGTGATTTTGCAGCACCGTGTTAAACAACAACATGACATGAACCTTCAGCAACTTATTTACATACTACAGCCAACACAATACAGACCAACCGCAACATTCGTAGATTTTTGCAGAAAGGGGAAAACTTGGGAGGCATTTAGAGCACCATGCAACCATAAAAACTACTTGAAAATGCTAGAGACAAAATACGACACATATTCACCAGACATCTCCTAGGATGTGTGCATTAACACATATTCACCGGACATACCTAGGATGTCTGCATTATTTTAAAGAAAAAACCACCCTAGCTACAAAACTGCTGAAAACAAGAAACTAGTAGGGTTTAGACCACCCTGCACTTAACAAATTGAATTAAGCATGAACCTATGACAAACTTATGTACATTCTCTAACCAACATAGCAAAGATCCAGCAACAATTTAGGTTCGCGTGCACACGCGCCACCTGGCAACACAAACAGAAATGCATTTTTGTACATGTACTATCTACAACCAAATTTGCAAACAAAAAATAGGAACCCCTTGCACACCTGCACATAGCCGATCACTATATCCAACTTAGTTATATGCCAGGAAATGCAAATGTAAACCGAGGAAAACAAACCTGGTACAACTTCGGTTAGATATATGTGGAAAGTACCGAACCGTTGTCATCGAGGAAAAAACCAGTAGCTAAGTCAGATTCACCTGGTGCATGGAGACCAGTAAAAAGAAAGTGAATTACCAAGTTCCATTTTCAACTGAAAAGTAATGAAACTTAACAAGAACACCTCCCAAGTTCAAACACATTAAGATTCACTGATAGTTGACTGGGCAAAAGTATTATGGGTACTGGAATATGAGGAACTTAAAATGAAAAGGTCACTTTCTGTGAAACCTCGTAGTATGCAAATTGTACTAAACTGTTGATCTTAGCTACAGTTTGTGGTGCCAGATATTGAAAAACAAGATAGTGGTTGCTTATTTTCCGTACATAGTGTCGTGACAGGATAACATTACATGCTGCTCAGACTAACGTCCACACACTGGTAATGCTTGACCTTTGATACAGAAATCCGAAAAACTGCACTCAATAACAAAGTTAAGTGATTTATTTAGTTTGCAAATAAATGCATAAAGCCCTACTTTTCTTATGCAACTAAAGCAACACAAGCAACAATTTATTAAACGGGAGTTGTTTCTCGCGGGAGGGTAATGTGTTGTTGTGTAATCAACTTAATTAAATGGTACATGTTACTTTACCACGTATGCGAGTCAACTTAATATCATGGTGCAATCAAATTAGCTATGTTGGCAAAAATCATCTTAATTGTGAAATGTGGATCATACCCTACCAACTAAATTACAAGTTGCAAATAACTTGCCTACATTGGTAAAATCAACTTAATTATGAAAGTTTGATCAGGAAATGCAACTTAGACTACAAACCATGGTTGTGTGGAGAACCAATTTTATAGGGTAGTTGTTTCTTGCAGGAGGGTAATGAGTTGTTGTGTGATCAACTTAATTAAATTGTACATGGTACTTTAGCACGTCGGTGATTCAACTTAATATCACGGTGTAAGCAACTTATCTGTACTGACATTGGATCATTTCTGTCCATCTTGGAATAATCTGGCTAATCTACTTATTTCTATGCTGAAAGCAATTTAACTACGGTGACATGACAACTGAAATTGGGAAAAAGGAGAGTGAACCAAAGCAAAGCAATTCCCCAGCAAAAAAATCAGAATGCAACTAAGGCTAGTCTGGCTAATCAACTTTGTTCTACGCTGAAAGCAACTTAACTATGGTGACAAGACAACTTTATTAGGAAAAAGGAACGTTCAATCAAAGCAAAAATCACCCCTACCAAAATTCAGAATGTAACTTCCGCTAATATGGCTAGTCAACTTAGTTATATGCTGAAAGAAACTTAACTACAGTGACACGATAACTTAAATAGGAAAAAGGGACAGTGAAGCAAAGCAAAACAATTCTCTCCTACAAAAAATCAGAATGCAACTAAGGGTAATCTAGCTAATCAACTTTGTTCTACGCTGAAAGCAACTTAACTATGGTGATAAGATAATTTTATTGGGAATAAGGGCCGGTGAGTAAAGCAAAAAAATCATCCCTAAAATTCAGAATGCAACTTAGTCTAACCTGGCTAGTTAACTTAGTAATATGCTGAAAGAAACTGAACTATAGCAATAATACAAGTTATTTTGGAAAAAGGGACAGCAAATTAAAGCAAACAAACCTTCCCTGCATTCACTATGCAACTAATATATCTAATCTACTCAACTAAAATGGTACAAAAAGTAACTTAAGTATATCTGAAAGTCAAACTAAGGGGAAAAGGAAGGTACAGAAGCAAACCAACTGTACCTACAATCAACGTGCAACTTAGACTAGTCGACCTATTCAACTTAATTAAATGTTGCAAGCAACTTAACTATGTTGCCAAAAACTATGCAAAAAAACTTAATCTATGTAATGAATTCAGTTAAATGATGCAAGCAAATTAATCGAATGGAATAATAAGGGTATCTCCTTACAGAAGGTTCAGTATGAATCAGAATCATCCTATTATTTAGGTGGTCTTTGAGATCTAAGATCATCATTTTCCTCCGCGAGTTTTGCTAGGAGAATGCTAGAGGTCGTACTTCCTCTTAACTGTTCTTTGAGTTCAGATCTTTCAAATGTCCCAGGTCTAGTACCTATGCATTTCCCTTCTAGATTGAGAATCGGTTCCCTTCTTTAACTATTCAATTTGAGTTGAAAACTTGTTTCTTTTTTTATGTAACTGTCTTCAAAATTTTGTGTCCCATGCCCATTCAAATGCTCAGACATCTATACCGTGGACTCAGTATCACCACAAAGCACTCGTCGCGCCGAAGCTATTCCATCTACAGAGGGAACTCATCGTCTTCGCTGGCCACTACCCCGTGCATGTCTTCCCCTTGAACCTAAAATGATGTTTTACTGTCAGTGTCTATTTACTGACTCAAAGTGGAAATGCAGAGCATGAAAAAATCTGAGTGATACTACTATAAGGATCATTAGGTCGTGGCAGTAGAATTTGTTTTGCCCTGAATAAAGTACTAGCATCCTAGTAATATTTTTCTATCAGATGGTACATGGAATTGAGACATAGAATACAATTTGGTAGCTTGAGTTGAAGCCATCGTGTTTGGTTAAATCGGCGACTTATCCTATGTGTAAAGAGATCAGTGTAGGATACATTAATCCATACAGCAAGCAGAAGGATTCCTAAAAAAAGCAACAGGAGGAGGCTAAACTAGCTGCCAACGCTATAGGACATGACTTTCTAGCATCACATACCTGATCCGCGGCACACGCCGCCATGCCGAAGAAACACTACACCACCACCAAATCAGTCGATGTGGCCATCGTTGCCTCGGCTCGACGCCACTCCACACCTACCCCATCAGACGCTACAGGCCGATTGCCACTCTCCGTTGCCGCCCATAAAGGTGTCTCAGCAGCATGTTAACACAATATGAAGAAACATTAATTCTGATAAAAAGTTATGAATCAACAGAAGAAAAACAAGTGATTTAGAGCTACGTAAAGTGCAGTCACAAGCAAACTTTCAGACTCTGCCGCTCGAGAACTCTTCTCTGCACTTATTAGTCGCTCATGAGTTAGTCCTAAACAAACCAAGTTAACAATTAAAACCATACACCAAGTTAACAATGGAAAATTTCTTGAAGAAAAATGAAGGAAGTTAGATTATCCACATTCACAAATTCCACTAGTGGGAAAGCAAACCTAAAAACCTAAATTGAAGATGGCTCCGCTGCTAGCTACCTTTGTTCTTAAGCAAACCACAACCCGTAAACCAAATTGTTCTATTGGCATTCAATAAGACAAAACTATGGAGTGGAGCTCGTACGCGAGGATTCCAGTATGCTACCTGAAGAAGATTAGTAAGAAGAGAAGATGCAGGAGCCCAAGAAGTAGTACAACACCGCGACATCTTTTCGGCTCCAGACACCAACCAACTCAACTCGATTCGAGGCCTCCAAGGAGCACCTATCCACCGTGGCGGACACCTCGACCATGTCAGGAAGTTCCCTGGCTCCATGAGCCGGCACCAGATCAAAGAAAATCAGAGGAGGCTCGTTGGACCGCTCCAGCACTGAATCGAGCGCCACAAATCTCCAGATCTATGGCAGTTGCCCCGCGGCTCACACAGACATCGGGCGCACATCGCTCTGCCTAGTCACACACGGCGTTGGCGCCCTCTGCCGGGATTCACCGCTTTCGTAAGGGTTGGATGCTGAGGAATCGATGGAACCACGACCATTGAAATGGGGAAGGCAGCAGGCGTTTCACGCGTGCGAGAAAGAAAGGGGATCAGGATGGACAGGATGGGTCCCCAGGTGAAAGCTGTCGGAACAGAGAAGCGTGACCCGTGCGGGATCGACTCTGTCCCGATCAAACAGCTAGAAAGCGATGGCTTGATCGACCAAACCGGCCACCATGCACTTTTAGCACTTGGGTTATTTTATGGGAAAGAGCCGTTCAACAAACGGATCAGCATGTAAAAACTCTCTCTCTACTACTCTTTATTTTTTATTATTATATCTACTATTTATTGGACGTGTATATTTACGAGGTTAATTAATCAAAGTGTAATGTGCAAATCGACGGACCGACAAGCATCGGCATTCGGACGTTCGCCTGACTCGCCGTTCCAGCCACACTGCATCGACTCCGGATGATAGAGACCCGAAGATTCGCCACCGCATCGGCTACACCCGCTACGCGACTTCATCAACCTAGACCACAAGTCTGTTGCGTCAACTTCATCTACCTCAATGACTCTACACTTGGGGGCTCTCTCGGCTGTAGCAACCTATCAAAATCTTCTGCTGCAGCAACCCGTCAAAATCTTCTATTGCGGTGACCCGCTAAAATCTTCGTCTGCGGTGACCCCTAAGAGCTTCGGCTGTGGTGACCGGCCAAAATCTTCGGTTGTAGCACCTCGCTAAAATCTTCGGTTGTGGCAATCCACTAAAATCTGTGGCTGCGATGACCCACTGCTATTATGGGCTACATCAACCCACTACCATCAGCATCTTCGGCTCCGTAGCCACATCGACCTCATCTACGGCAACTACCAATACAGCTAAGTTTCCCCTATCAAGAGTCAATAATTGTTTTATTTTAATTGCACTCAAAATTCTAGGGGGTTGTTGCCTCTTCGAGTAACCTAAGTGTCATCGACTTCATGCACTCGAGCACCTCATACACGATTTCCCAAATAGCTGACTCTGCCTGAACATCGAATCCTTGAACTTTGACCTAGTTGCAGCCTAACTGACAGGTCGGCAAGGTACTAAGACTAAGGACGTTAGGATAATAAAAATGTCTCGTGTTATAGTGCAAAAGTTTCGAGTCTGATGGCATCAGGAAATGCTATGAGAAATCGGAAGGCAATATTGTTTACGATACGTAAGTACTTCATAATTCTCTATGTCTTTTGCAAGGATGTCGACTAGATCTAGCTATTTTGTCGGATCCTCCCACAGAGTCGACTAAACACCACCTGCGTCAACTTACGCCAAGACCCGAATCAAGAATCTCCTCGGATGAAGAAGATCTCCGAGCCTATGCTCACCCGATAAAAATCAAGACCCGAGTTGAGAATTTCCTCGAATGAAGAACTCTGAGCCTATGCTCGGATGCAAGCATCTGAACATAGCCTCGGGGCTACTCCCATCGGGAGCACTGGTTGCTCATCTGATGAAAACATATCCTCCAACGAAATCGACGAAAATAGCCTACATCGCTAAAAGCAACACCCGAGTAGAGAACCTCCTCGGATGAAGATCATCTTCGCACACCCGATAGGAATAGAAAATTTTCTGAATTGTTAAGAATTCACGGACTATATTCGCCACGATAAAATGTCTGAATGCCATGTCTATCGACATCATGGTAAGATCCCAGGATCCATCCTCTGAGGCCTGGTAACCGCACACAAATGTGTTCTGCCAGTAAATTATCCATATCCACGATACGATAAAAAATCCTGACGGACACGTTGGGTACCCATAAAACATGAGCTTGTAATTTAGTACTCGATAAGACATCTGCGTCCCGAGCTGAATTACACCAGTATATACCGAGTTCGAGTCTGGGGACTTGATCTTGAAGTAGGTTCACGATGTTTTTACCCAAGAGCAATTAACTAGTTATACCATAATCCCCATGAAAAACTTATTAAACTGGCAGTTCGCCTATTCGATAGAAAAAATTTCTCCTATGGAGTCGACATAAAAGCAAAGTTACAAGACCTAAGTCGAGAAATTCCTTGGATGATGAAAACTTGAGTCTATGTTCGAACGCACGCGTTCGAACATAGCCTCATGGGCTACTGCCATCCAGAGCATTGTCTGTGCACCCGATAGGAAAAACAGAAATTCTCCAAATAGGAATCAACGGAAGAATATCTACAATAAAGAAGCATAACATTGACTCTACCCAAGTGTAGCCTCAAAGGTTACTCTCATCGGGAGCACCCGAAATTCCAATATCACTTTAAGGACAAATCAACTTCAGCCATTGCATCAGCCAAACAAGGCAGTCGAGAATTCAAGCATCTGAAGAAATCTTCTAGTTCACCTTCCAGGCATATTAAAAATAAGTTGATCCTATGCTCGGACGCAAGCATCCGAACATAACCTCGATAGCTACTAACATAGCCATAACCATTCAGGTTCCCACTATTAGCATATACGGTTCGATCCGAAGGAAGGTTCGCCCGAAGATATGCCAAGATCAATGAAGATGTAACACCTCGGACCTTACGCTCTAAACTCAAGCCTGGATGAACCGAAAGTGAACAGGACGTACTACCGTGGGGCCGTGCAGCCACACATAGTAGGCTCACCTCGTGGAGCAGGGAACGGTACCAGCTAACCATCCCACCCGCTGTTTAGAACATCGGAACTAGAGCGAGTGGCGTAATCGACAGGTAAACCGATCAAACATACACAAATGATTGTCTATATCAGCGACATACAATAGACACCAGAGCCACACCATCTAAAACAATAGAAACAGAAATATTCAACGCCATACGGCAAGATCCAAATATCCTAGATAGATATAGTAGTTTAGGATACATCCTCATACATCATGCAACAGAGTATCAAACGGAAGCGTAAAACATGATCCAAGTACGGATAAGAAGCAAATTGGCATAAGATGCCCTGAAAATAAGCACATCCCGCCCACAGATCTCATGGATATCTATCCCCGGAATCTCTACACCTGATCGTCGTTGCCACCATCATCAGTCTCTTCGACCCAGTAGCCTTCCTGAGAGTATACCTGTCCATCTGAACCAAATATTTATCGTGTGAGACCCTAGGGGTACTAAACAAGTCTTAATGCTTCTAAAGGGAACAACCTGGGGTAACGCAATTGGAGCGAAAGATAACAGCTACAAAGTGCTATGGATACACGCTGCACATCCTCCCAACCATAGATGGACGGATGCTCATTAATTAATAAAAACAGTTATGTAAGCAACATAAATAAACATCACTCGCCCTCCTTCTCGCTTACCGATGAGAAGGCGAAAGAACATCCCATCCGTTGACAATTTTATTAACCATTCCATGAGTGTTGTACTATTTACTAGCCATGTCTTAGTCAAATTAAAGGCGGCACTTTAGTTATGCTTGTCTATGATCGAGAAACTGTGCTCCAAGTCATCCATTACCGTGGACATGGCTTTCACAAATATTTACCCTGCAGGGGTGCATAAATAGCAACACACACACGATCAACCTCGGGAAGAACCAAATAAAACGCAACGAGGCCTCACGACAAAGCATTCACAGGATTCATAAATCATTTCAGGGGTCACCCCACTAAGTTACCCGCAACGAAGTTGGGCGGCTCCAAGATGGACCCAGGGTTTGTGTCAATGGCTCTAAACGACTGGGGACCCAAAAGTGTGACTGGCATGTTGATACCGTGAAAACATTCCACGTTCCAAAATAGTACAGGCGCTCTACGCGCAATCGTAATTAAAACAGTAATGCATGGCATAAGTACAGGATAGTAATAAAACTCCAAACTAATTTGTGGCCCCAAGAAATAAAGTGTGAATCAAGCTTAGGTGAAGGGGATACATAGTCTCCTATGGATAGTGCAAATAGTGAAGGAACAGGAATCAAGTACTTGGGGTCATACGGGTCATAAGTGATCTTATAGAACCAAATAACATATATTGCTCACCGATGCCTCTTTCATTAGTTATCCCATTACTCACTACAAGAAAAGTTTCCTTCCGCAACGAATTGGCCCGACGGTCGTCGCAGAAGGCGCGTCTTCTGCGACGAAATTCTCGGGTTGGCCGTGGCCGATGGAAAACCTTTTTTCCCGGTTTCGCGGCCCTCTACTATGACGGATCTGCTAAAAACATGGAGGAAGCTCGGCCAGCGTGTGGCAGAAGTAAAATTTTCATTTCCTCTTGCGATGTTGACTCACCGAAGTCTTTTGAGGCGTGTGGGTCCCAGACGTCAGTGTCTCTAACGGACCATACTTTTCGGTCGCGCCTCCCTGATTTGAACTTGATAACGTTGCTCGAGGCGTCTGCCGTTTAGTCAGGCTGCTAGGTCCCACATGTCAGCCTCTCATTAGAAGGATCGTGTGTATGATGGGTTTTTTTCCCTTCGCTCGCGCTACCCTCTTCTGAAGTTGATAGCACTGCTCGATGTATCTATCGTCTAATCAACCTCCTGGGATGTAACTACCTCGGTGAATTACGCTCTTAGTTACAAGCCTGGATGAGCGGAAATGGATAAAATAGTACGGTGGGGCCAAATACCACTCACAGGTAGACACCTTTCGGCCATCCTAACCATTTCCAAACATCGGGACAAGAACGAGCGGCGTAATCGGCAGGCGAAGGGATCAACTACATACACAAATGAGTATGTATGCAAGCCACATACAACAGTCCTCAGAGCCATTCCATCTAAAAGAAATAGAAATATTGCAACGCCATACGGAAAGATCCAAATATCCTAGATAGATATAATAGTTTAGGATATCTCCTCATACATCAAACATCAGAGTATCAGGCGAAAGCGAAAAACAAGATCCGAGTACGGATAAGAAGCAAATCGGCATAAGATGCCCCATAAATAAACACATTCCGCCCACAGATCTCACGGATCCCCGTTCCCGGAATCTCTACACCGAGTGATCGTTGCCCACATCGTCCGTCTCCTCCACCCAGTATCCATCTTGCGAGTATACCTGTTCATCTGAATCAAACAATTTATCGTGTAAGACCCTAGGGGTACTCAGCAAGTCTTTATGCCTCTAAAGGGGACACAACCTGGGGTGACGCAATTGCAGCAAAAGATAACACCTAACAATTCTATAGATACTCGCTAACCATCCGCCTAACCAAAGATAGACGGATGTTCGTTAATTAAGAACAACAGTTATAACAGTAATATTAACAGATCCATCCTCCTCCTCGCTTACCAACGAGGAAGCGGACGAACAACCCCCATCCGTGGCAGTTTTATTAACCATTCCATGAGTGTTGCACTATTTACTAGTCAGGTACTTAGTCAAATTAAAAGCGGTACTTTAGTTATACTTGTCTATGATCGAGAAACTGTGCTCCAAGTCGTCCATAACCGCGGACACGGCTTTCAGAAAGATTTACCTAAGGGTGCACAAATAGCAACACACACTCGATCAACCTCTAAAACCAAATCAAAACCCAATGAGGCATTCACGACAAAGTGATCAGATTCATAAATGTTTGGGGCCACCCCATTAAGCTACCCGAAGTTGGCGGCTCGAGACGGACCCAAGGTTTGCGTCAATGGTATGTAACGGGAACCCGAAAGTGTGACTGGGCTTGTCGATACCGCGAAAACACTCCGCATCCAAAACAGTACAGGTGCTCCTCGCATAATCTTAAATAAAGCAGTAAAGCATGGCATAAGTACAGGATAGTAATAAAGACCCAAACTACTTGTGGCCCCAAGAAATAAGAATGAATCAAGCTCTAGCTCAGGGGGGTCCATAAGGCCTCCCGGATGTGGATAGTGTGAATAGTCAAGGAACAGGAATCAAGTACTCGGGGTCCTACGGGACACAAGTGAGCATGAAGAACCAAATAGCAGATATTGCTCATCGGTGCCACTTTCATTAGTTATCCCATTACTACTCAGATTAAGTTGTTTAGGTACCTCGTTATCCATTAGACTCTCACAAACCCTACACATGCTGTTCTACGACCCGCATGGCTCAAACAACTCATGTAGTAATGGCTCATGGGATGGAGGAACAAGCTTCGGTGGGGTTTAAAAGTAAAGGCTATGCAGTACTTGGGATTCAGTTTAATGCAATTGCGACTCAATGATGCAAGAATAAGATTGAGGCAATAGGTACTATATGTATACAAGCATGTGGTAGTGCTTCCCTAGCATCTCAGTTGAAGCGAGGGACGGATCTGGGTAGTGCTCCTGGGATTCCTGATATATCCCCTGCTCAGCGTCTATTCGAAGAAGAACCAAACAACCAAGGGCCAACATAAGTAGAGTGCACAAGTGTGGCATCCCGCAAAACCACTACTAGAAAATCGCGTTGTTTTTGTGCATTGCATCATCATGACCGCATGCTCATGTCATCATGCCACATTGCATTTGAGCATCGTCATCATCTTGCATTTGCTTGCGTAAAACTATTTGCAGAAAACCTATTTTTGTTTTCTAAACGCCCCGTCTTATTCAAACGCAAAACCCGGGTCTCCGGATTATTTTATTTTGTCTGCTATCGGTTTGCAAAAACCCGGTTTTAATTAAACAAAATATTTAATTATTCTAGTGGGGACAGTCGAACGGGCCGAACCGACCCAGTCGACCACCCCCAGTATTAAAACGGTCCACCTAAACCAGCCCCTCTAAATCCTATCCCCACCCAAATCTATCCTACCCACCAACCGAAGTGTGCCACCTCACCCCTCCCCCAAACTCCTACCCACGCTGCCACCTCATCAATCAGCCACCCAGAAATCTTTTCTTACCTAGTCCTAGTCTACCCCAAACCCTCCACATCACCCCAACCAGTAGCCGGTCGCCACCTCATCACCTCCCTTCCCCTAGCCTATCCCTGGCTGCCACCTCATCCTCACCCCTCTCCCTCTCTCACACAGCCACTCCCTCACCCTCTCTCTCTGCACCCGGACCCCACCGCCCCTGGCCCCACCCGCAGACCACACCCACCAACCAACTCCCACCCTCACCGCCTGGCCCCCACGACCCCACCTGGGACCTCTCTCTCCTCCCCTCCCAGGCTTCGCCACCCTCATCCTCCTAGGTTACCGCCCGTCCGCTTCTGCCCTCCTCCCTCCTCGCCCTACTCCTTCTCCGCCCGGCCTGAGCCTCCGCCTCCCACTTGAACTCCCGGCCGCCACCAGGAGCTCGAGGCCCCGCCAGCTGCGACCCCTCCGCCCGTCCTCCTCGGCCTCTTCGCCATCTGTCGTCTCCGCCATCACTCGGCCTTGCCTCAGATCTCGAAGGCTGCCACCTGCCGACCACCGCCAAGCTCCGCCGCCGGTCCGTGCCCAAGCTCGCATCCTCTCTGACCGAGGCCGCATGTCCTCTGCATGCATGCCGCTGCTGTATGCTTTTGGTGCTAGTTCAGGTACCTCGAGTACCAGCGGTTTGCTCCATGTGTCATGTTTTGGTGCTGGTCAGTAGAAGGACCGACAGGATCTCCAACACGGCCGCTAGTAACCTCATCGTGGAACGCCAAGCTCTCCTCGGGGACCCGAGAACGCTCCCGGATACACCGAGTTCTCCATCGAGGACATCAAGACCGTCGACATGAAACCAAATGACGTCAAGCACTTCGCCGCGGAACGCCAAGTACTTCACCCCGGACACCGAGACCCTGGACGACAAGTTCTCCTTCCCGGATGCGACAAGATCTACTTCCGTTATCCGAGGCCGATCCCGTCGAACCCTGAGACCAACCCCGAACCCCTCGGAGCCCAAGATCGTCGAGACCCCTAATGTGTGACCCTATTCGAGACCCTCATATATTTTTATAATATATGATATTGATATTGTTGCATATTAAATTGTCATACTCGCATGCATATTAGTGTGGTTTGGGGGCCTTATGCCGATTCACCTAAATTAAATATGGAGACCATATGCGGGCTAATCTAGTCTCATATTGTTCCCATTTAAATTTGTGTAGCGAACCGGTGCTATATTTTTGCCATGTTAAGACAACATTAAATTGCGGGGTATCTGAACAACATGAACCTATTAACTAATTGTCGGGACCCCGGTTCCGCTTAATATGACCTAATTGCATTGCACCCTTGCCATGTCATACATCATACATGCATCATGCCCGATCTTTTGCCGTAGTATTAAATCTTGCATCCGGTGTTTATTCTAGTGTTTTGCTTCTTCGCGGATAAGGCCGTTGAGTTGATGTGAGCTACGCCCCGATCTTCGGTTGGACCTTCGACAATGTTTTCAAAGTAGCATCTCCCTTTCTACCTATCTTACTTTTATAGTATTTATTCCCTCCGTTGATCTATTGCTATCTCGTGTTGCGATGCTCTAGTTTCCGTACCCGTGATATACCTTGCAGCCATATATTGCCTTGGACACATCCTATTACCTGTTGTTTGGTAGATAGTTGGACTTGCGTGTCGTAGTCGCTTGCTCAAGTGTTGTTGCGTGTCGTCCAGTACCATAGTGTTGGAGTAATTGCCGCAAGTTAATTGTTGGAGATGATCATGGCTTTACTTATTGTTCACTTTAAGTCTTGTTTAACAACTAAAATTGAGTAGGTAAGCGAGGCACGGTGGGTGATAGATAATATGGTTTCGATCACCACTTGTGTCCCGTGGGACCTCGAGTTCTTGACACTGCTCCGAGATCGAGCGCGCTAACCACGGTGGGGAGATATGGGCCCCATTGATTATTACCTGATTTCAAAGTATTGTCTGGGGCCACAACTAGTTTGAGGTTTTATTTACTATCCTGCATTTATGCCATGCTTTATCGCTTTATTTAAATTGTATGGATAGCACATCGTCGCTTAGGATCGGGACACGTTTTAGTGTCGACATCCAGCTTTTGGGATTTCTTGTCGCTGTTCACAGCCGTCACCCAAACCCTAAGTCCGTCTCGAGACCGGCCGACTTTATGGGTGTACTTAGTGGGGTGGCCCCGTGCTTGCTTTGGGTCCGAACGTCATGACTTAGGCCCCGCCGACATACCGATGGGTGTATGTTAACCGATCCGCAAAAGGGTCAAGTGCTTGTGGATACTTTGGTGCACCCTCGCAGGTTAAATCTTTTGAGAAGCCGTGTCCGGTTATGGACGACTTGGAGCACGGTTTGATCATAGACAACTATAACTAAAGTTTGCCGTTATAAATTGACTTGTATCCGATATGACTAGTAATCAGCTTCACCACAACAGAATGGCTAAATAAAAGTGCCAACAACTGCTGGGTTTTGGGTTATCTCATGCTATTTGTATCTGACTAGTAAGTGTTGCAACTACAACGGAATGGTTAACTAAAACGGCCCACTGCTTATTTTATCAGAATGATTATCCACGCCTGACTAGTAATTGCTGCAACGCTAACTGAATAAGAAAAACTGCTAATGTGAGTTCCTCGGTTGACTCTCTCGGATGGTATCGGGGGAATACCAGATGGGTTTGTTTGGTGTTAGGATCAGGTTGGATCGAATAGGTCTTCCTTACCCCTCTCCGATAGCCGCTATTTGTATCGAGTCTCTATAGGTTATTTAGTGCATGCTGCGCTGCCGCTTCAGTCCACCATACCTATGTAGGCGAGGACCGCCGAATTCTAGCCTCGCTGCAGTATGGCCTCGATCGACCGCCTCTTTTTCCTTTGCCCTTTGTCGGCACCCCTTTGTTTAAGCAGGTTTTGAGATCGACGCCGTTAGCGGGTTACCCTTCCGGCTTGGCAAGGTGGTTATGGACGCCATTGGTTATTCTTCAGGGCTCTTAGCCCCATTTGCATCTTGTCCGTAGTCGGACGCTCTATCTTTTCAAGGTGATTTGGATCTTTGTATATTATATCTGTATTCTTGACTCTTGGAGTCGTGCTGTATATATATCCGTTCTGTGGGTCCCATCGAGAACTGTTGTGTAATGTTATTACTGTTTCCACCCGCACGAAAGTGCTGGTGGGCACCTTGAATCGTTTCTATGCGGGTTTGGCGGAATCGCTGAAACTTGCATAGGGCCGATTCTCGAGGGTGTTACAGTGGTATCAGAGCTCAGCAGTTACGATACCCCACAAGTCCAGCCTGTAGGATAACCTAGCTAACGGCCGAAGTAGAGTGTCAAAACTACTTTTGCAAAATCGGTTGGATAGTTCTGATTAGGTCTGGTTTTACTCCTTACCTTCTGCTGTTCTCCTCTTACCTCTGCTGCTTTTGGATCCTCCTCTTTCCTTCTTCTAGTCCGCAATTTCGTGGTTGGGTTTTCCGTCACCTTCGTGGTTTCGCTTCCTCCTTTGGTAACGATGCTTCTACATGCGGTCTTCATGCTATCAGCGGAATCCTTCATCGGTTGGCTTTCTCTTTGTTCCTTCTCGTGCCGTCCGGTGTTTTCCGACGCGACGACATCAGCTACGCCAGAGCCGATGCGTAGTCCGCATCACTCCTTTGTTTCGAACCTCACTGGTCGAGACCTTCTCCAATTCTCGAGAGTTGGTTGCATAATCTGTTATTCGTGTACATAGTAATGCTTTGAGTGCGGGATGGAGTCGCGACCATACCACTACTCATACCATTCGCTTTTGTACATTGAATGGTGGATCGATGCAACTCTTACTCCTTCCATGGAAGTTAGTGGTGGCCTTACCTTTAACTTCGTCCGTTGTTTAACCGGAGTGTTCCCTTGACGAACGTGAACAACGACCCTTTGTTGGTGGTGTCGCCGATTTCAAGATGAAGAAGGAACCCTTGTTGGTGGTGTCGCGAGGATCTACACGAAGCGAGAAGACGCAGATCGCCGACCTTCCTTCCGGTAACATGAGGCGGATCTCGGGGGCGAGATCCCTTGTTAGTGGTGTCGAATTGTGGCATCCCGCAAAACCACTACTAGAAAATCGCGTTGTTTTTGTGCATTGCATCATCATGACCGCATGCTCATGTCATCATGCCACATTGCATTTGAGCATCGTCATCATCTTGCATTTGCTTGCGTAAAACTATTTGCAGAAAACCTATTTTTGTTTTCTAAACGCCCCGTCTTATTCAAACGCAAAACCCGGGTCTCCGGATTATTTTATTTTGTCTGCTATCGGTTTGCAAAAACCCGGTTTTAATTAAACAAAATATTTAATTATTCTAGTGGGGATACCGAACGGGCGAACCGGCCAATCGACCACCCCCAAGATTAAAACAGTCCACCTAAACCAGCCCTCTAAATCCTATCCCCACCCAAATCTATCCTACCCACCAACCAAGTGTGCCACCTCACCCTCCCCAAACTCCTACCCACGCCACCTCATCAATCAGCCACCCAGAAATCTTTTCTTACCTAGTCCTAGTCTACCCCAAACCCTCCACATCACCCCAACCAGTAGCCGGTCGCCACCTCATCACCTCCCTTCCCCTAGCCTATCCCTGGCTGCCACCTCATCCTCACCCCTCTCCCTCTCTCACACAGCCACTCCCTCACCCTCTCTCTCTGCACCCGGACCCCACCGCCCCTGGCCCCCCCCGCAGACCACACCCACCAACCAACTACCACCCCTCACCCGCCTGGCCCCCACCGACCCCACCGGGACCTCTCTCTCTCTCTCCCTCCTCCACCCGTCCCACCTCTGCTCTCTCCTCACTGTGCTTGCCTTGCTCGGCCTTCCTCCCTCCTCCCTCCCTCTCCTCCTCTCCTCTCACGACGGAGCCCGCCGCCGCTCCTCCGCCAGCTCCCCGCCGTCCGCCGCCCCTTGGCAAGCTCGCCGCCACCCTCATCCTCTCGCCACCGCGCCCTACTCGACCTCGCCGGCCGTCGGGCCTCCGCCTCCCCGCGAACTCCCCGGCCGCCACCAGGAGCTCGAGGCCCCGCCAGCTGCGACCCCTCCGCCCGTCCTCCCTCGGCCTCGCCCGCCATCACCGCCGTCGTCTCCCGCATCCTCGAGCGCGCCCGTGGCCACCGTCGACCTCACCGCCAAGCTCCTCGCCGCCCGGTCCGTGCCCAAGCTCGCTGCCATCCTCTGCATGAGGCCGCATGTCCTCTGCATGCATGCTGCTGCTGCCGTGGCGTTTTGGTGCTAGTTCAGGGTACCTCGAGTACCAGCGGGTTTGCTCCATGTGTCATGTTTTGGTGCTGGTCAGTAGAAGGACCGACAGGATCTCCAACACGGCCGCTAGTAACCTCATCGTGGAACGCCAAGCTCTCCTCGGGGACCCGAGAACGCTCCCGGATACACCGAGTTCTCCATCGAGGACATCAAGACCGTCGACATGAAACCAAATGACGTCAAGCGCAGGCATGAACGCAAGTACTTCACCCCGGACACCGAGACCCTGGACGACAAGTTCTCCTTCCCGGATGCGACAAGATCTACTTCCGTTATCCGAGGCCGATCCCGTCGAACCCTGAGACCAACCCCGAACCCCTCGGAGCCCAAGATCGTCGAGACCCCTAATGTGTGACCCCTATTCGAGACCCCTCATATTTATATTTTTATAATATATGATATTGATATTGTTGCATATTAAATTGTCATACTCGCATGCATATTAGTGTGGTTTGGGGGCCTTATGCCGATTCACCTAAATTAAATATGGAGACCATATGCGGGCTAATCTAGTCTCATATTGTTCCCATTTAAATTTGTGTAGCGAACCGGTGCTATATTTTTGCCATGTTAAGACAACATTAAATTGCGGGGTATCTGAACAACATGAACCTATTAACTAATTGTCGGGACCCCGGTTCCGCTTAATATGACCTAATTGCATTGCACCCTTGCCATGTCATACATCATACATGCATCATGCCCGATCTTTTGCCGTAGTATTAAATCTTGCATCCGGTGTTTATTCTAGTGTTTTGCTTCTTCGCGGATAAGGCCGTTGAGTTGATGTGAGCTACGCCCCGATCTTCGGTTGGACCTTCGACAATGTTTTCAGGCGAGCATCTCCCCCTTTCTACCTATCTTACTTTTATAGTATTTATTCCCTCCTGTTGATCTATTGCTATCTGTGTTGCGATGCTCTAGTTTCCGTACCCGTGATATCCCTTGCAGCCATATATTGCCTTGGACACATCCTATTACCTGTTGTTTGGTAGATAGTTGGACTTGCGTGTCGTAGTCGCTTGCTCAAGTGTTGTTGCGTGTCGTCCAGTACCACAGTGTTGGAGTAATTGCCGCAAGTTAATTGTTGGAGATGATCATGGCTTTACTTATTGTTCACTTTAAGTACTGTTTAACAACTAAAATTGGAGTAGGTAAGCAGAGGCACCGGTGGGTGATAGATAATATCTGGTTTCCGATCACCACTTGTGTCCCAGGGACCCCGAGTTCTTGACACTGCTCCGAGATCGAGCGCTAACCAATTGGGGAGATATGGGCCCCCCATTGATTATTACCTGATTTCAAAGTATTGTACTGGGGGCCACAACTAGTTTGAGGTTTTATTTACTATCCTGTACTTATGCCATGCTTTACTGCTTTATTTAAATTGTGCGATGGATAGCACCTTTGTCTTTATTTAGGATCGGGACACGTTTTCGGTGTCGACATCCAGCTTTGGGATTTGCTGTCGTTCATAGCCGTCTACCCAAACCCTAAGTCCGTCTCGGAGACCGGCCGACTTCGTTGCGGGTGTACTTAGTGGGGTGGCCCCCCGTGCTTGCTTTGGGTCTAGGAACGTCATGACTTAGGCCCCGCCGACATACCGATGGGTGTATGTTAACTGATCTGGCAAAAAGGGTCGAAGTGCTTGTGGATACTTTGGTGCACCCCTGCAGGGTTAAATCTTTTCGAGAAGCCGTGTCCGCGGTTATGGACGACTTGGAGCACAGTGCTTGATCATAGACAACTATAACTAAAGTTTGCTGTTATAAATTGACTTGTATCCGATATGACTAGTAATCAGCTTCACCACAACAGAATGGCTAAATAAAAGTGCCAACAACTGCTGGGTTTTGGGTTATCTCATGCTATTTGTATCTGACTAGTAAGTGTTGCAACTACAACGGAATGGTTAACTAAAACGGCCCACTGCTTATTTTATCAGAATGATTATCCACGCCTGACTAGTAATTGCTGCAACGCTAACTGAATAAGAAAAACTGCCAACTGTGTGAGTTCCTCGGTTGACTCTCTCGGATGGTATCGAGGGGGAATACCAGGATGGGTTTGTTTGGTGTTAGGATCAGGTTGGATCGAATAGGTCTTCCTTACCCCTCTCCGATAGCCGCTATTTGTATCGAGTCTCTATAGGTTATTTAGTGCATGCTGCGCTGCCGCTTCAGTCCACCATACCTATGTAGGCGAGGACCGCCGAATTCTAGCCTCGTGTCTTGGCCTCGATCTTGACCGCTCTCTTTTTCCTTTGCCCCTTGTCGGCACCCCTTTTGTTTAAGCAGGTTTTGAGATCGACGCCGTTAGCAGGGTTACCCTTCCGGCTTGGCCTGGGCAGGGTTATGGACGCCATTGGTTATTCTTCAGGGCTCTTAGCCCCATTTGCATCTTGTCCATAGTCGGACGCTCTATCTTTTCAAGGTGATTTGGATCTTTGTATATTATATCTGTATTCTTGACTCTTGGAGTCGTCTTTGTATATATATATCCGTTCAGGGTCCCATCGAGGACTGTTGTGTAATGTTATTACTTCGTTTTCCACCCGCACGAAAGTGCCTGGTGGGCACCTTCGAATCGTTTCTATGCGGGTTTGGCGGGAATCGCTGAAACTTGCATAGGGCCGATTCTGAGGGTGTTACAACAAGCATATGAATTAAAATGCGACAAGCAAACAATCATGCCATGATGAATGATGCACAATTTGCATGGTAATAATGTAGCATGGCATGGGTGAGGTGTGAGGTACAAGATTAAAGCATTTAATTAAGTTTTTAGCCCGGTTTGCTCTTATAACACTTGCTGTATACTTGTTATTCATATGATGCATGCTGCAATTCAGAACATGGAATGCATAGATAGAACGGGCTCGTCGCGCTGATCGATTTAGACATATTATTTGTCAAATTTGGAGTTATAAAACTAAAGTTATTAATTAATTAAGAAAAAGGGCATTTTATTGTAATTTTAATTACCTCGAAATTTTAAAGTGCTCAAAAAATATTTTGAATGGCATATTTGAAAACCTCACATTTTTCTGATTCCAAAACATATATTACATGTTGGTTTTGGAATTATATTTTAAAAGATATTTAAAACAGATTCAAATTTGAATTTAAAACAATTTTTGAAAAAGTTTAAATTAAACAGCAAAGCAGAAAACCATTTGTACTCACCCAGATCTAGCCACAGACACGGACACCTGGGCCCGGGCTGACCTGGCGGAGAAACGACGCAGAGAGACCTTTTTCACCGCGAGCTGAGCTAACCCATGCGGCTGACAAGTGGGGCCGGTGGGGTTGAGGGTCCACGGCGCGCGCGGCCAGCCGGTAGGCGACACGTGGTGGATCCGGGGGACCGCGGGTTGAGGCTGTGGAAACCTAGGTACCTTTTCGTAAAAATCCAGGATGACCGACAGGTGGGGCCTCTAGGAGCGCGGGTTGAGCCGACAAAAGACGCAGGGGGTTAAGTGCAAAGGGGCGCGCCATCGTTCCTCTTCTCACGTTTTCGGCGAGGGTCGGTGTTCGAGCGAGCACGCCGAGAATCGCCGGACCTCAGCGCAGCCTTGCTGCTACCGCTGCGACTAGGGAGGGGTTGGTGTTACGAGGGTGCTAGATGGCTTGAAGGGGCTCTGTGCAGCACGGAAGCGAGCAGGCGCGGTGGCCGACGGCGCGCACAGTGTGTTCGACGAAACGAACGGCAGCACTAGGCAGCGACAGCGAGCAAGAGGGTGTCATCTAGGAAGAGGGGCTCACCGAGGAGTGGTCGGTGACGACGGATCGGTGCGGGCGACGACGGGGCGGCGATGAAGCAGAGGCCGGGGTTCTAGGGTTTCTCGTCGGCGTCACGGTACTGCGGCAGAAGCGGGGCTCCTCCTCCTCGCTAGCGCGTCCAGGGTGAAGCAGGGGTCCCTTCTCAGCCTCCTCGACCACTTCTACGTCACCCACGCCGGCTGGACCGAGGAAGAGACGGAGGTGCTCGCGGTGACCGATGGGAGAGCGGCGACGTTGTTGGAGAGGGAGGAGGGGAGGGGCAGGGCTCCGGGGTAGATCTGGCGAGCCAAGAGACGTGTGGGAGTAGGGAAAAGCGAAGGAGAAGGAAGGGCGTGTGGGCACGACAGAGAAAAGTGGCCTCGGCCCTTTCCTCCTTCTCGCTGATCACGTGGTCGAGCTGGGGCTCAACCTGGCAGCTAGGGCAGGGCAGATAGGGTGTGGAGGCTGCCAGGTGGGGACGGCGTGAGGAGCAGCTGGGTGGGGCTGGCACAGCGGTGGAGAGAAAAGAGAGAGGGGAGGGGCTCGGGTGCACTTGGGCTAGGGTTGGAAAAGGAAGTGGCTCGGTGAGGGTTTAGGAGAAGGGGTGGGGTGAGGTAGATGGCTACTAGGTGGGCCTGCTGGCAGGGAGAGGGAACACCTCGGCCAAGAAGAGAGGAGGGTGAGGTGAGGTAGGTTTAGGGTTTAGCTTAGAACTAGGTTTTTGGAGAGAGGATTAGAGAGAGAGGGTAGGGGTAGGTTTTGGGTGAGGGTGTGGTATGATCTAACAAGATCATGCAAGGACTAAAAGAGATGGCAAGGAAAAATTAGGGTGTAGGGTTTGAGTAGGAGAGAAGCTAGATTTTAAAGGTCACCTGAAAAGAGAGAGAGACAAAGATATGGTGAATAGAGGAAAAGAGACATGATAGATTAGGTGAAGTGTATTTCCCTTGATCTCATAAGATCTTGCATGGAACATAACTAAAGGAGGTGATGATGTTGAGACACATGGTAAGGAAGGACAACAAGGTGGTGATGGTTGCATGGCCCATGCAAAATAATTAATGCCATGTTTTATTTTGTAAAAACAATAATAATAATATGGCATTATTCTTATGCATTCCAAAGAAGTGGAATAAAAGCCAAGCAAAAGAATTTATAGATTTAGATCCACCCCACCCACATGAGCTAGAATAAAATCAAAAGAAAAAGAGAAACAAGCTCATGGATAATGGGATGGTGGAATTATAAGGTGGTGACAAAGAGAGGTGGTGGAATTGGAATAAAAGATATGCCCCCAACTCAACTTGGGCATTTAAACAATATATCAATAACCAAATACAATATCAAGAGGCAAATACAATTAATAATGCATATGAGAGGAGAACCAAAAGAAAAAGGGTTTTATATGATGCTCAAATGCAAGGTGGCATGATGACATGAGCATGATATAATTATGGTGCAACAATTGTATATAGGAAGTAGCATTTATATAGACTAGGCTAGTAGCATTGCAATTGTTAGACAATTGGGATGCTACATGGGACCCACATGTCATCCTCTTATTAGAAGAAACGTTTGGTCATGCAGCTGGGTCCCACATGACAGCCTCTCATTAGAAGGATCGGTTGTATGATTGACTTTTTTCTCTGCTCGTGCTCCGTGTTTCGAACTTGATAACGTTGCTCGCTGCATCAGCCATTTTTTCAGCCTGCTGGGTCCCCTCATGTCAGCCTCTCATTAGAATAAACGTGTGCATGATGGACTTTTTTCTCACTCGCGCCTCCCTGTTTCGAACTTGGCAATGTTGCTCGATATAGTACCTGTATAAGGCCGCGCTGGTGGGACCCACATGTTGGTCTATCTTTAAATGAAATGTGTATGATAGACCTTTTTTCAGCCGCGTCTGCTGTTTTGGACTTCCAATAGATTTAAAATGTGTGTGTCGCCACTATGCCAAAGATATTTATAGAAAGTATATTATTAAACATCCCTTAGTACCTTCAAGTTATGTTTTAATGTTTTTAAAAAGATGTCGTGTGTCCATGTTTATATTTTTAAAAATAAAAGGGCAGCCTCCTGGCATTTCAATTTATAAAATATCACATATATAATGGACTAGTTTCTTAAAAATGTGGCAGAGTTTTTTTAAGAGGTGGAGGCGGAATTTTTTTAAGAGGTGGGGGGCAATGCTCAAAAGGCCGAATTAAAAATATTTTGGGCTATTCTACATGGTCCATCTACATGCGCTATACTCCATGGTCTCCTTTCTTAAATTTCAATGGGCTGTGCTAAGCAGTCCCTTGACCCTGACAAGGCCGAATTAAAATATTCTTGCCTATGCTCCATGGGATCCTTTCTCAAATTTCACTGGCCTGTGCTCAGCAGTTCCCTGACCCCGCGCTAAAAAATAGTTCACTAACCTCGAAAAGGCATGTGTGTATGTTGGACTGTTTTTTCGGGTCAAACTTGATAACATTGTTGGGTCCTCCATGTTAGCCTCTCACCACGCCGGACTTTTTTCTCGCTCGCACCTCCCTATTTCGAACTTGGCAATATTGCTCGATGCAGCATCTCTATAAGGTCGTGCTGCTAGGTCCCATGTGTCAGCCTCTCTGTAAATGAAACGTGCGCATGATGGACTTTTTTTAGCCCCGTCCCCTGTTTTGACATCGGTCCGTTGGTAGGTCTAAATATACATGGTACAAAGTAAAGGACCAAATATACACACATATTATATAGATGTCGATCAATTTTTTTTTGAGAATTATCTATTATAATTTTATATAGTGATGATATGTCATATGTCTATTATCTGGTTCTCACGTGCAGGGTACGTGGAACTTACTGCTAATGCAGTAGTTTCAAAAAAAAACATAGGTAGGCGGAGCTTTTTCTAGGGGGCTAGGGAAGGTGATGACCATAAAAGCCGAATTAAAAAGATTCTGGGATAACTGGGGCGGATGCCCTATTCTTCATGGGCTCACTCTGAAACTGAATGCGCTATGGTCGGCAGCCACAAGACAATGAAAAGGCCGAATTGAAGGTTTTGGGCTATGATTGGGCCTGATAGGCTAATTTCATGGGCTGAGTAATAAAAATTCTAGACCTCAACAAGGAAGAAAAAAACGAGGGAGAAAATTTTGGCTGATATTTTCGCGTAAAAATTGTTGACAACCAGGACACATACCCCGCGTGCGCCAATGTTTTCCCATTCGCGCCTTCCAAATTGCGCCTTCACTCCAGCAGCCAGCTACTGTCTCTTTGCACCATTCTTCTGGAGACGTGCAGGCGGTCAAAACCACATGTCGCGCACCAAAACATTCACACTCCGTCTATCAGCCGGGGCGGCCTGACACCATTGCTGGCGGCGCTGTTATTTTCGAGACGCACACAGGCCGGCAGTCAGCTGGTCGATCCCCATGGTACGCTTATAATATCCTAAGTTCGCTCAATCATTCGCTAGAAGTAGTTTCATACTCGATCTGCTTATTTGACGTTGTTCTGCACTCGAACTAGTTGTCATTTTGTGCTCGGTCGATCTGTTCTCTCAAATATGTAACATAGTTCTGCACTCAATTTCTGAAATAAGATAAAATTACGTGGCATTTATAGTTTTATATTCAATCAGGTTGCTCAGATATCTTGGCTTAATTAGATCTGTAATCAACATGTTCGGTGAAATATCTTGAAAGCTTCTGACCATCTCTATCCTCAACAGATGGACAGATATTGGATACTGAATTGAAAAAAAGCCTGTTATTGATCCTCTAGCTAATGTTGATCCACCTGAATCTCATCAGATCGAGGATGAGGACCTTTCTGGTTTGTTAAGGGACATGTACCCCACTGCAAACAAAAAAGGTGCTCCTTCTCTTAAAAGATCAGTTTTTTATGACCTGATAGAAGATGCCAAGTGTTCAGTCGACCCTTATTCTGGTATCTCAAGATTCAAACTGGTAATGAAATTACTAAAGGAGAAGTCGTTCAACAAGATTACCAACAAAGCTTTCGACTCGGTGATTAAGGTGTACATCGAGTCAATCCCTAGGGAAGGACTGCCAAAATCCTTTTATGAGATGAAACAGTACATCAAGGTACTTGGACTATCATATGAGAAGATCCATTTTTGTCCAAAAAACTGTGTACTGTTCTGGTTATGAAAACCTCAATGAATGCCCAGTATGTAACGAATCAAGATGGAAAAATGGTGATAAAAAGAAGAAAGATCCTTGTATGGTTCTGAGATATTTTTCAATTATAGATAGATTGAAGAGGTTGTTTCTGTCAGAACGAACATCTAAGGAAACAAGATGGCACAAAGAGATTCTCAAGCCAGACGATTACTTACTCATACATCCAGCTGATGGCGATGAATGGAAGAACTTTGACAAGGCTCATCCAGGATTTGCAGCGGATCCAAGGAACCTGAGACTTGGGCTAGCTACGGATGGATTTAACCCATTTGGCAACATGAGTAACTCGTGACATGTGGCGATTTGTTACAATTTACAACCTGCCTCCCTAGGCATGCAATCGATCACGAATCGCTTGCTGGCTTTACTCATCCCAGGTCCCAAATCACCTGGGAAGGATTTTGATCTGTTCATGCAGCCTCTTATACGAGACTTGCAGGAACTATGGAAGGGTGTCATGACTCCTGATATCCTTGCCAACAACCATGAAGATGCCAAGTTCCCTATGCGTGTTGCTGTGTTATTCTGCAGCCATGATTTTCCAGCTCTTGGCACTATGTCAGGAAGAGTGACAACAGGTCACAATGAGGCTACAAAAGAAGACTGGTTTCCTTGGCCACTGGGTTTTTCTTCCTCAAGGCCACAAATTCTGAAAAACTTGAAAAAATTGTAGTTCTATGGAAAGTGGACTGAATATGGCACTCACCATAAAAGTTCACTGCAGCTGAGTTGCAGACGCATTTACAAAAGGTCAGAAATGTCAGACCAGGAAAACAATCAGCTGCCAGACGAGGTAAAAGAAAGAATGCAGAAGATGCACCGACAGTAGGAGCAGCATCCAAAAGGAAGAGAGCGGAAGAAGTAGCAGCAGATTCTGAAGGGAAGGAAAAGGAACCAAGAATATTTTATAAGCACAGATCCACTCTATGGGACTTGCCATATTGGGCTGGTAAGACACTTCGACATAATATTGATGTCATGCACATGGAAAAAAATATATGTGACAACATTATAGGCACATTACATTCCATCTAAGCTAAAAGATAGCTATAATGCTAGGCTTGACTGCGAAAAACTCAATGTTAACAACAACTTGAAGCTGCATCCTGAAGATATGGTTGATAAGGGCGGTGAAAAACATTACATATTTCGAGGGGCAGAATTTACCTTACTGATGAATAAAAGGGTACTATTTTGTGACTTCCTCCGAGGTGTGAAGTTCCCATCTGGATTTGCTTCCAACATTGCAAATTGTATCAATGCAGAGGGGAACAAGATCCAAGGGTTGAAAACTCACGATTGCCACATCCTACTACAAAGGCTTTTCTCTCTTGGCGTTAAAGGTTTAGTGAACAAGGATTTGTATAACGTGCTTGCAGAGTTGGGAAAGTTCTTTAGGGAAATCTGTAGCAAAACTCTGGACAGAAGAGTTGTAGCGCGTCTTCAGACGGACATAGCAGAAATCCTGTGCAAGCTTGAGCTAATATATCCACCAGCCTTCTTTGATGTGATGGTGCATTTGGTTGTTCATCTGACTGAAGATGCGCTTTATAGAGGTCCTGTAGAGTACGGATGGATGTACCCTATAGAACGTTGTCTTTGCACTTTCAAGGGTACTGTTAGGAACAAGGTTAGAGAAGAGGCTTGCATTGCAGAGGCATACATTGCTGCTGAAGCATTTGCATTTTGCTCAAGATACATTCATGATCGTAAAACGAGATCCAGTATGGGTGGCAGAATTGAAGAAGTCGAAAAATATGTTTTTAACCATGGTGTTCGCCTAATAGGAAAGAAGGAACACAAAACATTAATGCAGCACGAATATGACCAACTTACTTGGTATGTGCTGAATAACACTGATGAGGCTAAAAACTTTGTTGCGTGAGCACTATTCATACATATCCTCACATATATGAAATGAAACTTGTAGCAAGATATGTTTAGATGTCTTACTTGAGTACCGTTTTTGTAGGTTATTTAAAGCAACCAAAGGAAAAGATTATGCTGCACCAGTATGTGGGGGTTGGTTTCAGGAATGGTTTAGGAATCATGTAAGATGGTCAATTGAACTTTGAATTGCATACGAATTGTGCACATGAGATGACCTCTTGATTATTTTGTATAACCGCAGATCACGAAGCTGCGTGAAGAGAATCCAAACGATGTTAGTGATGGTCTCTATGCCCTATCAGGTGGTCTGGCAAAGAGGGTGCAGACAGCTTCAGCTTGCAATGATGATGATATCCACTACAACACTTTGAGCGTGAGAAACATCTGAAGACACAAAACAGTGGCATCACGACCAGTGGAGAGCACTTGATAGCCAAAATGAAGAAGTCTGATGACTATGATCATTATGGTCGCATAAAAGAGGTTATTGAGTTGAATTATAACGACAAGACTGGTGGTCGATCTGTGGTTCTATTCAAGTGTTATTGGTATGACCAAGACCCGAACAAGAAAAGAGGCCCCAGAAATGATGGGAATTTCATATCGATCAATACTACTGCTGAGTGGTACAAGGAGTAACCTTATATTTTGGTAACTCAAGCTTCCAAGGTAATTTTCTTGGATGACAGAGATAGTAAGGACTGGCAATATGTGCAAAAGTATGAGGCAAGGAGCACCTATGATGTGAATGAGTATGACGAGCCAGTCACCACAGATGTTGCCCACCAAGATGATCCCAGTGGTTGTATGATAACTGAACTGGCTGACGTCGGTGAAAATTTGATTGCTAGAGGCGGCTCTGCGCATGATGGACAAGTAGATTTCACTGTCGAGGTTAGTGTAGTTGACAAAGACAGGAATAAACTGGTTCTACCTAATGAATCTGAGGACATGTATGATGAATGGCAAGGGGAAGAAGATCCAACACAGTCGGAATATGTGGATCTAGAACGCGGCGGTGCAGAAAGCGATGATGGTGACGATGATTAGATTGTTGTTTCATATTATGAAGTGATATGATGAATAGTGATTCGTATTGGTTTTCTCTTTGTAGAATGTATGAGACATGATGAAAATTCTTGTTGGATTGTAATACTAGACTAATTGTTTTCCCTGTCTAAATTGGATTAAGCTTAATTCGACAAGTGAAAACATATGTAGAATAGGTTCACTTGGCGTGCAGCAGAAACATTGGTTCAGTACATTAATTAATTATCAACCACAGGACCAGTTTCATACAGAAGGGGGCATATGCACCTCATGTCAGTAGAGATGGGCAAGCACATTGTCTCGGCATAGGCCAGTTGGCGTTGGTCTCAAACCAAGTGAAGATGCACTTGTGGTGGTATGGATGGTTGCATCCCCGGAGACACACCGTTGTGCGCTTCGACAGCACCTGCATGCATATGCTTCCGTGGCCATCATCCTACTCAACCAGGTACCAACTGTCTTGAAGCGCCGACAAGTTGACGATGAGCCGGAGATTCAGGCTGAGGGTTAGGTCGAAGTGGAACCCGTCGACCCACATACACACCTCAAGCCAGAGCCGGTGCAGAATGTCATACGGCATGACGATGTCCCACTCCTCTGCCGTGAGTTGCAGGTTCTTTAGCAGCCATACACGGCCAAGAAATTTGCGCATAGTTCCCACGACCTTGCTCGCTCTTCGCAGCTTGCTGGAAGGCAGGCTGAGATTCAATACTGACTTTTCGCAGGGTGTGGTCGTGACATGGTCCTCCTCCAGAGGGGCTGGGATGGAGCCAGGCATCCTCCTGAGCTCCTACGTCCTCGAGAAGAAGATCTTTAGTGTCATTGTGTACGGCATCGCCTCGTTAACTACTGCGGCTCGATGACGGAGAAATCGATTGTGGATGTGGAGATGCGATAGGCATGGAAGACATGGGGGGCAGACTCGATGATGTGCTCCTATGAGGAGTGCTCTAGTTCCGGTGGTGCCGCCATTTGGGGATTTTTTTGGGGGGTGTGGGAGGGGGGCGGGAGGGGGCGGAGGCTAGTCGATGGTGCTGGCCTGGATGAGGGGGAAAAGGCTAGGCGAAATGGGTGAGGGCCTGTTTGTTTTGTAGGATAGGAAAATCGTAGGAATAGGAAAAATGTAGGATTGCATTGTCATGTTCACTCCAATCCTATAGGAATTCATATGCACCAAAGCGTGCTTGATTCCACCATAGGAATCTAAAAAATAGGTATGGTGAATGTTTGATTTCCTACAAAAACTAGTACTGTACAAATGAATCCTTAGGAAAAATCCTATGGGAATCAATCCTACAAATCAAACAATCGTCATAGGAAAATTTCCTATAGGATTTAATCCTACAAAATTCCTAGGTAAATCCTTGGAATCAAATGGACTCTGATAGTCGACTACTCGAACAAAAGGCGGGGCCACGCTACCTCGTCACTCCCCAACGTCATTCCTGGTTCATCCTCTCTTCATGGTTCTATTTAGGCTCGTCATAGTGCTAGTGGGAGTAATTTGGGTAGTACATAGTCCTACATGTATTGCTAATGTCTACGCACGCTCTTATTCTTATAGATAGTGTTGGGCCTCCAAGTGTAGAGGTTTGTAGAACAGCAGCAAGTTTCCCTTAAGTGGATCACCCAAGGTTAATCGAACTCAGGAAGGAAGTGGTCAAAGGTATCCCTCTCAAGCAACCCTGCAATCAAGATACAAGAAGTCTCTTGTGTCGCCAACACACCCAATACACTTGTCAGGTGTATAGGTGCACTAGTTCGGCGAAGAGATAGTGAAATACAAGTGGTATGGATAATTATAAGTGGTAACGGTGCCAGAAAATAGCTTGACGGGAGGAAAATACTGAAGGCAAAAAGATGGAAGCAAGCAAACATGTAACAGATCTAGTTTCAAACGGTGTTTCAATGTTTAGAAACGGATCTTACTTTTGCTAGTGAACACTCTCATATAAATATCTTCTCTTCATGATACTACTCTGAACTACTCTCCGGTTGGACACTCTAATCCATGGTAGGGCTATAATAGCACACCTCAAAGTCCGCCTTCCCCATCTAGATAACCCCACAATGTCACCTTGAGCACTAGATGGTTCCAACAAACACCACAATTTCATAGAGACAACCAACTCAAAATATAACTCATAACAAGTATTTGTAATCTCTTGCCTAAGTGCCACACGGTGTGCACACTGTCAACTTCACACACATGGGGATATCAGAGATTAATTAAAGCACTTGAGTAGTAGAATAGATCTATATTACAAAGCTCATGATCTCAATAAGATCACGCATAGAGAGAGAGATGAACACATAGCTACTTGTAGAGCCCTTAGCCTCAAGGAAGAACTACTCCCTCATCATCATGGGAATCAACAACGGCGATGGAGGTGGTGGTGGAGATCGATGGAGATGGCTCGAGGGGCACTTCCCCGTCCTGGAAGGGTGCCGGAACAGAGACTTTATGTCCCCCGAATCTCCCCTTCGGTGGCGGTGGCGCTGTGGAACTTTTCGTGGCTGGAGGCAGGATGATTTAGGGTTTTCTCATCGGGAGGCTTCTTATAGGCAAGGGGCGATGTCAGAGGGTGGACCAGGGGCCCACACCACCTGGTAGCACGGACAGGGGGACCCGCGCTACCACATGGTGTGGCCAGTCCCTGGCCCCTCTCCATCTTGTCTTTTGGCTCCGTGAGTCTTCCGGTAAAATATTGACTTTGGCTTTTGTCCAGTACAATTCCGAGAATATTCATTTTCTGGATTTTCTAGAACCAAAAATAGAAGAAAAGAGGCAACTGGCACTGTGGCATCTTGTTAATAGGTGTAACTACCTCGGTGAATTACGCTCTTAGTTACAAGCCTGGATGAGCGGAAATGGTTAAAATAGTACGGTGGGGCCCAAATGCCACTCACAGGTAGACCTTTCGGCCGTCCTAACCATTTCCAAACATCGGGACAAGAACGAGCGGCGTAATCGGCAGACAAAGGGATCAACTACATACACAAATGAGTATGTATGCAAGCCACCATACAACAGTCCTCAGAGCCATTCCATCTAAAAGAAATAGAAATATTGCAACACCATACGGCAAGATCCAAATATCCTAGATAGATATAATAGTTTAGGATATCTCCTCATACATCAAACATCAGAGTATCAGCGGAAGCGGAAAACAAGATCCGAGTACGGATAAGAAGCAAATCGTCATAAGATGCCCCATAAATAAACACATCCCGCCCACAGATCTCACGGATCCCCGTTCCCGGAATCTCTACACCAAGTGATCGTTGCCCACATCGTCCGTCACCTCCACCTAGTATCCATCTTGCGAGTTTACCTGTTCATCCGAATCAAACAATTTATCGTGTGAGACCCTAGGGGTACTCAGCAAGTCTTTATGCCTCTAAAGGGGACACAACCTGGGGTGACGCAATTGCAGCAAAAGATAATACCTAACAGTTCTATAGATACTCGCTAACCATCCGCCTAACCAAAGATAGACGGATGTTCGTGAATTAATAACAATAGTTATAGCAGTAATATTAACAGATCCATCCTCCTCCTCGCTTACCAACGAGGAAGCGGATGAACAGCCCCCCATCCGTTGGCAGTTTTATTATCCATTCCATGAGTGTTACACTATTTACTAGTCAGGTACTTAGTCAAGTTAAAAGCGGTACTTTAGTTATACTTGTCTATGATCGAGAAACTGTGCTCCAAGTCGTCCATAACCGCGGACACGGCTTTCAGGAAGATTTACCCTGCAGGGGGTGCACAAATAGCAACACACACTCGATCAACCTCGGAAAAACCAACTCAAAACCCAACGAGGCATTCACGACAAAGCGATCACAGGATTCAGAAATATTTCAGGGGGCCACCCCATTAAGCTACCATAGCGAAGTTGGCGGCCGAGACGGACTCAAGGTTTGTGTGACGGTAGAACGACTGGGAACCGAAAGTGTGACTGGCTTGTCGATACAAACGTGTCACGATCCTAAACAGTACAGGTGCTCCTCGCACAATCGTAAATAAAGCAGTAAAGCATGACATAAGTACAGGATAGTAATAAAGCCCCAAACTACTTTGTGGCCCCAAGAAATAAGAATGAATCAAGCTCTGGCTCAGGGGGGTTCATAAGCCTCCCGGATGTGGATAGCGCAAATATTCAAGGAACAGGAATCAAGTACTCGGGGTCCTACGGGACACAAGTGAGCATGAAAAACCAAATAGCAGATATTGCTCACCGGTGCCACTTTCATTAGTTATCCCATTACTACTCAGGTTAAGTTGTTTAGGTACCTCGTTATCCATCAGACACTCACATACCCTACACATGTCGTTCTCGACCCGCATGGCTCAAACAACTCCTGTAGTAATGGCTCATGGGATGGAGGAACAAGCTTCGGTGGGGTTTTAAAAGTAAAGGCTATGCAGTACTTGGGATTCAGTTTAATGCAATCGCGACTCAATGATGCAAGAATAAGTTAGAGGCAATAGGTACTATATGTATGCAAGCATGTGATAGTGCTTGCCTGGCAGCTCAGTTGAAGCGAGGGATGGATCTGGGTAGTGCTCCTGGGTTTCTTGATATCCCCTGCTCAGCGTCTATTCGAAGAAGAACCAAACAAACAAGGGCCAACATAAATAAAGTGCACAAGCATATGAATAAAATGCGACAAGCAAACAATCATGCCATGATGAATGATGCACAATTTGCATGGCAATAATGTAGCATGGCATGGGTGAGGTGTGGAATACAAGAATAAAGCATTTTATGGAGTTTTAGTCACCTTTTATCCTCGAATAAGTTGCTGTAACCTCTATATTTATATGATGCATGCTGCAATTCAGAACATGGAATGCATAGATAGAAAGGTCTCGTCGAGCTGAACATTTTAGACATATCATTTGTCAAATTCGGAGTTATAAAACAAAAGTTATTAATTAATTAAGAAAAAGGGGCATTTTATTTGTAATTTTAATCAACTCGAAATTTAAAGTGTTCAAAATATATTTTGAAGGGCATATATGAAATCCTCACATTTTTCTGATTTCAAAACATATATTACATGTATTATTTGGAATTACAAATTAAAAGTTATTTAAAATTGTATTTAGAATCATATTAAACATTTTCTCAAATTGTTTTCATTAAACACATAAAAGGCAGAGACTTTCTGTACAGAGGGAGAATCTAGCCGCAGCCGATGACAAGCAGGGCCCAATGCTGACTCAGCACCAGGTGGGTCGCAGCGGGACTGGCTCGGGTTTCCTTACCGCACGTTCACCCAGCCACAGAGGATGACAAAGACTGGGAACGGCGGGTCCACGGCGTGTCAGGCCAGGCTGGACACAGCGGACCCGGGACTCTGGTGGAAAAACTAGGAAGCTTGGGTACCAATGTAAGACTGCCACAGGTGGCTGACCGGTGGGGACACAGGGGCTGCGGTTTGGCGACGCAAAAGTCCAGGGGGCTTACTGCGAAACAACGCCAAGGCCTGAATCGCTCTCTGTGCCCACGACCGAAGACAGCAATGACAAGATCTACCGGGGAAGATAACGGCTAAACGGCGGCGAAAAACGCTAAGCCACAAAAAGGAAAGATGAAGAGGGTGCTTCGATCTACAACTTTTGTTCAGGTAGTCTCGGCTAAGGCGGTCTGCAGAGGAAGAGAAACGCGAGTGGGGGGTGCCACGCGAGAGACAACTCCCTGGCGGTGACCGCGACGGCGGGTGCATGTGCAGGGTGCTCGACGGACGGCGGCGCGGCCTCTGGGTGCTAGCGGCGGTCCGAGCGTGTCCAACAGGTTGAGAGTATCTCACCTAGCTGCTCGTCGCGGCCGGGTGCAGGGGGCGACGAGGATCTGCGGCGGGGCTTGGCGACTGCGGCGGTGAGCTTGTACGGGTGTGGCGGCAGTGAGGGAGCTCCTGGCGTCCTGGCCCGAAACCGACGGGATACACAGCAACGACGGCGTCCGGCTAACCTTCCTTGACTCCCACGCGTCACTTCTCCGGCTTCCCGATAGCAGAACGAAGCTAGCATGATCTAGGTTTTCGGTAGAGAGGGTAGCCATGGCATGGAGGGGAAGGAGAGGGGAGGAAGGAGATGCAGGGGAACTCGATGCGGGGTAGCTGGAAGGATGAGGATGGGTAAAGGGGCCCTGCCTCTACTTTTGCAGAGAGGAGAAGAGATCACGGCGTCGGCGTGGGGGGGGGACGCTCGAGCACGTGCCGAGACTGGGAGAAAAACAGTGCCCGACGGGTGGGACCTCGTCATGGTGGAGCCCAGGCTGGAGGGACGGGGAGGGTTCGGCTGGAGCGGAGGCGAGAGAGGGGATCGGCAGGCGCGCATCGCCTAGCGATCAGGTTGGCGAGAGGGAAAAACGCGCGCTGCTGCTGCGCGTTCCACTACCGAGCTAGGCAGGGAGGAACAGGTGGAATGCTGCTGTTGGCTCACGCACGAGATCAGGGCGCCGGGAGGTGGTCGCTTTGCTGCTGCTGCTGCACTAGGATGGGAGGGTGCACGGGCAAGGTTGGCGAGAGATCAGGTGCCGGCGGCTCCGGTGGTTAGGGTTAGAGAGGGGGTAGATCATGGGGTGGTGGCTCGGGTTAGAGAGAGGAGAGATGAGGGCTTAGGGTTTTGAGAGAGAGATTAGAGAGAGAGGCTAGGGTGAGTGGGATGGTAGAGACTTATGGTGTTAGGGTTAATGCATATACCCACATGATCAAGCAAGAGATTGGGTTTAGGGTTTGTGATGATCTACAAGATCAAGCATGATGGGGAAGTGAGATGGAGAGGGGAGTGTTTGTTGGACACATGATGATGGTTAGAAGAGAGAGCGGAAGAGATGGTTTTTATGGATATGACCTCACATGATCATGCATGGCATACACATGTTAGAAAAGCTTGATGAGCACTAGGCAAAAAGAAATAAACCAAACAAGGTGAAAGATTTGAGATAGAAGGGAGAGCTCCAAGAGATATACACCACTCAAAAATTCATATAAAATCCCAAAGGACTAGAATGTGGTGGTGCTTGCATGGCCCATGCAAAATAATTAATGCCATGTTTATTCTTGTGAAAACAATAATATTAACATGGCATTATTCTTATGCATTCCCAAAAGTGGAATAAAAGCCAAGCAAAAGAATTTGCAGAAGTAGATCCATCCTATCTCCCATGAGCTAGATTAAATACCAAGAGAAATAAAATACAAGCTCATGGATAATGGGATGGTGGAATTATAAGGTGGTGAAAGAAAAGGTGGTGCAGTGGAATAAAAGATATGCTCCCAACTCAACTTGGGCATTTAAACAATATATCAATAACCAAATACAATATCAAGAGGCAAATACAATTAATGATGCATCTGAGAGAAGATCCAAATTGAAAAGGGTTTTATATGATGCTCAAATGCAAGGTGGCATGATGACATGAGCATGATATAATTAATGATGCAACAATTATATATAGGAAGTAGCATATACATATACTAGGCTAGTAGCATTGCAATTGTTAGACAATTGGGATGCTACAATAGGTTAGTTCCATAAAGTGTGTAAAAGTACTCCAAAGTGTGGACAAAACATAAGAAAGTAGATATAAAACAAGCATGGAATATCAAAAATTATAGATACGTTTGCAACGTATCAACCTCCCCAAGCTTAACTCTTGCTCGTCCTCGAGTAGGTAAGTGATAAAAAGAATAATTTTTGAGGTGACATGCACCATCACAATCAAGATCAAACCATTTGCAAGCATTGAAAGTTGGGATCAAAGTACTCTAAACATGAGCATGAAAGATGAAGTTCTAACAATAAGACATAGTAACTATGCATGCAACATGAAAGGATACAAACAAAGATCATGAATAACAATGCATTGAAAGACGTTTGTTTGTTTCACATATAGAAAACATAGCATAGTGGCATTCATCTTGTCCCTCATGGAGTAGCAAAACATAAATGCATAGGACACCTTCAAAGTTCATAAGGGTAACTAGATACAAAAAATTTAAGAACAAGAAATATCAAAGTTATGAATCAATCAACAAGTCTTGGGACAATGCACATTAAACTAAGAATGGCCACTATGCTCTCTCAATAGGTGCATAAAGATAGAAGATGGAGACTCAACATAGAAGTAAAAGAAAGGCCTTCATAGAAGGAAGAAGGGATTCATGTATCATAAAGAGCTTCCAAAAATTATGGTACTTTTTAGCTTTCAGCTCTCATTGCCCCTATCATATGCATCTTTTAGGTGATTAAGGTTAAATTGAACAAACTATGGAGTATATGCTTGACAAAGTATAAGTTGGCAATCTCATGTCCCTTGAATACGAGGTTTGCTCCTCATGCTACTCAAGTTTAGTTACCGGTAAGTTCTTGTCATAGTAAGTACATGTGTATCATAGAGAACTGCCAACGGGGTACCCCTTGCCCGATGATACGGAAGAATCCCCATATCAAAATGACAAGGGAAGCAGACAATAAGCATCTCAGCATCTTCTTATTTACCATGGGAAAATGGTGATTTTTTCTCTCTTTCCTCTTTTCTCATCTATTTTTTCTTTTTTCTCAATCTCTATCTCTTTTTTATAAGAAGAATGGTTCATAGATTGCTCATTATGGTTACGCTGCAGGTTTCCACCATGATTAGGCATGGATTAGACCAGCCGCCCAGGCGTTTCTCTAACACACATACATAACTGAATGGACTTACAAGCCCCCCTTTCATTTCACACCGATGACATCCATAGACAAAAGAGCATGATATCAACTGGGTACAATGTACAAGTGCAATGTTGAAAGCGTTCCCCATGACAGCATGGTTCTGCTAATCCCCAACGTATAAGTGCAAGCATATACAACATAGATGACACAATGGTTCAAGTTTATTAGGGGGAAGAAAAGTAAAGTGTGCCATCAAGTTCGTGAGAGCTTTAATCACTAATTTTCACATAACAAGTTTAATTCGGAAGGTAGATAAAAACATGAATATACTTGGAATAGCAAATGCTAATAGGTAGGTATGGTGGACTCTTTTGAATAACTTGGTTTTATTTGGAGTTGGATGCATGAGTGGAACTCATACTTGGTATGGAGGCTAGCAAAAGACTGGGAACGACCAACTAAGAGAGCAATAATGGTCATAATCATGCAAAGCGACAAAACATTATTGATTAAAGCATAAAGTGATATTACAAGTCAAAAACTAAAGGATCATAGAGTCTATGGTGACTTGGTATAGTCTTAACATGGTGTGAGCATGCGCCAAGTCAACCCAAATAAAGCATCAAAGGAGAATACCACAATACTATGCTTTAATATGCTAAAACAACGCATGATTCTTTCAAGGCACATTAAGCAATCTCAATTGTTTATAACATGTCATGCTACAACAAAAATCACTAAGCATAAAGCCAAAACAATATCAAGCATGACATGATAAAGTCTAAGTCCCAATCAAAAACAAACTCCTTTTATACATATTAAGCATGAACTTTTCCTACTCTTTTCCAATCCAAACCAACTTATTTGAAAACTAATGTATCAATGAGGGGGTCCAACCAATTTATTCGAGAAAACTAAGAAAACGAAAACTAAAAACAAAAACAAAGACGCTCCAAGAACAACACAACTGTGCATGAAACAATAAAAATGAAGTGTCTGGAAGAAACCTGAAATCTTTATTGATGAAGAAGGGGATGCCTTGGGCATCCCCAAACTTTGACGCTTGTACTTCTTGGATATTTCTTGGGGTCACACAGGTGGCATCCCCAAGCTTGAGCTTTTTTCCATACTTCTTCTTATCACATTACTCTTCCCTACACTTTAAAATTTCCTTCATACAAAACTTCACACAATCTTCATTAGCAACATTAGTGTACTCAAGATAATAAGTCTTTTGGTTCAGTTCCAAAACAAATTAAACTTCCATTAAAACAAAAGCTATTGTAGTACTTCCTTTAAAAGTTCAAGAATTTTGGCAAGAACTCAAAGAGAAAGAGATTAAGAGGCAAATTCTAATAATGGCAGAAATCTGTCAAAACAGACCAGCAGGTAAAAACCGATTTTTTCGAAGACCTTCTGTTGCTCAAATGGAAAAGTGTTGAACTAATGAAAGTTGTATAACAACCTGGGGCAGAAGCACAAACAATTACAGCTTAAACCGACGTACATATATGTTTCACGAATTTTTACAGCAAAGCACAAAAATCGGTTTCAGGACAACAACTTTCCCAAGTCTTACTTCTCTCTCATTAGAGGTTATTCTTGGCACAAAAACCACACAAAAAGGATAAGGAGAGGTTATTACTGAGGAAATAACTTCCAAGACTCAAGAAAACTATTGGGTTATTTCCCAAGAAATACTTTTCTTTAACGCCTTTAACTTAGGAATGATAGTTTGAGAAGATGCTCACATAAGAAATATGAATTGAAATAAAAGAGAGCATCAAGAAGCAAATTCAAAGAACATTTAAGTCTAACCCACTTCCTATGCATAGGACTATTGTAAAGAAACAAGTCATTAAAGCACAAAGCAACAAGCATAGGAAAGCAAAACAAGTGCAACTTCAAGACTTTCAACATAAAGAGAGGAAACCTAATATTATTGAGATGCAAATCATGTTTCCCTCTCTCATAATAACTTTCAGTAGCATCATGAATAAAATTAACAATATAACTATCACATAAAACATTCTTAGCATGAGCCACATGCATAAAAGAATTAATACTCCCCACATAAACATAATCATTCTTATTATTTATAGTGGGAGCAAATTCAACAAAATAGCTATCATTATTATTCCCATCACCATAATCATCAAATATAGGAGGGATATTGTAATCATAATTAATTTTCTCCTTAATAGTAGGTGGACTGAAAATATCATATTCATTATTGTAATCATCATATATTTGAGGTATAGTATCATAATAAGCAATAGAATAGCTATCTTCCAAAGTGTGTTCGTTTGTAAACATATCATCATTGGAAGGAACATGGACAACACTAATAGTACATCAATTATTAATATCATCATTTTCAGAATTGGTACCGAAGATATTTTTAATATCAAAAGAAGTATGCTTTTCCCAATCATGATCACTGATGGGTTCGTAGCATGGAAAACAAAAAATTTCTACCGCAAGAACGAACAAAACCTAGATCTAATCTCGATAAAAGCCAAGATCTAATCTATTAGACATGTGCAACGAGATAGATCTCTACTAACCCTTGTAGACCCAAAAGCGTTACGAGATCGGATCTCGTGGTTGATGTTGTCGATCACTTGCGATCTCAAGATCGTGTGGACGATCCTTCCGACGCCGCGTTCAGCGGCCTCAGCAATGGTCACACGTCATGAGTCAAGGCACCTTCC
The DNA here is from genome assembly GCA_023614405.1 of Avena insularis. Classification (NCBI taxonomy): domain Eukaryota; kingdom Viridiplantae; phylum Streptophyta; class Magnoliopsida; order Poales; family Poaceae; genus Avena; species Avena insularis. The sequence goes on along the minus strand of CM042688.1, from coordinate 317,511,518 downwards.
TCTCCTGCCCAAAAGCAGCGGAGGTAGTAGATCTTCTCCACGGAATCCCAGCAGCACGACGGTGTGGTGGTGGTGGTGGAGTAGAGATTTCTGCAGGGCTTCGCCTAAGCCGGAGCAGAGGGAAGGAGGAGGAGAGAGGCGGCGGCTAGGGTTTGTTATGGGAGAGGTCTAGGGGGTGGCGCCCCCTCCCCTCTATTTAAAGGAGGGAGGCGCAATGGGAGGGGGAGTCCTAGTAGGACTCCCCTCCCTCCTTGGCCGGCGGATTGGGAGGGGGGGGAGGAATCCTCCTCCCCCACGAATCCGTGTCTTGCCCCACAAAGACTCCTTGATCCTTTCTTGGTTTTCAAGCAAACTCCAAGAAATCTTCTAGAACCTTCCAGAACATTCTGAAACCTTCTAGAATCTCCATACAAACACTCCGGAACATTTCCTAACTTAGAAAATGATCCCCAATATATGAATCTTATTCTCCAGACAATTCCGGATCTCCTCGTGATGTCCCGGATCCAATCCGAGACTCCGAACAACATTCGGTCTCCAACGCATATTCCATATCTACTTAAAACAACTTCGAACCTTAAGTGTGTCACCCTACGGTTCATGAACATGTAGACATGATGGAGACACATCTCCGATCAATAACCATTAGCGGGATCTGGAGATCCATAACAGCTCCCACATACTCAACGATGACTTTGTGATCGATAGAACCATTTAACATATGAAACCAATTCCCTTTGTCACGCGATACTCTACTTATCCGAGGTTTGATCGTCGGTATCTCCATACCTAGTTCTACCTCATCGATAAGTACTATTTACTCGTTCCGTGATATGTCATCCCTTGTGACCTAGTCACATGCTTGCAAGCTAACTAGATGACATTCCACCGAGAGGGCCCAGAGCATATCTATCCGTCATATGGATGGACAAATCCCAATCTTGATCCATGCGCTTCAACACATACTTTCAGAATACCTAATGTCACCTTTATAACCACCCAGTTACGAAGCAGCGTTTGATGTCATCAAAGTACCCATCCGGTGATGGTGATTAACATAACCTCATGGTCGAAGGATTAGGTTACTATGCATTTGAAAAGCTTGTAGCAAAATGAACTTAATGACTTGATCTTATGCTATGCTTACTATGGGTGTGTGTCCATTACATCATTCTCCTAATGACATGATCTTGTTATTAATGACATCCAATGCCCATGATCAGGAAACCATGATCATCTATTAATCAACAAGCTAGTTTAACAAGAGGCTTACTAGGGACTCTTTTATGTTTACAAAACACACAAGTATTAATGTTTCCTGTTAATACAATTATAGCATGGGGTGTAAACATTTATCATAAACATAAATATATAATAATAACCACTTTATTATTGTCTCTTGGGCATATCTCCAACAGTCTCCCACTTGCACTAGAGTCAATAATCTAGTTAAAAACTTGTGCATTCAACACCTATGGCTTTCTGGTGTTGTATAGACACTATTGCTAGTGGTAAACATAATCTTCGGATCTGACACTTCCAGGTCCGTGTGTATTTGCATGTCCTTGCGTCTCTACGCATTACTCATTCTCTAATGAGATGGCATTGTATAAATTTTGTCCTTTGGTGAGACCTTTAGTTCCTTGGGATTAAATCATGTTGATACAATTCTTGTACAATGTATCTTCATAGTATTATCCCGCTATGAACCACACCTAGTTTGATAACAAACTACTTGACGCAAATGCCCTCATTTGCTGTTACAATAATAGTCATATACTTAGCCTTTTGTTGTAGTATCTGTCACAATGTTTTAACTTTGGTACTCAACCAAATCCGTTATGGAACTTACTTTCCATTACATTGTGCCACCCATAGTTTAAATTGAGATAAACTTAATTTGTGACAAAACTAGTATCAATGCAACAATTTACAATGAACTATTTGTCACCACTATATAAATAATATATTCTTAGTTCTTCCAAAGATCATAGGAATATTCCTACTATTGTCCAATGATCATCTTATGAGTCATTCTGGTATATGCTCATAACATTTAGAGCATAGGACATATCTGGATGTGTACATCTCAAAGATTGATCAAAATATTCTTGTGATTTCACCAAGTGTCAAAACACTTGAATCTCGTGTCAACACACTTGAATCTTGATTCAGTCCTTTCAAGGCCAAGAACCTTTCTTGTTGTTTTCATATTGAACTCATTCAACATCTTATCTATGTACATTTGGCAAAACCATATTAGCGCCTCAATCTATCCATATAGACATTGATGCCTAATTCTTGGTTATGCCTAAGTCTTTCATCGAAATGAAATTCTTAACTGTGTCAATAAAGATACATCATTTCTAATCAACAATATGTCTTTCACATAATGTATTAGAAATATGTCTTAGCGCTCCCACTTAATTTCTTGCAAAATGCAAACATCTTCATCGTCTCTGATGAAATTAAACCTCTTAACGGTTTCATCATGGTGAAGATTCCAACTCCGCGATGCTCACTTCAACCATTGAAGTTTTGCATACTCTTTTAGCATCCTTTGAATTAACAAAATCCTTTGGATCGTGTCATGTACACGTCCTAGGTAACCATTCTATTAGAAGAACTTGTTTTGTTTGTTCAACTACCATATACCAAAATATATGTAGTGGTTGCTACATTAATCCGCCTAAATATCGCTATGAAAGATCAAATCTTATCATAGTCAATTCCTTGAACATTGTCGTAAAGTCTTTCCGACATGTCGACTATTTCATAGATGTGAAACATCCATGTCTATTTCTTTATAGATCCATATACGACTGTAAGGTCTTGCACCTTTCCAGAGGGTCTTTCAAATTCAAAGCTTGATTTCTCGTGTATGGAATTATCACGGATTTTATGGCTTCAAGCCACTTAACAAAGTCAGGGCCCATCATTGATTATTTGCATGTAGTTGGTTCATCATTGTCAAACAACAATGATTTAACTCTCAAATCTTGGCATTTGATTACTTACCCGACCTACTTGGTTCAATAGGAACTTAGATCTCCGTGACCACAACCTTTGAGGCACGTGAGCCCTGAGCATTATTGTTGCCTCGGGACACTTACCGATGTCATAACTCAAGCACATATTAGCCAAGGTTCAAAAACCTTGTCAAAGTTCTATTGTCCTCCCACTTAACTTTTCACCAAAAATTCCTTCTCAAGAAACTCGACACTCTAAGCAACAAACAATTTTGTCTTCGGTGTTATGGAGGAATACCCAATGGTTATTCGAAATAACCTACAAAGACATGCTCATCCGACTTTGGTTGTAAACATTTTACTTATGCCTAGCATACCAAAAATTTAAGAAAGGACAACCTGGGTTTTATCCCAAACCATGACTTATATGGTGTCATTTCAACAGATCACGATGGAGCTCTTTTCAGTGTAAAAGTGGTAGTCACTAAAGCTTTAATCTTTAAAATATAATGGCAGTTTTATAAATGACACCTTTGATCTTACCATGTCAAACAAGGTTTCATTACATATCTTGAACACTCCATACTCCTATGGTGTTTTGGGAAATGCAAATCCATGGAACGATTCCTCAAATCTTAGGTGTTTTGCTAAACTTGTAACTCAAACATCTTTATGATCCAATCATAAACTTTTTAATTTTCTTGTTACAATAATTTTCCACTTCATCTTGAAAGTCTTTGAACATTTTCAAATGTTTCATACTTCTTCCTTATTGAGTAGGTATATACATATACTCACTCAAATCTTCGGAGAAAGCATATGAAGTTGAAATCCATCGCCCACGACTACACATAATGGACTATATACATCAATATGTACAAATTCCAATCAGTTAGTCGTTCATTCCTCTTTTGGCCTACGAACGGAGTTTTAATTATCTCCAGGAAAGTATCACAAGCGTCATTTGATCAAAATCAAAGACTCCAAAAATCCATCAACATGGAGTTTCTTCATGTATCCGTAATATAATTTAAGCGGTGATGTCACTTCGCAAGTGATCTTTCAATTATTTGTCTTGTGACATTTTAGCATTAGTTTTATGGTCGTTATTTCTCCAACCAGACTTGTATATCATCTATCTATTATGGAATATGGTAATTATTTGAACAACCTTTTGTTGTCATAATACCTGATCAAAAAAACAATTATTGAAACAAATCTTGAAGGCAAGCTTTGATGTTAACGAGCAACACAACAACCCTTTGTTTGTTTTTGATGAACATCATCACATATTCTCTTGCTAGTTACTTAGGCCATTGTAGTTCATGAATTGTGTTGTCCTGTATGACACTTCATACCAACCAATTCGGTATCCAATACCGCAGAACCACATTGTTTAACAACCAAGGAATACATCAATAACATGTATCTTCTATATACCTAAGTTCGACATCTCCAATCTTTTCTTTTCTGCCAAATATTTTATAGATTCTCTTTCAACAATTCCTTTTCTTTTAAAAGAATCTATCAACATCAATAGTGGTGTCATTCACATGACACATATTACAAAGTGTGTATAGTCAAATACTAATACCTTTGAACTTGCACTTTGAAGTGGATCACCTTCATCAAATGTTTGGCATTCTTTCAAAATTCCATTCTTTAGTAATCTTTTAGTGTAGTAAACATTTTACTTACATCTTCTATTCATCCTTATCGTGACAATTTTCATGATCAAGCTGCTATAGCTTATAAAGGTGAATTGCGAGTATAATGTTTCTTTTCCAAAACCTTTTTGGAGGATTAGGACGACTGGCGTCTCCAATCTTCACAAATTCTCATCAAATATGAGGACGTATACTCTATCATGTTGTAACCAACACATTGTTTTAGATATCGCAATACCTTTCACATATGATGGTTTCTAAAACATTGCTTTCAGCTCTTAGATAAACTTGATATTGAAAACAATCTTTTGAGTATCAAGAATCATGGAGGCAAACATGATACATTAGATACTATCACTGGAATTGTTACTCTTGATTTAATACTGTTTATTAAACTTCACAGAGTAAACGGAGTTTGCTAAAAGTTTGCAATATGACTTTTAAACTTTAGATTGACACTCAAAACAATACGATACCAGTTCGTAAAGCAAATATCCAGAATTTCTATAGTTCTACTATCTCAACTATAACTAAGCGTAAGGTGGTGAACGGATGCCAATGTCTACAACAAACTATGCAAATTCACTTTGATTGTGTTTATGATAAATTGAGTTTGACTAATCCAAATTACAAAAGAACTCCCACTCAAAACAACATCCCTCGAGTTGTTTTAGTGATTACATGAACCAAATCCACTACACCAAGTCCGATCATCACGTGAGATGATGTAGCTTTAAAGGCGAACAATCAACATGTTCATCATATCATCCATATGACTCATGCTTTACCTTTCAATATTCCGTGTTCCAAGACCATGTCTGTACATGCTAGGCTCATCAAGGTTAACCTTAGTATCCGCATGTGCAAATCTGGATTGCACCTGTCGTATGCACACGTAGAATCTATCACACCCGATCATCACGAGATGCTTCGAAACGACGAGTCTTAGCAACGGTGCCTACTAAGGACGAACACTTTATTACTTGATATTTAGTGAGAGGGATCATCTTATAATGCTACCGTCGTGATCTAAGCAATACAAGATGCATAAAGGATTAACATCACAGGCAATTCATAATTAGTGTGATATGGCCCTTTCTTCTTATGCCTTTGATCTCCATCTCCAAAGCACGGACATGATCTCCATCATCACCAGCATTGCGTCAAGGTCAGTGGCACCGTTTCATGGTTGTCCATCATCACTAGCAACTATTACAACTACTTGGAATAAAGCTATTACAAGATGAATAGACACGCATGTCTTAACTGAATTAAAGACAACCATTAGGCTCCTGCCAGTTGCCATATTACAACAATGATCATTGCATACATCAAATATAATCACAATCACATGATGGACATATCACATCACAAAACCCCTGCAAAAACAAGTTAGATGCCTCTAATTTTCTTTGCATGTTTTACGTGGTTTGGGGCTTTCGAATAAGAATGGATCTTACCTACGAAACTGAACCACAACGTTGATACAGGTGCTATCAAGTGCAAAGTGTAGATTGGATCTATACTATGATGGGAGAGACAGACACCCGCAAAGCCACTTGTGCAATACGAGTTGCACGTCAACTGTGGAGCAAGTCTCATGTGCGATGACATGTAAGGTTAGCCCGAGCCGCTTCATCCCACCATACCGCAAGATGCAAAGTACACAAAGCAAAAGACGACACGAGCACCAATGCCCACAAAACCATTGTGTTCTACTCGTGCAACAGATCTACGCATAGACACGACTCTGATACCACTGATGGGTTCGTAGCATGGAAAACAAAAAATTTCTACCGCAAGAACGAACAAAACCCAGATCTAATCTAGATAAAAGCCAAGATCTAATCTATTAGACATGTGCAACGAGATAGATCTGTACTAACCCTTGTAGACCCGTAAGCGTTACGAGATCAGATCTCGTGGTTGATGTAGTCGATCACTTGCCGATCTCAAGATCGTGTGGACGATCCTTCCGGCGTTCGGCAAAGCTTCCATGATCGGTCACACATGTGGAGTCGGCGGACCTTCCTCTCCTGCTCCAATGAGCAGCGGAGGTAGTAGATCTTCTCCACGGAATCCCAAAGACGACGATGTGGTGGTGGTGGAGTAGAGATTTCTGCAGGGCTTCGCCTAAGCCGGAGCAGAGGGAAGGAGGAGGAGAGAGGCGGTGGCTAGGGTTTGTTATGGGAGAGGTCTAGGGGGTGGCGCCCCTCCCCTCTATTTAAAGGAGGGAGGCACCATGGGAGGGGGAGTCCTAGTAGGACTCCCCTCCCTCCTTGGCCGGCGGATTGGGAAGGGGGAGGAATCCTCCCCACCGAACTCGTGTCTTGCCCCACAAAGACTCCTTGATCCTTTCTTGGTTTTCAAGCAAACTCCAAGAAATCTTCTAGAACCTTCCAGAACATTCCGAAACCTTCTAGAATCTCCATACAAACACTCCGGAACATTTCCTAACTTAGAAAATGATCCCCAATATATGAATCTTATTGTCCGGACAATTTAGTATCTCCTCGTGATGTCCCGGATCCAATCCGAGACTCCGAACAACATTCGGTCTCCAAGGCATATTCCATATCTACTTAAAACAACTTCGAACCTTAAGTGTGTCACCCTACGGTTCGTGAACATGTAGACATGATGGAGACACATCTCCGATTAATAACCATTAGCAGGATCTGGAGATCCATAATAGCTCCCACATACTCAACAATGACTTTGTGATCGATAGAACCATTTAACATACGAAACCAATTCCCTTTATCACGCGATACTCTACTTATCCGAGGTTTGATCGTCGGTATCTCCATACCTAGTTCTACCTTGTTACTGATAAGTACTCTTTACTCGTTCCGTGATATGTCATCCCTTGTGACCTAGTCACATGCTTGCAAGATAACTAGATGACATTCCACCGAGAGGGCCCAGAGCATATCTATCCGTCATATGGATGGACAAATCCCAATCTTGGTCCATGCGCTTCAACACATACTTTCAGAATACCCAATGTCACCTTTATAACCACCCAGTTACGAAGCAGCGTTTGATGTCATCAAAGTACCCATCCGGTGATGGTGATTAACATAACCTCATGGTCGAAGGATTAGGTTACTATGCATTTGAAAAGCTTGTAGCAAAACGAACTTAATGACTTGATCTTATGCTATGCTTACTATGGGTGTGTGTCCATTACATCATTCTCCTAATGGCATGATCTTGTTATTAACGACATCCAATGCCCATGATCAGGAAACCATGATCATCCATTAATGAACAAGCTAGTTTAACAAGAGGCTTACTAGGGACCCTTTTATGTTTACAAAACACACAAGTATTAATGTTTCCTGTTAATACAATTATAGCATGGGATGTAAACATTTATCATAAACATAAAGATATAATAATAAACACTTTATTATTGTCTCTTGGGCATATCTCCAACAGTCACTACTATAGGTAACATGCATAGGAACATCATCGAGTTCAGACACATCAAAAACTATAATAGGAGCAACATGCTTAGGGGAAAATACCGTTTCCTCTCTCCTTTTGCTCCTCCTTTTCTTTTTTCTTCTTCTCTTTAGGAGGGAGAGGCTTGAAAGGAAGCTTCTCTATATACCCTGGTTTATTGTTAGAGATAATAGAAGAAACTTTGGAGGATTCCTCCTTTTCATTAATAAGATCAAAACACATATTAGTCGTGTCATATTTTGGTAAAATCTCATCTTTTATAATATTTTGTATGTAAGTATTTGTGTGACAATTATCAAGACAATAAAGATGACAACCATGTAGGACACTATTCATATCAAAAGCACTCATATCTACCAAAGAAGATTTTCTTGATAATTCTTCACACCCCAAAAATAATGTAAGTTCATCATGCTGATTAGGAGTGATCATGTCATCACAATACAAACATGTAGTACTCATTGGATTAGAAGGGCTATTATTATGGCCTGAGCATTGAAAATTAAATGACCCACTTCAAAGCAAAGTTCACAAATAAAAGGATAGAGGGCACAAACTTTTTTACCAAGATCATTTAGATCCCTATACCACATTCTAGTTTTTTCATTCCTATGGGTGATACAATATTCTTATTCAATTTGATTCTTCTAACAAGGTCTATGTATTCCACAAAAATTAACATGCTTATAAGAAATAGTACTTTCAGAGGTTTGAGCATGGTTATTGTTATCATTAATAACAATTTAATTTTCCATGCAAGTGTCTTTAAAAGGCTCGTGATACATGTCCCATTTTTATTTAGGAGCATTAATATGAGAAGCAAAGGCTCTAAAACAATCAATAAGAATTTGAGGATCAATCCCATATTTAGCACTAAGCTCTTGAAAATCAGCAGTTTCAGCGAAAGACTTAATGCCATCATACTCATAGTTTATACCTGGTTCTTTACCTTTGTCGTTATCTCAATCTTCGGTATTGCTTTGAATTGTTTCAAGAAGATCCCACTTAGATTTGACCTCCTTACTTGTGAAGGATCCCTCTAAACAAGTATCTAGATAGTCCTTGTAATGTCCTAAAAGCCTTGCATAGAAATTATTAATAACAATATTACTGGGGAGCTCATGAATGGGACATTTGAGCATTAGTAACTTCAATCTCCCACATGCTTGGGCAATACTTTCTCCATCATGTGGATGAAAATTATAAATGTAATTCCTATCTTTATGAATTTCATGAGGAGGATAAAATTTAGAGTAAAAGAGAGATTCAAGTTCCTTCCACTCCAAATGATGAGGATCATCTAGTATCTCATACCACTCCCTTTCTTTGCCCTTAAGTGAAAAATGGAATAACTTCCTCTTAACTTGGTTAATTGAAATACCTGCACACCTGAACAACTCGCATAATTCGTGTATAAAGAGTAAATGATCACTAGGATGGACAGTTCCATCTCCAAAATAACAGTTATTCAAAACACGTTCAACAATTTTTATAGGTATTTTAAAAGGGATGCTTTCAGTATGTGGATTTAAAATATCACAAGTATCATTAGAATTAACACATATGGGAGATAAAGTATCATTAGAGCAAATTTTCTTCTTTAAAGCTAGGGAACTAAAAAGATCATTTTCATAAAAACTAACTTCCCCAAGCTTAGGCAATTCCATAGCATTAGTAACAAAGGTGTTCAAAAGATTCATACTAATAACATTGCTATTAGCATGCAAATAAAGTTCCATGGGTTTTTTAATTTTCTTTTTAGACCATTCATGTTCTAACTTAGGAAAAATACTAAAAAGCTCTCTAATTTTGTTGTTGTTTTCCATTAAGCCTAACTAGTGAAAATAAAAACAAGAAACAAAAAGATATAATTGCAGAATCTAAAGGAAATAACTTCGAGCACACACACACCAGCAACCGCACTAGAAGATAGCTTAGTAGCCAGAGGATGTGAGTACCTTTTACCTTACCTCCCCGCCAATGGTGCTAGAAAATAGCTTGATGTCTACACATGCTCTTATTCTTGTAGACAGTGTTGGGCCTCCAAGTGTAGAGGTTTGTAGAACAGTAGCAAGATTCCCTTAAGTGGATCACCCAAGGTTTATCGAACTCAGAGAGGAAGTGGTCAAAGGTATCGCTCTCAAGCAACCCTGCAATCAAGATACAAGAAGTCTCTTATGTCCCCAACACACCCAATACACTTGTCAGGTGTATAGATGCACTCGCCGAAGAGATAGTGAAATACAAGTGGTATGGATAATTATAAGTGGTAACAGTGCCAGAAAAGAGCTTGACGGGAGGAAAAGACTAAAGGCAAAAAGATAGAAGCAGGCAAACATGTAATAGGTCTAGTTGCAAACGGTGTTTCAATGTTTAGAAACAAGGCATAGGGATCATACTTTCGCTAGTGAACACTCTCATATAAATATCTTCTCTTCATGATACTACTCTAAACTACTCTCCGGTTGGACACTCTAATCCATGGTAGGGCTATAACAACACACCTCAAAGTCCGCCTTCCCCATCTAGATAACCCCACACTATCACCTTGAGTGCTAGATGGTTCCAACAAACACCACAATTTCATAGAGACAACCAACTCAAAATATAACCCATAACAAATGTTTGTAATCTCTCGCCTAAGTGCCACACGCTGTGCACACTGTCAACTTCACACACGTGGGGATATCAGAGATTAATTAAAGCACTTGAGTAGCAGAATAGATCTATATTACAAAGCTCATGATCTCAATAAGATCACGCATAGAGAGAGATGAACACATAGCTACTTCTAGAGCCCTTAACCTCGAGGAAGAACTACTCCCTCATCATCATGGGAATCAGAAACGATAATGGAGATGGTGATGGAGATCGATGGAGATGGCTCCGGGGGCACTTCCCCATCCCGGCAGGGTGCCGGAACATAGATTTCTATCCCCTGAATCTCCCCTTCGATGGCGGTGGCGCTCCGGAACTTTTTGTGGCTGGAGGCTGGATGGTTTAGGGTTTTCTCATCGAGAGGCTTCTTATAGGCGAAGGGGCAATGTCAGAGGGTGGACTAGGGGCCCACACCACCTGGTGGAGCGTCCAGGGGGACCCGCGGTGCCACATGGTGTGGCCAGCCCCTGGCCCCTCTCCATCTCGTCTTCTGGCCCCGTGAGTCTTCCGGTAAAATATTGACTTTGGCTTTTGTCCGGTCCAATTCCGAGAATATTCATTTTCTGGCTTTTCTGGAACCAAAAACAGAAGAAAACATGCAACTGGCACTGTGGCATCTTGTTAATAGTCTAGTTCCATAAAATGTGTAAAATTACTCCAAAGTGTGGACAAAACATAAGAAAGTAGATATAAAACAAGCATGGAACATCAAAAATTATAGATACGTTTGCAATGTATCAATTGCCAACTAAGCATTTAGATGACATGGCATGCAATTAAATGATGAGGGAGAGTCTTGGTGTAACTAGCTATGTTACCATAAGGGCGTCTCCAATGTGAAAATAAGGTCGGATATAAGACACCTGTGGTCGACCTTAGTGGAATTTAAACATTGTAGCACTCGGTCATAAGATAAGAAACCTTGCGGTCGACCATACCAGTATGACCCGGCTATAAGAACTAGAAAATCATTGTTTCTCTCTCCTCACTACAATGTGCGCTTGCGGCAGAATTTCAAGACAAAATGAGTCTACATTGCAATAAATGAGACTTTGCATGATACCACACCTATGTTACTTTCCACTATAGAGGTAGTAACTTATTTTATTTTATTTTGCGAGAATGGAGGTAGTAACTTAGGCTAGTAACATATGCATGTTACTACTCTAAGTTACTCCCTACCATGACCAGCCTAAATATAGTAACTTGCATATGTTACTGTCTTCGTAGTGGGTGATAACATGTGTGTGGTGTCATGCAAGACCTAATTAATTAGGTTCTAGACTCATATAAATGTGTGATGTTATGGTAATACCTCCCTCTCTTTCATCATTAATTATCATGTCATGTCACCAATTTGCTTAGTTGGCATTGCATGTACGTGCAAGTTACTACTCCCACGTGATGAGAGGGATGGTTGTTGTCTCTGCGTGAAATAGAGTAAGGGTTGTTGAGCTAGACAGGGAAGACCAATATTTTAACATATCCTTGATTTTTTGTGTAGCATCGTCTGTGCAGCGTAGGCACCAGTGCCGGATGGATGAGAAGTAGTTTGGGCACTGATATTTGCATACACTATGGAGGGCCACCCAAGTTCTACGGATTTTCAAGCTTTTTAGCTAAAAGAGAGCAACTATGTAGATGCATAGGCTAGTGGTACTTCCCCTTCCTATCGGTAAAAGAGAGAAACTATGTGGATGCGATGATGATTCAATTTGTACATAACATGACTAGTATAGGTAAAACACAACCACATTAGAAACTAAACCATACTCTAGACAGAATCAGCACACACATAGACACCCAAATATCATACGGTTATTTTTTGTCAAGAACCTATGTCGCCCTCTGCCCGTGCGGGCACGCCGTCTGGTGTTCGATGAACTCGAGGAAGCTGCCAGCCATGTCACATCCTTTGTTGCTGCACTTGAGCTTCATTCCCGAGGACATCTAATCCATGGTAGTAGTTGGTTCCAAGATGCTTCCGTATTCACATCCCGGGCACTGGCCATCAGACAATTTTCGAACACATTGTGCGCATGCAATGTGCGCCGCGGCCTTGCCAAAGCACTGCTCATGCAAGGTAAAGAGATTTAGCCTAAAAACAAGAGTTGTATCGAACCAGTGTGGAAAACATCATGAAGAAAGAAGTAGTAATAACCATGTATGCGGGACGGCGAACAATTTGAGAACACAGCCTGCAGCTGAAGACCTGCCTCATTGCACTCATGTCAATCATAGCTTCAAACCACTCGTCCGCCATAGAGCTGCCTTCTTCAACTACGGCGGATCTGAGAGGGATTTTGAGACTGAGCGAGAGAGTAGAGGGAGGAGCACATATCTGATAGGGTTGATGAGAGCGAGCAAGAGAGACTGGTACAATAGTTAAATACTAGGAGTACTAGACTCCTCATCTCACTAGGAAATATCGTCCGTCCATCCAAATTCAATGGCCATGAACCGACACCTTATCTCTTTGGCAAGAGACCTGTACGGAGAAAACTAGGGAAGCGCTGTGTTCCCCGATTAATTATCTCCCTTTGACCCGGTGTACACGTCGCTTTGATGACCTAGGGCTACGTAGAAGACTAAATATTGTACTCCAGTACTACTCCGGGATGGAAAATGCCGCGCTAAGAGACTCCCCCATTGTCAAAGAACTTATTACATGCATGAAAAATGCTTATGTGTCACGGCAATTAATGATGAAAGAGATTGTGTTGGTATCACTAAAAAATAATTATAATTTTGAGCCACGTCCATAAAGTATAGGGTGTATAATTGGTTCTTGTACCTTGTGTCATGTAGAAATCAACCTACGATTACTAGCTACCTATTATTCGTTATTCTCGAGAGAAATGACGAAGAAGATTCTAGAATTATTGAGAAGTGCGTTCTGAGGTTTGTGCATAGCATTCACTGTGCTAAAGACTATCAATGGAATATTCTATATGGTAACATGGATAGAAGATCCAGCGGTTTGCAATGTTGGGATTTGCCAGGCTTGATCGATTTTTCAAAGTTCAAAGTATTGCGTACACAATATAGTGTGGTAAGATTATATAATATAGGTAAAGCTCAAAAAATATGAATATGCGAGTCTCACATGCCGGAGCACTTCTATGTAGTGACTAGTAGGTTGCACGTGCCATGCACGTGAGACTCGGATAATAGACATATGACATATCATGGGTAGTATTCAACATGGTGGAGTTTGCTCTAGGTACTATTCAACACGAATCTAGCTTCTCTAAACCATTGGATCTAACAGCCTAACAATAAGGATTGGTGTTATGGATCATTCATATTCAAAACTTCTCCATTTTAGTGGTAGAGATAATATAGCCTACTGTGCTATGAAATTTTTGGGGTGGTGACATGATGGTTCTAGAATATGCATGGTGGAGTTTGATCTAGGTACTATTCAGCACGAATCCAGCTGCTCTGAATCATTGGATCTAACAGCCCAACGATCACGATTGGTGTTATGGATCCAATTCAAAACTACTCCATTATAGTAGTAGAGATAATATGACATACTGTACTTCTATAGTTCTATCACGTGCCGGAGCACTAAGGCATGTGCAACTTATTACTACTGTATACTGGAGTACATACTCCAAGAATTTACCATACTCGTTGTTCGAGCTGCCAGCTGCTCGCCACCTCTGTTTCGAGAGTGTATAGTACTACTACTCCTACTATCCGATTAGACTGCGGCCAGCTGAAAGTACAGCCGCTACAAGTACCGATATGACATTTCTCTTGTGAGTTAATGCCCTAGATAACCACCGATGCAAAAAAACTCACGTGCCGCCAAGCGGTCGCTATGCATACTCCTTGGAGCATCTAAAAAAAGTACTCCTTGGAGAAATGCTGGGTCAAAGAAAAAACACCGAAAAAGAGGCCCCCTAGCAGTGGGAGTAAAACTGAGTAGCACCGCTAGTAGTACTACTAGTACTATACTTTCTCCTTCATTCTACTCTCCGGCGAAATTTCTTTCTTCCACCAAAGGCATGTTACCCTCACAAATACTTGAAGGAATCCCGGTGGATTGGCTGCGTCGTCCTCGGAGGTCTGCTTCGGCTCGAGGCCAGGCCCCGGAACAGTTCATCCGGTGGGAACATGTCGCCATTGGAGACACCTCTGTAGAGCGCCTTGTCACCCGTGGTAAACGTGCGTTGGCCTTGCTGGCCGACGATGCGATTTTGGGCCCCCTCGAGGCTACCGATCCTGCGCTAGCCGTGCCACGGAGGCGTCAACACGACAGGCGAACAAAAGTGAACCTCTGCAATAAAGCGCTAGTCCTGGTGTGCCTCCCTTTTGACTGTGACGGAGCTGCGTCCGGGCAGATGCTCTAGTTGGACATCAACCGTGGCCATGTTAAGCATGTGGGAGACAGCGGCCAATCCTTCCACTGGGAACCTGCAGCCAGCGATAATGCGACCGGGGCAGACAACTTGGGTGGGCGCCAGGTTGCCGTGGCCCTGGCCGATGCTATCCTGGGTCCCCTCGAGCCTATCGATCCTATGCTGGCCCTTGCTTACGATCAGGACATGCTCGAGTTTGAGCTCACGCGTGAGGAACCTGCGGCAAGCGAGCATGCGACCAGGGCAGACAACTCGGGTGGGCGCCAGGTTGCCGTGGCCATGGTAGACGATGCCATCCTAGGTCCCCTCGAGCCTATCGATCCTATGCTGGCCCTTGCTCACCATCAGGACATGCTCAAGTTCAAGCTCGAGCGTGAGGAACCCACGGCCGGCGAAGGTGCGGCTGTGGGAATCAACTTGGTATGGGGGTAGTGTGCTCCTCTACTCGTTCCGAGCAATCTCGTCCCTTCGACCATGATCAACATGCAGGTACACGTTGTGTTTCGTGTGTGAAGCAAATAGTAGTAGCAAGAGTATGGCTGAGCTGCTCGATTGAAATTGAGCCGGACCTGACTGCCTTTCCAAGCTAAATTTTAGGGGTCTTTGTGCCAATTGTATGGACTTGGATGTAATTTTCTATTTTTTGATGTAACCTTTTAATTCCACCGAACGTGTTGATTGAAGCATGATGCACTTTCGGGTGAAATTAGCTACCCCCTCTGACCCAAATTAGTTGACTTAGATTTGTCTAGATTCGAATGTATCTAGACTTGTTTTAGTGTTAGATACATCTAAATCTAGATAAAACTAAGTCAACTAATTTGGGTCAGAGGGAGTATAAAATTAAGCTTGAAAAATATAACATGTAATTTATCCAACCAATTCATGTAGTACTAGTAGTAAACTAGTAAGTTGCACGTGCCCTGCACGTGAGACTCAGATAATAGACGTCTGACATATCATCACTATATAAAATTATAATAGGTAAAGCAGAAAAAATATAAATTTGATCAATATCTATAATATATGGGTGTATATTTGGTTCTCGTACTTTGTATATAATGTAGAGTCAACGATTATTAGCTAATCTAAAACTTCAAAATTTGGTAACATGGTCTGGAGAAACGAGGGAGAAGATTCTAGAATGATGGAGAAGTTTTTTGAGGTTCCCAAGTTTCCGAACATAGCGAACCACCCATGTTTTACTTGCGATTCCTAGGTTCTTTGAGTTTTCAATGTTCGTAGATAAATTAGCCCACTTAAATTACACTACTGTCTCCGATTCAAATTAATGTTCTCAGATTTGTCTAGATTCTGGTAAATGTATCTGAAGGGAATATGTCCGAGAGGCAATAATAAAGTGGTTATTATCTTATTCCATGTTTATGATAAATGTTTATTTTACATTCTATAATTGTATTAATTGGAAACTCTAATACATGTGTGTTTAATAAACAAAATACAAAGTTCCTAGTAATGCCTCTCATATAAACTAGCTCGTTGATTAACAAGATGATCAAGGTTTCCTGATCATGGATATTGGATGTTGTTAATAACGAGGTCACAACATTGGTGGAATGATGTGATGAACATTCATCCGAAGTATAGCATTATGATCAAAGTCATTATGTTTATATTGCTATAACATCATACAAAGTAATCTTAGTCCTTAGACCATGAGATCATGTTAATCACTAACACCGGAAGAGTATCTTGATAACATCAAACGTCACACCGTAACAGGGTGCCTATAAAGGTGGGTTCAGTGCTACGAAGGTGTTATGTTGAGGCTCATGGATCAAGAGTGGGATTTGTCCATCCCGATGATGGTTAGATATACTCTCGGCCCTCTCGGTGATATCACATTGAAATAGCTTACAAGCAAGTGATGTGATCACTAGAATGTTATATCACGGGAACGAGAAAAGAGTGCATGTCGGTAACGAGATCAAACTAGGTATTTGGATACCAATGATCGAATCTCGGACATGTAATATATCACGAGACAAAGGGATTTAGTTATGACGTTAAAGGTTCACACGATCACAAGAGTCATCGTTGAATATGTGGGAGTTAGTATGGATCTCTAGGTCCCGCTGCTGATTATTGATTGGAGAGGGGTCTCGATCGTGTCTGCATTATTCATGAACCGTAGGGTGACACACTTAAGGGATACCGACACCATTTATGAGCAAATATGTTTCAGATAAAGATTAAGAAAGCGCTAGAATCATTTCGATGGAAACCGGAATTGTTTTGGGTGAAATTGCAGAAACTGGTTCTGCATGTGATATTGAAATGTTGCAGGGGGGTTTTATGTGAATGTTTGTTAATTAATATAATTAAAAAAATTCTTAATAAAATAAATAAAATAGTTTTATTTAATGAGACCTTGCATTAAATTTGGTGGAAATTTAATGCATGTGTGAGTGGAATTTTGAGTGGAGGTTTTTTATGGGAGTGGGAGCTCCACCCACATGAATGTGGAAGAGGTGGGGGCACCACCATGGCTGCCATGCCATGGCCCTTGGGTGCCCCCCTCTTCCCTATAAAATCCCCCCTCTCCTCCTCACAACACACACCTCCTCGTGAAGGATATCTCTCCCCCTCTAGTTATTCCCCATGGTCTCGGATTAGCGAGATACATGTTCCCGGTGGCTTTATCTGGAAAGAAGTTGCTGTTTCCGCTGCTTTACTGTAGCGAGGGACGGAGGTTGTCGGGGTACCGGACATGTGTGCGATCACGGATGCATCGCTGCTTTGCGGTGCTGGACTTGGTGGTGCTGGACTTGCTGGAGCTAGATCTGATGGACGTGCTAGAGCCGGACCTGCTGGACTTCATCACGATCTTGAGATCGGCAAGTGTATGACTACATCATCCACGAGTTCCAACTCGTTAACAAAGCTTTTTTTTTTGTCTTAGAGGGTAAGTTCTCTATGGATGTATATCCACCTGTTGCTTGTATCTAGTAGATAGATCTTGGCGTATAGTTCCCATCGTAGGAATTTTTTGTTTTCTATGCTGCGAACCCAACAGTATCTAGCACAGAAGCATGACTAGATACATTTGAATCTAGATGAATCTATGAACATTTATATGGATCAGAGGGAGTCTGTCGAAATTATGTCAAATTATTTCGAACCACATGTGAGCTGCCAATTG
Source organism: Avena insularis (assembly GCA_023614405.1). NCBI lineage: Eukaryota > Viridiplantae > Streptophyta > Magnoliopsida > Poales > Poaceae > Avena > Avena insularis. The sequence continues at coordinate 317,493,220 of CM042688.1, read as the reverse complement.
GTCTTTAAATTCCACAAAAATATTTTCAAGTTACCCACCAGACAACCAATATATGGAGAACACGACCGAGAGTTTTCAAAGATTCAACTTATTTCTAGAATTTGCATGCCGGCAAATTTGACCCTGCTTTGAAAAAAGAGAGAGAAATAGGCCAAAAAACAGGGGGACTCATGCATGGTGTCCTTTTGCTTGTATTACCTGCCATGAAAAATAATAAACATGAGTTTTTCACAACTTTTTAAAAAACCCGCTTCACAAAAATGGCCTACCATGTATAAGTATGAACAGGTTTCATGACGAGCGACCAAGCAAGGTGCGGTGACCCAGCATACCACTCCATGATGTAGTACACTATAGTCATTGACATAACACCAATAAAACACCGTTCACTAGTATTACATCCCTCAGAGTGGTACAACAGAAACACATCAGGTCCAAGACATGACTATAGATTACAACTCGACTCTCTTTACAAAAGATCCAGAGAACACTCTATGTTAAAGAGAGAGAAAGAACTTCTTATAAGGAAGAACCAGAAATAATAATTCAGAACTATCTAGCTAATAAGACTAGCATCTAAACTATCTGAATTGCAATTGCTACTAATGCAATGCCCTATAGAAGTAGGTTTTCTGTCTAGAGTATCTACTCCTAACTAAACAAAACCTTTGTCTTCCCTTCAGCTGATGTATATGTTGACTTCATTGACTTTATTGAAGAACTTTGAGCTATCGATGATGGTTTCTTGAGCAGAAATTGATGTTGACGTCGTCTTCAATGGCTTAAAACCTAGCAAGGGTTAAGAAGGTACGGTTGGGTACGAGCGTACTCAGCAAGTTCACTAAAAAGGAGTGTATGATGCACTATCTCTACAGCCACAGACCATAGGTTGTAGGCAATGCAGGTTTTCATAAACATTTCTTCAAAGGTTGCTTTTATTCTGAAAGCTATGTCCGACAGCCTTCACAGGTTGAACAGAACCTTCGTGGGGTTCCTTTCCTGCCGCGATCGTAGCTCCTTCCCAGAATAGGGAGTAACATGTCACAGTTCTTACACTCTACATAGGTGCGTTACTTTACCCATGAGAGACCAACTCCTAGTTGCACAACCCTGCAGCTTATTCCCGTCCACAATTCCTTGATGTGGGGCCCAGTAGCTGATCCAAGCCAATCACTGCCCCTTCGCGACCCCGCATGACCCCTTGGTGTACGCCATGCCCACATCTTGAATTACGGCAATGGTTAGTATAGACCGTCAGATGCCAGAACTATCATGGGATGTTGAGGGCTCCCACCCATATGCTGAATATCCTCTACGAATTACCAATAAATGCATGCTACGAGGATAATAGCCACAACCTGGCCATCCGGATGCATGCGAGAGGAAGAAGATAAAGCTGACTTCTCCGTCCAGTTCCAAATCTCATGGTTAACGCGTAATATATGGCACTAAAATCACTAGCAATATTGGTTGTTAAGTCCTAGATGATACATTCCTGTACAATGGCGTTTTGATTGCCAGTTATAATAGATTAGCTGATCACCCTGGATCAGTAACCGATACTTCCTGTTAATTATGAAAATATTGTTTTCGACATTTTTGAAATGCAGGTGATGACAACAGTTGAGTTACAAGCATTTGATATAAAATAATCAAAGGACACGAGCAAGTTGTGAACTTGCCTTTTGTGATTGTAAGATTATGAAATCACGGTCTTCATGACAATAGAAGATCCAAATTCTGAAAGTAGCATCATTGGTCTGGTAAGGACGAATGTTTAAAGAAGCAAGATGCAATTATGCATAATTAATGTAATGCAATTTGGTAAACGTGAATCCCCAGACTAATCGTATCTGAACTAGGGTTTGAAGCTTGTGATGAGTTCTTTGGAGTGTGTTGCACTTTTATACCAGTTTCACACTTGTGCTTCTTATTAAGGCTTGTGCGAGTGCGTGAAACAATATGTAAATATAATAAGTAGCATACAATTCTCAAGCACTCAAATTGGGCATGGTATCTAAAAGATTTCTTAAGCAAGATTATTAATCAATTAGATCTTTTGAAGAAGTGTTTAAGGACTACTTTTAATCTTTCTTTAAAATAATAACTTTTTAGGAAAATATTACTTTATAAAGAAAAGGCATTTAAATTCTTAACATGCAAAGTATAAAAGTGAAGTATAATAATATTCTAAGATTGAGGAAATTGTTATCTGGTAATTATGATGGGATTTATTATGTTAAGTTGTTAAGAGTTAAGGGACTTATTATAAGATTATTGTTTGAAGTGGCAAACCGAATAAGTTTTAAAGAAAAGATTTCTTTGTTAAAGTTTAAACAATATTTGCGGTTAATCGAATGTGATCGATATCGTTTGCACTTATTCGATAAGCGTGGAGTTGATATGCCTTATGACTTAATTTGGAATAGACAAAAGTTAACTATAAAAACTTATATAATTTGGTCCTTATGATTATAACTTTGGTAGAGTAAAATTAAATTTAAAAGGAACATAAATAGACTTAGGGTTCTAATGTGTCTAGATTATTGTTGAATTCTAGGGTCAATACAAAGATGGTTAAGGGTGTGAACTCATTCACTTTCAATTTAAGTGAATGATATGTTTGATTGTGATTTTACTATTATGAAAATGATTTGTATTATTAAAGAAAGAAAGATGATCTCATTAATGTGTTAGGGTTTTAAAACCATGTTAAGCATGATTAAGAAATGGATAGCATTCACTTTTATTATAAGTGAATGATGTTTAAAATTTAGTTAAAATTGTTGGCTTATCTTGGAGTTTTCTAAATGTTAATAGTTTTACTTTTAAGTATTATTATAGACTTAAGTTATGGTTTTGGAAGTAGTATTCAAATGTACAAGATTTAGGGTTTTACATCAAATTGTGATTATTTCTTATTTAAGAATGTTCTTAAAGAATTTACCAACCAAATAATAAATAAGGATTTATTTCTTTATAACCTTAAAATGTGTTGGAATAACATAATTAGTGTTTTTCTAGTAAAACATACTTACTTAAGATCTTAGAAGTGAATTTTATTTAATTTTAGGTCATATCCTTATTTTTATAAAATTCCACAAAGGATTATATATCTTTAAACATTTGCTTCTAGTTTTATTTGTAAACAAATTAGGTTAGCATTTTTATAAAATAGTAGATTCATTATGCAAAAATGATTTTTATTCATTTTTAGGACTTTTCCTTAATTTATGAAATATCACTTAGACTTTAGTGAGGTTAACATTTATTTGTATTTTATTTAAATTAAATAAGTAAAATTATAATTTTTCTTAGGTAGATATTATTTTTGTGATCATTCCAATATGTTATATGTATTTTTAGGATTTTTCTATATTTTTCTAGAGCTTAAAATGTTTAGAGGGTATTTTGGTCATTTAATATTTAGCTTAATTTTATTTTTCTCTTTTAATACATTGGGCTTGGTTCATGGGCCAACCCAGCCCAATACCCAGTTGGGCTAAACTACTGGACCCGATTGACCGAGCCGATCAAACCCGATCCTTCGATCCCTTCTCCTCTCTCACGCGACCTCCTCCTTCTCCACGACGGTGATGACCCGCCGCCTTTGCCGTACGATTCTGGCGAGCTTTGGCGTTCCCAGCTGACATCGCCGTGGTTGCCGATGCAGTCGACGACGCAAACCCGACTGGTCCAATTCGATTCGCTGCTCGAGCCTCCCCCTGGTCATACTATCTCCTCTCTGGTGTCTAGGGTTTGTGTCTTTCTAATGATGGCTTGCTTCGGTACCTCTCTGGTTGCTATGCTAGTGTTTTGGCGGTGTGGTGATGTCCATCACTGCTGTGTTTGTCCTCTAGCTATCGTGATTGCGTCCTAGGCATGGGTTGCAGCGCCCCTAGGTGCTCCCCGTGCCGCCATCCTAGCTCCCATCACCTCTGTGTTGCTGCCGTCTGCTTCCTCTCCTTGCCGTGCAAGGACAATCAGGTAAGTTCCCCTCTCGATGTCCCCCTCTCTCGGTATCAACCCTAATTTGGGTTCCTCTCTTTGATTCATGTGCATATTACAGTAGCTTTGCCACTGAACTTGCCTAGCAAGTTTGATTTTAAAATTTACTTATCTAGATTGAGTAGTGGATGGTATTGGATTGTGATCACAGGTTGATGATGACAACTAGCTAATGATGTAGCTAAAAGCACAAGCCGGCTATGTTATAACCTACTGCTTCTATGTTGAATTGTCACCTAACTTCAGTAGAGGAACCATTGGAACTATTGTTGTCACCTTTGATAGAAGATATATAAGATATGTTGCTCCACTATAAAGTGATATCTTTGATTGAATGAATTTCTCATCCCAGAAATGTGTGGTTTGCTGTGGTTCTATCCCTGAACAAATTAACTTTATTGAGTGGTTAATTAAACCTCACTTGCCAATACTTAGGATGAAGTTTGCTATTGGATATACAATTATCTAACCTAAGAATGTGTTTTCTATACTGCTGGTCAGATCTTAGTAAACAAACTTGTGGTTGATTCATTCGTTTGGGATAATAGCTTTTGCTATTCGGATCATGGAAACTGGACTTGGCTTACTAGAAGTATATATTCAAGAATATGATTTACTTAGCTGATCTAGGTGTTGTTAACTGGAACAATAATCTTATTACTGTCAGTTGACAGTGGATGCTTGAATAAAATTATTCCTAGAGATAGAAGCTAGGAAAATGATTTGAAGTTCCTTTATGATGGCTTGCAGATTGTACAGAATTATGTGGTTTGATGGTTGATACTGTTAGAACACTACCTAGTGATTTCTGTTGTTTGGACTCTTCTACTGTGGTGCCTCCATGTTGGAGTGTGAACATTTGTAGGTTCAAACAACAGGATTTGCTGCTCCTTTGGGGTGACTGTGAAATTGTGCTGGTTGGTAATTTAATAGTGGCTTATTTGATATGATTTCTAGTATATACTAGGGAAATGATTTATGTTGTTTGGTTTATTTAAGGATGATCCAAGTGTAATGCTTGCTTGATATCTAGAGAAGAATTGAGTTCCTATTCAAATAGACAGAGAACTAATATGCATATTTGGTTCCTGGATTATCCTCTAGGAAAATGATAGAAATTGTTTTGTTTGAATAATTTGAGGCTAGCTAATGAAGAACAATTTTATGATGGCTTCTGCTGGCTTGGGCTGCTACTATGGTTCCTCCAATCTTGGAGTGTGCATAGTGGTAGCCCATGTAGCATAACTTGCTGCCATAACAACAGTGAAGTAGTTGATGTTGGTGTACAAAAGATAGAAATCTAGCTCATGATGCAAAAGGCTGAAGCTAGATTGTTTGGCAAAAACTGTTAAATTTACCACTGTGGTGCCTCCCCTAGGAGTGTGCACAGTGGTAACATCTCAGATGTTGACTGCTGGATTTCTTGGTTTGGCCTGTGATGCAAAGGCTGAGGCCAAATTCTTCTAAGATAAGAACAGATACTTTGTTGGCCTTTTATAGCTCTAGGATGAACTAGTGTAGCACTTCTACACTAAAGTGAGAGCTCTCTCTCCCTTCCCCAACTGATGCTTGTTTTAAATTGGCAAGAACAAGTATTAGTATGGTTCTAGTAGCCAACCTGGTGCTTGTAGTGGGGATAGATGATTTGGTTGTGGATGTTCTGGTGTTCTGTTCTGTTGCCAGATCTAGTGCTTGTCCTTCTCCTCCTTGCTCTCCTGGCCTTCTCCCTGACTTGGCCCTTTTTCCTCCTGGTTTGGCCCCTTCCTTCTTGATATGTTGGCTACTCCTGATGTGGATCTTGGTGGTGTCCTAATAGTGTGTTTCAAAGATGTTGAAATAGAAAGATGAGATATTGGCATGTAGAGTTTGGCTAGCATGCTGTTGGTGTTGTGGAGAAGCTGATGTTGGGCTAACTAGCTAAGGCTGGTTTGCCTCATATCACTTCATGCTACTTCTTCTCTGGTGTTGACAACACATCCACATGCAACTGTGTGTGAGCTGCTTTCAAGTGGGACCTTCAAGTCCAAGTTTCAATGGATACAGATATTTCTCTTGGGGATAAGATCAAGTGGAAACTTGTTATTTCCTACTGTTTTACATTTTGCCTATTTATCTGACTTGGTGAAACTTGCCCCTCTCTTAGGCCAATGAGGTTGTACTGAGGCAATTATTTATTGATAAGAACAAGTACTAACTTGGCCCTTTATTCATATACTCAATGATGAAACTAGCAATGCAACTCATTGCCCAACTGAGAGTACAATTAACTAAAACACTCCCTTTTATTCTTTATTTAGTTTTTCTTTGTTTTCTTTCTATTTTGTCTGGCAAGGCTGAAGAAGTAAAAGAGGATATGAAGATATGTAGCTAGGAAATAGTTTAGGCTTTCCTTTTGTACTTCTATAACCTTTCTTTTCTATTTGGGACAATTGTAAAATATATTGTAATATTTGTTTAGATTAATAGAGTTAATACTTTTTTCTTTAATTCCGATGTGTACATTGTTGTTTATTCCTTTATTATAAAGGACGGTGTAATGTTTAATTTCTTTTTAATTTGAGACTTGTAACTATTGTATCTTATTCATAAATAAGAATACAATTCTTATTTCCTTATTGGAATTTGATTACTATTTATCATTCCATTTACACATCCTTTTATAATTCAAATATATCAACTGAATATTCAAATCTGAATTGTATTTCCCTCAAACCCAAAAATATAGTAGAGGTCATGTCGAAATCTGTCGCACTTGCTCGGATGCTTTCATCATAACGAGAGAGATCCCGACCCCTCACTAGCTTCTTTAGTTTGTGTGAAAATTATCCAGATTTTCTATGCATGAATGCAATGCACACACCTCATCTCAGCTTATTTCTAAGCTCTAATGCTAGGGTGTTACACAAGGTCATGGACATATCCATTTTTATGGGAATTTTGTAGTACTACTACAAGAAAGTAGATGTGCGCATCTTGGTCTTGGTAAACAGCTTTGCCAATGGGAGTTCTCAAATACTAGGAAAAGTAACAACTCCAATTTTCTAAGTGATGGAAATATTTTTTTGTAAAGCAAAGTACTCCACTTCCGTACTAGTACTACTCAAAAAGGGAGGCGACTCCTTCCCAAAAAAAGGAGGCGGCATGAGAGCAGCGGGAGGAGGAGTCGGAAGGCGGTGCAATGTCAGAGCAAAGCTATGATGGGCTGCTGACACGAGGTACACACCACTAGTAGTAACTATATGGACCTACTAGTAGTAATATGCACGCAAAACAAGTTGTATTTTCTCTCTCCTTCGCTGGCTCTCACCATCCATCCTCCACCGATCTCTTCTCTACAGCCACGGGTGCACAGTCTGGCTTGTCTATTCCTCGTCCATAGCGTGGTGCTGCGCACGTGTGACTTGGTACGGCACACCGATATACTTCCAGCAACCATTTTCACCCAAAATTTAAGCCATCTACTGGATTAATAATCATCTACACCAATACAAAAGTCTCAAAAGTAATAATAATAATTACAAAAAGGTCCTCAGACCACATTGCGGTGACTACAAACCCTAGTGCGCTAATTGGAGTGTCTCTCTCCTTCAAGACCTACGGTACCCAGGTTCCAAAAAATAAATAAAGAATGCCACTACCCCAATTTTCAGACTAAGTGTACCATGCTTTCTTACAATTCCCAAGTTTTAGGGTTTTCAAGCGGGCATAGAATTGTTTTTCATTTTATTCCTGTTTAATCTTCTTGCTTTTTTATGAGGTTGTCGCATGTAATGCTAGTTGTTCTATAGTTCAAATGTTAGGTATTGTAAATGCTGGTATAAAGCTGGCAATAGATGACGCGTCACTTTGTTATACCTAACACTCGGTTATACTATTGAACTAGCTCTCACGCACTTGTAGAATATTAATTTAGACCTAATTCGACAAATCGACGGAAAGTCATCTGAGTGGGTGAAATTAGCTAGAAAATTAAGCTTGAAAAATATAACATGTAATTTATCCAACCACTTTATGTAGTATAGTAAGTAAATGGCACATGCTATGAACTCTAAGCCATATTGATCGCACTTCCTTCCAAAAAAATACTTTTACTTCTTTACCATGCATGCTAACATGCACCGACCTAGCTAGACCAAAATATGGGCACATGGTCATTATCTTGATGAAGACAGGTATGTCCATGACCTTGGTCATTTGGCTTGAAACCCAAAAAAGTTCATACATAGTAGTACATGATATAGTAGGCAATACCAGAAGTGTGAGTTTTTCAACTACTTTTACTGGTAGAAAAATAAGAAAGAATGGCCCCACCAAATTTTTGTACAAAGTGGACAATTCTTTCTTACAGTTCCCAAGTTTAAGTATTTTTCTTCCCAAGTTTAAGTATTTTTCTAACTTCCAAGCTAAAACTCCACGTGCACTTAAATGCATGACTCTAAGTCGATTAAACGAAATTAGGTCAAACTTGAATACATGTGAGCGCGATAGACTATTACTCTTGAAAATATCCAAAATTCTTTTCAAGGTACCTAGGCAGCCAATATATCATGGGCCAACAATAGTTTTGGGAAATGCCATTACTAATTACTATTTGCATACCGACAAATTTGACCGCGTATGGAAAACATTCAAACAAAATAAAGCGTAAAAAAAACATGAGACTTCATTATGATTGGGGTACTTTTGCTAGTAGTATTATTAATTGCCAAGAAAAATGATAAACATGAGATTCGACAACCTTAGAGAAAACGGATTCATATTATAGCCCACCATGATGTAACGTTATTAATTCTTGGTTTTCAGCATGAACGACCAATAAGGTCATGGCCTTCTATATCGATGTATACCCTAGCTACACTTTTACATGGGTTCTGACATCGGGTAGATGGGTGCGTCTTGGCCTAGTAAACAATGTTACCCGTGGGAGTTTCAAACAATTAGGAAAATAACATTTTTCACTTTTCCAACTAATTATGGGGATGCTTTGTACTAGCAGTAAAGAAGATCAGAAGAATGTGGCACTAAATGCGAGAAGCGCGCCATGTTTTCGGACATAGCGAACCATCCATGTTTTACTTGCGATTCCTGGGTTCTTTGAGTTTTCAAGGTTCGTAGATAAATTAACCCAATTAAATTACACTACTGTATCCGATTCAAATTAATATTCTCAGATTTGTCTAGATTTGGATATATGTATCTGGCACAAAAACATGACTAGATACATTTGAATCTAGATGAATCTATGAACATTAATATGGATCGGAGGGAGTCTATCAAAACTAGGTCAAATTATATCGAACCACATGTGAGCTGCCAATTTCTCTTTAAATTTCACAAAAATCATTTGAAATTGCCCACCAGACAGCCAATATATCGAGAACACGACCGGAGTTTTCAAAGATTCAACTTCTTTCTAGACTTTGCATTCCGGCAAAGTTGACCTTGCTTTGGAAAAAGAGAGAGAAATAGGCAACAAAAACAGGGGGACTCATGCATGGCATCCTTTTTCTTGTATTACCTGCCATGAAAAATAATAAACATGAGTTTTCATAACTTTTGAAGAAACCCGCTTCACAGAAATGGCCTACCATGTATAAGTATGAATAGGTTTCAAGACGAGCGACCAAGCAAGGTCATGGACATATCCACATCATAGTTTATGGTAATTTGGTAGTACTACAAGAAAGTAGATGTGTGCATCTTAGCATTGGTAAACAACTTTGCCAATGCAAGTTTCCAAATACTAGGAAAAGTAACAACTCTACTAAGCGATGGAAATAATTTTTCTATAAAGCAAAGTACTCCACTTCATTCTGTACTACTACTCCAAAAGGAAGGCAGCGCGAGAGCAGCGAGAGGAGTGCCCTGCACGTGAGACTAGGATAATAGACATATGATATATCATCATTATATAAAATTATAATAGGTAAAGCATAAAAAATTATAAATTTGATCAAGTCAAAGATTATTAGCTACCTAAAACACTTGATTTTTTTGGTAATATGGTCTAGAGAAACGAGGGAGAAGATTCTAGTATGATGGAGAAGTGTGTTTTGAGGTTTATGCATAGCATTCATTATGCTGAAGACTATATATACAATCTTCTAGATGCTATAATAGAAAAGAAGATCCAATGGTTGGAAATATTGGGATTCACGAGTATTGAGATCCAACGGTCGGCATTCAAAGTTATTCGTACAATCTTATCTTACCAAGTACTATATAGTGTACGAATACAAATAACTTTGAATATTGATCGTTGGATCAAGACTCGCGAATCTGAATGACATTTTCAGCCGTTGGATCTTCTTTTCCATTCTAGTATCTAAAAGATTCTATTGATAGTCTTCAGCATAATTAATGCTATGCACAAACCTTAAAACACACTTATCCATCATACAAGAATCTTATCACTCGTTTCTCTAGACCAATATTACTACCAAAAAATTCAAGTGTTAGGTAGCTAATAATCTTTGACTTCTACACATGACGATACAAAGTAGAAGAACCAAATATACACCCATAATTTATATATGTTGATCAAATTTATATTTTTATTCTTTACCTATTATAATTTTATATAGTGATGATATGTCAGACGTCTCTTATCTGATCTGTCTCCGATTCAAAATAATGTTCTCAGATTTTTCTAGATTCAGGTGTATGTATCTAGCACAGAAACATGACTAGATACATTTGAATCTAGATGAATCTATGAATGTTAATATGGATTGGAGGGAGTCTGTCGAAATTATGTCAAATTATTTCAAACCACATGTAAGCTGCCAATTGCTCTTTAAATTCCACAAAAATCTTTTAAAGTTGCCCATCAGACAGCCAATATATGGAGAACATGACCAAGAGTTTTCAAAGATTCAACTTCTTTCTAGACTTTGCATGCGGCAAAGTTGACCCTGCTTTGAAAAAAGAGAGAGATATAGGCCAAAAAACAGGGGGACTCATGCATGGTGTCCTTTTGCTTGTATTACCTGCCATGAAAAATAATAAACCTGAGTTTTTCACAACTTTTGAAAAAAGCTGCTTCACCAAAATGGCCTACCATGTATAAGTATGAACAGGTTTCAGGACGAGCGACCAAGCAAGGTCACGGACATATCCATGTTTATGGGAATTTTGTAGTAGTACTACAAGAAAGTAGATGTGTGCATCTTGGCATCGGTAAACAGCTTTGCCAATGGGAGTTCCCAAATACTAGGAAAAGTAACAACTCCAATTTTCTAAGCAATGGAAATATTTTTTTCTGTAAAGAAAAGTACTCCACTTCCGTACTAGTACTACTCGAAAAGGGAGGCGACTCCTTCCCAAAAAAAAGGAGGAAGCGCGAGAGCAGCGGGAGGAGGAGTCGGAAGGCGGGGCGATGTTAGAGCAAAGCTATGATGGGCTGCTGACACGAGGTACTCTCCACTAGTAGTAAATATATGGACCTACTATTTATTAATATGCATGCAAAACAAGTTGTGTTTTCTCTCTCCTTTCCTGGCTCTCACCATCCATCCTCCATCGATCTCTTCTCTGCAGCCGCGGGTGCACAGTCCGGCTTGTCTCTTCCTTGTCCACGGCGTGGCGCTGAGCACGTGTAACTTGGTACGGCACACCGATCTACATCCAGCAACCGTTTTTCCCCGAAATTCAAGCCATCTACTGGATTAACAATCATCTACACTAATACAAAAAGTCTCAAAAGTAATAATAATACTTACAAAAAGGTCCTTAGACCATATTGCGACGACTACAAACCCTAGTGTGCTAATTGGAGTGTCTCGCTCCTTCAGGACCTACGGTACCCAGGTACCAAAAAATAAATAAATTATGCCACTGCCCCTATTTTCAGACTAAGTGTACCATGCTTTCTTACAATTCTCAAGTTTTAGGATTTTTCAAGTGGGCATAGAAATGTTTTTCATTTTATTCCTGTTTAATCTTCTTTCTTTTTGATGAGTTGCTGCATGTAATGCTAGTTGTTCTACAGTTCAAATGTTAGGTATTGTACATGTTGGTATAAATCCGACAATAGATGACGTGTCACTTTGTTATACCTAACACTCGGTTATACTATTGAACTAGCTCTCACGCACTTGTAGAATATTAATTTAGACCTAATTCGACAAATCGATGGAAAGTCGTCTGAGTAGGTGAAATTATCTAGAAAATTAATCTTGAAAAATATAACATCTAATTTATCCAACCACTTTATGTAGTATAGTAAATAAATGGCACATGCTATGAACTTTAAGCCATATTGATCGCACTTCCTTCCAAAAAAATACTTTTACTTCTTTACCATGCATGCTAACATGTACCATCCTAGCTAGACCAAAATATAGGCACATGGTCATTATCTTGATGAAGACAGGGTATGTCCATGACCTTGGTCATTTGGCTTGAAACCCAAGAAAGTTTATACATAGTAGTACATGATATAGTAGGTAATACCAGAAGTGTGAGTTTTTCAACTACTTTTACTAGTAGAAAAATAAGAAAGAATGGCCCCACCAAATTTTCGTACAAAGTGGACAATTCTTTCTTACAGTTCCCAAGTTTAAGTATTTTTCAAACTTCCAAGCTAAAGCTCCACGTGCACTTGAATGCATGACTCTAAGTTGATTAAATGAAATTAGGTCAAACTTGAATACATGTGAGCGCGATAGACTATTACTCTTGAAAATACCCAAAATTCTTTTGAAGGTACCTAGGCAGCCAATATATCATGGGCCAACAATAGTTTTGAGAAATGCCATTACTAATTAGTATTTGCATACCGACAAATTTGACCGCTTATGGAAAACATTCAAACAAAATAAAGCGTAAAACAAAAACATGAGACTTCATTACGATTGGGGTACTTTTCTAGTAGTATTATTAATTGCCAAGAAAAATGATAAACATGAGATTCGACAACCTTAGGGAAAATGGATTCATATTATAGCCCACCATGATGTAACGTTATTAATTCTTGGTTCTGAGCACGAACGACCATTAAGGTCATGGCCTTCTATATCGATGTATACCCTAGCTACACTTTTACATGGGTTCTGACATCGGGTAGATGGGTGCGTCTTGGCCTAGTAAACAATGTTCCCGTGGGAGTTTCGAACAATTAGGAAAAAACATTTTTCACTTTTCCAACTAATTATGGGGATGTTTTGTACTAGCAGTAAAGAAAATCAGAAGAATGTGGCACTGAATGCGAGAAGCGCACCATGTTTCCGGACATAGCGAACCATCCATGTTTTACTTGCAATTCCTAGGTTCTTTGAGTTTTCAACGTTTGTAGATAAATTAACCATATTAAATTACACTACTGTATCCGATTCAAATCAATATTCTCATATTTGTCTAGATTCGGATATATGTATCTAGCACAGAAACATGACTAGATACATTTGAATCTAGATGAATCTATGAACATTAATATGGATCGGAGGGAGTCTATCGAAATTAGGTTAAATTATATTGAACCACATGTGAGTTACCAATTGCTCTTTAAATTTCACAAAAATCTTTTCATGTTGCCCACTAGACAGCCAATATATCAAGAACACGGCCGGAGTTTTCAAAGATTCAACTTCTTTCTAGACTTTGCATGCCGACAAAGTTGACCTTGCTTTGGAAAAAGAGAGAAAAATAGGCAAGAAAAACAAGGGGACTCATGCATGGCATCCTTTTTCTTGTATTTCCTGCCATGAAAAATAATAAACATGAGTTTTCACAACTTTTGAAGAAACCCGCTTCACAAAAATGACCTACCATGTATAAGTATGAACAGGTTTCACGACGAGCGACCAAGCAAGGTCATGGACATATCCACATCATAGTTTATGGTAATTTGGTAGTACTACAAGAAAGTAAATGTGTGCATCTTGGCATTGGTAAACAACTTTTCCAATGCGAGTTTCCAAATACAAGGAAAAGTAACAAGTCTACTAAGCGATGGATATATTTTTTATAAAGCAAAGTACTCCACTTAATTCTGTACTGCTACTCCAAAAGGTAGGCAGCACAAGAGCTGCGAGAGGAGTGCCCTGCACATGAGACTCGGATAATAGACATATGACATATAATAGGTAAAGCACAAAAATATAAATTTGATCAACATACATAAAGTATATGTGTATATTTGTCATGTACTTTGTATCAAGATTACTAAAACACTTGATTTTTTTGGTAATATCATTACGCTGAAGACTATCTATACAATCTTCTAGATGCTATAATGGAAAAGAAGAGCCAACGGTTGGAAATATTGGGATTCGCGAGTATTGAGATCCAACGATAGGCATTCAATGTTATTCGTACAATCTTATCTTACCAAGTACTATATAGTGTACGAATACAAATAACTTTGAATATTGACCGTTGGATCAAGACTCACGAATCCGAACGACATTTCTAGCTATTGGATCTTCTTTTCCATTCTAGCGTCTAGAAGATTCTATTGATAGTCTTCAACATAATTAATGCTATGCACAAACCTCAAAACACACTTCTCCATCATACTAGAATCTTATCACTCGTTTCTCTAGACCAATGTTACTACCAAAAATTTCAAGTGTTAGGTAGCTAATAATCTTTGACTTCTACACATGACGATACAAAGTAGAAGAACCAAATATACACCCATACTTTATATATATTGATCAAATTTATATTTTTCTGCTTTACCTATTATAATTTTATATAGTGATGATATGTCAGACGTCTCTTATCTGATTTGTCTCTGATTCAAATTAATCTTCTCAGATTTGTCGAGATTTGGGAATATGTATCTAGCATAGAAACATGACTAGATACATTTGAATCTAGATGAATCTATGAACATTAATATGGATCAGAGGGACTCTATCGAAATTATGTCAAATTATTTTGAACCACATGTGAGCTGCCAAATTGCTCTTTAAATTCCACAAAAATCTTTTGAAGTTGCCCACCAGACAGACAATATATGGAGAACACGACCGAGAGTTTTCAAAGATTCAACTTCTTTCTAGACTTTGCATGCCGGTAAAGTTGACCCTGCTTTGTAAAAAGAGAGAAATAGGTCAAAAATAGGGGGACTCATGCATGGCGTCCTTTTGCTTGTATTACCTGCCATGAAAAATAATAAACATGAGTTTTTCACAACTTTTGAAAAAAGCCGCTTCACAAAAATGGCCTACCATGTTTAAGTATGAATAGGTTTCAGGACGAGCGACCAAGCAAGGTCACGGACATATCCATGTTTATGGGAATTTTGTAGTAGTACTACAAGAAAGTAGATGTGCGCATCTTGGCGTTGGTAAACATCTTTGCCAATGGGAGTTCCCAAAAACTAGGAAAAGTAACAACTCCAATTTTCTAAGCGATGGAAATATTTTCTTCTCTAAAGCAAAGTACTCCACTTCCATACTAGTACTACTCGAAAAGGGAGGTGGCTCCTTCCCCCCAAAAAAATAGGCAGCGCGAGAGCAGCGGGAGGAGGAGTCGGAAGGCGGTTCAATGTCAGAGCAAAGCTATGATGGGCTACTGACACGACGCACACTCCACTAGTATTAAATATATGGACCTACTAGTAGTAATATGAATGCAAAACAAGTTGTGTTTTCTCTCTCCTTCGTTGGCTCTCACCATCCATCCTCCATTGATCTCTTCCTTGCAGCCGCGGGTGCACAGTCCGGCTTGTCTCTTCCTCGTCCACAGCGCGGCGTTGCGCACATGTGACTTGGTACGGCACACTGATCTACTTCTAGCAACCATTTCCCCCCCGAAATTCAAGCCATCTACTGGATTAATAATCATCTTGTTTTTTGATGAATAAGTTTTAGGCCGAGCAACCTCGCAAGGTTGTGGACATATCCACATCATAGTTTATGGTAAATTTCCCATATTTGGTAGTACTACAAGAAAGTACATGTCCATATCTTGCAATTGGTAAACAATATACGACCAACTTTGAATATTGACCGTTGGATCAAGACTCGCGAATCCCAATATTTCCAGCCGTTGGATCTTCTTTTCCATTATTCTAGCATCTTGAAGATTCTATTGATAGTCTTCATCACAATGAATTTTATGCACAAAACTCAAAACACACTTATCCATCATTCTAGAATCTTCTCCCTCGTTTCTGTAGACCATGAATACCAAAATTTTAAAGTTTTAGATAGCTAATAATCAATGACTTCTACATGATATACGAAGTACAAGAACCAAATATATACACCCATACTTTATAGATGTTGATCATTTTTTTTTGCTTTACCTATTATAATCTTATCTTATCTTACCACTATATAGTGTACGGATAACTTTGAATATTGACCGTTGGATCAAGACTCATGAATCCCAACATTTCTAGCCGTTGGATCTTCTTTTCCATTCTAGCATCTAGAAGATTCTATTTGTTTGAATGGTCTAGAAGATTCTATTGATAGTCTTCATCAAAATGAATGCTATGCACAAAACTCAAAACACACTTCTCCATCATTTTAGAATCTTCTCCCTCGTTTCTCTAGACCATGTTACCAAAAATTTCATGTTTTAGATCTCCACTACTATAATTGAGCAGTTTTGAATTGGATCCATAGCACCAATCCTGCCGTTGGGCTATTAGATCCAATAGTTAAAAGCAGATGGATTCGTGTTGAATAGTACCTAGAGAAAACTCCACCATGTTCTAGAACCATCATGTCACCATCCCCAAAATTTCATAGCACAGTAGGTTGTATTCTAAATATGTATACATAATTATTATTAATAGACTTAATTTATGCATTTTTTCTCTAATGTATGAAATGTGATTTAACAAAAAATGAGTTGTTATTAACCAATAGTCTTATTAGAGAAAAAATGCATATACATTAAGTCTATTAATAATAACTATATCTACACATATTGAGAATACAGCCTAATAATGTGCTATGAAATTTTGGGGGTGGTGACATGATGATTCTAGAACATGGTGGAGTTTGCTCTAGGTACGTACTATTCAACACAAATCTAGCTGCTCTGAACCATTGGATCTAAGATCCCAATGGTCAAGATTGGTGTTATGGATCCAATTCAAAACTGCTCCATTATAGTAGTAGAGAGAATATAGCCTACTGTGCTATGAAATTTTGGGGTGGTGACATGATGGTTCTACAACATGCATGGTGGAGTTTGCTCTAGGTGCTATTCAACATGAATCCAGCTTCTTTGAACCATTAGATCTAACAGCACAATGGTCGGGATTGGTGCTATAGATCCAATTCAAAACTGCTCCATTATAGTAGTAGAGATATAACCACTATATAGTGTATGAATAACTTCGAATGCTGACCGTTGGATCAAGACTCGCGAATCCTAATATTTCCAACCGTTTGATCTTATTTTCCACTCTAGCATCTAGAAGATTCTATACATAGTCTTCAACATAATGAATGCTATGCAGAAACCTCAAAACACACTTCTCCATCATACTAGAATCTTCTCCCTAGTACGGAGTGGCTAATAATTGTTGACTTCTACATGATCTTATCTTATCTTATCTTACCACTATATAGTATACAAATAACTTTGAATGTTGACCGTTCGATCAAGACTCGCGAATCCCAGCATTTCTAGCCGTTAGATCTTCTTTTCCATTCTAGCTTCTAGAAGAATCTATTGATAGTCTTCGACATAATGAATGCTATGCACAAACCTCAAAACACACTTCTCCATCATACTAGAAGCTTCTCACTTGTTTCTCTAGACCATGTTATCAAAAATTTCATTTGTTAGGTAGCTAAATAATCTTGGACTTCTACATGATGATACAAAGTACAAGGACCAAATATACACCCATACTTTATAGATGTTGATCAAATTTATATTTTTTTGTTCTTTACCAATTATAATTATATATAGTGATGATGATATGTCATTCGTCTACTATCCGAGTCTCACGTGCAACTTACTGGTAGCTAATAATCGTTGACTTCTACATGATCTTACCACTATATAGTGTACAAACAACTTTGAATATTGACCATTGGATCAAGACTCGTGACCCAACATTTCCGGCCATTGGATCTTCTTTTCCATTCTAGCATCTTGATGATTCTATTGATAGTCTTCATTACAAACCACTATATAGTGTACGAAGAACTTTGAATGTTGACCGTTGGATCAAGACTCGTGAATCCCAGCTTTTCGAGCCATTGGATCTTATTTTCCATCCTATCATCTAGAAGATTCTATTGATAGTCTTCAGCATAATGAATGCTATGCACAACCTCAAAACACACTTCTCCATCATACTAGAATCTTCTCCCTTGTTTCTCTAGACCATGTTATCAAAAATTTCATGTGTTAGGTAGCTAATAATCTTTGACTTCTACATGATGATACAAAGTACAAGGACCAAATATATACACCCATACTTTATAGATATTAATCAAATTTATATTTTTGTGCTTTACCAATTATAATTGTATATAAATATGTCATACGTCTACTATCCGAGTCTCACGTGCAAGGCACGTGCAACTTACTAGTAGCTAATAATCGTTGACTTCTACATTATCTTACCACTATATAGTGTGCAAATAACTTTGAATATTGACCATTGGATCAAGACTCGCGAATCCCAATATTTCCAGTCGTTGGATCTTATTTTCCATTCTAGCATCTAGAAGATTCTATTTTTTTAATGGTCTAGAAGATTCTATTGATAGTCTTCATCACAATGAATGCTATGCTCAAAACTCAAAAAACACTTTCCTCATCATTCTAGAATCTTCTCCCTCGTTTCTCTAGACCATGTTACCAAAAAATTCATGTTTTAGATAGCTAATAATCATTTACTTCTACATGATCTTACCACTATATAGTGTACGGACAACTTTGAATATTGACCATTGGATCAAGACTCGTGAATCCCATCATTTAGAGCCGTTGGATCTTCTTTTCCATTCAAGCATCTAGAAGATTCTATTGATAGTCTACATCACAATGAATGATATGCACAAAACTCAAATAACACTTATCATTCTAGAATATTCTCCCCCGTTTCTCTAGAGCATGTTACCAAAATTTTAAAGTTTTAGATAGCTAATAATCATTGACCTCTACATGATATCCAATAGCTAGAAATGCTGGGGTTCGTGAATCTTGATCCAACGGTTAACATTCAAACTTATTCGTACAATATATAGTGGTAAGATAAGATAAGATCATGTAGAAGTCAATGATTATTAGCTATGAGGGAGAAGATTCTAGTACAATGGAGAAGTGTGTTTTGAGGTTTGTGCATAGCATTCATTATGCTGAAAAATATCAATAGAATCTTCTAGATGCTAGAATGGAAAAGAAGATCCAACAGCTGGAAATGTTGGGATTCATGAGTCTTGATCCAACAGTTAATATTCAAAGTTATTTGTACACTATATAGTGGTAAGATATCTCTATCTCTACTACTATAATGGAGCAGTTTTGAATTGGATCCATAGCACCAATCCTAACCGTGGGCTGTTAGATCCAATAATGGTTAAGAGAAGCTAGATTCATGTTGAATAGTACCTAGAGCAAACTCCACCATGCATGTTCTAGAACCATCATGCCACCACCCCCAAAATTTCATAGAACAATAGGTTGTATTCTCTCTACTACTGTAGTGGAGCAGTTTTGAATTGGATCCATAGCACCAATCCTAACCGTTGGGCTGTTAGATCCAATGGTTCAGAGCAACTGGTTTCATGTTGAATATATAGTACATACCTAGAGAAAAATCCACCATGTTCTAGAACCATCATGTCACCACCCCCAAAATGCATAAATTAAGTCTATTAATAATAACTATCCACCCATATTGAGAATACAACCTACTGTGCTATGAAATTTTGGGGGTGGTGAAATGATGGTTCTAGAACATGGTGGAGTTTTCTCTAGGTACTATTTAACATGAATCTAACTGCTCTGAACCATTGGATCTAATAGCCCAACAGTCAGGATTGGTGCTATGGATCCAATTCAAAACTGCTCAATTATAATAGTCGAGATAATTTTATATAGTGATGATATGTCAGGCGTCTATTATCTGAGTCTCACGTGCAGAGCATGTGCAATTTACTAATAGTGGTAAGATACGAATAACTTTGAATGATGACTGTTGGATCAATACTCATGAATCCCAATATTTCCAATCGTTGGATCTTCTTTTCCATTCGAGCATTTAGAAGATTCTATAGATAGTCTTCAGCAGAATGAATGCTATGCACAAACCTCAAAACACACTTCTCCGTCATACTCCTAGAATCCTCTCCCTCGTTTCCCTAGACCATGTCACCAAAAATTTCAAGTGTTAGGTAGCTAATAATCTTTGACTTCTACATGATGATACAAAGTACAAGAACCAAATATACACCCATACTTTATATATGTTGATCAATTTTTCTTGTGTGCTTTACCTATTATAATTTTATATAATGATGATATGTCATATGTCTATTATCTGAGTCTCACGTGCATGGCTCGTGCAATTTACTAGTAGCCTACAATGTATGAACATTCTTGGGTTTCAGTCCGAAGGACCAATAAGGTTCAGAGCAACTGGTTTCGTGTTGAATATATAGTACAGACCTAGAGAAAACTCCACCATGTTCTAGAACCATCATGTCACCACCCCCAAAATGCATAAATTAAGTATATTAATAATAACTATCTACACATATTGAGAATACAACCTACTGTGCTATGAAATTTTGGGGGTGGTGAAATGATGGTTCTAGAACATGGTGGAGTTTGCTCTAGGTACTATTTAACACGAATCTAGCTTCTCTGAACCATTGGATCTGACAGCCCAACGGTCATGATTGGTGCTATAGATCCAATTCAAAACTGCTCAATTATAATAGTAGAGATAATTTTATATAGTGATGATATGTCAGGCGTCTATTATCTGAGTCTCACGTCCAGGGCATGTGCAATTTACTAATAGTGGTAAGATACGAATAACTTTGAATGATGACCGTTGGATTAATACTCGTGAATCCCAATATTTCCAACCGTTGGATCTTCTTTTCCATTCGAGCATTTAGAAGATTCTATAGATAGTCTTTAGCAGAATGAATGCTATGCACAAACCTCAAAACACACTTCTCCATCATACTCCTGGAATCCTCTCTCTCTCATTTCTCTAGACCATGTCACCAAAAATTTCAAGTGTTAGGTAGCTAATAATCTTTGACTTCTACATGATGATACAAAGTACAAGAACCAAATTTACACCCATACTTTATATATGCTGATCAAATTTATAATTTGTGTGCTTTACCTATTATAATTTTATATAATGATGATATGTCATATGTCTATTATCGGAGTCTCACGTGCATGGCACGTGCAATTTAGTAGTAGCCTACAATGTATGAACAATCTTGGGTTTTAGTCCGAAGGACCAATAAGGTCATGGCCATATATATCGATACACTAGCTACACTTTATGATACAGTTCTCACATCGGGTAGATGCGTGCGTCTTGGCATAGTAAACAATGTTGACTGTGGGAGTTTTGAACAATTATGGAAGAACATTTTTCATTTTTCCAAGTGATTACGAGGATATTTCGTACTAGTAAAGAAAATCAGAAGAATTTGGCTCGGAATGCGACAAGCACGCCATATTTCCGGACATTGCGGAACATGCATGTTTTCCTTTTGATTCCTAGGTTCTATGAGTTTCTATGATTCATAGCTAAATTAAACCACTTAAATTATAGTGATGTCTGCCTAAATTAGTTCAAATGAGTTGGCATATGCATATGCGCACCATTTAGCTAAGAAACCCAAGTTCACTCAGCCGTTTCTCTCACTATAGTATATGGGCCCCATTCATACAAATAACTTTGAATGCTGACCGTTGGATCAATTATTTGATGTATTTACAAGAATTTGAAATATTTATTTAGTTTTTATGAGGGCCACGGCTGGCAGCTGATACATTGTAAATGTATCTATAATTTTTGATGTTCCATGCTTGGTTTTATCCACTTTCTTTTGTTTTGTTCCAACTTTGGAGTACTTTTCATATGATTTCTTGGACTAACCTATTAACAAGAGCCACGATACTGCCTGTTTTCTGCTGTTTTTGGTTCCAAGAAAGTCGAAAATGAATATTCTCGAATTGACGGGACAAAAGCCAAAGTGCCTATTTTTCCTAAGGGATCAAGTGCGAGAATACGAGATGCGAGGCTGGGGCCACCACACCACTGGCAGCGGCCAGGCCGCCCACGCCAGTGGTGTGGCTGCCCCGCACCCCTCGGCCTCTCCTTCCGCCTATATATTGCCTCGGACGAAAACCCTGGCACCATCAAAAATCCACAAAGAGTTCAGAGTCAGCCATCTCCATCCCTAGATTGGGAGGATCTGAAGCTCTTCTAAGACCTCACGGAGAGGGAATTCACCGAGGCCTTCTTCATCACCATGCAAGCCTCCGTGTGATGCGTGAGTAGTTAATCCTTGACTACGGATCCATGTAGTAGCTAGATGGCTGGTTCTCCTCCTTTGTGCTTTCATGTTTAGATCTTGTGAGTCTGCTCATGATCAACATAATCTATTTGTAATTCTCGCATGTTGTGTTTATGGGATCCGATGGATATTGAGATGCTATTTCAGATTGATTATTGATTCTATCATGTCTTTGTTATTTGTGATCTTGCATGCTTTCCGTTGTTAGTAGCTATCTTGGCTAAGTAGATGCTAGCAACTCCAAGAGTTAGTATTTATGCTCGATAGTGGGTTCATGCCTCTGGTAATCTGGGGAAGTGATAGAAATCTCTAAGGTACTAGATGTGTTGTTGCTACTAGGGAGAAAACAACAATCCTTTGTTCATAGAACAATCGTATTGTTTACTTTACACGCAGTTCGTAAAGCAATAATCTGTTGCTTGCAACTTAATACTGGAGGGGTTTCAGATGATAACCTGAAGGTGGATTATTAGTCATAGATGCAGTTGGATGGCGGTCTATGTATTATGTTGTAATTCCCAATCAAGTCTCAAAGTAGTCAAGATGATTAGTATATGCATGTATTGCTTTCTCGGTGTTTGTCAATTGCCCCGCTGTAATTTGTTCACCCAGAATGTTATCTATCTAAGGAGAGCCACCTCTAGTGAACTATGGATCCGGTCCTTTTTCTTTACATACAATCTACAACTGTTTACTTCTTTGTGTTTACTTTCTGTAAACTTTTACTTCTTTCCATTCGATACGTTTAATCCTTTGTTTTCCGCAAAACACGGTGAGATTGACAACCTAATCGCAAGTTGGGGACAAAGTTCTGTGGTTGTTTCGTGCAGGTCTCCACGTTGCTACCAGCACCGGTAGTGCGCCCTGCCAAAGCTCAGATAGTAACACCTTTGGGGTGTTTCCTTGCTCCTACTGGTTCGATTAAACCTTGGTTTCATAACTGAGGGAAAACTTGCTGCTGTGCTCATCATACCTTCCTCTTGGGGTTCCCAACGAGCTCTATGTCGAACGACGAGCACATCAATATATTTTCTGGCGCCGTTGCCGGGGAGTCAAGGACATCTTCACAAGGGGAGTCCCTCATAACCATCTCTTTACTTTGTTGTTTTTGTTTTGCTTAGTTTCTTTTTGCTTTGTTTGCTTGTTTTGTTCTTCAAAAAACACAAAAAAATAGTTTTACTAGTTTGCTTTCTTATTTGAAAACCCAAAAAAATGACTACTCTTGAAAACACTAAGTTGTGTGACTTAACTAGCACCAACATCAATGATTTTATGAGCACACCTATTGCTCCACCTGTGGCTGAAAATACTTTCTTTGAGATAAAACCTGCTTTGCTCAATCTTGTTAAGAGAGAACAATTTTCTGGTATTGGTAATGAAGATGCTGCTTCCCATCTAAATAACTTTGTTGAACTTTGTGAGATGCAAAAGCATAGGGATATATATGGTGATATTATTAAGCTGAAATTGTTTCCTTTCTCTTTGAGAGGAAAAGCTAAAGAATGGTTGAATTCCTTAACTAGGAATAGTATTGATTGTTGGACTAAGTGCAAAGATGCTTTTATTGGAAAATACTATCCTCCTGCTAAGATTATATCCATGAGAACTGAAATAATGAAGTTTAAACAACTTGATAATGAGCATGTTGCTCAAGCTTGGGAAAGAATGAAATCTTTGGTAAAGAATTGTCCCACTCATGGACTGACTGCTTGGATGATCATCCAAACTTTTTATGCAGGATTGAACTATTCTTCAAGGAACCTATTGGATTCTGCTGCTGGAGGTACCTTTATGACCATCACTTTCGGTGCTGCAACAAAACTTCTGGACAATATGATGGGTAATTATTCTGAATGGCATACTGAGAGAGCTCCACAAGGTAAGAAGGTAAATTCTGATGAGGAAACTTCCTCCTTGAGTGATCAGATTGATATTATTATGTCTATGCTTGTTTATGGGAAAGCCCATATTGATCCAAATAATGTACATTTAGCCTCTTTGGTTGCTCAAGAAGAGCAAGTTGATGTGAACTTCATAAGAAATAATAATTTTGGCAACAATGCTTATGGTAATAATGCTTATAGGAACAATTTTGGTAACAAGAATTATAAGCCATATCCTCCCAACAATGGTAATGCTTATGGAAATTCTTACAACAATAATAAGAGTGCTCCCTCTGAACTTGAAGTTATGCTTAAAGAGTTTATTAGTAAACAAACTGCTTTCAATAAAACTATTGAGCAAAAACTCTCTAATGCTGAAAGAAATATAGCATCTTTGGCTGAAGCTCAATCTTCTTTGAATAAAATGGCTGCTAAACCTGAAACTAATGATAATCCCTTTGCAGCTACCAATGCTATACAAGTAAGAATTGATGGAAATGTTAGACTATTAGCTGAATTACATGCTAAGTGGGAAAGAGAAGATGAAATTGCTAGAAACATTAGTGTACTATCACCAACACTAGTGTTAAGGCTAGTAATAGTTCTACTACTTTAGATGAGAAATTTGATTTTGATCTTGATGGTTGCAATATCTCTGAAGTTATTAAGTTCCTACAAAAGCTTGCTAAAAGTTCTAATGCTAGTGCTATGAACATGGCCTTTACAAAACACATTACCGATGCTCTCATAAAGATTAAGGAAGAAAAGATGAAACATAAAGCTTCTATTCCTATAAAACAAGAGGATGGTTGGGAACCCATCATTAATATGAAAGTGAATGACTTTGATTTCAAAGCTTTGTGTGATCTTGATAGTAGTGTTTCTATTACGCCTAGAAGGATTTATGATATGCTTGATTTGCCTCCTCTTGAAGATTACTATTTGAATGTCCCACTTGATGATAATGTGAAAAAGAAACTCATGGGGAGTCTTAATGATATTCTTATTATGGTTAACGATTCCTATGTCCCCGTTGATTTCTATGTTTTGGATGTTGAATACAATGCTTCTTGTCCTATTACTTTGGGAAGACCTTTTCTTAGAACTGTTGGTGCCATCATTGATATGAAAGAAGGCACCATTAAATATCAACTCCCACTCAAGAAAGGTATAGAACACTTCCCTAAAAAGAGAGAAAAGATTTCTTTTGCTTCTCCTATGAAAACAAAATTTTGTCTTAATGCTTCTTCATTTGAG
This sequence comes from Avena insularis, assembly GCA_023614405.1. NCBI lineage: Eukaryota > Viridiplantae > Streptophyta > Magnoliopsida > Poales > Poaceae > Avena > Avena insularis. Next base: position 317,467,587 of record CM042688.1, on the reverse strand, counting down.
AACACTTGATTCTTTCTTTGCTTCTTATGCCTAACTTAAAGGCGTTAAAGCAAAGTACTTATTGGGAGATAACCCAAAAGTTTTAGATGAGTCTTGGAAGTTATTACCTCTGTAATAACCTCTCCTTATACTTTTTATTTGCTTTTTGTGCCAAGAGTAACCTCTAATGAGAGTGAAGTAATGATTGGGAAAGTTGCTGTCCCGAAACAGATTTTTGTGCTTCACCGTAAAAATTCGTGAGAGAGCTCTATATGTCGGATTGAGCTGTAATTTTTTGTGCTTCTGACCCAGGTTGTTATCTAACTTTCGTTAGATGAACACTTTTTGATTTGAGCAACAGAAAGTCTTCGAAAAAATTCGTCTTTACCTGCTGGTCTGTTTTGACAGATTTCTGCCATTTTCTGCATTTGCTTCTTGTTGGTTCCTTTTTTAGTTCTTTTGGGGAATTGAGCTTTTTGAAGGAAGTTCTACAGTAGCTAGTGTTATAATGGAAGTTTATTTGGTGTTAGAACTGAACCTTAAGACTTATTTATCTTGAGTGCACTAATGTTGCTAATAAAGATTGTGTGAAGTTTTGTATGAAGGAAAATTTTCAGGTGTATGGAAGAAATGGGTAATGAGATGAAGGATGGACTAAAGCTCAATCTTGGGGATGCCACATGTGTCACCCCAAGAAATATCCAAGAAGTACAAGCGTCAAAGCTTGGGGATGCCCAAGGCATCCCCTTCTTCATCAATAAAAATCCCAGGTTTCTTCCAAACGCTTCATTTTTATTGTTTCATGCACAGTTGTGTTGTTCTTGGAGCATCTTCTTTTTCGTTTTTTTTTGGTTTTCTTGGTTTTCTTAGTTTTCTCAATAAATTGGTTGGACCCCCTCTTTCATACATTGGTTTGCAAGTAGTTTGGTTTGGTTTGGAAAAGAGTAGGAAAGTTCATACTTATGTGGTAAAAAGAGCTTGTTTTTTACTGTGGCCTGTGCTTTGTCATGCCATGATTGATATTGTTTTGGCTTTATGCTTAGTATTCTTTGCTGTAGCATGAATTGTTATAAACAATTGATATTGCTTAATGTGCCTTGGATGAATCATGCGTTGTTTTAGCATATTAAAGCATAGTATAGTGGTATTCTCCTTTGATGCTTTATTTGGGTTGACTTGGCGCATGCTCACACCATGTTATGACTATCTCAAGTCACCTTAGCCTTTACGATCCTTTAGTTTTCAACTTGTAGTATCACTTTATGCTTTGATCAATGATGTTTTGTCGCTCTGCATGATTATGGCCATTATTGCTCTCTTAGTTTGTCGCTCCCAGTCTTTTGCTAGCCTCCACAACCAAGTATGAGTTCCACTCATGCATTCAACTCCCTAAACCAAGTTATTCCAAAGAGTCCACCATACCTACCTACTAGCTTATGCTATTCCAAGTATATTCATGCTTTTGTTTACCTTCGAAATTAAACTTGTTATGAGAAAACTAGTGATTAAAGCTCTCACGAACTTGATGGCACACTTTACTTTTTGCCTCTAATAAACTTGAACCATTGGGTCCTTCTTTGTTGCGTATATGCTTACGCTTTATAAGTTGAAATTAGCAGAACCATGTTTCATGGGGAACGCTTTCAACATTGCACTTGTACTTTGTACCCCGTTGATATCATGTTCTTTTGCTTACGGATCCCGACGGTGTGAAATAAAAGTGGAACTTGTAAGATCATGGAGTTTGTATGTGTGTTAGAGAAACGCCTAGGCCGCTAGCCTAAGCCATGCCTAATCATGGTGGAAACCTGCAGCATCACCATAATGATCACTCTATGAAGCATCCTCAATAAAAACCTATGCAAATAGCAAATAAAAAGATCGCTGAGATGCTCATTGTCTGCTTGCCTTGTCATTTTGATTATGGGAAGGCTCCCGTATCATGTGCAAGGGGTACCCCGTTGGCGGTTCTTAATGATACACATATACTTACAATGACAAGAGCTTACTTGTGACTGAAGTTGAGTAGCATGAGGATCGGTCTTCGTAAGTAAGGGGCATGAGATTTCGGTTTATAACTTGTCAAGCATATCCTCTTAGTTGTGTCACTTTAACCTTAATCACCTTCAAGATGCTTATGATAGGGGCAATGAGAGCTGAAAGCTATAAGTACCATAATTTTTGGAAGCTCTTTATGAGACTTGAATCCCTACTTCCTTTTACAAAGGCCTTTCTTCCACCATTATACCGAGTCTCCACCTTCTATCTTTATGCACTTACTTTGAGAGCATAGTGGCCATTCTTAGTTCTATGTGCATTGTCCCAAGACTAGTTGATTGATGCATAACTTGATATTTCTTGTTTTAAACTATTGTATCTAGTCACTCTTATGAACTTTGAAGGTGTCCTATGCATTTATATTTGCTACTCTATTGAGGGACAAGCTGAATACTATTATGCTATGTTTTCTTTATGTGAAACAAACTAACGTCTTGCAAAGCATTGTTATTCATGAATCTTTTGTTTGTGCCTTTTCATGTTGCATCATAGTTTCTTTGCTTATTGCTAGAACTTTGTCTTTCATGTTATGATTGAAGTACTATGATCCCAGCTTTGAATGTTTTACAAATACTTTGATCAAGTCTTTGATGGTGCATGTCACCTCAAAAATTATTCTTTTTTTATCACTTACCTACTCGAGGACGAGCAGGAGTTAAGCTTGGGGATGTTGATACATTGTAAATGTATCTATAATTTTTGATGTTCCATGCTTGGTTTTATCCACTTTCTTGTGTTTTGTTCCAACTTTGGAGTACTTTTCATATGATTTCTTGGACTAACCTATTAACAAGAGCCACAAAGCCACTGCTTTTCTGCTGTTTTTGGTTCTAGGAAAGTCAGAAAATGAATATTCTCAGAATTGGACGGGACAAAAGCCAAAGTGCCTATTTTTCCAGAAGGGATCAAGTGCCAAAATACGAGACGGAGAAGGGCCTGGGGGCCACCACACCACCTGGCCACGCGGCTAGGCCTGGCCCACGCCAGGGGGTGGTGTGGCCGCTCCCGGCACCCCCTCGGCCTCTCCTTCCGCCTATATATTGCCCTTGGGACGAAAACCATAAGTACCCGATCAAAAATCCACAAAAGTGTCTGTAGCCACCGTCATCTCCATCCCTAGATTAGGAGGGATCTGAAGCTCTTCCTGGCACCCATCCGGAGAGGGGAATTCACCCTGAAGGCGTTCTTCATCACCATGCAAGCCTCCGGTGTGATGTGTGAGTAGTTCATCCTTGGACTACGGATCCATGTAGTAGCTAGATGGCTGGTTCTCCTCCTTTGTGCTTTCATGTTTAGATCTTGTGAGCTCCGTTCATGATCAAGATCATCTATTTGTAATTCTGCATGTTGTGTTTACGGGGATTCGATGGATATTGAGATGCTATTTCAGATTGATTATTGATTCTATCATGTCTTTGTTATTTGTGATCTTGCATGCTTTCTGTTGTTAGTAGCTATCTTGGCCAAGTAGATGCTAGCAACTCCAAGAGTTAGTATTTATGCTCGATAGTGGGTTCATGCCTCTGGTAATCTGGGGAAGTGACAGAAATATCTAAGGTACTAGATGTGCTGTTGCTACTAGGGTGAAAACAACAATCCTTTGTTTATAGAACAATCGTATTGTTTACTTTACACACAGTTCGTAAAGCAATAATCTGTTGCTTGCAACTTAATACTGGAGGGGGTTTGGATGATAACCTGAAGGTGGATTATTAGTGATAGATGTAGTTGGATGGCGGTCTATGTATTATGTTGTAATGCCCAAAGTCTCAAAGGAGTCAAGATGATTAGTATATGCATGTATTGCTTTCTCGGTGTTTGGTAATTGCCCCGCTGTAATTTGTTCACCCAGCATGTTATCTATCTAAGGAGATCCACCTCTAGTGAACTATGGATCCCGGTCCTTTTTCTTTACATACAATCTACAACTGTTTACTTCTTTGTGTTTACTTTCTGCAAACTTTTACTTCTTTCCATTTGATACGTTTAATCCTTTGTTTTCCACAAAACACGGTGAGATTGACAACCTCATCGCAAGTTGGGGACAAAGTTCTATGGTTGTGTTGTGCAGGTCTCCACGTTGCTACTAGCACCGGTAGTGCGCCCTGCCAAAGCTCAGCTAGTAACACCTTTGGGGTGTTTCCTTGCTCCTACTGGTTCGATTAAACCTTGGTTTCATAACTGAGGGAAAACTTGCTGGTGTGCTCATCATACCTTCCTCTTGGGGTTCCCAACGAGCTCTACGTCGAACGACGAGCACATCAGTAGCCAGCACCACCCCAATTTCCTTTTTCATCTATCCGCCACCATAGTAGACTCCAACTTTTCTTCACAAGCTGCACACACCACCGTCCCATCGCATTCGATGCGTGCTGCTTTTTGAGCCTTCCTTTTAATACTACTTGGGAGGTGAGCCAAGCGCGATTCAGCACTAAATTTTCGCGTGATATTGCTTGGATCTTCTAGTTCAAAATTTTAGAGGATTATTGGCAGGACCCTTCCTTCTACCTTTCCCAAAATTAAACCCTTCCTTCACTTCTCAGTTCTCGGCAAACGCTAGCTACCTCCATATCTTGTGCCGCCTCACCGACTCCACAATCCATACTCACATCATCCTCTATCCATCCCTACTTAGCCGACTTCTAGGTCACCGGAGTCTACACAACAACGCCGTCATACATGATACCATCGTTACTTCGTCACATCTGCTTCCCCGCCTCAGAGTGTCAACTTCCCCACCACCCCAACCGAGAGATGCATACGCCACCCAGACCCCTCACTAGGGCGATGGTTAGAACTCTGTACAACCGAGACGAAGGTTGCTGCACACTTACTATGCCCGCTTTCCTTGCACTTTACTACTACTTCTGAATGTAGTTCATCACTTCCTTGTTGTGCCTTCTCTTTACCAATTATTTCTAATGCATGCTAGTTGCAGTACTGTGGGATCGGATCAAAGAGAAAAGAAGGCAACTGCTAGTCGTCAAGCCAAATTGGTTATCTCGCACTAGTACGAAGCCTCTCCAACCCAATGATAACCCCCAACAATCCTCCCCAGACAATGGTTTTCCTCCATTTTGCATATATGTGTGTTGTTGTTATGCATTTTATTTTGGAGAGTAGTTCAGCCTTTGCTTGCCCTATCTTGTCATACTAGTATATATTTTTTGTAAGGCATGGAAGATGATGTACTTCCTAAACATGCCCTGTCTTGCCAATGAATCTAGAAGAGTTTTGGACATGCGGATCTAGCCCCGCTCAGCACAACACAACTGGTACAAAAACATGGCCTGGCCGAGTACCCTAAACATGGCTATTAGTTGCATCTTGCGTGTTATTTACTAACTGATTTGCTGCATTGCAATTTGCAGAAGCAAGTGCATGATCATGTCCCTTCCAAGGAGGTTCATAGCACAGATATTTAGCGTGCCAGTGATACAGCCAGAAACATGGCATGGTCGAGTACCCTAAACATGGCTATTAGTTGCATCTTGCGTGTTATTTACTGATTAATTTACTGCATTGCAATTTGCAGAAGCAAGTGCATGATCATGTCCCTACCAAGGAGGTTCACAGCACATATATTTAGCATGCCAGTGTTTCAGCCATTTCTATGAATCAAACCAAAGTATGGTGCATGGCCGAAGATAAGATTAGGCTTCTCCAAAAGGATTTGGACACAGCCACTCGACGGATCAGAGAATTGAACCGAGGATGGATTTCTACTATTGAAGATGGCCTTGATGTTGCCGCTGATCTTTAGAAGTTAGTCGCTGAAAATTATGTTCCCAATTCGGCTGATGCAGATGTCAATGAGATCAACATGGCGGTTTTGGAACAGGTGAAAGCACGAGCAGTGATTCTCCGCGCATCTTTGCAGCCAGATGATTTTCGAAGGGTGATGAAAGAGCCGCCATGCGAATAGATTGTTATTTCAAATAATGAGGATGACTTTCGTTGTGTTGTCAGCCCTGATATTTTCTTTGGCATGTTGTATGAAACTGTACTATACCTAATTGCTGCATCTGGACAATGTATCCCAGTCTCATTCTAGCCATTCGGAAAATGGAAAAGCAACATTTTCCCTTGATAAACTTGAAACCTTATTTTGCACTTTCATTAGATCTGTAGACACACGTTTTGTCGAAAATTAACACATTACCATGAAAGGTAGTTTGTGCCCATTATCGTGAATAAATTCGTGAACTATATACTTGTGTAGCTGTGTGCCCCTAAAGTCAAACTTTTAGACTGCAGTAGTAGATCGAGTACAAAAAAATCAATTGAGCAACAAACCACAAGCCAAAATCACCTCTTCCACCAAGCAGTGCGCCAGAAACACCCACCGCAATGGGCTCCTACGTCCAAAATTCAAATGGTACTAAATTTTCCTCTCGCCCTTTGGTCTAGAAACAACACGCCAAAGGCCATTCCTCAAAATGGTTTCTCTTGTAAATTCCCACGCGCCACACAATTCAAAGTTTCAAACATACTAGTACCACTCGCGCCCTTTGGGCCGAATCCCTTGAAATCACCTTGCACGACCACGGTCGTGCTCCTTCTGTACCATCTCCCCTCCACAGCCTCTCCACCGTCATGCCACCGTACAGACCGCGAAGACGTTTTACTAGCTCTCGGCGCTGGCCCGCACCAGATCAGCTCCTCTATACACGAGGTCCACGACACCGGAGCCGGCTCAGCAACGCCGTCGCAGCTTCGTTGGATCCACTTCCCCGACTCCACGACACCGGATCTACTTCCTCGGCCTTGTCCATGGCGCCAGAGAGATGGGGAGGCAAACCCGCTCAAGGGTGAATAGCGAGGTCGTAGCTCACCATAAGTCCAGCAAAGGCACGGGAAGGAAATCGCGTAATCGCGGTCACAAAGGTTGCCGCCTTACACTTCATATGCTCTTTACGCATTTGATGTCTGAAAGTAGTTCATCGCTTGTTTCATTGTATTCTCGTACTGAGTTTTTTTATCTTGTACTACGACATTTCTTGTCGAGGCATTGTATAAGCATATGTCTGTCATTGTTCCTTCAGAGCTTTCAACTGCTTGCTAGCACTATACTAACTTACTCTTCTACACACACCTCGCTCTTAAATCTCATAAGATATATTTTTTTCTAATGCATGTAAGGTGATTTGCGATCGACTGATGAGGAAGAACAGAAGATTAGGCAAGATAGATTATTAAAGAATTCCAAATATGTAAGGTCGCTCGGCCCACAGAGAGTTAGATCTTTCCTAGCTACCACCACCAATCATGAAGTCCAGGATTCTGATGCAGAATTTTATTCTCAAGATCAACAAAACCCCGAGGGATACATAACTCAGGAAGATGGACCAGTCGAGAACCCCCTCCCTAATCCGCCTGCTTGTCCACTGCCCAAGTTGCTTGCTCTGTCTTGTCATTGCGATATTTGTTTCATCTTCCATGTTTCGTACCTCAATTCCCACCAAATGTTGTGCAATGCCATCTGCTTAGTTCATGCATCATATATGTTCAGCATATATTGCCTTACTGTTCTTCTGTTCTATCTGCGTCTCATTTTACATAGGACTTTGATAGATTAATATATCGCTTATGTGTGTCAGGAATCAACTGGTTCACCTAAGACCCTTCCAGGTACCAGCAGGGAGAAAAACTATGATTGACAAGTGTCTGATTCAGCAGTAGTTTTTGTTGATAAACAATATTTCGAGGGAGACCTGAGTTAGGAAGTTGGACCCGTCGAGGACCTCCCTGCTAGTCCGCCAGCTTGTCCACCCCCCAAGGTGCTTACTCTATTTTTTAATTGTGATGTCTGTTGCATTTTCCATGTTTTGTATTTCAATCCCACCGAATATTTTGCAATTCCCTCTGCCTAGTTCATGCATCATATATATAGAGCACATTTTGCCTTACTATTCTTCTGTTCCATGTGCATCTCATTACATATAGAACTATAACAGATTGAAGTATTGTTTATGTGTGTCAGGAATCAGCTGGTTCATGTAAGGAACGTTTAGATACCAAACGCGAAGCGTCGACAAGCCGTCCTGCTAATGCTACCGGTGGAACACAAACACACACCGTGAAATACAATAAACGAAAATCAGGAAACTCACATACGGCTAAAAAGTGTCGTATTGGCGGCACACCATAGGTTCCAACAGTAGTAGATGCAGCAAATACCATCCCACACATTCCACAATCACCAATTGCCAATCAAGATACCCAGCAACAATTGACAACGGAACCAGTTTTGACCTCTACTTGTCTAACACTACTGGCACAACACCAACAAGCTAGCGATGATCAGCAACATGTTGATCAGCCCATCGCCAAACAAGGTATGTGTTCCAAGGATTATTGATGCATGCTTCCTTATATATACTGTGCAAGCTTGATGTAATGGTTGAATTGGCAGATACACGAAGATTTAAGAAAAGGGGGACAACGGTAGGAAAAAAGCTTGAAGCTAAAATTTCCGGAACACAATCTAGATATTGCATCAATTCTATCGTGCCTGGCAAGCGAAGGCCAGAAGATCCATAAGAATCTTCTTTTCTAGCATCCGAAATAGGTGTTTTTGTCAAGAATGATATTCCCATCTTCGCATCATTCAAGCTCCACCAACAGACCCCTGACCATTACAATTCATTACAGCAGAAGTTACATGTAATTCATGGTGCTCTATCCCATGCATTCAAGCTTTCTCTTGGTTATATTCTAAGTCACATAACACATCAAATGTTCCATTCTTGCCGACAACAAAATTCAACTTCGATCAGGATAATAAGGATGTAGAGTATGTTCTCATGGACATGTTCTCCTGTTCTTTGCACCAGCAGCACCATAGGCTAAAGAGTAAATACTTTGATGGTAATGAAAGCAAGGATATTCAAAGAACGACTCCTATGGAACACACTATAACTGACCAACACTAGATAGAAATTCTCTACCATTGGTTTGATCCAAATATTACAGTATGGTTTGTGAAGACTGATACCATATCACATTCAAAATTCCTATTTGCACATCTGTATCACTATTCTCCTTTTGTAGATGAACGCTGAAAAAACAAGAGAAATCGTGCCGCACAATGCTTAACAAACCGAACTTGATCTCGTGCATTGGTTGGCCACTGAGCCCAATAGTAAGAATAAATAGTTTTTAATCTTCTACAGACTTTGTGCTTCTTATATTTTGATAATGTGTTTCGCCCACTTTGCAGAAAGGTGCGGTAAGTCTGCAGCAAAAATTCCAGGCATGCCAAACGAGCAAAAAAGAAGTGCTCAATCCTTATGCTAAGAGTGTTATTGTAAGTCTTATGTTCAATTGATATTTTGTGATGACACACCCGCAGTGATTTATATGTATAGTTAGATGTGCAACACTGCCTAAACTTCTGCCCAGTTTTCTTTTTAATTTAAGTACTAGATGATTTCCAACTAGTGTCAGTTTTAGTTTTCAGCTGTACAAAGAGTTGTCTTGTGTATATCATGCACCCGGCAATGAAGAAACAGCAGATGCCATGTTGGCATAGTCCTGTTATTGTGTGCTAGTGATAAAATTCTTATCAGTATGATCGGATAGCTATACTTTTACTACAATATATATGATGCGTAATCAGCCATGCCAACTTGTAAGATTAGTTCATATACATGATAAATGTGTTCTCTGCATGTTTCTCTGTATTAGCTTTTCTTCTCTCACCCATGTCTACCAACTGATAACCTTACAGATTAAATTGAATGAGGAGATGGCAAAACCTAGGAAAGATGGTCTGGAACAAACCCAAGAAGAATGTATGGAAACATTTAAAATGGTACTAAAAGGTGAAGGTCATCGTAAAAGCACATTCCTGCATAATGCTGGGTTGTGGCAGTGCAAGTCCAAGTCCAAGTCGTCGTATTTGTCTAGTCAGGAAGAAATTGTAGCACTACGGGCTAAACAGGAAGTGCATAGACAAGCAATCGATGATATGAGACAAAAAGCATTAGCATCTGATGCGGAGTTGAAGATGTTACAAGGTCAGCATAATTCTCGAGAGCCCGTAGATGAAGAGACTTGTCTAAATTGAAGATGAACCCTAACAATGACAAGTGAGTACAATGGTCCTATGAAATGGTTCCTACTACAGAGCCCGGTTTGTGTTTGGGGCCATGTAACAAAAACAGAGGGAGTATTTGTTTCGCATCATGCTTTTATCTGTTTACCGTATGCTCGATGCACAAAAATCCTATGCCCCAACCTCATTCTTTCAGCCTTGGATTCATGAACCTCACAAAGGTTTTTTCTTTTTTGGATAACAACCAAATTCAAAATCTCAGTCCATCGACAAATCCTACCGCCTACCCCGTTTGAATCGGAGATTATGTATCCAATTTCTTTGCCAATATGGTAAGTATTTTGATGGTCAGTTGATGTGAATCAGCCTTAAATTCGTATCGAGGGAGTACCATTAACGAAATTAAAAAATCTCAATCGAGCGGCAAAACCTGCAGCCAACCCTGTTTGAATCGGAGTTATCCAATTTTCATTATGGATGATAAGTTAATGTCACTCTCGGCCTTCAATTCCTGAATAGGGAGTATAGCTTTTATCCATATGTTGCCTGGACGCTAGCCAAATTCAAAATATCAGTCTGCACAATTATTATGCTCATGGATGATTAGTTGATGTGACTCTAGGACTTGAATTCCTGGACAGATAGCGCACGGTCTACTAGCTTTTTTCTATTATTATTTGGCCAGTAGCCAAATTCAAAATCTCAATCGAGCGGCAAAATCACACACTGACCTTGAAGCATTTCCTACCCCACCGTTTCAAAAACTTTCTAGCAAAATCTCCCATCGGGGAGTACCATTTTTATGTTATTATTATTTGGCAGGTAGCCAAATTCAAAATCTCCGTAGAGCGGCAAAATCAAAGACTAACTTTGAAGCATTTCCCGCCCCACCATTTCAAAAACTTTGAGGCCAAATCTCCCACCAGGGAGAACCACTTTTCTATTAATTATTATTTGCTTGGTAGTCAAATTCAAAATCTCTGTGGAGCGGCAAAGTCAAAAACCAACTTTGAAGCATTTCCCGCCCCACCGTTTCAAAAAATTTGAGGGCAAATCTCCCACCAGGGAGTACCATTTTTCTATTATTATTATTTGGCCAGTAGCAAAATTCAAAATCCCTATTGAGACACAAAATCAAACACTGACTTTGAAGCATTTCCTGCCCCACCGTTTCAAAAACATTGAGGCCAAATCTCCCACCGGAGAGTACCACTTTTCTATTAATTATTATTTGGCTGGTAGTCAAATTCAAAATCTCTATCGAGCGGCAAAGTCAAAAACCGACTTTAAAGCATTTCCCGGCCCATCGTTTCAAAAACTTTGAGGCCAAATCTCCCACCAAGGAGTACCACTTTTCTATTAATTATTATTTGGCCGGTAGTCAAATTCAAAATCTATGTCGAGCGGCAAAGTCAAAAAACCGACTTTGAAGCATTTCCTACCCCACAGTTTCAAAAAATTTGAGGCCAAATCTCCCACCGGGTAGTACCATTTTTCTATTATTATTATTTGGCCGGTAGCCAAATTCAAAATCTACGAAATGGCAAAGTCAAAAACTGACTTTGAAGCATTTCCCGCCCCACGGTTTCAAAAACTTTGAGGCCAAATCTCCCACTGGGGAGTACCACTTTTCTATTAATTATTATTTGGCCGGTAGTCAAATGAAAAAATCTCTATCGAGCGGCAAAATCAAAAACCAACTTTGAAGCATTTCCAGCCCCACTGTTTCAAAAACTTTGAGGCCAAATCTCCCACCGGGGAGTACCACTTTACTATTAATTATAATTTGGCTGGTAGCCAAATTCAAAATCTCTGTCGAACGGCAAAATCAAACACCGACTTTGAAGCATTTCCCGCCCCACTGTTTCAAAATCTTTGAGGCCAAATCTCCCACCGGGGAGTACAACTTTACTATTAATTATTATTTGGCCGGTAGCAAAATTCAAAATCTCTGTCGAGCGGCAAAATTAAACACCAACTTTGAAGCATTTCCTGCCCCACTGTTTCAGAAACTTTGAGCCGAAATCTCCCACTGGGGAGTACCACTTTTCTATTAATTATTATTGGCCGGTAGCGAAATTCAAAATCTCTATCGAGCGGAAAAATCAAAAACCGAGTTTGAAGCATGTCCCGCCCCACTGTTTCAGAAACTTTGATGCCAAATCTCCCACCGGGGAATACCACTTTACTATTAATTATTATTTGGCTGGTAGCCAAATTCAAAATCTATATCGAGAAGCAAAATCAAACAACAACTTTGAACCATTTCCCACCCACTGTTTCAAAAACTTTGAGCCAAAATCTCCCACCGGGGAGTACCACATTTCTATTATTATTATTTGGCCGGTAGCCAAATTCAAAATCTCTGTCGAGCGGCAAAATAACACACTGACTTTGAAGCATTTCAGGCTCCTTCTTTCAAAAACTTTTGACTTCAAAATTCCCATTCTACCCATTGTTCAGACGCCCTATGGGCATGCTAAAGTCGGTGGCTTGGGGGCACGATCGTAATTATTTTTCTGTTCACCTCCATAATCCTGGTTCATGCAGTTTTTCCAGCTGGCCCTCCCAAAATCCCGGGCTTCTCTCCCACGCCCTCTCCTCCACGACCACCACGCGCACCTCCCGGCGGCAATTCCATGGCTGCCGGAGCCGCTTCATCGATGCCCACCCCATCGGAACTAGTTCACCGGGTCTCTCTGCCACTTCACCAGAGTTGTGGTCTCGCTGACCGCACCTATGGCGTTGTTGACCGACCATGCTATACTTCCCCGCCTCAGAAAGCTACCCAACCATACCGGAGCAGCTTCAGTGTTGTCCACCAGACGGGATCTAGTTCAACAAGTTTCATGTCCACTGCTCTAGACCAGCTACATGGTTGTTGCCATTGACTGCACCGGCATCGACCACCTAAGATCTGCTTCCCCGACGCCAATAGCCACCACAACAGCAGCACCCTCGGTGACCTGGACGTCACTCACACGGTATCGATGATGCTTAGACGCCTCTTCGACCAAGGTAACCAAATCTCCAACCCGTTTTTGTTTTGTCAATGGTATAGCAGGTTCAAGCCTGTCAGAGTGAACTACATTTTTGTAATCGTGCAAGTACATGCAAGTCACTAGGCACGCCTGTTCTTCGTGCTAGTACATACAATGTCATTAGACATGTTGGTTTGCATTCGCTACTCTAAAAATTTCAAGTCATGCACATGTCTGTTATATTATCATGCACATGTTCTTATCTTAGCTGCTTCGTACACCAGTAATTGCCTGCTATTGTCTAACTCTTGCAAAATGTAATGTTAGTGGAAAATATTAGTGTGGATTCCCTGCTCCATAGTTACTGACTCTATCTGGTTATTCCTGAGCTAAGTTCCTACTATTATTTCCTCCCTGGCATTGTTCTGCTATCCTGTAGTACCCGTTCAAACTCTTCGTACTAGTTCGATTATAATTTTGTTGTTGCCATCTGGTTCTTTAGAAGCTGCAACACGGACTATTTTTTTTTTCTTTGCCTAGAGCTCAAAAAGGCAACACTAAACATATTGGTTTGCACAGCATACAGGTCCACCAGTGATGCCATTATATATTTTCTGTATCTGGTGCTGGTTCGTCCTAATCAATGGCATAATTATTCTTTACTGTATAGTTCATTCGTGTTTTCCATTCTTGCTCAACAAGTTCTGGTATGATGCGGTTATAATTTCTATGTGGTTCATTCTTAGCTATGACAGTAACTGCATGCCATTGTGTAGCTCACCGCAAATTCCGAGTCACCCAATGTCTCTTGCATTCTAGGAGATACCACTACTTCCATATATATTTGCTGAAATGACCTGGCTAGTTTATACTGAAATTCTAAGAAACACTTTTTTGATTGCTCATTTCATTGTTGGCATACTTGTCAAATGCTTGTTTGTCCTGTTCTACAGGTTCATAAGCCACACCATTATATCTCGTATCTAATTCTGGTTCGTCCTAGGAAACGACATACCTATCCTCTACTATATAGTTAATTCATGGTTTGCATTCCTGCTCTACATGTTCATATTATGCTGTTATAATTCCAATCTGGTTCATTCTTAGCTATGAGTAGTTTGTCTTCTTTGCTATATTAACTTATTATTAGTTAGTTTCAGACTGCAATTATTGCTATCGCCACCAAAGAGGGGACTACAATATCATGTCTCAAGGTGGTTTTCCAATGTAGCTGTCACACTCGAAGGGAGATGCAGTTGATGGATTGAGAAAGCAAATTGAGGACTCTGCTATCAACTTGATTGGCAACTGAAATGCTGAATTTTGTCCCTTTTGTTCATATTATGTAATATTTTTAAGAAGTTTGCAGCTGATGTAATATCTAGATAACTCAAATAGGCCATGTAGGCATTTAGTTGACGCTGTCCACGAATGGAGGTACCATAACTGCGCTAGCCAGGTCAATCAGGTAACTGTATAGGGTTTTGTTATTTGCCCTTCTTGTATTGCGTCTTCCATGAACAGTAAAAGATGATCGCTAATTATACTCCTTTTATGATATTTGCATGGCCTTCAGAATTACCGAAATAGTAACGACAACTGGGTAGAGCAGTAACAAGCCAGAATAGCAACATGCCAGAATAGCAACATGCTAGAATAGTAATAGGCCAGAACAGTAACATGCCAGAACAGTAACAGTCTAAAACAGTAACATGCTAAAACAGAAATAGGCCAAAACAGTAGTAGGCCAAAACACCAGCAGACCAAAACAGTGGCAACCTAGCACAGTAATAGGACAGAACAGTAACAGACTAGAAAAGCAACAGGCTAGAACAATAACAGGCCTGAACAATAGCAGGCCATAATAGCGGCAACCAGCACAGTAACGGGCCAAAACAGTACAGGACGACAATAGTAACAGACATGAATAGTAGACGGCCAGAATACTAGCTAGCCAGAATAGTAAAAGGCCAGAATAGTATCGGACCTTCTCAAAAGTGGGCCGTTCGTAGGCGGCCCAGAACGAGCTGTGCGAACAGTGACATGTTGATCGTGAGCCTTAACAGTATCGGGCCTACTTAACGCAGGCTTTTAACGACCTGCACAGTACTTGAACAGTGTGGGCTTCTGCAGGTCAAAACAGTAAAGGGCCTGAGATTCTCGGGCTGCTGCTGGTTGCTTCTTTTGGGCCCATTTCAAACAGTGCAGGACGAAACAGTAATGAGCCATAATCTTATTAGGCTCCCCTAATGTGCTGGCCCACTTAATTATTAGTAGGCCTTGGCTGGGCCTGGCTTCTTCGATGGTTTCTGTGGCCGTTAACAGTGGTAATTGGGCGTTAATGGTATTTGCCACGTGGCATTTTGCATGATGTCAGCAGTCAACGTGGCTGGCAAACAGATCTACGACGGAACAAGTTTTCGTGGCTGAAGGGTGCGATCCGCCACGGTCAGGAAAAAATCGTGGTGTATTCTTTTGTGATGGGGATTTTACCACGATGGGCATCTGTAGTAGAAGACTTTTTAGCCACGAAAAACGGGCCTTCAACCACGAAAATCATCCATTGTAAAAGCCAACTTTTCTTGTAGTGACTACTAAGATTAACTTGTTTAGGTACCTCGTTATCCAAGGACTCGCACAAACCCTACACATGTAATTCTACGACTCGCATGGCTAAAATAACTCCTATAGTAATGGCTCATGGGATTGAGGATACAAGCTTTGGTGGGGTTTAAAAGTAAAGGCTATGCAATACTTGGGGTTCAATTTAATGCAATCGGGACTCAATGATGCAAGAATAAGATAGAAGCATAGGTACTATATGTATGCAAGCATGGGGAATTACTTACCTAGAAGTTCAGTTATGGAATAAGAAGGATTTGGGTAATACCCCTGATGCTCCTGATATTTTCCTTGCGCGGTGTCTATCCGGATAAAAACCAATCACACAAGGGCCAAAATAAATACATTGCACAATCATATAAATCATATGCAATAAGTAAACAATGTAAGCCATGATGGAATGATGCACAATTGCATGGTATAGCATAGCATAGCATGGGTGAGCTGTGGACCAATAAAAAAGCACTTTATTAATTTATTTAGACATGTTTTACTCTAATAAACAGTTCTGATTATTTAATATTCATATGATGCATGCTTTGTTTCATATCATTGAATACATAACCAGAACGGCATATTGCGCTGATCGATTTAGACATATTATTTGTCGAATTTGGAATTAAGGAATTAAAGTTATGAATTTATTAGGAAAAGGCAATTAGATATTTTTGAAAATTTTAATTGCCCAAAAATTATTTTGGATGGCATATTTGAATTCCTGGCATTTTTCTAATCAGAAAACATATATCATTTGCAAATTTAAATTTATAAAATTAAAATTATTATTAAATGCAAATAATTCAAAAAGGGGTCTAATGTCACAAGTTTGACTAGTTAGGGTTGTCTCTGGTCAAATTTGAATTTATATTTGAATTCATGTTTAAATTTGAAACACTTTTTGTTCTGTAAATTTTGTAAAATTTGAATATGTTAAAAGATATAAATTGATTTAGATATAGTTTATATTTTGTTTTTATTTTTGATTTTATAAAAATAGCAGAAACCTTTTGTACTCGCGCATAGTTAGCCACATACACTGACTAGTGGGCCTAACCCTGACTCAGCGCTGCGCTGGCGCAACGTGTTGCACCGGTTTTTCTCACGCGCCCAGGGGGTAGTCCCAGACGATGACAAGTGGGGCCAGGTCCCATGGGGCCATAGCGCTTGCGCGGCCAGAGAGAACGCGACACGTGAGCGAGCCGGGGGTGGATTCATGAATACCAACAACTCCAAGTACCTTTTTAGAAAAATCCCTAATGGTGCAGGGTGTGTGGCTGATAGGTGGGGTTAACATGTGGACCGCGGGTTGCTTTCGAAAAGATGCGAGGGGCTTTGATCAAAATGGACAGAGGGTACTGCTTCTCTTCCTTGTTTACTAACAAAACTGAACTTCACGGCGGGGGCAAAAATACAGCGCCACGTGGGGTCAAACAGGGGTCGTGGGGCTCGGCATGATGCGGTGGAACCGTTGCGGTGACTGTGGGTTGGCAATAGGTTAGATGCGGGGCGGGGGTTATAGTGCATAAGCACGGCAACAACGACCATAAATGGGCGGCACCGGCAGTGATGGTGACGGGCACGACGGTGTGGCAAACTAGGGTTTCGGGAAGCGAAACGACCATGGCTTGAGCACAGTGCATGTACCTAGGCATGGGGTGCACCACAACAATGGCATGACGGCGGGGCGGTGGTGAACGGCGGCGTTCGGAGATCGTTCGACAAAACGAACGTCACAACCAGGAAACGACATAGGAGAAGTACATGTCCGGGAGGGTTGCGTGCTCACCGCGGGTCTAGTGGTGTAGTCGAACAGGCTCAAGGCGGTGACGATCGATGATGGTGTTGACAAACTCGCTCTAGGGTTTCTCGTCGGGCGGTGGCGTTTCTGCGTGTTCTAGGGCTTCACCTCATCAATGTCGGGTGCAGGCAAGGTCAAGGGCGTCTCCCGGATCTTCCTCAATGGCCCGGGCACCAGTCTTCTCCGGCTAGCAAGGTGTGGCTGGGGCTAGGGTTTTTCGGGCAGCCAAGGGCATGGCAGGAGAGAGGGGAAGGAGGAACGAAGGGAGGGTCCTAGCGGTGGATCTCGATCTCATCAGGATCAGGGTTGGCAGGTAGATAAAAAGGAAGGCAAATGGATCTCCACCTTTTTCCACTTAGCAAGGGAGAGAGGGTAGGGCTCGGTGGGGTTTCTTTCTCTCTCTTTCTTCTAGCCAAGAGAGGGAGGAGGGTGAGGGGACCAGAAGGAGCATGCGTGTGGGGGGACTAGCTGGATCACCTTGCTTAGCAAGAAAGAGAGCTAGCTTTTAAGGGGTTAGATGGGCACATGCCATGTGCACCATGGCATGGCTCAGTTTAGGTATAGGTGGTGTGGTGATCAGGTTAGGGATAGGCCGGGTGTAGCTAGGTTAGTTATGTTAGATAGGTTCTTGAAGATTAGAATTTCCTTTCATTTAGTTTGTTTTGGGTTTGCATTATTTAAATCAAGTTGTAAAAATAGGTTTTCAAAAGACCTATAACTCAAAACAAAACCAAAGATGTCAAGTAGGAGGAAAAAAGGTTGTGTATGGACTTTGTTTGAATTTTGGAATCCTCTTGTATGAGTTTAAATCAAACAAGCTTTCCTCCAAAATTCCAAAGAAGATTCAATTATGGAGAAGATGGACGGGAGCTTGCATGGGCCATGCATGTGAGTATATTTCACTCTTTACACTTGTGAAAACAACCATAATTTTTATATGGCCATATACACCCATGCATGCATTCATATTTGAACTAAACCCTTGCCAAAAGAATACAAGCTTGATGATCATATGGAATGCATGACCTAGGCATAAATGAATATGAATGGACCATGCTAGTGTGTGTATGCCACTAGATGGTTATTTGGTCACATTTATATTTAGGCATGCCCACTCATCTAAACAAACCATATGAAGATATAAACATCCCCACATGTGGCTCCACATCATTTATATTGTGAAAACAATAATAAACATTGGATCCATATTTATATATGTGAGCTAGACAAGAACCAAAAGAAGTGCAAATGCCCACATATAGTTTGGATGGTGGAATTATAAGGTGGTGACAAATAAAGGTGTTGGAGTTAAGAAACGATATGCCCCCAACTCAACTTGGGGATCAAGCATTTATCAAGAACCAAATACAATGTATCAAGAGGCAACTACAATATATAATGCATATGGGATAAGAACCAAAAGAGGGGGTTTTATATGATGATCGAATGCAAGGTGGCATGGTGACATGAGCATGATATAATGATGATCCAACAATACATGTAGTAAGTATCATTTTATTATTGAACCATGTAGCATTACAGATGTTAGACTGATGGGATGCTACAACTCTCCCCTACTAAACAGGAATCTCGCCCCGAGATTCTAGGAAGAAGAAGGCAAAAAGAGAACAGGGTACTCGAAACGGAGGTCATCCTCACACTCGCAATTGGCTTCATCAACGTAATGGTGAGACCACTACACCTTCTAGACCTTAATAGACTTATTGCGAGTCTTCCATTCTGCGGTGTTCTTTATAGGAGAGATCTTCTTGGAGATTGATGAGCTCACGGTCCATGGTCCTACAGGGATCCTTGGTGCACTTCTTGAGTTGAGAGATGTGGAAGTCATCGTGAACCTTGATTTTTTCAGGAAGCTTGAGTGCATAAGCCACTTTTCCTCTTTTTCCATGGATTTTGAAAGGATCGATGTATCTAGGCGCAAGCTTTCCTTTGAAACCGAAACAATTAGTGCCTCTCATGAGAGTGACACGAAGCTAAACAAGATCACCAGGGACATACTCCATGTCCTTGTGTTTTCTATCATAGTTGCTTTTTTGACAACTCTGAGCAATTTTCAAATTCTCAAGAATGATAAGAACCTTCTCTCCTACTTGAGTGATAATGTCGGGGCCAAAGAATTTTCTTTCACCTGCCACTGACCAACCAATCGGAGTCTGACACTTATGATCATAGAGGATCTCAAAGGGTGCCATCTGTAGACTCTTCTGATAGTTGTTGTTGTAAGAGAAATCAGCATATGGGACGCACTCTTCCCACTTCATGCTGAAAGAAATGACGCAAGCGCGAAGCATATCTTCTAGGATCTGATTGATCCTTTCAACTTTCTCTTGCGACTGAGGATGGTAAGCTATGCTAAAGTTTAGCTTTGTTCCCAAGCCTTTTTGGAAACTCTCCTAGTACTTGGAGGAAATTATACTCCCAAGATCTTAGCTAATTACAAGAGGAACCCGATACAAAGAGACAATTCTATGATATAGAGCTCGGCCAGCTGACTACCAGAAATTGTTTCCTTCACTGGAAAGAAGTGAGCCACTTTTGAGAAACTATCAATGATAACAAAGATTGCATTATTGCCTTTTTGAGACCTTGGAAAGCCAGTTATGAAGTCCATCTCTACTTTCTCCCATTTCCATTCTGGAGGCTTCAATGGTTGAAGAAAGCCAGAAGGTTTTTGATGAACAGCTCTCACTCCACGGCAGACATCACACAGTGAGACATACTTGGCATAGTCCAGTTTCAATCTAGGCCACCAATACTGTGTTTTTAGGTCCATGTACATCTTAGTGCTGTTAGGGTGGATAGAAAGAATAGAATCATGAGCTTCCTTGAGGACTTGCTCTCTTAAGTCGGGAAGTTCTGGAACAATCATTCAGTGATCATAGAAAAGAGTGCCCTGATCATCGAGGTGATAAAACTCATACTTAGGATTCTGAGATTTGATGGCGAATTCTTTGCAGAAAGGATCATCAAGCTGAGCTGAGCAAATCTTTTCTTCCAATGAAGGAGTAGCTACCAAGTTGACAAGATAGCCACGGGGTACAAGATCGAGGTTGAGTTGACAGAATTCCTTGCACAAGGGAGGCTCATCTTCTTTGACCAAGAGGTTATTCACATATGCCTTACGACTGAGGGCATCAACCATTACATTTGCTTTGCCCAGAGTGTAGTTGATCGAAAGGTCAAAGTTGTTGATGGTTTTAATCCATATCCTCTAGCGAAGGTTAAAGTTCAGCTGAGTGAAGATATATTTCAGAATTTTGTGGTCAGAAAAGATCTCACAATGGTTTCCAAGTAAGTAGTGCCTCCATACTTTCAAAGCGAAGACAACTACTGCAAGTTTAAGATCATCTGTTGGATAGTTGATCTCATGAGTTTTCAATTGATGGGAAGCATAAGCAACGACTTTCTTGTCTTGCAAGAGGACCGCGCCAAGTCCTTGGAGAGAGGCATCACAGAAGATCTGAAACGGTTTTGATGTATCAGGAGGAATCAAGACAGGTGTTGAGGTGAGCTTTTCCTTGAGTGTTTCAAAGCTTTCTTGACACGCCAGTGACCAAACAAATTTCTTGCCTTTCTTGAGGAGATCGGTAAGAGGCTTAGTAAGTTTTTAGAAGTTCTGAATGAACTGACGACAAAAACTAGCCAATCCAAGAAAACTCCAGACTTCTTTGATATTTTTTGGAGGGAGCCACTCCACAATTGTCCGAACAGTCTCTGGGTTGACAACAATGCCCTTTGAAGAAATGACGTGACCCAGGTAGGTGACCTCAGGCAGCTAGAATTCGCACTTGGAGAACTTTGCGTAGAGGCGGTTCTCATGAAGCTTGGTAAGAACACAACGGAGATGTTCCACATGCTCTTCTTTTGTCTTGGAATAGAATAGGATGTCATCAAGATAGACCACCACGAACCTATCAAGGTACTCCATGAAACTAAGTTTATAAGCCTTGAGAAAGTAGCGGGAGCATTGGTGAGGCCGAAGGACATGACTGTGTATTCATACAGGCCATAACGACTGGTAAAAGCTGTTTTAGGAACATCTTCCTTGCGAATCTTGATTTTATGATATCCACTTCTCAAGTCAAGCTTGGAGAATACCACTTCTCCTGCAAGCTGATCGAAGAGATCATTGATCCACGGAAGGGGATATTTATTCTTGATGGTTTTTGCATTGCGAGCTCGGTAGTCAACACAAAGTCGATCAGTCAAGTCTCGCTTCTTCACAAAGATTATTGGGCTGCCCCAAGAGGAAGTTCTATGCTGAATCAAACCCAACTTTTCTTGTTCATCAAGCTGTCGTTTGAGTTCGGCCAACTCTGTAGGACCCATCTTATAAGGCTGTTTGGAGATAGGAACGGCTCCAGGTTCAAGATCAATAACAAACTCGACGTCTCGGTCAGAAGGCATACCTGGTAGCTCTTCTGGAAAAACATCTGGGAATTCATAGACCACAAGAACATTTTGCAAGGCTTCCATAACATTAATGTTTTGGACACCCAAAGAGTAGAGTTCAATAAAAGGAGTTTGCCTTGGAGAATAGACTATATGACCTTCAGGAATTTTCAAAGAAACCGAGTATTCAGTGCAATAAATTACAGCTCCATTTGCAGCCAACCAATTCATGCCCAATATGACATCAATATCTGAACTACCAAGAGGAATCAAGGAAGCCAGAAATGCACCAATTTGAATTTTATTGCCATGACTGATCTTGGAAGCCCTCATGTTTGAACCCGGAAATTGAACCAAGAATCAGTGTGACAAAGGATCTATAACCAACTCATGCTCATTTGAAAACTTGGTAGACACGAAAGAATGTGATGCTCCAGAATCAAATAAAACTCGTGTAGGGACTGAGTTAACGGGGAGCGTATGTAGGGGTTCGTAGCATGGAAAACAAAAAATTTCTATCGCATACAAACAAGCAAGCCAAGATCTATCTACTAGATTGTAGCAACGAGTCGATAGAGGAACTCACCCTCGAAGATTCCAAAGCGGTTAACGAGAGCAGATTCTCGTGGGTGATGTAGTCGTACTCTTTCCGATCTCAAGATCGCGTAGACGATCCTTCCAGCGCCACGTTCCAGCAGCGCTCCCATGATCGGTCACACGTTCGGTACTCGTGAAGACCTTCCTCTCCCTTGTTCCAAAGTGCAGGAGGTTGTAGCACTCTCCTCGCGATTCCGGCAGCACAACGGCGTGGTACCGGAAGTAGAGGGGAGATCCCGCAGGGCTTCGCCTTAAGCCGGTGCGAGTATGGTGGAGCTTATGAGAGAGGCTATTAGTGGTCTAGTAATTAGACACACCAATTAGAAGGCTCTAAACCAATTAGAAGGCTCTAAACCGAAATAGCTCTAAACCGGGGTTTAGATCTAGGGTTTAGTTTAGAGGAAAGGAACTTGTGTGTGCTAGGAGGGAGCCCTGCCCCTCCTTATATAGGTGGGAGGGGCTGGCCGGCCAAGGGGAGGGAGTGGAGTCCCTCCCCAACTCGGCCTTGGAGTGGGGCGCCGGCTTGGGGAGGAGGAATCCCTCCCCAACTCGGCCTCCTCTTTTCCTCCTCTTTCCACTTTCCAAAAACTTGCCGTTTGACTTTCAAACTAGCCGTTTGACTTTTCAATTTAGGATTTAAATAAACCCTTTATTTTGGACAGCGAGAACACTTAGTACATGATGCAATCATTCCAACTTACAATGACACATTCATGTACCCTTCCCCCTCCGGAGTGCCGGACATTCCGGGACCTTCTAGAATGTTCCCGATGAAAACACCGGAACCATTCCCCAACTCCGAAATGGGACTTTCCTTATATAAATCTTATTCTCTGGACCATTCCGGATCTCCTCGTGATATCCCGGATCCCATCCGAGACTCCGAACAACATTCGGTCTCTTTCTCATAATACCATAACTACTCAAACAACGTCGAATCCTTAAGTGTGTCTCCCTACGGTTCGTGAATTATGCGGACATGATCGAGACACTTCTCCGAACAATAACCAATAGAGGAATCTGGAAATTCATATGGCTCCCACATATTTCTACGATTACTTTGCGATCGAATGAACCACTTACATACGATACCAATTTCCCTTTGTCTCACGATATGTTACTTATCCGAGGTTATGATCGTTGGTATCTCTGCATACCTAGTTCAACCTCGTTACTGATAAGTACTCTTTTCTCGTTCCCGTGATATGTGATCCCTTGTGACCAAGTCACATGCTTGCAAGCTAATTGAATGACATTTCACCGAGAGGGCCCAGAGAATATCTATCCGTCATGTGGATGGACAAATCCCACTCTTGATCCATGTGTTTCAACCAATACTTTCCGAACACTCAATGCCACCTTTATAGCCACCTGCGGTGTGGTGTTTGATGACATCAAAGCATCCATCCAAAAGGTGATATGCATGATCTCATGGTCGAAGGAATTAGGTTACTATGTATCAGAAAGCATATAACAATTGAACTATTGAAATGACTTGATCTTTATGCTACGCTTATCTATAGGAGTATGTCCATCACATCATTCTCCTAATGATATGACCCTGTTGTTAATAACATCTCTATGTTCATGATCAGGAAACAATGATCATATATTAACCAACAAGCTAGTTTAACAAGAGGCTTTACTAGGGACTCTTTTATGTTTACAAATCACACAAGTATTAATGTTTCCTGTTAATACAATTATAGCATGGTATGTAAACATTTATCATAAATATGAAGATATGATAATAACCACTTTATTATTGCCTCTTGGGCATATCTCCAACAGTCTCCCACTTGCACTAGAGTCAATAATCTAGTTTCAAACCTTTGTGTATTCAACACCTATGGCTTTCCGGTGTTGTATGTACCACGATTGCTAGTGGTCAATCGATCCGGATCGACACTTCAGTCGTGTGTAATGGCATGTCTTTGCGTCTCTACGCATCACTCATTCTCTAATGAGATGGCTTTGTATAATTTGGTCTTTTGGTGTGACCTTTAGTTCTTTGGGGTTAAAACATGTTGATAATATTGTCGCACAATATATCTTCATAGTATTATCCCGCTGTGAACTACACCTAGTTTGATAACAAACTACTTGACACAAATGCCCTCTTTTGCTGCTATAATAGCAGTCATATACTTAGCCTTTTGTTGTAGTATCTGTCACAATGTCTTAACTTTGGAACTCATCCAAATCCATTATGGAACTCACTTTCCATTATATTGTGCCACCCTTAGTTTAGATTGAGATAAACTAAATTTGTACTTTGTGACAAAGCTAGTATCAATGTAGTACTTTTACAATGAACTAACCATCTATTTGTCACTTCTACAAATAATATACTCTTAGTTCTTCCAAAAGATCATAAGAATATCCTTACTATCGTCCAACAATCATCTTATGAATCATTCTGGTATATGCTCATAATATTTATAGCATAGGACATATCTGGATTTGTACATATCACAGTATGATTGATATAAATACTCTTTGTGATTTCATACATCAAGTATCAATCTATACTTGAATCTTTGTTTCACTTACCAAGTGCCAATACACTTGAATATATCATCAACATTGAACTCTTTCAATCCTTTTTGTGCAACAAGAACCTTTCTTGTAGTTTCTATATTGAATTCATTCAATATCTCGTCTATGTACTTCTAGCACAACCATATTAGCGTCTATTGATGCCAAATATTTGGGTTTTGCCTAAGTCTTTCATCGGGATGAAATTCTTAATATGTGTTAATAAAAGATACATTATTTCCAATCAACAATATGTCTTCCACATAATGTATTAGAAATATGTCTTAGCGCTCCCACTTAATTTCTTGCAAATGCAAGCATCTTCATTGTCTCTGATGAAATTAAACTCTTTTAACAGTTTCATCATAGTGAAGATTCCAACTCCGCTATGCTTACTTCAACCATTGAAGTTTGCATATGCTTTTAGCATCCTTTGAATTAACAAAACCCTTTGGACCGTGTCATGCACACGTCCTAGGTAACCATTCTATTAGAAGAACTTGTTTTGTTTATTCTACTACCACATAACAAATTATATGTAGTGGTTGCTATATTAATCCGTCTAGACTAAAAATCGCTATGAAAGATCAAATCTTGTCATATACAACCTTTGAACATTGTTGTGAACTCTTTCCCAACATGTCGACTATTTCATAGATGTGAAACATCCATGTCTACTTCTTTATAGATCCAAACACAACTGCAAGGTCTTACACCTTTTTCGAGGGTCCTTCAAGTTCAAAACTTGATTTCTTGTGTATGGAACTATCACGGATTATATGGCTTCAAACCATTTGACGGAGTCAGGGCCCATCATCGCTTCTTTGCATGTAGTAGGTTCATCATTCTCAAATAATGATTCAACCCTCAAATCTTGGTATTTGATTGTTCATCCGACCTACTTGTTTCAATAGAAACTTAGACCTCCGTGACCACAACCTTTGATGCACGTGAGCCATGAGCATTGTTGCTGCCTCCGGAACACTTTTCGGTGCTGCGCAACTTTGCACATATAGCTAAGGTTCCTTTAACCTTATCAAAGTTCTATTGTCCTCCCACTTAACTTTTCACGGAAAATTCCTTATCAAAGAAACTTGACGTTCTAAGCGACAAACACTTTTGTCTCCGGTGTTTATGGAGGAATACTTAACAGTAATACAAAGACAGGTTTATCCGACTTTGGTTGCAAACATCTTTCTTATGCATAGCATACCAATGTTTAAGAAAGGACTACTTGGGTTTTATCCCAAACCATAACCTTATATGGTGTCATTTCAGCGGATTATGATGGAGCTCTTTTAGTGGAAAACGGTAGTCTCTAAAGCTTTTAATCTTTAAAATATAATAGCAGTTTTATGAATTATACCTTCGATCTTACCATGTCAAACAAGGTTCAATTACATATCTCGAACGCTCCATACTCTTATGGTGTTTCGGGAAATGCAAATCCACGGAACGATTCCTTAAATCTTAGGTATTATGCTAAACTTGTAACTTAAATATCTTCCTTTATGATCTTATCATAAACTATTCATATTCTTGTTACAATGATTTTGCACTTCATCTTGAAAGTCTTTTGAACTTTTCAAATATTTCATACTTCATCCTTATTAAGTAAATATTCATATATTCACTCAAATTTTCGGAGAAAGCATATGAAGTTGAAATCCATCGCTCTTGACTACACATGATGGAGTTCGTACAACAATATGCACAAGTTCCAATAAGCTAGTCTTTCATTCCCTTTTGGCCTATGAACGAAGTTTTTAATTATCTCTAGGAAAGTTTCACAAACGTCATTTGATCAAAAATCAAAAGACTCCAAAATTCCATTCACATGTAGTTTCTTCATGTTTTCTTTCCAATATAATTTAAACGGCGATGTCACTTCCTAAGTGATCTTTCAATCAATTTGTCTTTCGACAATTTTAGCACTAGTTTTATGGATGTGATTTCTCCAACGAGATTTGTGAATCATCCATCTTTTATGGATTACGGCAATTATTTGAACAACCATTTTGTTCTCATAATACCTGATAAAACAAATCTTGAAGGCAAGCTTTGATGTTTAACGAGCAACACAATAACCCTTTATTTGTTTTCGATGAACATCATCACATATTCTTTTGCTAGTTACTTAGGCCATTGTAGTTCATGAATTGTGTTGTTTCGTATGACGATTCACACCAACAAATTCAGTATCAAATACTTAAGAACCACATTGTTTAATAAGCAAAGAATATAGCCATAACGATATCATCTATATACTTAAACCGAACAATTCTAGTCTTTTCTTTTCGCCACATATTTATGAGATTCTCTTTCAGTATTTTACATTTGAAAGAATCTATCAACATCAATAGTGGAGTCATACTTATGACACATAGTCCAAAGCGTGTATAGTTAAATACCAATGTCTTTGAACTTGCACTTTGAAGTAGATCACCATTATCAAATATTTGGTGTTCTTTCAAATTCCTTTCTTTAGTAATCTCTTGGTGTAGTAAACATTTTACCTACATCAAATATTCACCCTCATCATGGACTTATCCATGATCTAGCTACTTTTAGCTTGTAACGGTGAATCGCGAGTATAATGTTGCTCTCCAAAACCTTTTGGAAGATTAGGAAAACTAGTGTCTCCAACCTTTTGCAAATTCTCATCAAATATGAGAACATGACTTTTGCCATATTATACTCTATCATGTTGTAACCAAAACTTTATTTCAGATATCACAATATCTTCCACACATCATGGTTTCTGAAACAACTCTTTCAGATCCTAGATAACCTTGATATTAAGACAATCCTTTGAATATCAAGAATCATGGAGACAAACATGATACTCAAACACTAACATTTGGAATTGTCACTCTTGTTTTAATACTAATTATTAAACTTTATGGAGTAACCGGAAATTACTGAAAGTTTGCAATAGGACTTTTAAACTTTAGATTAACACTTCAAAACAATACGATACCAGTTCGTAAAGTAACTAACCAGAATTCTATAGTTCTATCATCTCAATTATAACTAAGCGCAAGGTGGTAAACGGATGCCAATGACTACAACAACTATGCAAATTCACTTTGATTTAGTTTATGATAAATTGAGTTCTAATTAATAATTAAATTAATCTAGGTGAACTCCCACTCAAAACAATATCCCTCACATTGTTTTAGTGATCACACGAACCAAATCCACCACATCAAAACCGATCATCACGAGAGTTGATATAGTTTCAATGGCGAACAATCAACATGTTCATCATATCTAGTATATGACTCATGCTCTACCTTCGGTAATCCGTGTTCCACGAGGCCATATGCATACATGCTAGGCTCGTCAAGATCAAACCTTAGCTACCGCATAAGCAAATCTGGCTTGCTTACGTTGTATTCACCGCTGAATCAAAGACACCCGATCATCACGTGGTGCTTGAGCGACAAGCTTTGGCAACGGTGCATACTAAGGGTGAACACTTTAGAACTTGAAATTTATGTGCATGAGGGATCATCTTATAATGCTACCGTTGTCTACTAAGCAATACAAGATGCATAAAGGATTAACATCACATTCAATTCATAATATGTGATATGATATGGCCTTTCTTCTTTGTGCTTCCGATCTCCATCTTCAAGCACGAACATGATCTCCATCATCACCGGCATAGCATCAAGGTCAATGACGCTTCTTCATGGTTGTCTTCCACCAGCTTCAACTATTACAACTATTTTGAATAGACACGCAGTCTTAACGAAATTAAAGACAACCATATGGCTCTGCCGTTGCCAACTTACAATAAGGAACATTGCATACATCAAATATAATCACAATCATGGCCATATCACATCATCGACACCCTGCAAAACAAAGTTAGACGCTTCTACTTTCTTTGCATATTTTACGTGGTTTGGGGCTTTCCATAAGTGTCGTTCTAACTTACGAACAAGAACCACAACATTGATACTAGCATTGTTGATTACCCGTTGTAAATTGGATCTTTACTATGCTAGGAGAAAGCAGCACCCATAAAGCCACTTATGCA
The DNA here is from genome assembly GCA_023614405.1 of Avena insularis. Lineage (NCBI taxonomy): Eukaryota > Viridiplantae > Streptophyta > Magnoliopsida > Poales > Poaceae > Avena > Avena insularis. Next base: position 317,438,494 of record CM042688.1, on the reverse strand, counting down.
ATACGAGTTGCATGTCAAACGTGGAGCAAGTCTCATGAACGATGTCATGTAAGGTTAGCCCGGGCGCTTCATCCCAACATACCGCAAGATGCAAAGTACACAAAAGCAATCTACAATAAAAGCATCAATGCCCACAATGACCATTGTGTTCTACTCGTCTGTGAGATCTACATATAGACACGGCTCTGATACCACTGTAGGGGTTCGTAGCATGGAAAACAAAAATTTTCTATCGCATACAAACAAGCAAGCCAAGATCTATCTACTAGATTGTAGCAACGAGTCGATAGAGGAACTCACCCTCGAAGATTCCAAAGCGGTTAACGAGGCGATTCTGTGGGTGATGTAGTCGTACTCTTTCCGATCTCAAGATCGCGTGAGCGATCCTTCCAGCGCCACGTTCAGCAGCGCTCCATGATCGGTCACTGCGTTGATTTTGACGAAGACCTTCCTCTCCCTTGTTCCAGCAAGCGGAGGTTGTAGCACTCTCCTCGCGATTCCGGGCAACGTGGCGTGGTACCGAAGTAGAGGAGATCCATGAGGCTTCGCCTTAAGCCGGTCTGAGTATGGTGGAGCTTATGAGAGAGGCTATTAGTGGTCTAGTAATTAGACACACCAATTAGAAGGCTCTAAACCAATTAGAAGGCTCTAAACCGAAATAGCTCTAAACCGGGGTTTAGATCTAGGGTTTAGTTTAGAGGAAAGGAACTTGTGTGTGCTAGGAGGAGCCTGCCCCTCCTTATATAGGTGGGAGGGCTGGCGGCCAAGGGGAGGTGGAGTCCCTCCCCAACTCGGCCTTGGAGTGGGCGCCGGCTTGGGAGGAGGAATCCTCCCCAACTCGGCCTCCTCTTTCCTCCTCTTTCCACTTTCCAAAACTTGCCGTTTGACTTTCAAACTAGCCGTTTGACTTTTCAATTTAGGATTTAAATAAACCCTTTATTTTGGACAGCGAGAACACTTAGTACATGATGCAATCATTCCAACTTACAATGACACATTCATGTACCCTTCCCCTCCGGTGCCTGGACATTCCGGACCTTCTAGAATGTTCCCGATGAAAACACGGAACCATTCCCCAACTCCGAAATGGGACTTTCCTTATATAAATCTTATTCTCCGGACCATTCCGGATCTCCTCGTGATATCCGGATCCCATCCAGACTCAACAACATTCGGTCTCTTTCTCATAATACCATAACTACTCAAACAACGTCAAATCCTTAAGTGTGTCTCCCTACGGTTCGTGAATTATGCGGACATGATCGAGACACTTCTCCGAACAATAACCAATAGAGGAATCTGGAAATTCATATGGCTCCCACATATTTCTACGATAACTTTGCGATCGAATGAACCACTTACATACGATACCAATTTCCCTTTGTCTCACGATATGTTACTTATCCGAGGTTATGATCGTCGGTATCTCTGCATACCTAGTTCAACCTCGTTACTGATAAGTACTCTTTTCTTGTTCCCGTGATATGTGATCCCTTGTGACCAAGTCACATGCTTGCAAGCTAATTGAATGACATTTCACCGAGAGGGCCCAGAGAATATCTATCCGTCATGTGGATGGACAAATCCCACTCTTGATCCATGTGTTTCAACCAATACTTTCCGAACACTCAATGCCACCTTTATAGCCACCCTGTTACGGTGTGGTGTTTGATGACATCAAAGCATCCATCCAGTAAAGGTGATATGCATGATCTCATGGTCGAAGGAATTAGGTTACTATGTATCAGAAAGCATATAGCAATTGAACTATTGAAATGACTTGATCTTTATGCTACGCTTATCTATAGGAGTATGTCCATCACATCATTCTCCTAATGATATGACCCTGTTGTTAATAACATCTCTATGTTCATGATCAGGAAACAATGATCATATATTAACCAACAAGCTAGTTTAACAAGAGGCTTTACTAGGGACTCTTTTATGTTTACAAATCACACAAGTATTAATGTTTCCTGTTAATACAATTATAGCATGGTATGTAAACATTTATCATAAATATGAAGATATGATAATAACCACTTTATTATTGCCTCTTGGGCATATCTCCAACAGCGTACCCATCACAACTCTTGGTGCATGCTCCGCTTGAACAATGTTGATGTCGTTGGCGCGAGAAATAGTGGACCCGGTCTTGGTGTTGATGTTGAGAGCCCGTGGTGCAGGTGCACGAGGACCAATTGTCGAAGCAGGTCTTTGAGGTGGTGGAGGAAGAGCCTTATTGTTCATAGGACAGTTCCACTGCTGGTGTCCAGTGTTCCCACACAAAAAACAAGCACCACTCGGACGAGGAGTCGAGTATCCTGGAACTCCACCATACGGCGCCCTAGGGTAGTTGTTGTTGTGGCCCCTTGGAGCGGTGTTGTAAGAGTACAATGTCCTTGGTGATAAACTTGATGGTCTTGGCGGAGAAGGGAGCAGCGGTACAGTATTAGGGACCCACACACGGCGCTTAGAAGGAGCGGCCACTGCCAAGGAACCACCAGTATCATAGTTGTGCTTCTTGGAATAATCATATGCCTGTTTACTTGCCTCCTCTTGAAGAGGTGCTTGGTGAAGCTTGAGAAACGATCTTGGAGTAGTATGGGTGAGAGCATATTTGATTGAAGCATTTATCCCTTGACGGAACCTATTTTGCCTCTTCTTATCATCAGAAACCACATCCCACCATAACGATATAAGTTTTCAAAGTTCTTGATGTACATATTGACATTGTCGTTTCCTTGCTTGAGATTCAGGAACACCTCCTTCATGCATTCCATGACAATTTCAGGCAGGTACTGCTCTTTGAAAGCATCAGTGAATTGCCCCCATGTTGGCTGAAATCCAAGAGGACTTGCTCTCAGATAGCTCTCCCACTAAAGAGTGGCTTCCCCACACAGAAGGTGAGTAGCGAACTTTACCATGTCGTTTTCAGTCACATCTGCGGTATCCAATAGCCTCATGATCTCCCAGAGCCAATTGTCGGCATCCAGCGGCTCGACGGTCACCTAAAAGTGCCATGGGGCAAATGTAAGGAAGTCTTTCATGTTTCCACACTAGAGAGGTGGGGGAGGTGGTGAGAACTCATTCCTCTGGATGCTCTCCTCGAACCTCCACTGGTAATTTTCTGCATAGTTCCCAATGTATTTGCCAAACTAACAAGTGCAGCACCCAGCTCTGGCAAACCCGGAACCTCGTCTTCTCTAGGAGGGCGGCGAGGAGGGGCCATCCTGTTGATGATGGAAAAACTGGCGTTATTATTAATAATCCAAAATAGCACTAAAACAGAATTAACCAATATTAAAGTATGCAATTTACTAAGATGATATTAAAATATCGAGCAAAGTTCATAGCGCCTAGAATATAGTTAGCATATCGCACATGACTAAAAAGGAGTGTGGAACACAAATCTAATAAAGAACAATTTTCCACAAATTTCGGCATTAAAATACCAACTAGATGCACAAAACCACTTAACAGTTAGAGCTTAGCAGCTTCCCCGATTCAATGTACAAGAGCGAATGATAAAAGTAGTGGTATGGTCATGACTCCATCCCAAACTCAAAGAATTACTCCGCACATGAATAGGAAAAATGTGCAATGCAACTCTTATCCTTCTTATGAATACTGAAAGAGATTAACAGATATAGAACAAACACCCCAAACTAAAACGCGTCGGTTACAAAGAGTCAGATAGATCGCGTCGGTTTACAATAAGCCTGTCGATATGGAATGTGTGGGGCCCCCGGATTAATCATCCGAGAAATACCTGTTATGCATTCACCATGTTCCCATGATCAGTGAGCCGTGGAACATAACCGACAAGTATCATTACAACATCCGAGACATAACGAATTTACAATACTTAAATAAATGCCGTTATGGCTACATCAATAAACACCAGCGGAACTTCATCAAGCGTAGAGCCCGATCCATGCGTTAACCTACAGGCAACTGACTAGGAGAACGTCCTAGCACGCTTAGCCGTCAACTTCATCTTCTTCTCGATATCTGACCAAGTTAATAGCCAAGGACAATGCTAGTGAGTACTTTGAATGTACCCGCAAACCACCTTAAGTTAAGAGATAATAACAAGAGGATATGCATTATGGCTGTGGTAGTAGGAGGGATCCAAGAGAGGTTCTTTTCTCAATTAGTTTCTCTTATAGATATAGCATCTACATATATTTGTTGAAAAACTTTTGTAAAACATTTTGGAAATCATTTTGGAAACCATTTTGAACATTTAGGAATGGGTCACCCATTTGTTCCTTTCTTCCAGTCGTCCCACGACCAAACTTCTTTCATTCCTTTCTGACCATCCCATGGTCAAAACCTTTCTCCTTTTCGACCATCCCATGGTCAAAATATTTCCAAAGCCTTTGCTTTTCCGAAACCCTTTTTGAAAACAAAACCAGCAACGCTCTACAGCAACCTTCCCAAACGTCCATGACCGCGGACACGGCTATTCGAATAGATTTACACTCTGCAGAGGTTGTACACTTTACCCACACCATCCGGGTACACTACCCTGATCTTCACCGATCGTGGGTCGAGTAACCGATCAAGACTCTCCGAATGCCCACTCCAATATAAGTGCCTACCCTATGAGTGTTATTCCCCTCAAAACCGGGACATCGGGTACCGAGGACCAACCGGAGCGCATTTTACACTTTACATAGTGGGCGCTTTCAATGAGGGGCTCATAGTAACGTGTGGAGGTCCGTAAACCCTTCGTTCCTTCTCCCGGAAGATGTCCCACATGGACCGTTTGTCCAGAGAAGGCCCACCCTCCAGGGAGTTTCATCCCCTGTAGTAGTTGCGAGGCAGCTTATACCATAATAGACAAACATCAAATCCAGCCTTGTCCTATTCCAGAGTAATGTGGTTGCATGGGTTAATTGTTCTAGCAAAACTGCAAAGAACCGGGTGCGTTTTCGTAAACCTTTTTCCTCCAGCTTTCCTTCAGCATTTTGTAAAACAAAACCTTTTTTTTCTCAACAACTCTTGGGAGGTCCCACCTCACTAAGGTTTTATCATAAAACATTTGGTAAAACTTTTCCGGGGTCTTCCCATCCTATAGCTTTGCTTCAGCTAAATCGGGGTCTCCAAAGGGGTATGGTGTGTTACACCATCTACCACACTAGGGACAAGTAGGTGTCATCAAGGGGGGTGTACTTAATAGTACAAAAGTGTAATAGTTCGGAGGAGCCAAACCACTACCATTTATACATCAACATATAGTAAAACCATGCAGTTTTAATAAACAGTAGATAAAACATGCATAAGTAAAATAGTAGGACAAGGCTTATGAGCAAGAAGGTGGCTTGCCTGATGATCAGCAATATGGCAATATGTCCCTGGACTTCTTCTTACAATACCATAATAACAACCAAGTAGAATAACCAACTTCTTCTGGTCTCCGATATAATCGCATCTATCGTCGATATGGATCACATGCAAGCATACAAAGGCTACAATCAACACCAGGCATACAAGAATCTTTGCAATACAGCAAAAAAACATACAACAAATCATTAAATTCAGTAGGTTTTGATAGATTAAGGTCGTAGCATTCAGGAATACTTTAATTGCCTTTGTGGATTTGCCTTGGTGATGTATTGTCTAGAAACTACTTGAGAGAGGGGTTTTGGATCAAGGCTAGGTTCTGGAGGATATCATTGTATACAAATGACTCCATCAGGTAGGTAGTGATAATATGAAACCAACAAAAGTGGTTTCACCAAATTATCAATTTCCATTGATTTATAATAAATTTTCTAGTGGGAAAAACTCTAGTTTTAGGGAATAAATCACCAGAGAAGTTCTGGAGCTCCAAAAATTATTTCCTTCGAGTATTTTGTAGAGTTTTATGTACTGAAACACTGAGAGTTGGAATCACTCCAAAATAATTACCAGAATGCCCTCAGGAAATTCCTGAAGGAAGTTCTGTAGCTGTTTTGTCTTTTTCACCAAATTAAATCTACAGATGATTTTGATTTGATTCGAAGGACACATTGCGGTTATTTATGGTACCTTTCTGTAGAAATTGGAATCAACCTTTTTGGAGTTGCAGAGCTACTATAGTGATTTATCTAGTGCTAAAGTCAAATGCAGAGGTGTTTAATTCACTAGAAATCCTCAAAAACGCAATAATTCTTGAGCTCCTGAGTTTTGACAAATCCTGATGTACCACTTCCCCGAGAATTGGAATCAGGTCAAAACAATTTATAGTTTAGCCTAGGGAAATTTCTAAAGTCAGAAAAGGACTGTTTTTGTTATTTTTACTACAGGAAAACAAAAGCTCCACTTGGCATGAGGCCAATTCCATGAGATAGTTACAAGCTACACCTACCAAATACAATTTTATTTACCCAATTTGGGTTTATCAAACTCTCTGAATAAATTTTTAAGTGATTTAGACACATGTTGGAGATTTATTTGTCATAAAAGATATATTTATCAAGTTGGCTTGATTTTTGTCCTGTGTGTTGAATAAAACATATGGGAACACTAATAAATTTTACTTATGATTTTCCATGCAGTTTCCCATTTTATTTGTAATTAAACTAGAGGGCCGACTTCAGATCGGTAGACAAAAGGAAAAAATAGAAGGGGCTTGACGGGCCGGATCTTAGCAAGATGGGCCACGACGAGGGGAAAACGGCCCACCGGGAGCTAGTGCATGCGGGAGGATCTGGTTTGAGCTGCTGACGTGCAGGGCCTGTTCATCAGCCACTAGGGGAGGGCGAAGAGGTATTGGCGGATCTCGGTCGTTCTATTAAAACGAGATGGACAGCCTGAGGCCGTCGTCTCCATGCAAGCTGGCGCGGCGGCTTGGAAACCCTAGGCACTATGCCGGCGGGTGCAGGGCTCACCTGAGGTGCTCCTCAGGCGCCAGGGAATGGCGGAGGTGGATCGGTGCTCGATACCGACCCCGACGAGGGGCGGGAAAGGGGGTATCGGTGCAGATCTCACGCGGCAAGGGTGACGGAGATGGAGCACACTCGGGTGCTTTCTAGAGGTAGCCCAGGGTGGTCCTAGGCATAAAATAGAGCGGGGGTGAGATAGATAGAGGTGGGTAGATTGATATGCATGCACAGAGAGGAGGGTAGAAGGTAGGAGAGGGATGGGAACTTGCCTGCAACCCGACAACACATCGGCAATTTTCTTCATCTTCCGAGCAGCAGAGGGGGAGGGGGCCTTTGGTCCTTTGGGGAAGGGGAGTACTGAGGTATGGGAGTGTTCTGGCTGCAGTGGAGTGGTTCGGGGTGGTTGGAAACAAGCACGAGCTCGGGAGCTCGAGAATGGCCGAAGGGAGGTTTCCCTTCCTCTCTAGAGCAATGGAGGAGGAGGGAGGGGGCAGGAGCGAGTGGGGTGGTGCTCTAGGTTCCAGGGGAGGAAATGAGGAGCAGAGGCGTGCTGGGATGGCCTCTAGCCTTTAAGAACCGAGAGGAGTGGGTTATGATGGACCATGTCCATGGGATGGCTTGAAGGGATGGAGGTGGCCATCCATTGGGCAGCAGGGGTGGTGGGGAGGTAAGGTGGGGCCAGGGACACGACTAGAGGGAGATGTGAGGCGTGTTGCCGCTGCTATTGCTTTTAAGGTCAAGATTTAAATTCCCTAGGCCTAGTCTCTCTCTCTCTCACTTCCAAAAGCAAGGGACAAGGGGAGTGGTGCTGCTACAGTGTAGATACAGTACAACTCGACCAGAAGAGGGGTGGGTGTTGTACAAGCTTGCTTGGTAAGGTTGGAGAGAGGGTTTGGTTTGGTTTTTGATACAAAAAGGCTAAATGTTCAAATCTGCCATAAGGGATGATCAAGGTTTATTTCTTGATTTTTGATCTTGACCAATTGAGATAATGATGCTGGTAGATGGGTAAGGTTAGGATGCATCTCTAGGATTTATTTTAGATTTTTTCTAAGGATTTAAAGTCCACTTAAAACCATTTATTCAAAAAGTGCAGAAGTAGATTCTCGAAGCTCATTTGATATTTTTACATTGGACCAGGTTGGTTTCTGATGTGAGAAGGTCCCAAATTTGAATACACACTTAGGGGAATTTTCCCAAGATTTATTGGAAGATAAAAGTATTTAAAACAATTATTATTCCAATTCAGCCATTTAAGAAAATGGGCAAAAAGAAATAATAAAGCTCTTCAAAATATTTATTTTTGAGATGGGAAGATAGATTATGATATATGGATCTCAATTGAGCTAAAAGTTGGGGAAGTGTTTTGGCAAAAAACCCAAACTTTCCTTTGGGAAAGGAGTTTTGGAGATTTTGACTATTAAAGAGATTTATTATATTTGGAGCCATAATAATTATGGGTAATATTTGATAAATATTGATGATCAAGGTATATGATGTATACAAGGTGTAGCAAGATTTTTCAACCTTGGGAATTGGAAATCCAACTTGAATTAGATGGAAAAACAAGGAATTGAGGATCTAGGGTGATGTTATTTTTATACCACCAAAACCTTGTTGGCTCTTGGAGCTCAGAGCTCACCTTGATGCAAGGGATAGATGGATAGTTAGGCCAAGTCATATAGATGATCATGGCAGAAGGAGTTTGTATTGGTTACATTTGAGGTGGTCTAGAAGTGATGGCAAACTTTGTTGAAAATAAGGTTGCCATACCAGATGAGTCATGATGCCTTATAAACCAAGTGGGTTTAAGAAGCACAAAGATCCACTTCAAACAAGTGAAGAAGATGTTGGTAGTCCTATATGAGTAGAACACAACCATGCAAAGAGTTGGTCCATAGAAGGTTGGATGATGGTGTGAGCTTCTGTCAAAGTAGGCATGTTGACTAGATTTGCAGGAATAGTTATTTTCTTGCCTGCAAAACCATCAAGAACAAGTGGGTTCGAGGATGATCTAACCAAGGAAAAGAGTGGGCCTTGGTAGTCCTTAGGATGTCTAACAATATGGTTCAGGTGCATTACCAAGAATGCACATGGTTTCAGAAAGGGAGGCATCCAAAAAGGTGATGTTGGAAATAGTTTTCTAGACAGCCAAATTTGGCAGACTTAGGGTTTTGACTAGAATGTGGGTGGTGATGATTTTGATGGGTTGCAGGGTACCAAAGCATCATCAAGTGCATGATGTTGAAGTGTAGGAAGGATCCTTGCTTGTTCTGGTCTTCATTAACTTGGAAGCTTCCAGAATGGATCACTATAGAATTGATCTGTGTAAGGGTTTTAGATGATCACCTGGTGGCTAGAGATTAGATCCAGATTGTATTCCTTCTTAGGATTTGGTGATCTTAAAGTATCTTTGTCAACACCCAGATTTTTAATCCCAGATGCATGTTATGTCATACATCGCAATCCTAGGATTACCATTTTTGCGAGACATAACAGATTGGATATCACAGTACATCATCCATTACAAACCATAATAAGGTCTTACACGAATAAAGGATCTCATGATCCAGTCTTAATACAACAAGCAGCAGAATAAATAATAAGTGTAGCGGTGGGGTCCATCTTCAAAGGCACAGGCAATGCTGACGATGGAAGATAGTCCTAGTTATCATAGCCATCCTGTTGTCCTTCATCTTGGTAGTCTCCTTCATAGTCTGGCCATGAGAATAGCCAGGGACAAAATCCATGAGTACTCTTTAAGTACTCGCAAACTACCACTAACAAGTAGTATAGTTCTAGTGTAAATGCTAACTCTAAGTTTAACTATAAAGTTAAGTTTGAAACCTAAACTGAGTTCAGAAACAAAGAAAGATAAAACAAGTTCTAGAATCACTTAAGTTGGGAAGCTAGTGTCATAGTCACAACCCTGTTGTGGTCAAGTCAAGATTCATCATTCATTTAATAAGTCATTTCGAAAATATCTGACAACAAAACAGTATGGCCACTCTAATCGTCCATAATCATGACGCGCTATTCAATAGTTTGACACTCTGCAGAGGTGGTACACTTTCACCACAATATTCGATACATCTGTCAGGATAACCTCAATCATCATACTTAGTATGCAGATAATCAAACATAACCTTTCCTTTACACACCCTAGTATAAGCACCTCTCCTATGAGCATGGCCTCCCAACCATGACCATCTGTCATCTTGGGCACTACATAGGTGGACAACATTGAGAGGTAGCCTCAGCTCAAACCTCTGCCGCGAGGGAACTAATACTACTGCATATAAACTTCCGGCTAAGCCTTACCCAATTTAGGTATTGTGGTTGTACGGTAAACTTGGAATGGTATCGCAGCCGAATCCAACCATCAGTTTTTGTAAAAGGGCTAAGGCTCATGCCTCAACATTTTCATCATCATAAACCATTTGTGTTTCTCAACACATGTCAAAACATCTCAATAGAATGACTCATCATTCCAAGGTTTTCACAATTCATTTTCACCAAGTGTTCCCATCTAAAGTGACTCGAGTTTTGATTTAGCTCTAAGCTACCAAGTTAAGAGTGTTCACTAAGGTGGGATGCTAATCTCAATCTCATGCCATAGAATGACATCTAAGGTTATCTAGATAGGTCAAGTTTTATACTCTTTATGCTACCTTCAAACAAGTAAGGTACTTTAATAAAGTAAAGAAGTAAAAGCTTGGAAATAAAACTTGGGGTAGGTAATAGTCAAAGTGGTATAACCAAAGCATGCCTAATGCCTTTGCTTAGGTTATATAGATTGCAAGGGTTAGCTTGCAAGGGTTCACTGGTATAGTGCTAGCTTTCCTTGGGTAGTGTAGTGGTTGAAGTTTTCTTGCTCCTCCTCTTGGTAGAACTCCTCCTCCTAGAAAGCTTGGTCGGTACTATCGTCTATAAATACATACGGGGTACACAATCACCAAACAAAGCTTAACTAGTCTACTTAGCACACTAAGGCACACATTTGATGATCTAATATCATCACAAGCATCACAAGGTTTAATTAACTAGCTTTAATCTTTTTATTTGAGAAAAGTAATTTCTACTCATTGAAATTAACTAAGATTTAATATTCTCCAATTAAAATATGGGATCATGTGGACACATGTCATCACCACATATTCTAACATATGGGAATGTGATTTAAATGTTGGATCATATTTTAATAAGTTTAAGTTTAATATTTAATGATTTAAAGTGACTAGAAATGCCTATATAGCATTATTTTGGTACTAGTCCAAAGTCACTGCACGTAAACCTTAATATTATTACATATTCAGATAGGTATGGTTAAATGTGATTTTTGAGAGTTGGAATCAACTCAAAATCTATTATGGTTGATTTTATAAAAATGTTTGAATGTGCAAGAGCTTCTGTCTTGTTATTTTCACTAGGAGAGATATCTAACTCTAAATGAATTAAATCCAACGGGCTTGGATATCTTTTCAGTATCTTTCTAACAAAATTAGAATCACTCAATTTGGTTTAGTAAATCTTCCTAAATTGATTTTTCAACTAAGGGACAGAATTGAGTTCAAACCTAAATAGAAAAATCTATATTTGAATTAACTGGGTCGCGCGAGAAAGGAAATGGGCCGGCCCAGTGACACTAAGCGGCGCAGAGGGCAGCTGACAGGTTGGTCCCGCTTGTCAGCGAGACTTAAAACTTGAAACGGTATCTATCAATCTGGGACATACGATTAGAACAGAGATCGACGGCTCACAGTCGTCATCGACGACGGACTCGTCGCCGGCGAGACCGAACCCTAAACGGCCAGTGGGGGTCTACTGGGGACGTACGAGGGCTCCAGCTAGTGCAGCGAGGCGGGCGATCGAACTGGACAGTGACGGCGGACTCGGGCGAGGTCACGGCAGGGGCTGCGGTGGACGAAATCAATGATAGCTTCTCCTCCTCTACAGCGGGCTCCTCCAGTGCAATTCCGGCGAACTACGGCTCGAGCGGCTCCGGCAAGAGGTGGGGAAGGATCAGTGGTGAGAGGGGAGTTGAGTGGTGTGAAGAAATGGTGCTGGGGAGGGCTCCTTATATAGGCTCGACGAGGGGACCGAGGGGTCGACGACGAGCTCGTCGGTGACGATGATACAGGGCGCTATCAGCATGGGCAGCGTAGGCAGACGGTGGCTTGCCTCATGGCGGTGCTCTACAGCTTAATGGCGCGGCTAGGGGCGGTGGCATATGGTCGGGAGCGTCTCGCGCTCTGAGGGACAGAGGCGGTGCTCGACGCGGCCGGGCGTGTGAGGGTGCTGGCGCGTCCTGGCGGTGTCGCACGCAGAGAGAAAGGGCGAGGCTGGGAGTGGTGCTGGCTGGGCTTGGGAAGCAAGGCGTCATGCGGTGTGGTCTGGTCTAGCTCCTAGACATGGCGAGAGAGAGAGAGAGAGAGAGAGAGAGAGAGAGAGAGAGAGAGGGGTGTTCGGATGCGCCTTGTGCACACTTGGCCGGCGAGCATGGCATTGGGGCGGCATGGCACTAGCGCCAGGGGCTAGAGATAGGGTTGGTTTTGGTCTGGTTGGACTTGGGGGAGACAAGGATGATCAATGTACACCAAATGGCTCGACAAGATTAACCCCAAAACAGTAATAGTTTGGCCATTTTGATTTTGCCTGCCAGGTGTTTGACACAATGGCCGCAAGAAGTTTAAATTTGAATTTTGAAAATATTTTTGGTGTGTGATCTGATCTTATGCTTGGTAGTCTTGGTTGCTGGGAATTGTCAAGGCGAATTGGTTTGGTTGGTTTTTGCACAAGTGGGATCTTCTCATATGATTTGGATTCCATTTTCAAATGCCATTTAAATTTAGTGTTTGAATGTTTTTGGGGTGAAACAAAGTGGGCCTTGGTACATCACTACTTGTACTAGCAAGAGGTGCAAAGAACCAGAATTGTTCTTGTTAAGTTTTGAGTTCTAGGAATAGCTAAAGTAGGCATGGTGATTAAAATGGCACAAATGACCATTTGCTTATTTTATTCTTTTTTATTTGTTTTACTTTGGGATTTGTTTGGGAATGATCTAGATGATGTTTAATTCACCTTAGAATCATTTTACAACCAATGGATCACTTAAACATGGCAATTCAAAACAACTCCTAATTAAATGCACACACATATGAATGCTTAATCATTTTAAATGGAAAAGTTTTTGTTAACCCTAAATTTGATGATTTGGATCTTAATAACCTTGGATTAGAGTTTTGGGATGTTACAATCTTGATCCTAGAGGATGATATCCTAGAGTAGCTCATACTACTTCTGAGCAATAAAGTCAAACAGCAGATCAAGACAACTCATCTTACAAACAAATCAACTACTACTAGGGTTACCATCAAGCCTAGCTTGAGGTAAGGTTGATGCATTTTGAAGAGGTTGGATTTTGAATAGGATAAGAGTCCTTGGTATCTCTACCAAGAGTAGAATTCAAAAGCTTACTAAAAGTTTTTGGAGATCCTAGAGGTGAGAGTAGTTGAAGGTTCTGTCTTGAAAACATAAGGAGGTTATGTTATATATCTCTCCATAGTTTTGTCAATAGAATCTACTAAAATAGTTTTGGTTACATAAGCATCCTGGCTCAGGTTTTGAGATGCCAGAACATTTGAGAATATGTAAGATGAGCCAGGATAGTTTTGTTAAATAGCTTTTGTCAACTGATGTTAAGGTAAGGAGTATATCATCTAATACACATTCATATGCATAAGCATATCCAAACAACAAGCAAGCACTTCAGCATTAAACGAGAATTTTTTTTGTTCCCCCTGATTTTTGCATTCTGGACAACTAACTAGGGTTGCTGAAATTGGGATGTTACAGACCTTTCCGCCTTAAAAGAATCTCGTCCCGAGATTCAGGAGAGTAGGGTTAGGGGATTTTGAGTTGGGTTGATGCTAGGTGTCATACGTGTACTATCTTATAGACTCCGTCTTTGAAAGTGACTACTCTATCGATGAAGTTGAGCTTCAGTCTTCCGGAATGCACGGAGAGTTGAGCAGAGTCCAGTCCTGATTGCGAGGGATGACATTCTTTTCCTTTCGGACTCTATATCTCGAGGGCTTAGACTAAGCAGACTATCTCAATGCTGAACTTCATGGAGTACTCGTCGAAGGATAGAATCTACAGTTGGGAGTACCTCTGTCTAAGGATTCACAACTCTTCCTTAGGGTCGTAGCGTATCCTATTTAATGATTTTTAGGGTCGGGAGATCCTGAGGTTGCTCCTGGCAGAGGGTGATTCTATTTTGTGGAAAAGACGCGGTCTTCCCCCTTAGGATTAAACTAGTGTATATCGGGGGGTTGACATAGTCCTTCCTTCTTGAAGTCGTAGATGGATGTTTTAAAGACTGTCGTCACTCTTTCCCCTAGAGTTGAAATCTTCCGAAGATGTCCGTGAAGGGAGGTCCTACGGGGCTTATGTACTAGGATTATTCGTACTTAGCCAGTTGGAGTCTCAAATCCTCTAAGCGATTGGAAATGAGAGGTTAGCGATACTGTGGCCCTTCCGGTGGGTCTTCAGCTGAAACGGCAGAGGGACTTCATAGGATCTTCAGTTAGTTTCTCCTCTGATGACTCCTCGGTTGTTGTTTGGAGGGGAGGCGTCCAATTCTAGAGGTCTTCTAAAGTATCCTCTGGTAGACAGTCTTCTGAGGATTGAGTGGAAAGACGCAGTCTTTCCACCTTAGAGCTTCACTAAGGTGGTTTTAGGAGTGATGTCGATCTTCCATTTTGAAATGCTGGCGTGATGCTAAGGGAGGCTGTATCTCCTTGGGTCTTGGTATGAGGTCCTTGAGTGAAGTTCTATTGATTCAACCCTTATGTAGGTGGCTTCCTATCAAAGTTTGATGGGTTTAGCTTAGGGGAAGTTAGCGGTTAACGATTCTCTTGCTAGTCTTTGGACAAGGTAGGGTAGCTTACGTCATAGAAAACATCTTCACTTGAACTCTTTGTGCTGCTTTTGCTTGATGGTGGAGTAAACTCGGTGTCTTCATGCGTCCTAATCATCTGACTTTAGGGTGGTTCTGACCTTCTAGGGAGGATCATTCCGTTAGTTTGGGTAGGGTCGACTAGATTTGTTAGTCTCCTGAGGCGGTCAGAAGCTCTAATACACTAAAGGTTAGTGTGGTTAGGTCTTAACTTCTTGTCTTGGTTGACTTATTAGGTGGTTTCTTGTGGATATTGAGGATCCCTCGGAGATTGACTTCCGGCTTCAACGGGATTCTTGTTGTAGTAGACTAAGGAACGAGGGAGTGTGGTGTTATTGACGAGTCTTGCAAGGTAAGTTGACGAGGTATGCCATCCTGCTGAGATGAAATCTTCGAGTGGATTCTGACTTGATGATGTCGAACTCCTGATTCTTGCGATGCTTTTCCTCTCATGTACTCTCGAGGTTAGTTTGGGTCTCATTACCGACAGCTAACACAGGGGTTTCCCGAGTTACTAGGTGGGTTAGCGCTCCTCGAGTCCCATTTTTAAGGAGGTCAAAGCAAACCAGAACATACAGACAAGGCGAACAAATCGAGGAGGATCGCCATGTCCTCGGCAACAACACACATCAAGCAACACAGGACGCACTTAGGCAAGCAAACACGGTCAATGCCAGCGACCAAGGAGTTAACTACTCGCGATGTAGGGGAATCCTATTCTTAGGACTATTGTCCCTAGATATCGTCTTTCTTCAGGTCGGGGTCACCATCTTGCAGATGAAGCCTTTGTCGTATCTTGGACACTTCTTGATAGTGTAGCACTGGATGTCTTATAATTATGGGGATTCCGTAGGTAGAGCGATATTGTAGTCTCCTTGTGTTTGCTGGTAGTTGCATGTCTTCATCTTGTTCTCATTGTCTTTACCGAGTTCTAGATCCTAGTTAGTTAAAATCCGTAGGTTTGAAGTTTGGACGAGAGTTAGAGGAAACCATTTTCGAAAGCATTTACTTAGAGTAAGAGAAGAAGTAGAACTTTTTGAAACTCATTGAGGAACTAGTTTGTGAAAGCTGGGGTTTTCAAAATAAGGTTCCTGTCTAGCGACCATGCTAACTAAGGTTCTCCTACAGTCAGGATTGCTCTGATACCAAGTCTGTGGGGCCCCCGGATTAATCATCCGAGAAATCCCAGTTATGCATTCACCACGTTCCCATGATCAGTGAGCCGTGGAACATAACCGACAAGTATCATTACAACATCCGAGACATACCGAATTTACAATACTTACGTAAATGCCGTTATGGCTACATCAATAAACATCAGCGGAACTTCATCAAGCGTAGAGCCCGATCCATGCCATAACCTACAGGCAACTGACTGGGAGAACGTCCTAGCTCGCTTAGCCGTCAACTTCATCTTCTTCTTGATATCTGACCAAGTTAATAGCCAGGGAGAATGCCAGTGAGTACTTTGAATGTACTTGCAAACCACCTTAAGTTAAGAGATAATAACAAGAGGATATGCATTATGGTTGTGGTAGTAGGAGGGATCCAAGAGAGGTTCTTTTCTCAATTAGTTTCTCTTGTAGATATAGCATCTACATATATTTTTTGAAAAACTTTTGTAAAACATTTTGGAAACCATTTTGAACATTAGGACTGGGTCACCCATTTGTTCCTTTCTCCCGCTCGTCCCACGACCAAACTTCTTTCATTCCTTTCTGACCATCCCATGGTCAAAACCTTTCTCCTTTTCGACCATCCCATGGTCAAAATATTTTCAAAGCCTTTTCTTTTCCGAAACTCTTTTTGAAAACAAAACCAGC
Organism: Avena insularis; assembly: GCA_023614405.1. Taxonomy (NCBI): domain Eukaryota; kingdom Viridiplantae; phylum Streptophyta; class Magnoliopsida; order Poales; family Poaceae; genus Avena; species Avena insularis. Next base: position 317,421,836 of record CM042688.1, on the reverse strand, counting down.
ACCGCTCTACAGCAACTTTCCCAACAGTCCATGACCGCGGACATGGGTATTCGAATAGATTTACACTCTATAGAGGTTGTACACTTTACCCACACCATCCGGGTACACTACCCTGATCTTCACCGATCGTGGGTCGAGTAACCGATCAAGACTCTCCGAATGCCCACTCCAATATAAGTGCCTACCGTATGAGTGTTATTCCCCTCAAAACCGAGACGTCGGGTACCGAGGACCAACCAGAGCGCATTTTACACTTTACACAGTGGGCGCTTTCAATGAGGGGCTCATAGTAACGTGTGGAGGTCCGGAAACCCTTCGTTCCTTCTCCCGGTCGATGTCCCACATGGACCGTTTGTCCAGAGAAGGCCCACCCTCCAGGGAGTTTCATCCCCTGTAGTAGTTGCGAGGCAGCTTATACCAGAATAGACAAACATCAAATCCAGCCCTGTCCCATTCCAGAGTAATGTGGTTGCACGGGTTAATTGTTCTAGCAAAACTGCAAAGAACCGGGTGCATTTTTGTAAACCTTTTTCCTCCAGCTTTCCTTCAGCATTTTGTAAAACAAAACCTTTTTCTTTCTCAACAACTCATGGGAGGTCCCACCTCACCAAGGTTTTATCATAAAACATTTGGTAAAACTTTTCCAGGGTCTTCCCATCCTATAGCTTTGCTTCGGCTAAATCGGGGTCTCCAAAGGGGTATGGTGTGTTACACCATCTACCACACTAGGGACAAGTAGGTGTCATCAAGGGGGTTGTACTTAATAGTACAAAAGTGTAATAGTTCAGAGGAGCCAAACCACTACCATATATACATCAACATATAGTAAAACCATGCAATTTTAATAAACAGTAGATAAAACATGCATAAGTAAAACAGTAGAACAAGGCTTATGAGCAAGAAGGTGGCTTGCCTGATGATCAGCAATATTGCAATATGTCCCTGGACTTCTTCTTAGAATACCATAATAATAACCAAGTAGAATAACCAACTTCTTCTGGTCTCCGATATAGTCGCATCTATCGTCGATATGGATCACATGCAAGCATACAAAGGCCACAATCAACACCAGGCATACAGGCATCTTTGCAATACAGCAAACAAACATACAACAAATCATTAAATTCAGTAGGTTTTGATAGATTAAGGTCGTAGCATTCGGGAATACTTTAATTGCCTTTGTGGATTTGCCTTGGTGATGTATTGTCTAGAAACTACTTGAGAGAGGGGTTTTGGATCAAGGCTAGGTTCTGGAGGATATCATTGTATACCAATGACTCCATCAGGTAGGTAGTGATAATATGAAACCAACAAAAGTGGTTTCACCAAATTATCAATTTCAATTGATTTATAATAAATTTTCTAGTGGGAAAAACTCTAGTTTTAGGGAATAAATCACCAGAGAAGTTCTGGAGCTCCAAAAATTATTTCCTTGGAGGATTTTGTAGATTTTTATGTACTGAAACACTGAGAGTTGGAATCACTCCAAAATAATTACCAGAATGCCCTCAGGAAATTCACAAAGGAAGTTCTATAGTTGTTTTGTCTTTTTTACCAAATTAAATCTACAGATGCTTTTGATTTGATTTTAAGGACACATTGTGGGTATTTAGAGTACCTAGCTGTATAAATTGGAATCAACCTTTTTGGAGTTGCAGAGCTACTGTAGTGATTTATCTAGTGCTAAAGTCAAATGCAGAGGTGTTTAATTCACTAGAAATCCTCAAAAACGCAATAATTCTTGAGCTCCTGGGTTTTGACAAATCCTGATGTATCACTTCCCCGAGAATTGGAATCAGGTCAAAACAATTTATAGTTTGGCCTAGGGAAATTCCTAAAGGAAGAAAAGGATTGTTTTTGTTATTTTTACTATAGGAAATCAAAAGCTCCACTTGGCATGAGGATAATTCCATGAGATAGGTACAAGCAACACCTACCAGATACAACTTTATTTACCCAATTTGGGTTTATCAAACTCTCTGAATAAATTTTTAAGTGATTTAGACACATGTTGGAGATTTATTTGTCATAAAAGATATATTTATCAAGTTGGCTTGATTTTTGTCCTATGTGTTGAATAAAACATATGGGAACACTAATAAATTTTACTTATGATTTTCCATGCAGTTTCCCATTTTATTTGTAATTAAACTAGAGGGTCGACTTCAGATCGGTAGACAAAAGGAAAAACAGAAGGGGCTTGACGAGCCGGATCTTAGCAAGATGGGCCATGACAAGGGAACACGACCCACCAGGAGCTAGTGTGTGCGGGAGGATCCGGTTTGAGCTACTGACGGGCAGGGCCCGCTCGTCAGCCACTAGGGGAGGGCGAAGAGGTATTGGCGGATCTCGATCGTTCGATTAAAACGAGATGGACGGCCTGAGGCCGTCGTCTCCATGCGAGCTGGCGCGGCGGCGCCGAAACCCTAGGCACTACACCGGCGGGTGCAGGGCTCACCTGGGGTGCTCCTCAGGCGCCAGGGAATGGCGGAGGTGGATCGGTGCTCGATACCAACCCCGGCAAGGGGCGGGAAAGGGGGTATCAAGGTGCAGATTCTCATGTAGGTGATGAGAGAGCACGCTCGGGTGCTCTCTAGAGGTAGCCCCAGGGTGGTCCTAGGCATAAAATAGAGCGGGGGTGAGATAGATAGAGGTGGGTAGATTGACATGCATGCACAGAGAGGAGGGTAGAAGGTAGGAGAGGGAGGGGAAGTTGCCTGCAACCCGGCAACACATCCGCAATTTTCTTCATCTTCCGAACAGCAGAGGGGAGGGAGCCTTTGGTCCTTTGGGCGAGGGTAGTACTGAGGTATGGGAGTGTTCTGGCAGCAGTGGAGTGGTGCTGCTACATTGTAGATACAGTACAGCTCGACCAAAAGAGGGGTGGGTGCTGTAGAAGCTTGCTTGGTAAGGTTGGAGAGAGGGTTTGGTTTGTTTTTTGATACAAAAAGGCTAAATGTTCAAATCTGCCATAAGGGATGATCAAGGTTTATTTCTTAAGAAAATGGGCAAAAAGAAATAATAAAGCTCTTCAAAAATATTTATTTTTGAGATGGGAAGATAGATTATGATATATGGATCTCAGTTGAGCTAAAAGTTGGGGAAGTGTTTTGGCAAACACCCAAACTTTCCTTTGGGAAAGGAGTTTTGGAGATTTTGACTATTAAAGACATTTATTAGATTTGGAGCCATAATAATTATGGGTAATATTTGATAAATCTTGATGATCAAGGTAGATGATGTAGACAAGGTGTAGCAAGCATTTGTAACCTTGGTAATTGGAAATCCAACTTGAATTAGATGGAAAAACAAGGAATTGAGGATCTAGGGTGATGTTATTTTTATACCACCAAAACCTTGTTGGCTCTTGGAGCTCAGAGCTCACCTTGATGCAAGGGATAGATGGATAGTTAGACCAAGGCATATAGATGAGCATGGCAGAAGGAGTTTGGATTGGTTACATTTGAGGTGGTCTGGAAGTGATGGCAAACTTTGTTGAAAATAAGGCTGCCATACCAGATGAGTCATGATGCCTTATAAACCATGTGGGTTTAAGAAGCACAAAGATCCACTTGGAACAAGTGAAGTAGATGTTGGTAGTCCTATATGAGTAGAACACAACCATGCAAAGACTTGGTCCATAGAAGGTTGGATGATGGTGTGAGCTTCTATCAAAGTAGGCTTGTTGACTAGATTTGCAGGAATAGTTATTTTCTTGCCTGCAAAACCATCAAGAACAAGTGGGTTGGAGGATGATCTAACCAAGGGAAAGAGTGGGACTTGGTAGTCCTTAGGATGGCTAACAAGATGGTTCAGGTTCATTCCCAAGAATGCACATGGTTTGAGAAAGGGAGGCATCCAAAAAGGTGATATTGGAAATAGTTTTCCAGACTTAGCCAAATTTGGCAGACTTAGGGTTTTTGACTAGAATGTGGGTGGTGATGATTTTGATGGGTTGCAGGGTACCAAAGCATCATCAAGTGGATGATGTTGAAGTGTAGGAAGGATCCTTGCTTGATTCTGGTCTTCATTGACTTGGAAGCTTCTAGAATGGATCACTATAGAATTGATCTGGGTAAGGGTTTTAGATGATCACCTGGTGGCTAGAGATTAGATCCAAATTGTATTCCTTCTTAGGATTTGGTGATCTTAAAGTATCATGATCCTAGAGGATGAGCTCCTAGAGTAGCTCATACTACTTCTGAGCAATCAAGTCAAATAGGAGATCAAGACAACTCATCTTACAAACAAATCAACTACTACTAGGGTTACCATGAAGCCTAGCTTGAGGTAAGGTTGATGCATTTTGAAGAGGTTGGATTTTGAATAGGATGAGAGTCCTTGGTATCTCTACCAAGAGTAGAATTCAAAAGCTTACTAAAAGGTTTTCGAGATCCTAGAGGTGAGAGTAGTTGAAGGTTTTGTCTTGAAAACATAAGGAGATTATGGTATATATCTCTCCATAGTTTTGTCAGTAGAAGCTACTAAAATAATTTTGGTTACATAAGCATCTTGGCTCAGGTTTTGAGATGCCAGAACATTTGAGAATATGTAAGATGAGTCAGGATAGTTTTGTTAAATAGCTTTTGTCAACTGATGTTAAGGTAAGGAGTATATCATCTAATACACATTCATATGCATAAGCATATCCAAACAACAAGCAAGCACTTCAGCATTAAATGAGAAAAAGTTTTTGTTCCCCCTGATTTTTGCATTCTGGACAACTAACCAGGGTTGCTGAAATTGGGATGTTACAGAATGTACCAACAGTTGATAACTAAAGGCAGATTGCGACAACAGGGTTGGATGCAACAGATACCAATTGTAATACCTCAGACCTTACGCTCTAAACTCAAGCCTGAATGAACCCAAAGTGGATAGGACATACTACCGTGCGGCCGCGTAGCCACACATAGTAGGCCCACCTCGGGACTAGAGAGAGTGGCGTAATCGACAGGTAAAGCGATCAAACATACACAAATGAGAATGTATGTCAGCGACATACATTAGATATCAGAGCCACACCATCTAAAACAATAGAAACAGAAATATTCAACACCATACGGCAAGATCCAAATATCCTAGATAGATATAATAGTTTAGCATACATCCTCATACATCATGCAACAGAGTATCAAGCGGAAGTGGAAACATGATCCGAGTATGGATAAGAAGCAAATTGATATAAGATACCCTAAAAATAAACACATCCTGCTCACAGATCTCATGGATCTCCATCCCCAGAATCTCTACACCTGATGGTCGTTGCCACCATCATCAGTCTCTTTGACCTAGTAGCCTTCCTGAGAGTATACATGTCCATATGTACCAAATATTTATCATGTGGGACCCTAGGGGTACTCAGGAAGTCTTAATGCTTCTAAAGGGAACAACCTGGGGTGACGCAATTGCAGCAAAAGATAATATCTACAAAGTGCTATGGAGACACACTACACATCTACCCAACTAGATATGGACAGACGCTCGTTAATTAATAACAATAGTTATGTAAGCAACATAAATAAACATCGCTCGCCCTCCTTCTCGCTTACTGACGAGAAGGCGGAAGAACATCCCATCCATTGGCAATTTTAAACCAATTCATGAGTGTTGCACTATTTACTAGACATGTCTTAGTCAAATTAAAGGCGGTACTTTATTTATGCTTGTCTATGATTGAGAAACTATGCTCCAAGTCATCCATAACCGCGGACACAACTTTCAGAAAGATTTACCTTGCAAGGGTGCACAAATAGCAACACACGCACGATCAACCTCGGGAAGAACCCAATAAAACACAACGAGGCCTCACGACAAAGAATTCACAGGATTCATAAATCATTTCAAGGGGCCACCCCACTAAGCTACCCGGAATGAAGTTGGCCTGCTCCAAGATGGTCCCAGGGTTTGTGTAAATTGTTGTAAACAACTGGGAACCCGAAAGTATGACTGGGCTTGTCGATACCGCGAAAACATTCCACGTTCCAAAATAGTACAAGCGCTCCACGCGCAATCATAATTAAAACAGTAAAGCATGGCATAAGTACATGATAGTAATAAAGCCCCAAACTAATTTGTGGACCCAAGAAATAAAGTGTGAATCAAGCTCAGGCGAAGGGGGATCCATAGTCTCCCGTATGTGGATAGTGTGAATAGTCAAGGAATAGGAGTCAAGTACTCGGGGTCCTACGAGACACAAGTGATCTTAAGGTACCAAATAACAGATATTGCTTACCGATGCCTCTTTCATTAGTTATCCCATTACTACTCAGGTTAAGTTGTTTAGGTACCTCGTTATCCAAAGACTCGCACAAACCCAACATTTGCAATTCTACGACTCGGATGGCTCAAACAACTCCTATAGTAATGGCTCATGGGATTGAGGATACAAGCTTCGGTGGGGTTTAAAAGTAAATACTATGCAATACTTTGGATTCGATTTAATACAATCGCGACTCAAAGATGCAAGAATAAGATAGAAGCATGGATACTATATGTATGCAAGCGTGGGGAATTTCTTGCCTGGCAGTTCAGTAGTGGAATAAGAAGGATCCGGTTAATACTCCTAAGGCTCCTGGTATTCTCCTTGCTTAGTGTCTACCCGGATAAAAACCAAACACACAAGGGATGAAATAAATACATTGCACAATCATATAAATCATATGCAACAAGCAAACAAGGTATGCCTTGATGGAATGATGCACAATTGCATGGTATAACATGGCATGGCATGGGTGAGGTGTGGAACAAGAAATAAAGCACTTTATTAATTTATTTAAACATGATTTACTCTCATAAATAGTTCTGATTATTTAATATTCATATGATGCATGCTTTAATTCATATCATGGAATGCATAACCAGAACGGGCTTGTCGCGCTGATCAATTTAGACATATTATTAGTTGAATTTGGAATTATGTAATTAAAGTTATGAAATTATTAGGAAAATGCATTGATTGTCATTTAAATTGTTTTTGATGGCATATTTGAATTCCTGGCATTTTTCTGATCAAAAAACATATATCATTTGCAAAATTTGAATCTATGAATTTGAAATTATTATTAAATGCAAATAATTCGAAAATGGGTCTAATGTCATAGGTTTGACTAGTTAAGGTTGTCTATGGTCAAATTTGAATTTATATTTGAATTCATGTTTAAATTTGAAACACTTTTCATTTTGGAAATTTTGTCAAATTCGAAATATTTTAAAAGATATGAATTGATTTAGATATAGTTTATATTTTGTGTTTATTTTTTATTTTAGAAAAATAGTAGAAACCTTTTGTACTCGCGCATAGCTAGCCACATACGCTAACTAGCGGGCCCAGCGCTAACTCAGCGATGCACTAGCGCAACGGGCTGCACCGGTTTTTCTCACACGCCCAGGGGTTAGTCCTAGACGATGACAAGTGGGGTCAAGTCCCAGGGCTGTGGCTCACGAGCAGAGAGGACGCCACGGGCGGCAGCGTAGCGGATTCGCGAATACCGACAACTCCAGGTATCTTTTTATAAAAAGCCTGGATAGTGCGGGGGTGTATGGCTGACAGGTGGGGTCGACATGTGGACCACGGGTTGCTTCCAAAAATATGCAAGGGGATTTGAGCAAAACGGACAGAGGGTATCGCTTCTCTTCCTTGTTTACTGACGAACTGAACTACACGGCGGCGGCAAAAATACAGCGCCGCGCGGGGTTGAACTAGGGTCGTGGAGCTCGGCTTGATGCGGTAAAACCGCAGCGGTGACTGCGGGTTGGCGATAGGTTAGATGCGGGGCGGGGGTTATAGTGCAGAAGCACGACAACGACGACCGTAAATGGGTCGCGTCAGCAGCGATGATGACGGGCATGGTGGCGTGGCAGACTAGGTTTCCGGGAAGCAAAACGACCACGGCTTGAAGTGGCGTAGCGAGGAGAGCATGCAGTGCACGCTGCTATGCATGGGGTGCACCACAACAACTGCACGACCGCAGGGTGGCGGCGAACAGCGGCGTATGGAAATCATTCGACGAAACGAATGTCGCAACCAGAAAACAACACATGAGAAGGACATGTCCGGGAGGGTCGCGTGCTCACCGCGGGTCCGGTTGTGTAGTCAAACAGGCTCTAGGCGGTGATGATCGATGACGGTGCTGACGAACTCGCTCTAGGGTTTTTCATTGGGCGGCGGCGGTTCTGCGTGTTCTGGGGCTTCTCCTCCTCGACACCGACGCAGGCACGGTCAAGGGCGTCTCACGGTTCTTCCTCGATGGCCTAGGCACCACTATTCTCCGGCTAGCAAGGTGTGGCTGGGGCTAGGGTTTTTCGGGCGGCCAAGGGCATGGAAGGAGAGAGGGGAAGGAGGAACGAAGGGAGGTAACTGGCGGTGGATCTCGATCTGATCAGGAGCGGGGTTGGCAGGTAGATAAAGAGGAAGGCACATGGCTCGGTCGGGTTGCTTTCTCTCTCTATATATCCTCTAGCCGAGAGAGGGAGGAGGGAGAGGGGACCAAAGGGAGCATGCATGGGGGGCTAGCTGGATCACCTTGCTTAGCAAGAAAGATAGGAAGAGATCTATCTTGTAAAGGGTTAGACAGGAACATGCCGTGTGCACCATGGCATGGCTCGGTTTAGGTGTAGGTGGTGTGGTGATCGGGTTAGGGATGGGTCGGGTGTACATAGGTTAGTTAGGTGTAGCATCCCAATTGTCTAACAATTGTAATGTCACTTGCCTAGTCTATATTGTTACATCCGACATGTCATTTATTGCATCATCGTTATATCATGCTCATGTCATCATGCCACCCTGCATTTAAGCATCATATAAAACCCCTCTTTTTGATTCTTATCCCATATGCATTATATATTGTATTTGCTTCTTGATATATTGTATTTGCTTCTTGATAAATTGCTTGATTCCCAATTTGAGTTGTGGGCATGTATATTTGCTTGATTCCACCTAATAACCTGATAAGGGACCTTCTCATAATAATGTTGTTATAAATTCCAACATGCATGGGTATATGGGCTCCTTATTTATTTGCTTGAGTTTAAACCATGCCCATGTATTAATGTGTGGATCCTTGCCACAATATCAATCTATACACTTGCCTCCATGATCTTACTTGAATACCACCATCTATAGCATAAGGGAGTCCGTATTTGAATCTTTGTGAATTTAAATCCTGCCTACATGCTATATGATGGATTCGTATCGTCTACATTGGTATTACAGATTTTATTCCACTTGTTTTGATTCAAACCATGCCAAAATGGAAATCCTCTATATAAATATTACTATATATCATTCTAGTGCTTAAGTACTCTCTTATTCCTACATGCATGTGTGTCTATGTTGTTTTCACAAAATAGAGACACATGCAACCTAAAAGCACCCCTCCTAGTACAAGAAATCACAAGACCATATGAGATTCTTTTTGCTTCTTATTTGACTAATTTTGAAATTTGGCTCTGTTTTACTTATGGTCAAACTCAAATCAAGCAAATTTAATCTAGCTAAACATTCTCTGTCTTTCTTGTCCTAAGCTAGTCCTTTTACCTATCTCCACTAATGTCATGACACGTGCACTAACACACACACTCTCTAAGCTCACACACTTTTTCTTCCTAGCTAGCTAGCTAACCCAACCATCCACTTATCATGTTTGGTGCAGCAAACCGAGTCCATACATGGTGCCACCATCGATCAACCCGAGCTATCTACCCTGAAGCAACCGAGTAGCCAGGCTATTACTACCCAATCCCCGCAAGGTGAACCAAACCCCGACCCTCCTCTCTGTTCCAGCCACACCCAATGGAGACCCCATTGACCTGTCCCTGCTTCTCTCCCTCCTTTTTCTGATCACGTGAGCCTCTCCCATGCGGAACTCGTGAACCCTCGGCTTTGCTTCCCTCCTGTCCATGCAAGCAGAGATGGCACCATCCACCCCATCAGCCTCAACCACTCCATCCTCCCCCGATCTAGATCTTGAACTACCCTTCTTCTACTCCCTTGCCTAGATCCGGCCATCACCTGTCCCCGGTGACCTGGACCTTCCCAAGGCAGGCCAAGTGCATCAGCAGACTCCCCTTCTTCCTCTTCTTCAACCTGAATGCAGAGCAGCACGATCAGCGCGTCGGAAGACGCTCGCTGCCACTGTGCCGCCATGGTCACCGCCGCCATCTCTTGCATCTTCCAGTTGTCTCCGTCTCTCTCGAGCTCCACCGACTTCCTCTGAAACATCTCGGTGAGCTGCTCGTTCTCCATGTGCCCTCCTCCTGTTTTTTTGGTTTCCTCCCATGGCCATGAATGCAATAGATCACCTCATGTTAGTTGTCGTCTTGTGCCGATCGCCGTCAACGTGGTCAACACCAAGCTCAGCCACCATGTCAGCAAGGTCCGCCTTGACGTATCTGACCTCCAGCACTAGGCCATGGTCCTTTCCACTACTGGCATTTCCTTCATGTTGCACGCTCTGCCGCTCGCCACCACCGACACGCGTGCGCACACCTGCTGTTGCTGCATGATCTGTTCCATTCGTCCTAGTCCACAACTCCGACCACTTCTGGAGACACCAAGGACACCAACCAGTAGCCCTAGCATCCCTCTTTCTAAAGAATCAAACGATGCCCTAAACAGACTTCTACAATGGTAGGAATCATCCAGCAAAGTCGGAAGAAAATCATCATTAATCTGCAATTGTCTGTCCGTCAGTCTAAGATCGGCTCCTTACCTATGTTTCCACCTCTGTATTGGCCACCTCCGTCCAGCTCTGGTGCCGTTATGCACACCTCTAGAAAGAGGGTATCTATAACTTTTCTATTAACAGAAATCCACAAAATAATTAAAAAGGGGTATTTTGTATATCTTTTTATTGGTAAATCCAAATAATGCATACAATATATGTTTTTGAATCAAAAAATGCCATGAATTCAAATATGCCATCAAAAATAATTTGTGAACAAGTTAAAATTTCTAAATTATTTAAATGCCAACAAATGCCTTTTCTTAATAAAGCTATAACTTTAATTCCGTAATTCCGAATTTGACAAATAATATGTCTAAATCGATCAGCGCGACGAGCCCGTTCTGATTATGCATTCCATGGTATCAATTGAATCATGCATCATGTAAATACTTAAAAACCTGAATGGTTTATGCAAGTAAAACTTGACCAAATAATCAATAAAATGCTTATGTATTGTTCCTACAGCTCACCCATGCCATGCTATGTTATACCATGTAAATTGTGTATCATCCTATCATGGCATACTTTGTTTGCTTGTTGCATATGATTTATATGATTGTGCAATATATTTATTTTGGCCCCTTGTGTGTTTGGTTTTTATCCGGATAGACACTGAGCAAGGAGAATACTAGGAGCCTGAGGAGTATTACCCGGATCCTCTTATTCCACAACTAAACTGCTAGGCAAGCGATTCCCCATGCTTGCATATATATAGTACCTATGCTTCTATCTTACTCTTGCATCATTGAGTCGCGATTGCATTAAATTGAATCCCAAGTATTGCATAGCCTTTACTTTTAAACCCCACCAAATCTTGTTCCTCTGTAACACCCTCGAATCGGCCCTATGCAAGTTTTAGCGATTCCCGCCAAACCTGCATAGAAACGATTCAAGGGTGTTACAAAGTGGTATCAGAGATCAGCAGTTGCGATACCCCACTGGTCCAGCATGTAGGATAACCTAGCTAATGGACGTTGTAGAGTGTCAAACTATTTTTTTTAAATCGGTTGGATAGATCTGATTAGGTCTGCTTTTACTTCTCACCCCTATGCTATTCTCCTCTTACCTCTGCATGTTTTGAATCTGCTCTCTTATCTTTTCTTCAAGTCCAGGAATTCTCGTGGTTGGGTTTCCGTCGTACCTTCAGGGTTTCGCTTCCTCCTTTGGTAACGGTGCTTCTACATCCGGTCTTCATGCTATCTGAGGAATCCTTCATTTGTTGGACTTCTCTTTGTTCCTTCTTGTGCCTTCCGGTGTTTTCCAACACGACGACCTCATCTACATTAGATCCGATGAAACCCTGCATCAATCCTTTGTTTCTGAACCTCGCTTGTCAAGATCTTCAGTCTGATTTCGAGAGTTGATTGCATAATTCTACTATTCATGTACAGAGTAATGCTTTGAGTGCGAGATGGAGTCATGACCATACCACTACTCTTATCATTCACTCTGCACATTGAATTGGTGGATCTATGCAATTTACTCCTTCCACTGAAGTTAGAGGTAGCCTTGTGACCTCTTTCTTCGTCTTTGTTTCTCCGGAGTGTTCTCGACGAATGTGAGCAACGACCTCTTGTTGGTGGTGTTGGAGATTCCAATATGGAGCAAGAATATTTGTTAGTGGTGCAGCGAGGATCTATATGAAGCGAGAAGATCCAGATCATCGGCCTTCTTCCCCGTACCATGAGGCGGATCTCGAGGGCGAGATCCATTGTTAGTGGTGTCGAATTGTAGCACCCCGGTAAAACCACTACTAGAAAATTGCTTGGTGTTTATCTTTTGTGCATCATCATGATTGCATGCTCATGTCATCATGCCACATTGCATTTGAGCATCATCATGATCAAACATATGTTTTCCAAAAACTATTTTTCTAAAAGCCTATCTTGTTTTTCTAAATACCCTCCCGTCTTTATCTCAAATCAAAACCCCCGTCTTTTTGGATCTTTGGTTTTTCTAAAAACTATTTGCAAACGTCTGTTAAAAATAAAACAGATAAAAATGTTTTGTCTGGGACAGGCAGCCCAGCCATTAGGCCAGGCCACCTACAACCTCGGCCCAGCTAACTAAAACTAAACCTTGCCAAACCCTAGACCAGACCCAAACCCTAGCCTAACCGGTCCACCCAGCCTCCACACACACTTTGGCCGCCGCCACACCACTCCCGCCACACCACTACCCTGCCCGCACGTCGCAACCCCTAGCCCCACCATCTCGCTCCCCTGGTCGCACACGACCGACGTGAACCGTCCAGCTCCTCACCTCTCGCGAACCGCACCCAGCACCACCACCATCTCCCTCTCCCCCGACGGAATCCCCAATCCCCGCGGTCAACCCACCCGCAAGCCCCTGCTCGCCACGCTCCTCGCTTCCCGTCGCCGCTGCTAGATCCCCAGGCCGCGCCATCACCACTGCTCCCCTCACCCTGCTCACTGGGCTGCCGTCCCTGAAGCCCCGCAATCGCGTGCCCGTCTCTGACGAGCCCCTGCACCTTGCCGTCTAGAGCCAACCTCCGTCGTGCGTCACCACGTCGCCCTTTGCCGCCTGCGCCCTTTGCATCGCCGCGAGGCCCGACCCTCCTCTGCAGCAGCTCGAGCTTGAGCACCCTCGCCCCCGTCATGCGCGGTTCCCGGCTCTACATTGACCCCTGCCTCTGCCCTTCTCGGTCGCGCCTTGCAGGTGCCGGTCCACCACGGACGCCGCTCGGGCCCCGCGTCTTCCTCATCCCGCGAGCACCGCCACCGCCTGCTTCCTCGTGCCCTTGGCCCCCACCCCCAGCATTGCCGCCACCACCGGCGAGCCTCTGTCGCCCTTCTCCATGACCCCGAGTCTCTGCGTCGTGCCGGTCGCCATCCTCCGTTGACCTCCGCCCTGCGCCAAGCACACCACCGCCACGACGCACCAGATCAAGTTTGCCTCCCATTTCCGGACGACTAGGACGGCCTCATGCCCGCACGTATCCTTGCTACCTTGCTCAGGCTCTGTTGGTCCTCTGTTTTTTCCATGTTGTTACGATGTATGTTGAGGGATGGTGTTGCTAGTGTACCTAGATGCGGTGACAGTGTGGTGGGCTTGGCTACATCGGCTACCTCAACCTCGTCCGGGAATCTGAAGAATCGGTGTGATGCTATCTAAAGACCACGTGGCTAGGTGTAGCTCTTGGTCACCACCGGAGAGGCAAGACCGACCCATAACAAGTGCATCGACTCCCCGTTTGTCGTCAAGATCTACTTCTCGGATGCCAAGTCCCCATTCTCGAAACCGAAGACTCCGGTCCCGCAAACCCGAAGACATATCATGGATCCGAGGACCGAACCCCATCGAACCCCCGGTGAACACCAAGATCTTCGACCCCTAATGTGATCCCCTTTCCGAGCCCTATTTTATAAATTGACATATATATGAATTGTTGCATATCAATTGTACATGCTTGCATACATATTTCGCGGGTCCTGGTTGTATAGTCGATTCACCTCATAATTAAATATGGAGACCATATGCGAGATATTCTAGTCTTATATTGGCTCCATTTAAATTTGTGTAGCAAACCGGTGCCATGATTGCCTAGCTAATTCCACATTTAATTTGCGGGGTAGTTAAACAACATGAACCTTCTATTTAATTGTCGGGACCCCGGTTCCGCTTAATATTGCCTAATTGCATTGCATCTTTCCCATGTCATGCATCATATCATAAACATGTCGATTCTCTGCCGTATTATTAAATAGTGCATCCGGTGTTTCTTTTAGTGTTTTGTTCTTCGCGGATTAGGTCGTTGAGTGGATGCGAGTATCGACAAGTTCTTCGGATATGAACCTTCGGCAGTGTTTCCCAGGCGAGCATTCTCCCTCTTTCTACCTATTTTACATTTATAGTCTTTACTTCCTCCTGTTGATCTATTGCTATCCGTGTTGTGATGCTTTAGTTTCCGTGCACCATTTATATTCCCTGCAGCCTCTATATTGCCTTGGACACATCCTATTGCCTGTTGTTTGATAGATAGTCAGCCTTGCGTGTCGTAGTTGCTTGCTCAAGTGCTGCTTCGTGTCGTTGTTGTTCCACCATTGTTGGAAGGTTGGCACATGCTAAATGGTGGAGATGCTTGATGGTGGAGATGATCATGACTTTAAATACAACTGTTAAAATGCTGGGAATAGATATAATTAATGCAGAGGCACCGGTGGGCAATAGATAATATTTGGTTTTTAACCGCTCACTTGTGTCCCGTAGGCCCCGAGTACTTGATACCTGTTCCTTGACTATCGCACTATCCGCATGTGGGACCATGAATCCCCTTAGCCAGAGATTGATTCATTTCTTATTTCTTGGGGCCACAAACTAGTTTGGGGCTTTATTACTATCATGTACTTATGCCATGCTTTACTTCTTTATTTAAAATTGTGCATGGAGCACCTATACTGTTTTGGATCGTGCCACGTTTTCGCGGTATCGACAAGCCCAGTCACACTTTCGGGTTCCTAGTCGTTTACAGCCGTCGTCACAAAACCTAGGTCTGTCTCGGAGCCGGCCAACTTCGTCGCGGGTAGCTTAGTGGGGTGGCCCCCTGAAATATTTTATGAATCCTGTGATTGCTTTGTCGTGAAAGCCTTGTTGGGTTTTTATTTAGTTTTTCCGAGGTTGATCGTCTGTGTGTTGCTATTTGTGCACCCCTGCAGGGTAAATCTTTCTGAAAGCCGTGTCAGTGGTTATGGACGACTTGGAGCACAGTATCTCGATCATAGACAACTATAACTAAAGTTGTGTTGTGAATTTGACTTAAATATATGACTAGTAATCAGCTTCACTATAATGGAATGGATATAAAAGTGCCAACTACTGGAGGAATTGGGGTGTATCATGTCATGTTATACCTGCCTAGTAAGTATTGCAACTACATGGAATGGTTAAATAAAACTGCCCACTACTTATGCTATCAGGATGACTCATACTATCCATATCTGAATAGTAAGTGTTGCAACTATAATGGAATGAATAAAATTGCCAACTATGTGAGTTCCTCGGTTTGACTTCCTCGTTTGGTCTCGAGGGGGAATACCAGGATGGGTATGATTGGTGTTAGTATCAGGTTGGTCCCGAATAGGTCTTTCTTATCCCTCTCTAATACCCGACAGTGGTTTCGAGTCTCTATAGGTTGTTTAGTGCATGCTTCGCTACCGCTTCAGTCCACCATACCTATGTAGGCGAGAGCCTTGCTAATTCCAGCCTCAATCGGCCTCGATCTACCGCTCTCGTTTTTCCTTTGCCCATTGTCGGCACCCTTTTGTTTTAGCAGGTATAAGTTCGACGTCGTTAGCAGGGTTACCCTTCCGGCTTGGCCTAGGCAAGGTTATGGACGCCATTGGTTATTCTTTAGGGCTCTTGGCTCAATTTGCTTCTTATCCGTACTCGGATGTTGTATCGTTTTCAAGGTGATTTGGATCTTTGTATTGTATATCTGTATTCTTGACTCATGGTGTCGTTTTTGTATATACATGTTTTGTGGGTTCCACCGTGGACTATTGTGTAATGATATTACTTCGTTTTCCACCCGCACGCAAGTGCCTGGTGGGCATCTTTGAATTGTTTCTATGCAGGTTTGGCAGGAATCGCTAAAACTTGCATAGGGACGATTCAAGGGTGTTACATCCTCCATCCCATGAGTCATTACTACAGGAGTTGATTGAGTCATGCGAGTCATAGAGTTGCATGTGTTGGGTTTGTGCGAGTCTTTGGATAATGAGATACCTAAACAACTTAATCTGAGTAGTAATGGGATAACTAATGAAAGAGGCATCAGTGAGCATTATCTGCTATTTGGTTATTTAAGATCACTTGTGTCCCGTAGGACCCCGAGTACTTGATTCTTGTTCCTTGACTATTCGCACTATCCACATACGGGAGACCCTATGGATCCCCTTTGCCTAAGCTTGATTCACACTTTATTTCTTGGGGCCACAAACTAGTTTTGGGCTTTATTACTATCCTTTACATATGCCTTGCTTTACTGCTTTATTTACGATTGTGCGTGGAGCACCTGTATAGTTTAGGAATTCCGGAGTGTTTTGCGGTATCGACAAGCCTAGTCACACTTCCGGATTCCCAGACGTTTACAGCCATTGGCACAAACCTTGGGTCTGTCTCGGAGCCAGCCAACTTCGTTGCGGATAGCTTAATGGGGTGCCCCCCTGAAATAATTCATGAATCATGTGAATGCATTGTCGTGACGCCTGGTTGCGTTTTATTTGGTTCTTCCCGAGGTTGATCGTGTGTGTGTTTCTATTTGTGCACCCCTGCAGGGTAAATCTTTCTGAAAGTCGTGTCCACGGATATGGACGACTTGGAGCACAGTTTCTCGATCATAGACAAGCATAACTAAAGTACCGCCTTTAATTTGACTAAGACATGACTAGTAATTAGTGCAACACTCCTGGAATGATTAATAAAATTGCCAATGGATGGGATGTTCTTCCGCCTTCTCGTCGGTAAGCGAGAAGGAGGACAAGCAAGGTCAAATTATGTTGCTTATATAACTGTCGATATTAATTAACGAGTGTTCGTCCATCTCTGGTTGGGCGTGTTCGTAGCGTGCTCTATAGCACTTTGTAGATATTATCTTTCGTTGCCATTGCGTCACCCTAGGTTGTTCCCTTTAGAGGCATTAAGACTTACTGAGTACCCCTAGGGTCTCACACGATAAATATTTGGTTTAGATGGATAGGTATACTCTCAGGAAGTCTACTGGGTCAAAGAGAACGATGATGGTGGCAACGACTATCAGGTGTAGAGATTCCAGGGATGGAGATCCGTGAGATCTGTGGGCGGGATGTGCTTATTTTCAGGGCATCTTATGCCGATTTGCTTCTTATCCGTACTCGGATCATGTTTTCTGCTTCCGCTTGATACTCTGTTGCATGATGTATGAGGAGATATCCTAAACTATTATATCTATCTAGGATATTTGGATCTTACCGTATGGCGTTGAATATTTTTGTTTCTATTGTTTCTAGATGGTGTGACTTTGATATCTATTGTAAGTCACATAGAAACATACTCATTTGTGTATGTCGTGGTCGTGTTACCTGTCGCTTATGCAGCTCGCTCTTGTCCCAATGTTCTTGAAAGTGGATAGGATGGTCGGCCGGTACTGTGCCCTGCTCCGCTTCGATGGGCCTACACGTGGGTGGCCTTGGGCCTTCGCGGTAGAATCCCTTATCCACTTTTGGGTTCATCCAGGCTCGTGCTTAGAGCATAATGTCTGAGCTATTACAATTGGTATCAGAGCCATTCAACCCTTCAGGGTCTCAACCAAGATGGTCGTTGTCAGTATAGAAAATATTTTGGTAGTTATTTATACTAGGGAAAAGCTAAAAGTGAGAGTAGGACTGCTTCCATTTTTCTTCTTACCCACCCACCTACCCTTTTCTGGTAAGGAAGTGTAATGTTTGTCTATCCTCTTCTAAAAATTCAAATTAGGATTCACGTGCTTGGGGTTTCCATAGTACCATAGGATGTATGTGTAATTCTTAGTCTATCTATTGCATCCAACTTTGTTGTCACAATCTTCCTTTGGTTATGAACTATTGGTATATTCCATACCGACAGACTTTGTGTAAACTGACGTGATCTATCCAACTCGTTGTAAACCAATGTGATTTGTCTTACTCTTTGATACCGACACAATCTTGTCAAGGGTGTTCATCATTCCTGCATGCTTTCACACAATGTGGAGTGCTAATCTCTATCAGTTAAGTTATTTTTCGTATCTATTGGTATTTTAATGCCGAAAAACGCGGAATTTTTTTCTTTGATACATCTATGTTTCCACACTCCTTTCAGTCGTGTTTGACATCCTATCTATCTTCTCTTGTCGACATGTGTATGTTAACTCGATCTTTTGCTACCGATGCTTCAATCTAAAGTTTCCAGTTCATCTTCAATTCTTTTGGGCTAAATGCATAACTTGTGTTGATCCGATGCTTGCAATTGTAATTTGATGCTAGGTATAGCTATATGACACCTATCATGAGTGGAATATGGTCAATGCTATTAATCTAATTCTCTAAATGATTATGGTTATCTCTTGTGATTTTGAGTTATACTAGGATCATATCTTTATCATTTCCAAGTATCTTTGGCAATCTGAAGATTCTTAAGGCACTATGGTGGATTATCATCCGTTATCATGCTTCACTTCCTTTGAAATCCATATCTGGAAGGTTCTCTTTGATACGAGAGAACTGATCCTTTCATGTATGGTAGCTTTGCTTAATGTTTGATTTATCATCGATTCTTATCCAAAATCTCTTGGTCTTTTCGACCGGTGATCCGATCAACAAGGTGAACAAGTCGGTATCCTTTCTCTTCCGAAGGGCTAGATAATCTATTCTGCTAGTGAATCTTTTCAACACAAATCCTTGCTCGTAACGTTGATCTTTCAAAGAGCGTTGAGCTCAGAAAGGGTTTTGAGCATTCATTCATTCTCTCGCCTCGTGAACTTGGTATTCTTGGAACGCCTCGATAATTCTTGGTGGTATATCTTGATGATATGCTTGTCTATTCTATATCAATGGAAAAACATATTCTTCTTTTTCTCTCAAGCTTTGTGAACATCGTCTGTGTGCAAAATTCTCAAAGTGTGAATTTCAACTTCTTGAAGTCGCCTATCTCGGGCACATCCTTCTGCTAAAGACACTGCTACAATTATGGAATCATCAAGTCAATTGTTAATTCCATCCTCCACCTTCAATCAAATCCGGAGCTTTTCCTTGTTTGGCAAGTTATCATCGTCGTTTCGTTGAAGTTTCCCAAGACTACTAAATCTCTCTCAGATATTCTTAAGAAGGACAAGAAACTATGTTGATCTTCCGCTCATCAAGAAACCTTTTGAAACCCTCTCGATTTATATTCTATTATCATTCCGCCGGATGCCACGAAGAATTTCTAGATCTTTCATAATTCTTCTATTCAAGTTTCGAGTGCTATCCTTAATCTATATGTTGAATCTTTTACTTGTCTCTGTGAACTTCGTTCATATCTTTTTCGATGGCGTGGGACTTCTGACACGACGACAACATCATCATCTTTATCTGCTTGGATCTGACAAAATGTTGGCATTGTATCCTTGACTTCTTACGGAGCTTTATGAATTCTTCTTGTCAAGATCCTCAGTCTAAAATTCGAGAGTTAGGTTGCATGATTTTATTATTCATGTACGGAGTAATGCTTTGGGTGCGGGATGGAGTAGCTACCATGCCACTACTCTTATCATTCGCTCTTGTACATTGAATTGGCGGATTAATGCGATTTCACTCATTCCATGGAAATTAGAAGTGGCCTTTATCTCTTGAGACTTTTACTTCCGCCTTTATCTTTCCAGAGTGCTCTCTCAAGGAACACAGTCAATACCTCTTGTTGGTGGTCTCGTTTATTGCTAGATGGAGCAAAATCTTTAACAATCTGGTGGAAACAAATGCAAAATCTTACCTGATACTCTATAGTCTACCGGAGCTCGACATCGTCCAACAAGATGGATGCAAGATATATCCGACTTCAATTGTCAACTCCTTTTCTCTTGGTAAAGCCAATTATGGTCGATGCCATCAATCACAAAATATATTGCAATAACCTCATGGTCAAGCCAAGCAAGAAGCATCTCTACAATAAACTCTAGATATTCATCATTCAACTTCTTCTCAGGATTCCACCATAAACTAGCATCACCTACTTCTCTTGAAGATATATCTGCGCACCTCAATTGCATGATCCTTTGGTTCTTAACGATGCAAGAAGAAGCTAATCTGAGAAGTCCTCAATTCTAATATTTTATGTTGATATCAAGAATCTCTATGGTTTGAAGGCGGTGTTGTGTTGTTTTTCCGAACTTCATTTCTTAAATCTGAGGGAAGTACCTTCTCCAAAGTCACTCTTTCTTCCGGTGAAACAAAGAATCATCTTCACTTGTAGTTGTCGATCTTTAAACCTATCGAGGTGCCTTACCCTTCGGCTTGAAGGGGGAGATTACCTTCTAGTTGGCTGGAGTTTTCTCTTGTAACAACTTTTTCGAAGTTCTCTATGGCTGCAATACTATATTCCACATCTTTGGGTATCCAGGAGAAAATTTTCTCCTCGATACATCATCTTTTCATAATTCTTTCAACAAGTGGTTCAATTATTTTATCATGTTTCTCAAGAGAATTGGAGCTATGTTCATCCTATCTTCCTCATCTCACAACAATCCTCCAGGTTCTTTAAGTCCTTTGTTGCTAAGAAGCAAAACTCAAGACTCGCAAAAAGTCTACCAAGTTTTGCAAGGAGTAATGGTTGCACCATTCCGTTGTTCATCAACATGGGAACGTGAGGATCACCTTCGTTCCGAACACCCGCCTCTCTTTGTGTGTTTTCTTTTTCCTTAGGAATCTCGGGGCGAGATTCTTGTTAAGTGGGGGAGAGTTGTAGCATCCCAATTGTCTAATAATTGTAATGCTACTTGCCTAGTATATATTGCTACATCCTACATGTAATTTATTGCATCATCGTTATATCATGCTCATGTCACCATGCCACCTTGCATTTTAGCATCATATAAAACCCCTATTTTTGGTTCTTATCCCATATGCATTATATATTGTATTTGCTTCTTGATATATTGTATTTGCTTCCTGATAAATTGCTTGATGCCCAATTGGAGTTGTGGGCATGTATATTTGTTTCATTCCACCTAATAACCTGATAAGGGACCTTCTCATAATATGTTGTTATAAAATTCCACCATGCATGGGTATATGGGCTCCTTATTTATTTGCTTGAGTTTAAACCATGTCCATGTATTAATGTGTGGATCCTTGCCACAATATCAATCTATACACTTGCCTCCATGATCTTACTTGAATACCACCATCTATAGCATAAGGGGGTACTTATTTGAATCTTTGTGGATTTAAATCCTGCCTACATGCTATATGATGGATTCTTATCTTCTACATTGGTATTATGGATTTTATTCCACTTGTTTTGATTCAAACCATGCCAAAATGGAAATCCTCTACCTTAATATTACTATATATCATTCTAGTTCTTAAGCACTCTCTTATTCCTTCATGCATGTGTGGCTATGTTGTTTTCACAAAATAGAGACACATGCAATATAAAAGCACCCCTCCTAGTACATGCAATCACAAGCCTATGTGAGATTCTTTTTGCTTCTTATTTGAATATTTTTGAAACTTGGCTCTATTTTACTTATGGTCAATCTCAAATCAAACAAATCTAATCTAGCTAAACCTTCTCTCTCTTTCTTGTCCTAAGCTAGTCCTTTTAACTATCTCCAGTAATGTCATGACCCATGCATGTGCATGCACTAACACACACACCCTCTAAGCTCACACACTTTTTCTTCCTAGCTAGGTAGCTAATCCAACCATCCATTTACCATGTTTGGTGAAGGAAACCGAGTCCATACATGGTGCAACCATCGACCAGCCCCAGCTATCTACCCTGAAGCAACCGAGTAGCCTGGCTGCTGCTACCCAATCCCCGCAAGGTGAACCAAACCCCGACCCTCCTCTCTGTTCCAGCCACACCCGGTGGAGACCCCATCGACCTGTCCCTGCTTCTCTCCCTCCTTTTTCTGATCACGTGAGCCTCGCTCACGCCGAACTCGTGAACCCTCTGCTTCGCTTCCCTCCTGTCCACGCAAGCAGAGACAGCACCATCCACCCCATCAGCTTCAACCACTCCATCCTCCCCCGATCTAGATCTCGAGCTACCCCTCTTCTACTCCCTCGCCTAGCTCCGGCCACCACCTGTCCCCGGCAACCTGGAGCTTCCCAAGGCAGGCCAAGTGCATCAGCAGACTCCCCTGCTTCCTCTTCTTCAACATGAACGCAGACCAGCACGATCAGCACGCCGGAAGACGCTCGCCGCCGCCGTGCCGCCATGGTCACCGCCGCCATCTCCTGCCTCTTCCGGTCGTCTCCGTCGCTCTCGAGCTCCACCGACGTCCTCTGAACCATCTCGGTGAGTTGCTTGTTCTCCATGTGCCCTCCTCCTGTTTTTTTGGTTTCCTCCCATGGCCATGAACGCAATAGATCAACTCATGTCCGTTACCGTCTTGTGCCGCTCGCCGTCGACGTGGTCAACGCCAAGCGCAGCCACCATGTCAGCAAGGTCCGCCTCGACGTATCTGACATCCAGCACCAGCCCACAATCCTTTCCACTACCGGCGTTGCCTTCCCGTTGCACGCTCGCACGCTCTGCCGCTTGCCACCGCCTACACGCGTGCGCACACCTGCTGTTGCTGCATGATCTGTTCCACTCGTCCTAGTCCAGAACTCCGACCACTTCTGGCGAAACCAAGGACACCAACCTGTAGCCCTATCATCCCTATTTCTACAGAACCAAATCATGCCCTAAACGGAGTTCTACTGTGGTAGGAATCATCCAGCAAAGTCGGAAGAAAATCATTAGTAATCTGCAATTGTCTGTCTGTCAGTCTACGATCGGTTCATGTACCTCTGTTCCCGCCTCTATATCGGCCACCTCCGTCCAGCTTTGGTGCCGATATGCACACCTCTAGAAAGAGGGTATCTCCCTCTATCATCCAAGCCCGGCCTTGCTCAAAACAATGAACTACAGCGATAGGAATCAACTGACGAAATCGACACGAACTCGCGGTAATTTCTGAATTCATCCGCTAGTCTGAATCCCCTCTGTTCACGTCAAGATTCCGAGAGATAAAGCCCAGATATGGTGAAGATTACTTGACAAAAATTGTTACCAGATGTCTCAGATAGCCCCAGGTTCAAACCACACCTCAAACCAAGATCTACAGCTCTCGTTCTTGCCCACACAATATCATCCAATCTCACAGAAACCTGATAGCGGCTTCAGTTAACGCTGTAGTCTTCAGTTTCTCAGTCTCGCACCCGACTACTTCTCTTAAAAAGACGTCGCGTCCAAATTCGAACACCAAAGTGCATCGTAGCCCAGTGGTTTGTTCCATGATTCCAAGCTGGGCCGCCAACTGAGAGGTCCATGGATCAAGTTCTTGGTACTTCCCTTTCTACCTTTTTCTTGATTTAACCCAACTAACACCTGGGCCACCTCTGTCAGGTGCACAGCCAATCACCCCACCATCCCATGTCCAGTCAGCAACCCAGGTCCACGTGTCATAGACGTGGGCTAATACTATCTGTGTGACAAAAGTCCCAGAACCTTTTATATTTAACAAAAATCCAGAAAATGATTAAAAAGGGGTATTTTGTATATCTTTTTATTAATAAATCCAAATAATGCATACGATATATCGATATATGTTTTTGAATCAGAAAAATGTCATGAATTCAAATATACCATCCAAAATAATTTTTGATCAAAGTTAAAATTTCAAAACTTTTTCTTGATTTAACCCAACTAACACCAGGCCACTCGCCGTGTGCACCAATCACCCCACCATCCCATGTCCAACAAGAACCCAGTCCACGTGTCATAGACGTGGGCTAATACTATCTGTGTGACAAAAGTCCCAGAACCTTTTATATTTAATAAAAATCTAGAAAATGATTAAAAAGGGGTATTTTGTATATCTTTTTATTGATAAATCCAAATAATGCATATGGTATATGTTTTTGAATCTGAAAAATGCCATGAATTCAAATATACCATCCAAAATAATTTTTGATCAAAGTTAAAATTTCAAAAAAAATTATTGTTTAACCCAACTGACACCTGGGTCACCTTTGTCAGGTGCACAGCCATTCACCCCACCATCCCATGTCCAGTCAGCAACCCAGGCCCATGTGTCATAGACGTGGGCTAAGACTCTCCGTGTGACAAAAGTCCCAGAACCTTTTCTATTTAATAGAAATTCAGAAAATGATTAAAAAAGGGTATTTTGTATATCTTTTTATTGGTAAATCCAAATAATGCATACAATATATGTTTTTGAATCAGAAAAATGCCATGAATTCAAATATGCCATCCAAAATAATTTTTGAGCAAGTTAAAAATTTCGAAACTATTTAAATGCCAACAAATGCCATTTCTTAATAAATCTACAAATTTAATTCCATAGTCCCAAATTCGACAAATAATATGTCTAAATCGATCAGCGCGACGAGCCCGTTCTGATTATGCATTTGATGATATCAATTGAAGCATGCATTATATAAATTCTTAACAACCTGAATGGTTTATGCAAGTAAAACTTGATCAAATAATCAATAAAATGCTTATTTATTGTTCCTACACCTCATCCATGCCATGCTATGTTATACCATGTAAAATGTGCATCATCCCATCATGGGATACTTTGTTTGATTGTTGCATGTGATTTATATGATTGTGCAATGTGTTTATTTTGGCCCCTCGTGTGTTTGGTTTTTATCCGGTTAGACACTAAGCAAACAGAATACCAAGAGCCTTAGGAGTATTATCCATATCCTCTTATTCCACAACTGAACTGCCAGGCAAGCAATTCCCGATGCTTTCATACATATAGTACCTATGCTTCTACCTTACTCTTGCATCATTGAGTCGCGATTGCATTAAATTGAATCCTAAGTATTGTACGACCTTTACTTTTAAACCCCACTGAAGCTTGGTCCTCCATCCCATGAGCCATTACTAGAGGAGTTGATTCAGATATGTGAGTCGTAGAATTGCATGTGTAGGGTTTGTGCGAGTCTTTGGGTAATGAGGTACCTAAACAACTTAATCTGAGTAGTAATAGAATAACTAGTGAAAGAGGCATCGGTGAGCATTATCTGCTATTTGGTTCTTTAAGCTCACTTGTGTCCCGTAGGACACCTAGTACTTGATTCCTATTCCTTGACTATTCGCACTATCCACATATGGGAGACCCTATGGATCCCCCTTTGCCTGAGCTTGATTCCCGCTTTATTTCTTGGGGCCACAAACTAGTTTGGGGCTTTATTACTATCATGTACTTATGCCATGTTTTACTGCTTTATTTACGATTGTGCATGGAGCACCTGTACTGTTTAGGAATTGCGGAGTGTTTTCGCCGTATTGACAAGCCTAGTCACACTTTCGGTTTCCCAATCATTTAAACTCATTGGCGCAAACCTTGGGTATATCTCGAAGCTGGCCAACTTCGTTGTGGGTAGCTTAATGGGGTGTCCCCCTGAAATAATTTATGAATCCTGTGAATGCATTGTCGTGAGGCCTCGTTGCGTTTTATTTGGTTCTTCCCGAGGTTGATCGTCTGTGTGTTGCTATTTGTGCACCCCTGCAGGGTAAATGTTTCTGAAAGCCGTGTCCGCGGTTATGGAGGACTTGGAGCATAGTTTCTCGATCATAGACAAGCATAACTAAAGTACCGCCTTTAATATAACTATGACATGACTAGTAATTAGTGCAACACTCATGGAATGGTTAATAAAATTGCCAACGGATGGGATGTTCTTCTGCCTTCTCGTCGGTAAGCGAGAAGGAGGACGAGCAAGGTTAAATTATGTTGCTTATATAACTGTTTGGTATTAATTAACGAGCGTCAGTCCATCTCTGGTTGGGAGGGTGCGTAGCGTGTCTCTATAGCACTTTATAGATATTATCTTTCGCTGCCATTGCATCACCCCAGGTTGTTCGCTTTAGATGCATTAAGACATGCTGAGTACCCCTAGGGTCTCACACGATAAATATTTGGTTCAGATGGACATGTATACTCTCAGGAAGGCTACTGGGTTGAAGAGACCGATGATGGTGGCAACGACTATCAGGTGTAGAGATTTTGGGGATGGAGATCCGTGAGATCTATGGGCGGGATGTGCTTATTTTAGGGCATCTTATGTCGATTTGCTTCTTATCCGTACCCGGATCATGTTTCCGCTTCCGCATGATACTCTGTTGCGTGATGTATGAGGAGATATCCTAAACTATTATATCTAGAATATTTGGATCTTGCCGTATGGCGTTGAATATTTTTGTTTCTATTGTTTCTAGATTGTGTGACTCTGATGTTTATTATAAGTCCTAGACATACATACTCATTTTTGTATGTTGTGGTCGTGTTACCTATCGCTTACGCCGCTCACTCTTGTCCCGATGTTCTTGAAAGTGGATTGGGTGGTTGGTCGGTACCATGTCCTGCTCCACTTCGATGGGCCTACATGTGGGTGGCCTTGGGCCTCTGTGGTAGAATCTCTTATCCACTTTTGGGTTCATCCAGGCTCGTGCTTAGAGCGTAATGTCCAAGGTATTACATTAGGTTAGATAGGGTCTTGAAGATTTGAATTTGCTTTCATTTAGTTTGTTTTGGGTTTGCATTATTTAAAGCATGTTGTAAAAAATAGGTTCTCAAAAGGCCTCTAATTGAAAACAAAACCAAAGATGACAAGTAGGAGGAAAAAAGGTGGTCCAAGGACTTTGTTTGAATTTTGTAATCCTATTGTATGAGTTTAAATCAAACAAGCTTTCCTCCAAAATTCCAAAGAAGATTCAAATAAGGAGAAGATGGACGGGAGCTTGCATGGGCCATGCATGTGAGTATATGCCACTCTTTACACTTGTGAAAACAACCATGACTTTTATATGGCCATATACACCCATGCATGCATTCATATTTGAACTAAACCCTTGTGAAAAGAATACAAGCTTGATTATCATATGGAATGCATGATCTAGGCATAAATGAATATGAATGGACCATGCTAGTGTGTGTATGCCACTAGATGGTTATTTGGTCACATTTATATTTAGGCATGCACACTCATTTAAACTAACCATATGAAGATATAAAATCCCCACATGTGGCTCCACATCATTTATATTGTGAAAACAATAATAAACGAGCATGTGGTAAAAAGTGGATCCATCTTTATATATGTGAGCTAGACAAGAACCAAAAGAAGTGCAAATGCCCACATATAGTTTGGATGGTGGAATTATAAGGTGGTGACAAAGAAAGGTGTTGGAGTTAAGAAAAGATGCCCCCAACTCAACTTGGGCATCAAGCATTTATCAATAACAAAATTCAATGTATTAAGAGGCAACTACAATATATAATGCATAGGGGATAAGAACCAAAAGAGGGGTTTTTATATGATGCTCAAATACAAAGTGGCATGGTGACATGAGCATGATATAATGATGATGCAACAATACATGTAGGAACTAGCATTTTATCATTGAATCATGTAGCATTACAGATGTTAGACATGTGGGATGCTACAGAAGCCCATTATGATTCAACAAATATGAAGCCTACAAGGACACAGACTCCTGGTGGAACAACACAAGAAAGTCCAAGATTATACTAGATACGAACTCTAACTTGTAAACCAACTCGTATTGGTACTTGAGACCTAGCCTCCTCATATATAAAGGCTAGGAGGGTCCAACGAGGAGGGCGTGCTACACCCAAAAATGGGAATTGCCGAGGTTTGTCTATTAGGCCGAAGAAATTCTCAGCACTCTCTCTTGCCCGAAATACTAAGTCCATAACCATGGGAATTGCCGAGGTTACCCCTCGTCAGTTGGTCTATGCACTGGATGTGCTTCACGTTTTCCCTAGTGTGTTCTTGCAATCTCGGTGGAAGAGGCATGCTGCAGCGATGGGAAGAAGCAAGAAATTTGCGGTTGTGGGATCTAGCACCGCCTCCGCCCCCAAGAAGAAAGTTGCAGGGAGCCGTGTTACCAATGGAACATGGCGGTGCTCCACAGTGAGGGAATCTGAACTACGGCCACTCTGTCAAGCCGGCTAGATTCCTTCAAAGGAGGGCGACTACAAGGTTCTCGATCCCGAGGTAATCCTCGATCCTCCTGCTGGATTTCGCGTGATGTTCCTTGCATTTGTCCTTTGAAGAATTTATCTTCCGCTACACATTTTTGTTCGTGGGTTTCTCTTTTTTTACGGGATTCAACTACATTAGCTTTCTCCAAATTTGATTCTTCATATTGCCTCCTTCATCACCTGTTGCGAGTGCTGCCTCATAATCGGGCCGCATTTTGGGATCTATAAAAAGCTATATGGATTGAAGAGGTTGTCTGGCTCTGGATCAGTGGTGTATGAGGTTGGAGGATGAGGCATATTCATTCGCCTAGTGTGACACCCCCGGGATTAGGGCTATACAAATCCCAAACCTCTGTCTGACATAAGCCTAACCTAAATCTCGGACACAAAAGTTATTACAGCAAGCTCATAACTGAGTAGAGATCCAAAATATTACAAGTAGAGGTCACTGACCATAAACATCAAACAACGGAAGGCAAATTATGCTACTAAGTATAGCAAACTTAACAAATGGCCTATGAGGTCTGATGCATAATGATGATGTTCCAATCCATAGATTCCAGGCTGCTGACCGGGAACCCCAAGCTACTCGTTGATGTCGATGTCGTAACGAACTCTTCTTATATGGTAAAACTTACCTGCTACAAAAGTATGAACAAAGCAGGGCTGAGTACAGGGTTCACTCTGTAAGACTTATGGCTACTGGGGTTATTTTGCATAAAACTAACTTTCTTTGTAAAATAGGTAGGAGATGCTCGAGGATGTAAAACATCTAAAATGGGGATAAGAAAGCGATATCACTAGCTTTGATCTCCTTTTGGTATCCTCGAATCTTTATCGGTTGAACCTACCATCTAGTATCACCCCTTCGATCCCTGAGGAAGCATCCTTAAGCATACTTTACTTGCCAAGTTTTACGATTAGGTTATTCTTCTCTATGATCTTTGAATCTGGTCACCAAGTCGTCCATAACCGTGGACACGGCTTTTCAAAAAGATTTAACCCTGCAGGGGTGTACAACTTTACCCACATGTACCAACCGACTCTTAATGCCACTATAGATTATCCCTCTTCCTTGGAATGCCGGCAGAGGGTGGTTGGCCACGACCTTTACGTTGCGTTCGCCAAGACCATGAGTCACGCCCTAAGGAGATGCCATAGTAATGGGAAAAGTCCCGAAGTCGGTCCCTAGAGATGTGCCCAGGGTTCAAGATTACGGAGGCTGGCCTCTCTTGTCCCCGGCCATGCTTACCTACCTGTATGAATGCGCCTCCTCCACCTCCTTCAAGAACGACCAGAATGCATATGTCAAATGGAACGCCCGAACTATGTGACTCATGGAATCTACTAGGCAATTTAATCAGTGGAGGGGTCCCCATAAACCCCGTGTGGCTGTACGCTCATCTCGGTTCTAAAGGCAAGAACTCGGGTCCTAGTGGTGGTGAGCATGGGACTAATGCAACATATAGGATACTCTATCTTTCTATCGATAAAGGACTTTGGAATCGTATGTACATGGCAAGAATTAAAGTACTTTGAAATCATAGGATTATATCATGTGTGGGGTTTTTCTTGCCTTTGCCTGTTGATACTCAGATACAAATCTTCAGGATTCATCAGATGGACTTGTTTGTTGATAACCTCCGATGGTGTTGATCTCGGTCTTCAATCTTGGACTCGATCTCGTTACTCACATCAACTCCGAGGTCTACCGAGAAGAAGCAGAAACATCGGAAAGGGAAACAACAATCAACACATGGCATCAATGCAATGCTCAAGCAAGGATGATGATATGGCATATTTAAAGGTGTTACATAGAACCCTAAGGATATATGAACCATTTTAAGCGGAGTAGGAATGCCCTAGATAGCACTTCTGATAAACTCCGGAGGCATATGAGAGGGGTTTATTAGGGTTTCACTAAGGACATCATTTTAGTTGTTACAATGATGCGTGAATTTTATGCTATGAGATATATCTCATTTTTCTAAACATTTTGATATATTATTCATATTTTTCTGACTTAAAATGAATTAGTTATGATTTTTCTCATTTTAAATCCATTTTAAAATCATTTTAAAACAATTAAACAATTTTGGAATATTAATTAGTTTACAACCTGGGCCCACATGTCATACTTTTATTAATTTCAAAAACCATTTTAGGTAAATTTTAAAAACCTAACAACTTGGGCCCACCTGGGATTATTTATATTCCAAAAAAGAATTACAAAACAATTAAATAAAAACAAAAGGCATTTACTACGCCAGCATGATGTCATGCTAACGTCGGCAATGGGGATTCTGCCAGGTCGAGCGTGGGGCAGCGAGAGGGGTCACGTTCGACTCAGCGTCTTGTGAAACCCGGCCAGGTGGCGCCAAAGTTGGCCACGAGCTTGTCCGTGACGGCAGCGAGGACGGCAGGTGATCGACGGGGAAGAGCTATAGAGCGAGAGGGGAAGAAGGAAAGGGTCCACGAGGACCAGAAGCTCACCAAGAGCATGGCGATGGGGTCGATTTGGATGGAGGACGTCAGGCGGAGGAGAATTGACTGCGTGAATGGCGGCGGTCGACGGAGTGTCGAGCTCGATTCCGGCGAGGGAGAAGCTTCTCGGCTTGTGTGCTTCAACAGGGAGAACAAGGACATCGAGGTGGAGGTCGTGGAGGTCTCAGATGGCCGAGAGGAGGCCGGAAGCAGCGGGACGCAGCGGCGGCCGGGGCTAGGGTTTCAGCGCTGGGGAACAGAGCGAGAGAGAGAGATCACACGCGAGGGGATGAGGACGAGTGAGAAGTGACGTGTGTCATCAGGATCTTATCCTCTCTAGGACAGCGTCGGGGATCTTGGCGCGCATCGATGATCGACGGCCGGCGCGGCAACAAGCAGTTGGTCGCTGTTGGGGACGAAGACGGCAATAAACAGAGCGAAGGGGTATCGGGCCAAGATGGTTAATTGGGTCGATTGGGCTACGAAAAAGATTGCATGGTGGGCTGCTGTTGGCTGCTAATTGATTTGCGTGGGTAGAGAATAAGAAGAGAGGGGAGTGGGCTGCTGGGTTGCGACTGCTGCTCTCTTTCTCTACTATTTTTTTAAAACAAAACATTTTTCTTTTCCGTTTTCTATTTCTTTGTTTGTATTTTCAAACTCTTTTCTGTTTCAAACATTTTGAAAATACTAGAGGGTTGAAAAATGTAACAAAAACACTCAGGGCCCTCTTATTCAATTTGGGCTCCAAGCTTTTGGTATTTTTCAAAATATAAAACCATTTGAATGAATTTCAGAGGAGGTGATAAATTAGGGTTTAGGGTTTTATTTCCCCTACTTATTTATCAATGGACATTTTCTTTAGTTCAAATGGATGCATGCAATGCTCATGATGCACAACAAACCCTAAATAAGGATTACTAAAATTAGGGGTGTTACAGTTCTATCCCCCTTAATAGAATCTCGTCCCAAGATTCCTAGGTAGGAAGATATAAGAGACAGGGTTACACTAAACTTGAACGATCTTCTCGAAGAGGTTGATCCATGCTATGACACCCCCAGGATCAGGGTTAAACAAATGCAGACCTTGTCCTGACATAAGCTTAACCTAGAGATCGATGATATCCAGTGAAGAATCGGTAACACATCAGTAATCCCGTGACACAAAAATTATTATAGCAAGCTCATAACTGAGCAAAGAACCAAAATATTACAAGCAGAGGTCACTGACCACAAACATCAAACAACAGAAGGCAAATTATGCTATTAAGTATAGAAAACTTAACAAATGGCCTAAGAGTAATGAAGCATAACGATGACGTCCCAGCCCATAGATCCAGGCTGCCGACTAGGAACCCCAAGCTACTAGTCGATGTCGATGTCGTACGGAACTCGTCTTCAGGGAACACTTATTCTGCTACAAACATATCAACAAAGCAAGGGTGAGTACATGGTGTACTCCGCAAGACTTTTGGCTGGTGGGGTTATTTTGCATAAAGCCATCTTTGTTCATAAAACAAGAGGGAGAAGAAGCTCGTCTAGTCAGAATATTTTAAAAGGGGATAAGAGAGCGACATCTCTAAAGAATTGATCATCATCTTGATATCCACCAAAGTAACCCTCATCTCACAACTAGGATCACCCCCTCGTACCCATGAGGAAGCATCCTTAAGCACACGTTGAACTGCCAAGTTTTATGATTAGGTTAAGGTTCTCTATGATCTTAGAATTCAGTCACCAAGCGTTCATAACCGTGAACATGGCTTTTAGAAAAGATTTAACCCTGCAGGGGTGTACAACTTTACACACACGTACCAACCGACTCTTAATGCCACTAGTAATAGCCCTCTTCCTTGGAAGGCCGACAAAGGGTGGTTGGACACGACCTTTACCTTGCTTTCGCCGAGACCATGAGTCACGCCCTAAGGAGGGTTCCGCTATAACGGGTCAAATCCCGAAGCCGGGCCTAGAGATATGATTCGAGGTTTGTTTATCAGGGGCGCCATCTACCCCAAGCAACCCCAGCCACGCTTACCTACCTGTTATGATGCACCTTCACCCACCAAATCTTTTAAAACATTTTCTATGCATATGTCAAATGGAACGCCGAAATATGTGACTCATGGAATCTACTAGGCAAGTTAGTTACTCGTGAGGTTTTCCAGGCCCCGTGTGTCTGTACGCTCGTCTCGGTTCCAAAGGCAAGAACTCGGTTGCTAGTAGTGGCGAGCATGGGACTACAAAAACCACATCTCACCATGGCCTCCCATACAAGCCTTAGCATATTTAACCTTAACCACTGATCTTACCTCATCAATATACCTTGTTCTCCTATCATACTAGATTCTCTGCACTTGATACATCATCTGGATGAACCAGCACTGACAGATAAGCATGGATAATCAAGACACAGATAATAGCTCTAGCAGTGCACACAAGCCAAACCTAGTTTTGCTAGGAGCAGTGGATCAGGTAATATAAGCTCAAGGGAGTAATGCAACAGATAGGATACTCTATCTATCGATAAAAGACCATAGTGGAATCTTATGCAACATGGCAAGACTGAAATACTTTCGAAATCATAGGATTGTATAATGGTGGGGCTTTGCTTGCCTTTGCCTGTTGATAACCAATAAGAAGATCTTCAAATATCTTGTACTGGACTTGATTGTAGTTGATCAAGTATTGTTCGTCGGTCTTCGATGCTATTGATCTCGGTCTTCGATCTTGATCTCGATATTGTATTCTACCGGAAAGAACCAAACACCAGAAAGAAAGGGTAAACAAAAATCAACACATGCCATCAGTGCAATCCTCAAACAAGGATGATGATATGACAAGTTAAATTATATTGAAAGGAAACCCTATAGCATGCTTGACAAATTAAACGGGGTTCTCAGGGGTGCAAACCCTAATTCAGGGGAGACCTCGGAACACCTGTGAGGGGTTGATTTCGTTCTCTAATTAAACTTGTAATGAAAGTTGCTGAATAATGCATGCTTATGAGTCTAGCCCCAAAGACTGACTCGTGGGGCCGGGACCACGTGGACCTGCCACGGTGGAAAACCTTGCCCGACGCCCACGTCAGTGTAACACCCCGTCCACTCCTGGGCCCGGGGGGTGTCACTCCTGGCAGCTTAATAGGATATCTAGACTGGCCCCACAGACCAACACTAGTCTTTTCTGCACACTTTGTCCTCACTCGTCTTTTGCTATTACCCACTTCCCGGTCGGTCACCCATCCTAGAATTGCTCTAGGCCAAGCACGCTTAACCTTAGAGTTCTTTTCGAATGAGCTTCCGGAAAAGAAGTTGTAACTTGTTGATATGGGTATCCTATCAATCCTATTAAGCCATGTGCCTGGATCTCACAATTACCTAGGTCTAAGCATGGTCATGATTCTATATTTGTTGTCGTGGATCGCTTTTCCAAAATGGCACACTTCATACCATGCCATAAGACCAACGATGCTTCGCATGCTGCAAATCTGTTTTTCAGGGAAATTGTCTCCGACTGCGATGTCAAATTCATGAGCTACTTATGGAAGACCCTCATGGCCAAGCTCGGCGTCAAGCTAATCTTTTCATCCGCATCGCATCCCCAAACCGAAGTTATCAACCAAAGCCTTGGGACTCTCCTTCATGTGTTGATCAAGAAAAACCTCAAGGATTGGGAGGAATGTATTCCACACGCCAAGTTCGCCTACAACTATGCCAAGCACTCAAAAACCAAGATGAGTCCCTTCATGATCATGTATGGTTTCGAGCCCCTAACCACGCTCGACATCCTACCACTACCTCTCCATGAGCGCACAAACATGGACGTTGAGAAGCGCGCACAAGCTATGAAGAAGCTTCATGAAGAAACTAGAGCTACTATCGAACAACAAGTTCTTCGCCAAGCTTCAAAGTTAAACAAGGACAAGTAGGAGATGATCTTTGAAGAAGGTGATCTTGTATGGATACACTTGAGCAAGGACCGTTTCCCCAAAGAATGTGATTCCAAGCTTAAACCAAGAGGAGATGGTCCCTTCAAGGTCCTTAAAAGAATCAACAACAATGCCTACATCATCAACATACCGACCTCCAAGTACCTTGCAAGCAATACATTCAATGTCAAGGACCTTTCACCCTACCATGGAGATGTTCAAGATGATACCCATGAAGAGTTGAGTACGACTCTTTCCCAAGGGGGGAGCTGATGCAGGCCGTCCTACGAACGCTCCTACATCGACACCAACAAATCCCCCAAGTGGACCCATGACTCGTGCCCGAGCCAAACTCTTACAATCTAAGGTGAAATCGCTCCTCTCCTCGTGCCAATTTGATACATACTTGGATGGTGTGCTACTTAATGCAAATACTCTATGCATCATCAGGTGCGAAGCTCCAACATAGCACCCAAGGATGGAGGACAAGGAGCAGGGCATGAAGCAGAAGCCGCTGGAGCTGCTCAGACTGGAGTCTCCGGTCTGCACACACCGGAGTCTTCGGTCCACCAAAGTCTCCGGCCTGAAGACCCCGGAGACTCCAGCCCACCTCCGATCTGACCCCCGAATCGAGCTCGAGGACAGCCAGATGGCCACTCCGGAGATGGACCGGAGGCCGACCAGAATCTTCGGCCCAGACCGTAGTCTCCGGTCCAGCACACTGGAGTCTCTGGACCAAGTGTCGCGAGGCATGTAAAAGGCCTTTAGGCCTTCAACCCATGTACCCCTTAGTCCGTCCAGAACTTGTCTATTATCCCTAAAGTACCCCCTCACTTTGTGGCTGGCCTATATATAGTCCTCCACCTCTATTGTAAACCCTAGGCATGATATTTGGAATTAGTGGAAACCCCTTGTGGATCTATCTAGTTCTTGCCTCATGCTCCTTTGACAAAGGAGCACCAAATATCCCAAACCTTGTTGGAGTTTGCATCGTGCCTCCGTGTTGTACAAGGCCTAGGAATCAGAGTCCCTTTTCCTAGACGTCAAGATCTCACCGAGTCTCCCTACTCATCGTGTCGGTTCGAGAGAGAGTCCTCCGCCTGACGCCGATCCTAGGGATTGTGTCGGAGCGGTCACCACCGGCGTGAGGTATTGGTGTGTATCGTGGTTTTGCGTGAGTGGTTCATCGTGTTCTTCGTGCGTGTGTTCGTCGTGTTCATCTGCCTCTCCTTCCCCCGCACTCCATCCTCGATTTGAACGGGATTCGTGAATGATCGGGCCACCCTAGAGGTTTGCCCTCAACATGACCTTTCTAGTGCATGGAGAATGTACTTTGATGGATCGAAAGGAACAGAAGGAGAAGGGGAAGGAGTCATACTAGTATCACCACAAGGCAACAAGATGCGCTATATACTTCGGATGAGCTTTGCAAACGCATCCAAGCTGAATATGAGGCCTTGTTGCACGACATGCGAATGGCCAAAGCTTGCGGTGCAACTCACCTCAAAATCTTTGGAGATTCCAATCTTGTGGCACAACAAGCAATGAACAAGTGTGATGCCGTCAGCGATAACATGATTGCTTATCGCGATTTATATGGCATTATGGAAGCTCAATTTGATGGATGCGAAGTATCACACATAAGAAGAGCAAGCAATGAAGAAGAAGACAATCTAGCAAACATCGGATCCTTGTGCTTACTAATGCCACCTGCGGTTTTTTGGGAAGAAATAACGGAACAATCGATCATAGCAAAAAGAGTCTCCGAGGTCGTAGCACCAAAAACGGGAAAAAAGATTCACCCGCGAAAAAACTCGGGGGCTCCATCAGCGACCAAGAGCATAGAAGAGGCCATCGAAGAAGAAGAACAGGAAATTGGAGAGGTCATGCTAATTGAACCTACCTGGATGCAGCCGTATGTAGCATACATGACTAAGGGCGAGCTACCCGAAGATGTGATAGAAGCCCGACGAATCACCTGAAGATCAAAAGCCTTCAGAATAATAAAAGGGGAGTTGTATAAGAGAAGTATTTCGGGTGTGTTGCAACGTTGCGTGACAGCCGAAGAAGGAAAAATCATACTCAAATATATACAAGAAGAAGTTTGTGGTCATCATGCTAGTATCCATGTGATTGCTGCCAAAGCATTCTGGGCAGGATTCTACTGGCTGACTTCAGTTCAAGATGCAAAAGATATCGTCAGAACATGTGAAGCATGCCAACGTTCGCAACAAAGCCTGGAGCACCCACCGCTAAGTTAAATCCTATACCTCTGGCTTGGCCTTTCGCTCAGTGGGGACTCGATATAGTGGGAAAACTTCACAAATCATCGCCAGGAGGACACGTCTTTCTGCTAGTAGCAGTCCACAAATTTACTAAATGGATCGAGGCAATGCCTGTCACCACCCAAGATGGAACTTCGGCTGTGAATTTCATTAAATCCATAGTATTTTGGTTCAGCATACCGAACAGCATCATTACAGGCAATGGAACTAACTTCACTTCCAATGAGTTCAAGGAGTACTGTCAGGAGATGAGTATCAAAGTAAGCTACGCCTCGGTAGCTCACCCACAAACAAACGAACAAGTAGAAAAATCCAATGGATTAGTTACTGCTGGACTCAAGAAAAGACTATTAGTGCCACTTGACAGAGCAAAAGGAGCATGGGTTGATGAATTACCATCTGTCTTATGGAGTTTACGTACAACTCCAAATAATTCAACACAAGAGACACCTTTTTTTCTGGTCCTGGCGCAGAAGTCGTGCTTCCTATTGAAGTGTCACATGAATCCCCAAGAGTAGATGCATACGATGAAGAGGAATCAAGAGGAGTGCTTGAAGATGATGTGGATGCACTTGATGAAGCTCAAGATGAATCCTTACAACGAGCAACTATGTATCAGCAAAACTTGCGCAATTACCATAGCCGATGATTGCGGCCTAGGTCCTTCATGGTAGGGGACCTAGTTATTCGCCTCAAGCAAGATGGACACTGAAAGTTAGAATCGCCATGGGAAGTACCATACATCATCACAGAAGTCATTCCCGGAGGAGCATATCGACTACAAGACAAGAAGACAGGAGTCAAATACTCCAATCCATGGAACGTAGCGCAGCTACGACGCTTTTACGCATAAGATTACTTGCAATACGATAAGATTTATAGTTCGGCTTCTTAAGCTAGAATATCCAGGCCAACGGCTAGGCTCCATCCACCAAAAATAATGTATCATCGGCTTTTCGCCTTGTGTATAAAAGATAAGTTTTTCGTACCTTAAGTTCTTTATTGTTTATATCCGTTCAAAAGATCTATGTTTTCCATCAAGCTAACAACAACTATGACCCTATGTCCAGATATAGGCATCCGAACATAGCCTCGGGGCTACTCCCATCGGGAGCCCTAGCGCACACCCGATAGAAATCCAATTATATATGATTAAAACAAAAAAAATTCATGACTGAAAATACCTATGAGTTTTACATCGATGTATCCTCAAAAAGGTATTCTCAAAAAGATTACTCCCATCGGGAGCTGGCATAAAGCATTAAAACTATTTGATAAAAGTCAGAAAAATTGGTAGCTCAGCAGGCCAACCGCCAAAAAACCAAAAATCTCGGATCGCGCTCAAATGCGACAAAAATCCGAATGCCATGTTCAGAAACATGAAGGTAAGACCCCAGGGTTCGTACTATTTGGCCTGGTAATTGTACAAGAATGCGCTCTGCCAGTAAAATATCCGTATCAATAATACGATGAAAAATCCTAATGGACGTGTTAGGTACCTGATAAAATAAAACTGGGATTCAGTATTCGATAAGACCTCAGCGGCCCAAACTGAATTACGCCAGTAGTAAAATTTCGAGTGCAGGCCTGAGGACTTGAATTTGATGTAGGACAACCTTGTTTTGCCCAGGAGCAATTAACTGATTCCTGATAAGTCGGAAGCATCAGACTCCTTGTACCAAATCCCTATAAAAAATAAAAAAAATAAAGGAAAAGAAGGAAAAATAAACTTTGAGACTCAACCTGAAACTATGGTTCAAGTAGAGTCTCAGGGGCTACTGACATAGATACGATTACTCGGATGCTTATGATTTGCTTCCCCATACTGGATAAAAGGCTTACGACCCATGAAGAATTCAGATGATAGCCCAAGGAAGCAGCCGACAAAGCCTTTGATTGTATTAGGAAAGAGTCTCTGAACCGACAATGTGTTGGTATTGTAATCACGCGTATGTAAAACCTATCCCATACAACTTTGAGACCCGGCCTATTATATATAGGATGGGAGAAGCCCAAGCGAGGGTACCAAAAATCTCCTAGGAAACTTGTAATAGTGCAATTTCCCAATATTTAGGTGACTTTGACTCCATTGTTTTCCTGACATCTGATGAAATCCCCAGCGTTCTCTTTTCTATGAAACCCTAAGTCCTTCACTATGGACATTGCCGATGTTACCCCTCGTCACTTTGGGTTAGCTAGAAGTGGGGTAGGGTGATTAGGGTGGTGGTGTGGTGGTGTGGTGTAGTTCAGCCAAACCACAAGGGAGGTAGTGGACTTAGCTATGTTAGCCAAGTAGCTTAGTTTAAGTTTAGCTAGTTAGGTTTTATTTGAATTCAAAAGAATGCAAGTTTGTTTTATTTGGTTTGTGTTTCATTATAACAAGCATAAGGTGAGCTCCCAAGATGGAGTAAGGTCGAGGTAAAACCCAACGAAAACAAGATAGGGTCAAGTGACCTATTTGAGATTAGTTTGAATTTGGACAAGTTTCTCCAAAATTTAAAGAAAACCCCAAATAGAAAAAGGAGTGGTGCAAGCTTGCATGGGCCATGCATGACTCCTAAGTAACCATATTTATACTTGTGTAAACAATTATAAATACTCATGGCCGTTTACACATCCATGCATGCATTCATATTTGAACTAAACCCTTGCCAAAATAAGACAAGCTTGAATAAAATATGGAATGAATGAAATAGGCATAACTGAATATGAATGGGCCATTCTAGTGTGTTGGTGCCACTAGATGAGAATTTGGCCCCATTTATATTTAGACATTCCCACTCATTTAAAACAAACCATATGAAGTTGTATAAGCATCCTCACATGTGGCCCCCCATCATTTATATTGTGAAAACAATAATAACATATATGAGAGCATGTGGTATAGAAATGGATCCATCTTTATATATGTGAGCTAGACAAGACCCAAAATACATTCAACATGTAGTTTGGATGGTGGAATTATAAGGTGATGACAAATAAAGGTGGTGGATTCAAGAAAAGATATGCCCCTAACTCAACTTGGGCATCAAGCATTTATCAAGAACCAAATACAATGTATCAAGAGGCAACTACAATATAATTCATATGGGATAAGAACCAAAAAGAGTGGTTTTATATGATGCTAAAATTCAAGGTGGCATGATGACATGAGCATGATATAATGATTACGCAAGAATACATGTAGGAAGTAGCATTTTATTATTAAACCATGTAGCATTACATATGTTAGACAGATGGGCTGCTACACTAAGGAATGTCTAAAAATAAATGGGGCCAAATTCTGTGAAGAAACATGTTCAGAAAGCGCTTTCCCGTGCGTCCCGACCCACGGTATGGGCGGGCGGTATGACTGTACTGGCCCGTACTGATGGTCATTACGAGCTTAGTACTCTTTGGTATTTTGGCTGCCATTTCCTCATACTAACTCCGATTTGGGCATTCGTCAACTCGTTGGACTGATGTGGATGAGGGCTACAACACCATGATATTGGATATTCAATGTGGCATGATGAAAAACTATGACTTCTCCACACCTTGTATAGCTAAGTCCGGTGCTTGTAATTCCTCCATATTGCATCCTCTTGGATCATGTTGCCTTTATTTATCAGTTATTCTCCATAGCACCTAAATACATATCAAAGACAAGGAAAACGTGATAAAATCCTAATAAAACTAGTATTTGTGCAAAGACCACATGAAAATGAATGAGAACTAGTAATCATGCATAATAAGCATAGTTGTAGCTAGATGTAACATGAGATGAGTGACAATCAGGAGTAAATAATAGCGGTAGATTATTTTGGCTCAAACTGCTATCCACGTCATCCCGATTATTTTTCACCGTGGGATGGACGTCGAAAAGGACACGCGGAGACGTCGCAATGGATCCCTAATATCCCGTGAGGTAGGACCCGCTATGAGCCAGGGCGAAAGATTCCCTACAGCAGATGGGTGTGGCGCGCGCCGTCTGTCGTCGGATTGATGACAAGTACGCCATGAGGGGGTCCTCGAGGCATGCGGGAGAGAGGGGGGTGAGACATACGGTATTCCGGGACGGTGAGCACACAAGTTTACCCAGGTTCGAATCCCCCAGCTTTGGACGGATCCTACTCCTGCTAGCAATCCAGTAATACGGCAGAGCCGGAATATGGGTTACAAGGGTTTCGCCTGTGCGAGTTGAGGGTCTAAAGGGTTTACAGGAGAGATCAATCCGGCTACGACTAAGAGTCTATTACAGAGTACATCTTGAACTACAAGTAACATTATGGGCCTAAGTCGGTAAGTCTTCTAAGCCTTCCCGTAGCCGGATTGGACTCCGTCTTCTCTCCCTGACTGGGCCGCCCGTGAAGCAATGCTCTAACCCGAAGTGGGCCACCCTGGTCAGTGAGGAACTGTGAGGATACCCGGAAAGTATATCCCCAACAGCAGCCCCCGGAGGCCTCCAAGATCCAAAGTCGGATTTATCATCGTCTAGCTTGATCTTCGGCTTGCACAATCTTGAAGGGTTCCTCAAACTTCACAACAAAAGATACAATCCGGGTCTTAAAAGTAAGTCAGACCTTTCAATTAGTTACTCGGATTTTCCAGCTCGCTTTTAAACTAAGCCAGAATTTGGTCTCTAACGCCACCTGACACAAGCATGGTCAAGTCACGTCATCTGACAGAATGTTCCGTCAGCACGACCGTTGGTGGGTCCGCGGTTTACAGAACCGAGGCGCCGTTTCAATGCGTGCGGGGAGATCGAGACGACGCAATCATCGTGCGGACCCTTCCTAGTTCTTTCCACGATGCGTGGCAGTTATACTGTAGCGTTTGCACGAATCTTGGCGCAGGTAGGTGGATATAAGGGGTCTAGATTTTTTCTTCTCCTCTTCATCTGCCTTTCGCCGTTCCTTTCTTCCCAAATCTCCAGCACGCCCAGAGCCTTTTCGTTTTCCTCCCACAGAGCTCCTAGCACTGCCACTTTAGGGTCGCCCTTTTTCACCGGAGAGAAAATGGCTTCATCCTCTTCTTCCTCTCAGGCGGCGGCGACGGAAGTAGCTGCGGATAAAGAGAGCTTTCGGGGACTCTAGATCCCCTGCGCCCTCGACGAGGCTGGCCTCAAGAACGTGGAGAAGGAGGGGCTCCGGCTCCGGTGAGACCGTCCCCAATCCGTACGAGGGCGAGCGCGTCCACTTCGGCACCCATCTGGACCGAGGTTTGTCCTTTCCTCCCTCGGAGTTCTTCTTCGAGGTGATTGACCACTATGGAGTTCAACTCCACAATCTTCCTCCCAACTCCATTTTAGAGATGAGCGCATATGCTGCGCTTTGCGAGGGCTTTCTCGGCATTAGGCCGAGTTTGCTTCTCTTCCGGTTTTACTTTCATGTCCGGAGGAATTCCATCACTGCTGGTGTTCCTTACATCACCGGCACCATTAGCTTTTCTCTTAGACGAGACCGGGCATATCCCAAAATTTACGCGTTGACTTCGGTCAAGCAAGGGCCACTTTTTCTACCATCGATATTCGGCTCCGGCAAAGCTCTTTGCTTTGCGGCTTTTTGTTGACGGAGCCGCCACTACCAACCTTCTGGGACGAGGCTGCTCCATCTCTCACAGATGATCGATCCTCGCTAAGAGGCGGATCGAATATGATCAAGCACAATGGTGCGAAGGATCCGACTTGGTCGATCTTTGGGTCTCATGCCGGATCCACCACTTGATTACCACGGGATAGATCGATGCATTCCGTCACGCCTTCCTGACCGACTCCCTCGCATCAGCCCCAAAGCCTACACCACTCAAGTCATAAGCCAAATCAAGTGGTGATCAAGGAGCGGGTCGAGAGGCGGATTCGAGGTTTCTTCGACATGCACACGGCGGAAAACCCCGTGGTGCGATAGCTTTATCATCACATCTTTTATGTGTTTCTATCTTCGATTTATATTGCAATGCTGATACGTTTTCTTGTTTTCAGCTTGCTGACATCCCCGAGTCGGAACTTGCTCCGCTCGAAGGATACCCTTCGGAGTTCTCTTAGGAGGTGGAAGTGGTTCCACTGCCGGATCTTGCGCTCAAGAAGTGCAAAGCTCCGACAGTGGCAGTTGGTACAAAGGAGGTGCTAGTCGTGAAGAGGTAACCTTCTGTCACAACTTTTCCGCCTTTGTTGTTTACTCAAGTTTCTTTCCGAGATGTAATGTTTCCGACTTTACTACTTTCTCAGAGCAAAATCAATCATCAAGGGCAAGGGAAAGCGGACTTCTTCGAAGCCCTTGCGCCAGACGAAGCTTACAATAGCTTCCCCTGCCGTGGCTCCTCCGACTCCGGTCCCTCAACCTTCTGCAACTCCGGCGATCATCCCTTCTCCGGTGATTGCAGAAGATCTGGCTCCTCAAGCGGAGCCGACGATCCTTGGGTCGCATACTGACGTCACCACCAGTGCGTCAGCTCAAGATAAGGGTGAACCCTCTTCGGGTAACGATCCCTCGGCTGAAGTCTTCGCCTACAACCTCCTCAACAATCCGGGTCTTGCCAAATTTGGCTTGACCCGGAAATCTGTAGAGGAGATC
Organism: Avena insularis; assembly: GCA_023614405.1. Classification (NCBI taxonomy): domain Eukaryota; kingdom Viridiplantae; phylum Streptophyta; class Magnoliopsida; order Poales; family Poaceae; genus Avena; species Avena insularis. The sequence continues at coordinate 317,378,115 of CM042688.1, read as the reverse complement.
CAGCGGCTGGCCAGGCAAGTCCTGAACAAAAGCCATATATCCCCCAAAGAGGAGGCGCAAGAAGCAGAGGACGTCAAGTTCTCCGACCTTCTTACTCAAGTCCGCCTTCGCGACGAGAGGATCAGGATTGGCGAGCTTCCAACAGCTCTAGTGATCCCTCTTACTCTCGCCGAGAAGGTGGCAGCTGAAGTGAACGCGGGTTTAGACAAACTCACCCGCGAGCAATATGTAAGTCAGAATTCCAACTCTTGTTTTTACATTATGTTATATCATATCCTCTAGCCCCCAAGCATGAAGTAGGATATAGAATCCGAGTTTATGCTTTCATTAGGATGCCAAAGAACGAACTAGTGTAGCCCCCCAAGGCTCGTGCTGATATTTAGTAAAAATATTAGCCCGAGTCTTAAGTAGCTTTCTGACTTTGGGTATTCTGACTTACAGAAAGTATGTTCCTATAACCAGGAATTATTGTCCAATGTCTGTAATAAGCGGAGAGAGATCAAAGCTCTCCGGCTTAAAAATGCTGAGCTCAAGGTAGCCAAGGATGAAGCCGAAGGTAAACATTTTGAGATTCAAACCTTGTCTTTTGCTTTTTCTATGTCGATTTTTTCTGAACTGTTGTTCTTTTTTGACTTACAGCGTTGGTGAAACAATCCATCGCTATGATTGAAGAGGCCGAGAACCTCAAGACCTTGGTGGTGGAGAACAAAGGACTTCGCCAAGAGCTGGAAAAACTCAAGGTGGATCATGAAATGAGCATAGCTCAAGTCCTGGAATCCTCCTCCATGGCCACTGAAGAGCGCGATCGCAAGATTGCTGCTCAAGATAAAGTTATCTCGGACCTCAAGAATGAGGTTGACAGAGAGAAGGATATCTCCCAAGCACTCTGGGCTGAACTCCAGAGTCTCCGGGAGGAGAAAGCCAAGATTGACGACGTCATTCTTGGTAAGTTCCATCTATCTGACTTATCATTTCCTCGACTTTTATCAATGTCGGTTTTTCCTTATCTTCATTTTGTGTATAGGTCCTCTGAACTTGACGGACTCCTCCTCGTCCGAGCCCCGCACTCACGGCTTACCCAAGTCGGTGATCTTCTTCATGACTACCGCCAATACCTTGAGGATATTGGCGAGTCTCTCAGGATTCCGGACATGCCAAGCATGTCGGACTTCCAGGTGCGGGAGAAGGCCAAGGAGATGTCGCAGCTCGTTCGGGACTGGAACATGTCCTACGCGCGGACTGCTGCGCAGAACGCTCTTACCATGGTCATGAGCCACCATGGAAACATGGAGATATGGCAAGTGACCAGAGGGTACTGCAAAGTAGATGAAAACGGCCAGGAGCAGGACATTCAAGCTATCATGCACTCCTGCACCGGCTATGGGTGCCACGTAGCTGACCTGACCAGCTACGCGGTGCCCTTCTTCACCCGCGTGGATACTCCGCCACCTCCTCCAAAAGATGCCGAAGAAGTTTCCGACGATGAACGGACCACCTCGGATCCAGACATCTCGGAACGATACCAAGATGGAGTGACCAGCGAGCCAGTAGATCCTTCATCTCCTCCTACATCATAGACCACAAACTTATGTATTATTCTGTGAAAGAACATGACGTGTTTTATAATTATGAAGTACTATGACTTTTTGTTAGTGCTAAGTTTTTTATCTATTCAGCACTTTTGTCCTTAGACTTATTTTTTGTGTGCCTGAAATGTTTTCACAAGCACTTATATTTTTCGTCTCGACTTATCGTTCATCTGGCTTTCTGCCTCGTCCCTTTCGTGAGCCGGCTAAACCTTCAGCCAGAAAACTTTGCCGAGCAACGGAGCTCAATTGCTAAACTAGTTTAAACTCGGAAACAAAGCCAGCTTCCAGTATCAACAATTCACTACTCGGAAAATACCCGCATCCAGCAATCAGACAAATAACCAAAGTAAAGACTAGAATTTTTAGAGTTATACCCGAGGGTAGCAGTTTTAGAGTCGGAAATCTAAACCAGAACGAACATGAGCATAAAGTACTTTCAAGCATTCTGGGATTTTCGACTATGACATGATCATTAGGAAATAAGATGGTAAAAACTTCTCAGGAAAACTTTGAGGTAACCAAAAGTTTTATTTCTCACAGAACATGTACATATGTATGATTACAAAGAAGGATAAACTAAGAATAAAAGGGACATAGCTGAGCAATATTCCATGGTCTGTCTAACTCATCCGGATTTGTACTGCCTCTAGCTCTCTTTCTCTTCTTAGTAGCAGGTCTTTCTTTGGTGGCCTCATGTCGCTTAAGTAGTACGATCCATTGTGCAATACTCGACTAACTAAAAGGGCCCTTCCCATACTGGGGAAAGTTTGTGCTTTCTTTGTTGCACGTTTGAGAACCAAATCACCTTTATTAAAAGATCTAGTTCGACTCTCTCGCTATGATACTTGCGTAACCTGGCGATAGGCTGTAGATGTCATTTCAGCAACGATGAACTTCTTCGACTAAGTCGAGATCATTTTGTCAAGAAATCTCGGCATCCTCTTCGATATCTGTGCCACTCTAGGAGAAGTATGAATTAAATCACTAGGAAGAACGCCTGCGCCATAGACCAAGAAGAAAGGTGTATATCCTGTTGACTGTTTGGAGTTGTTCGAACTCCAAATTACGAGGTAGTTCCTCCGCCCAAGCCCCATGACGCCTCAATGGTGCTTCAGTCTTGGTTTCAAGCCTTGTAGAATTAAACCATTTGCTCTTTCGACTTGTCCGTTAGCTTTGTGGATGTGCGACGCAATGTCAAGCGGATATTTTGCTCATCGCGAAATTCAGCGATTCTCCCATAGAAAAGTTACTCCCGTTGTCCGTGATAATGCTATGCGGATAACCATACCGGATTATAACATCCTCGACAAATCTTTTGGCTGTTGCTCCATCACAACTAGTGACAGGTTTAGCCTCGATCCACTTTGTGAATTTGTCCACCATCACTAAGAGGTGCGTGAATCCACTTGGTGCTCGTTTAAAAGCTCCTACCATATCAAGCCCCCAGACCACAAAAGGCCATGTTATAGGTATTGTTCGTAGCTGATCAGCCGGAACATGAGCTTGCTTGGCGTACTTTTGGCAGCCTTTGCATGTCTTGACTAATCGTTCGGCATCTGCCTGAGCTGTAAGCCAGAAAAATCCATGTCGAAAAGCTTTTGCCACTAAAGATTTGGCTGCAACGTGGTGACCACACTCGCCTTCGTGGATTTCTCTTAAGATCTCCACTCCTTCCGGAGATACACAGCGCTGAAAACCCCCAGAAACACTCCGTTTATGGAGCTCACCTTTAACAATAGTATAGGCTTTTGCTCGTCGGATAATCTGCCGGCTCAGCACCTCGTCTTCGGGTAATTTGCCATCTACCAAGTAATCAAGGTAGGGTTGAGTCCAGCTGGGAATTACAGCCAGAACTGCTATTAAAGGTGAGTCGGATTTGGTCGGATATTCCTCATCTACTCCCTTTATCGAGGGAACTTTGAGGTGCTCTAAAAATGCGCCATCCAAGACCTCTTTCCGCGCAGAGCCTATTCGAGATAGTGCATCTGCTTCCTCACTTTCTCCTTGAGGGATGTGTTGAACTTCAAACCCTTCGAACGATTTAGATAGATCATCCACGACAGCTTTATATGTTGCCATGTGCTTATTTGCATTACAAATATCCGAGACTTGCTGAGCAACAAGATCCGAATCTCCGTAACATATCAAACGTCGGATGCCAATATCCTTGGCAATCTGGATTCCGTCGTGATGCTTCATACTCGGCAATATTGTTTGTCGCTGTGAAGTGGATCTGCAACACGTATAATAGTTTATCTCCTTGGGGTGATTTGAGCACCACGCTAGCCCCCGAGCCCCCTCGAGCCTTAGACCCATCAAAAAAGAGGGTCCAATATTCCGACTCAGGGAGGGTCATGTTCTCCTTGGTCTCTGTCCAATCAGTGACAAAGTCGGCAAGGATCTGGGATTTGATTGTTGTCCGAGGTTTATACTCAATATCGAAAGCTGAGAGCTCTATGCCCCATTTGGCGACACGTCCTATGGTGTCGCTGTTGTTGATTATGTCTCTCATGGGAGCCTTGCTCACCACGGTAATTGGATGCTCCTGAAAATAGTGTCGTAACTTACGAGATGCTAGGAAAACACCGTAAGCCAACTTTTGATAGTGCGGAAATCGCTGTTTTGATTCTGTCAAGACCTCGCTGACAAATTAAGTCAGACGCTGCACCAGGTGTTCCTGATTTTCCTCTGGTCTCTCCACCACCATGACGATACTAACAACCTTATTTGTCGCAGCAATATAAAGAAACATCGGTTCCTGAGGTTCCGGCGCTGCAAGGATAGGAGCAGATGAGAGTACTTTCTTCAGGTCTTGTAGTGTAGCTTCAGCTTCGATCCGCACAAAATCTTTGGTCTTCTTCAGGAGTTTGTATAATGGTGCGGCTCTTTCACCAAGCCGGCTTACAAATCGACTGACCGCAGCAATGCAACTAGTTAATCTTTGTACGTCCTTCAGGCGAGTTGGCCTAGAAATATTGAGAATAGCCTTGATCTTGTCGCGGTTCACCTCTATGCCTCTTTGAGACACGATGAAACCTAACAATTTTCCGGCTGGTATTCCAAAGAAGCATTTCTTCGGGTTAAGCATGATGTTGTATTTTCGTAGATTGGCGAACATTTCCTCCAAGTCGGAAATGAGTGTTTCCTTCTTTTTGGACATCGCCGCGATATCATCCACGTATGCATGTACATTGCGTCCGAGTTGGTCATCGAGGCAACGCTGCATCGTATACTTGGCACGTAGCTGCATTCTTCAGCCCAAAGGGCATTGTAACAAAACAGAAGGTTCCGAAGGGGGTTATAAATGAAGTCTTGACTTTGTCAGATTCCTTCATTCGTATTTGGTGATAACCGGAATATGCGTCGAGAAAACAGAGGAGTTCCGAGCCTGCCGTAGAATCGATAACTTGATCAATTCTAGGCAGAGCAAACGGATCTTTTGGACAAGCCTTGTTCAAGGCAGTATAATCAACACACATCCTTAAATTAGTGGTGTCCTTTTTAGGGACCATTACAGGATTGGCCGACCAATCATTATGGATGGCCTCTTCTATGAATCCGGCTAACTCGAACCGCGCTAGTTCCTTAGCTATTGCCTTACGCTTTTCATCACCCAACCATCATAAGGACTGTTTGACGGGTTTAGCGTTCGGGTTTACATTTAGAGAGAGCTCGGCAAGTTCCCTAGGTACTCCGGTCATGTCAGATGGCTGCCATGCGAAGATATCTTGATTTGCTTGGAGGAACTTGACAAGCGCGCTTTCCTATGTGCTACTTAGGCCTACGCCTATCTGGGTCACCTTGGAGGGGTCGTCATCCTTCAACGGTGTCGTATTCGTCTCTTCTGATGCCTTGAACTCCGGATTTGGCTTTGTCACCTCCTTCTTTGTCGCAGGCATCTCGGACGGATCTATGCTCTTCTTGATCTCCTGGTATTCCTGGGCGTGCAACATGGCTTCGGCAAAGGCGGCATTTCCATCCTCGCACTCTCGCGCCTTCTTCGGGTCTCCCCTGATGGTGATTACGCCGTCGGGACCTGGAATTTTCATCATATTGTAAATGTAACACGGACGAGCCATAAAAGCCTAGTAAGCCAGACGTCCGAATATAGCGTGGTATGCGCTCTTGAACGGGTCCACTTTGAAGGAAAGTGCCTCCGTCCGATAATTCTTTGGTGTTCCAAAAGTAACATCCAAAGTGATCTCTCCCAGGGAATTAGCCTGTCTTCCTGGGACAACTCCGTGAAAGATCACAGAGCTGTGGTTCAGCTGTGTTTCCGAGATCTTCATCCGGCATAGCATTTCGACATAGAGAATATTGATGCTGCTACCACCGTCCATGAGGGTCTTGGAGAAACCATAACCATCAATAAGTGGATTAACGATTAAGGCGTATTTTCCTCGCCTATGTAGCTTAGGCGGATGATCGACGGTCAACGTTATTGCTACTTCCGACCAGTCCAGAATCTTGAGGACAGCGGAACTATTGCGTTGAGCTTGTGGAGAACTGCTTTCTTGACCTTTGCTGGTTGAGATCCGAGGAAGGTGTCGTAAGTGTCCTTCTTGGTGGGAAAAGTTTTCTTCCCTTCCGACTTGGGATTTGAAGCGTCAACTTCCTCCATGTCGGAATCTTCCTTGGTCTCTTTGTCTTTTTTGGGATTTTTCTTTCCCTTCTTCCGCTTAGCTTTGTAGCCCGTGGTATCATCTCTCTTGATGTCGTCGTTAAAACGACATTCAGCGTTGGTGTGGGATGAGCCCCCATTGGCGTCCAAATGATGCACACATGGGTTATTGGCGATGTCGGCCCAAGTGTAGGTTTTTCCTGGTTTGTGTTCTCCTCTACCTTGGACCCTTGATGTCCCACGGCCACGCCACGGCCTCCGCCACATCTTCCTCATCCTCCAGACCCGGAAACAGTAGTGACTACCGTTGTCTCCGCGTTGGGTTTTTCTTCCGAGGTATTTTTGCGCTTCTGAGCTTGTTGCTTTGGTTGTTTTGCCGACTGAGGCACAACCAGGGCATTGAGTAATCCCTCTGCATCGTCGTCAGCATCTGCATACTTGCTCGCTGTTTCTATCATTTCTCCCAGATCAGTAACCTTGTCACACTTCAAGCGATGGCGCAGTAAACCAATTGGGAGACCTGCGATGAAAGTTTCAATCATAGTTTGATCATTTACTCCTTTGCAGGAGTTCTTGGTGTCAATCCATCGTCCGAGGTAATCCTAGCAAGTTTCTCCGGCTTTCTGGGTGCAATGTTGTAGGTCTCCAACCGTACAGGGCCTCCGATATGTGCCTTCGAAATTCCGAAAGAATGCACTTTGTAAATCATACCAGTTGGGGATGGTGTTTGCCGGAAGCTCATTGAGCCATGATCGTGCCGTCTTCCTCAGCATGAGTGGGAGATATCGAGTTGCGACCAGGCTGTTTCCTCCTTTGGCGATGTAGCAAGCTTGGAAGAAATCCTGTAACCAGGTGTCTGGCCGAGCCATGCCGTCGTAGGCTTGAATATGTCTTGAGATAACAAATCCTTCCAGGAACTTTGTAGCTCTGATGCGTGGTCCGAAGCACTTTGGGCCTACGTACACGTCATTATTTTCGTAGCGCAGAGCCTCTATGTTGGAATTGATCCTATGCCTTGCGTCGTTCGGGGATAGGGATCGTCCCGAATGCCGGCTGTGGCTGCGGTGCCTTGGGCGGACTTGACCGCCACCACCTCCTCCGCCATGTCCTCCTTGACCTCCGTGGGGCCGTTGTGATAACTGTGGTGGAGAGGGTGGTGCGCGAGGTAGTTTCGGCTGATCGCGGCCTCCATCCGGAACGCCATTATTCCGATTCGGGGAGGTCTTGACTTCGACGAGCCCCTGCTTGTACCTGCATGGTTTCCGTTCGTTCCTTCGTCTCGTTCCCACCATAGTGAGGCTCAAATGACGGTTCTCATGTCTAGGAGGCAGCATTCTCGGCGATCCTCCTCCGGCGTTTCTCTTTATCTTCTCCCCTTCGATCCTTAGACTCGTCGGGGAGGTTTCGGATTCAGGGCAGCGATGGCGTCTTTCTCGGCCGCTGGTGCGACATTGCCCCAACCGCGTGTGGTTTTGTGATGCTGTCCTGAAGATCCGGTTCTCGAATAATTGTATTCCCGTTGTTCGGGGCGATAATACTGCTCCGGAACGTAATGGGGTCTTACGTCAGCCCATGCCGGATCTGTGCGACATTGGTCAGCATCTGAGACTAGTTTTTGACTTCCGGACAGGGCGATCTTTTGCTGCTCCAGTCCTTTGTTGAGTAGCTTGATACCCAAACGAATCTCCTCTGGTCCTGGATTAGCCGATAGAATTTCTCGGGCTACCACGGTATTTTGTACTGGTGTTGGGTATACCCAATCTCCTTTGCTATCTTTCCGTGGCTTCTCCATCTCATCTCCAAAAAGGACGGCACGGACACGTGGGAATTGGTTGTCATCTATGTGACGCTTCCGTGTCTTCTGATGCAGACGAGACATGTACTCCTTGTTCGACATGCGTTTCTTCTCCACCTCGATGTTTTTGGCTTCATCAAGGAGTTGTTGACGACGCGCTTCTAGGGCCGGGGACCTTTCGTCCAGCTCATCTGCAGTATGTTCTGCAGCTGTAGGGATAGGTGTGGTTAGTGCGGCATCGATGAGTTTACGCGCATGTTCAGTGATCACGTGTCCATCCACCAATGCTTCTTTTTTCGGCTCGTCTGGGATTAGTACTCCATCCGAGTCTTCCTCGTATTCCTTGGCAATCACCTCCTCTGTCAGAGGGTCTTTTGCCGGGGTCTTGTTTTTCTTGTTCTTCTTCTTTGCCTTCTTGGCAGCGCCGGTAGCAAAGACGGCTTTGGGTCCATTTCTCGGAGTCAAGCTCTGATCGGTACTCTCGAACATCTGGACTTCGGGATTGTCTCCGACGTCCATGTCATCCTGCGCTTTGGGAGAGTGTTCCCCGGATCCTTCATCCATGGCTTCTCCTTCCTCTGCAGCTTTGGAGTTGTACTCCTCTTCATATTCCGCGGAGAACTTTCAGAAATCTGCCGACGTCATGGATTCATCCGAGGATGCGGGTACGTCGGTGTTTGTTCCAATTGCCTCCGACCGAAGTCGGTGTTTTCTCCAGCATCGGCAGCGGCTCCGGATCCCACGATCCGACGGCGCGACGTGCTTTCTGAGGTACCTGCGGCTTTCGCGATCAGCCATATCGAAACTTTTGATGGTCTCGAGGATTGCATCTGCGCTTTCGCCTTGCAGTATCATACGTTGTAGTGTGTACCTTAGGAAAGGCTTGTCTATTCCGGCATCATCAGAGCCGAAATCAGTGTCGTTGATATGCTCCTCCTAGAATTCGACTTCCACGGGTGGGTCGATCTGGGATCCGGCTCCTCCGGGGAGATCCACTCCAGATTCGACGTTGACCGCTAGGTCTTCTTCAGGTTTGGGTTTCTCCACTATCTCCGTAACTGGTGCGGGCTGGGTGGGATTAGGGTTTTCTGAGATCCGGAATTCTGCCGCCTCCATGGACAAAGGGGACCCAGAAAATTCTTCTGCCTCTATCATCACCGCTAGGGTGGGTTGGGCAGGTTCAGCGAAACCGATGTAAACATCGATCTCGCCAAAAGACATGATTGTGTAGGCAGTCACGACCTCCTTTGCCGGAATCCAAGTCTCGTCGAGAACGATGAGAGGGACATCGCTGGCGTAGAGGATGCGACCGACGGTGATGGTCTCGCCGATTCCGATTCTTGCAGATTCCGCTTGGAAGCAGATCCGTAGCTCACTTGCCCCATGGTGGGTGCCAACTGTCGTCGGATTGATGACAAGTACGCCATGAGGGGGTCCTCGAGGCATGCGGAAGAGAGGGGGGGTGAGACGTACGGTATTTCAGGACGGTGAGCACACAAGTTTACCCAGGTTCGAATCCGCCGGCTTTGGACGGATCCTACTCACCTGCTAGCAATCGATGTCTGGCGAGCGAATATGGGTTACAAGGGTTTCGCCTGTGCGAGTTGAGGGTCTATAGTATTGGGTGTTATCTGGTGCCCTAAAGGCTCTCCCTAGGACGGCTTATATAGATATCCGGCCTAGGGTTTACAAGAGAGATCAATCTGACTACGACTAAGAGTCTGTTACAGAGTATATCTTGAACTACAAGTAACATTATGGGCCTAAGTCGGTAAGTCTTTTGGGCCTTCCCGTAGCCGGATTGGACTCCGTCTTCTCTCCCTGACTGGGCCGCTCGTGAAGCAATACTCTAACCCGAAGTGGGCCATCCTGGTCAGTGAGGAACTATGAGGATACCCGGAAAGTATATCCCCAACACCGTCCTACCATGCGTCACTGGAGGACAGACCACATACGCTATGGACCTGCCTTTAGTGTAAGCGGGTTGTACTCTGCTTGGTGAGAGTATTTCTTGGCACGACATGCATATGCAACCTCTAGGTGGCGGCTCCCACCGAGAGCCTACGTGGTGCCGTGAGCACATGTCGACCGCATACTAACACAACCAACGGGCCTAGAAGGAGCCAATGTGGCAGTGTAGACTGTAGACGTCCGCGGTTACTTGCGGCTGCGGGGCCTGCCCAGAGTTGATGTGGCAGCACTATCACATCCATTTGCCCCTCAAAGAGCCAAGATGGCAATATAGACCATAGACATCTGCAGTTTCTCTTGGATGCGGGCCTATCCAGAGTGGACGTGGCCCCTTAGGCTATAGCCGTCCAAAGCTCGTCGCGGCGGAGGGGCCCATGAAAATACGATGTGGCATCGTAGGCCCTAGCCGAACGCGGTTCTTCGCGGCAGAGTGCCGATATGGCAGCGTAGCCTCTAGGCGTCAGTGGTTTCTCGCGGCTAGCACAGCTGGTTTTGTAGACTCTATGCGACAATATAGAAAATAGTCCTGCGCTGGTACTCACGGCGAGGTCGTTATTAATACCTTTATCTTTTTCTATGATAAAAAACAGGAGTAGCTACCATTTCCTTTCTCGCTCGTTTCTACAGTGTGCATGGACGTCGAGCTTCTTCCTCCTTACCCTTCTGGCTCCATGCACGACAACCTCCTCTGGCCCTTCATGCAAGGTACGCTCCTATGTATTCCCGAACGGCATCTCTATTGGGCTTTCGTACTTATTTTACTTTTGTCATATACCTACGAGCCACTTTCCTCTAACGTCTTTGCACACTGTTTTCTGTGTTTCTGTAGGCTTCACTTTCTTATAAAAGATCTCTTCTCATGGTAGGTGTGCTTATTTACCTACACTCTTTTGTTTCCTTTCTTTCAATAGAAGGACTTAGCATGCTGACCATTGAACTTTCCGTGTCTGCAGGTTTTGGTATTTTTCGACCGCTCTTATGGTATAACAATATGTCTCTTTACTTTTGTGGATTTATTTTTGTATTTCATTTTAGTACGATGATTCTCATTTTTATTTTTTTAATTCTCATAATTTTTTTATTTTTTCCAGCTCTACGAGTCTGCTCGCAAGGAGTGTTGGAGAAGTTTCGTCCTTATGTTGTTCAATGCTGGAGAAGCTGACAATAGAAGAGCTTCTAAATAAAGACGAATCACGATGTCGACGGTATGTGTTTACATTTCGTTGCCTGCTCTTACAGATTCTACAGTATTCGCTTTCACTGTCTTCATGTTTGCTTTCTTCTTACCAGGGTCTCCAACGCGTTGACTTGCTAAATTATGGTGCTACTCGACCATGGCAGACCTCGAGTTCCTACATGTCTGCCTACTTCCGACAAAGGAAGATAGCCTTTAGGCCGACAAAAAATATGGTAGGCTTTTTCTCGACTCGACTTTCCCTTTCTCTTTTCTATGTTGACCATTTATTCTGGCCTTTTAGGATGTTCTCTTTGTGACCCCTCCATCGCCTTTCTTCTCGACTACGACAGCCGCCGACTTCATACGTCACAATTGGATGCCTATGGAGAAAGACGACCTTCAGGAAGCTACAGACCATGTTACTTTTCCTTGCTCTTCCAACAACGGTGCCGCCTACTCAACTCTTACCCTCGTGATCTTTTCACTAACGCTTGATTCTTGCTTTTTAGGTTCTGCTATGCGTCAGCCCCCTACCGTCGGCTTCTCCTCGACTATGTTGACAAACAATTTCTTATGTCTTTGCTGGCTGCGGATGGAGAAAGATGTCATTCGAGAAGCTATGGAGCATCCTGCGTTTGCTCTCTCTTCGAACGATGATGCCAAGATTCCCGTAGGAAAGGAAACAAAGGGAGTGTTATTTCAGTACCGCCAGTAGCGACAGCAGGTGCTAACCATTGAAGATATACTCAGAGTCTTCAACATGCTAGGATAAACCTCCGTCTCATCCACGCAGGAGTGAAGGAGAATCATAACTCGCTGAAGAAGCTCATGGCCGAGATGAAGGACATTAGGGAAATCCTTTTTCTGCCTAACTCTTCTAAACAGGAGCGAAGAAGAAGGATGACTGTATTAAAAAGTAGGATATAATGATGACTATAAGTGTTTATTGTTTTTTAAAGAGAAGTTTGTACTATATCCTATTATACTGTCTTCGGTTTCACATCTTTATACGATTTAATTATAATAAAATAAAGAGAAAAATTAAAGACTAACGTGGCTATTGGTTATTTGGTTTGCATCACTGCATGTCCAAGAGTTATTGCTAGACCAATTATTTCTATGACTTCACGTTGACGTCGCTCCTCGTCCACGAGTTGTCTACGTTTCCTTATGTCATCAGATGTTCCGCGCACATGGTTGTTGAATAAATACGGTGTTTCAAAATGACAGGATAAGACTTAGATATTTCCAAATAACACTCGCGTACAGGTTTTACCTAGACTGATGATACCAACGTGTAAGACTTTTTATAGAAAGATAAAATAACTTACTAAAATAGTCTTATATTGTGGAACACATGTAACTATTTGCAATTCCTACGTGCCTTTGCCCTAGGAAGGATAATCTGCCAAACAACTTCGTCTTGTAAATAAGACTAAATTCTCACGCATTTTTTCTAATAGTTGGGGCGCATAGAAAAGTCTGTCACATACACTCAAAATGCATGCATTGTCTAAAGATGCCGCGATGTAAGTACGTGTTCCCTCTCGATATTTAGTCCCACCCTACAGTTTACAGAGCGATGCCCAAGCTTATAAACATAAAAACGAATGTTGCATGCAACCTGTAGTGCAAACATCATCTATCACTCATCCTTAGGTGATAGATGATGTATGAGCTCTAGTTTTTTTTGTGTTAGGTCTAATTCATCCACTTTAACCTTTCTTTTAAATCTCGCTAGCATAGGCCTTTCCTACCATGCTCGACTACACTTTCTTACCATCCACACTTGACTATGCTTTCCTACCACGTTCGACTATACTGATCTTTCACATTTAATTGTCATGCGTTTTGTGGAACTGTTGCGCCCCGGAGGGCGCTACAACTAATGGTCTTTGTCTATGTGACCATATGATCTACCTAATCGTAGATGGGATGCAACGGTTGGTCTCAATGTCACGCCTCGGGAGGCGCAGAGAGAAGTATAATATGAGTAATTTGTATGCTTAAATACATATCATAATTGCATTCATTAGCATTCCCAACCTTAAACATTGCTCGTCCTCGAGTAAGACAGTTGATAACTTAATAAGATGTAACATAATTATACAAGGAAATACAAGCTCATGTATGACAACTAGACTTCTCTCGGCGCCCACCGAGACGCGGCAGGCAGACATAATGCTTGATGATATGATCGTACTATATGTTAGCGTATGAGAAAAGACCTTGAAAAGCAGAACATGGTAAACACGCTGATGAAAAAATATTCGTTGACCAAATAGTTTGTATCGGTCAATTATAGCGTTTTACAACATTTCAATCAAGTAATGAAAGTAAACTCTTATAGTTTTATGTGACATGGCCATTAGGAAAGTAAAAAAAAAATAATGAGACCTCTCAAGGACGTCAAGATAAGACGTGCACGGGAATCATACACGTCGTGCGTCTGAGAAAACGCTTATACAACAGTATAAGAGGCAGCTTCGCACACGTTCGATACACATGTCCCGACCTACGAAGCAACCTCTGTAGCTAAATCTAAAATTTAACTATCAAAAACTTGTCGGCCGGAACGTCAAAGCGATGTACGAAGAAATAAACAGACGAAACACGGCTAGCAAGAAAACACATTAACCAACGCTCATCTATACTACTCCCTCCGTCCCATAAAAGATGTCGGACAGATAGTTCAATGTTAAATTTACATAAATGTCCAGAATATATTGAAAACCATTCATATTTGGCCTGAATTTGATGTTTCAAGTTCTAATCTTGTCGTCTCCTTCCTTCTGGCCGTTCGCCGCTCCCCGATAGCCCGCGCTACTCTGCGCACCGTCGGAGGCCTCCCGCTGGGTCGCCCCACCTATCCTTGCTCGCTGTCGGAGGCCTCCCGCAGCGCTCGCCCTACTCCGGGCATGCGGATCTCGCTCCAACTAACCCACCGCCGCGCCACTCGCCGACAGAGAGGGGTCAATGAAAGCCTTGCCGACGGAAGGCTGGTACCGGCACGGGGAAGCAAGGCCACGCCGCTACCGTTCCTACTTTGGCCTCCTCGCCAAGTTCCCGTTCCCTCTCTGGCCTTCTCGCCAAGTTCCCGTCATCGATGCCAATCTCGCCTTCCGCCGCCTCTTCCTCGTCGTCCATGCCATCACAACACCGGAGCTCCTCCACCCAGCCCCTCTCGCAAATGTCCTTGCCGCTTGTGGCCCTAGCCCTTTGGTGCCATTCTAGTCGAGCCTCGCGAGCGCCCTCCGCACAGCCTCCTGCAGTATGAGAGAATGAACAAGTTTAGTTTCTCAGATTCTACAAAAAGTTCAGATTCTCCGATTATACCGTCCAAGATCCTCTAGAGACATTAGCTCAAGCTTCTCAGATTCGTTGTTGTCCTTCAACATCAATATCATGATGAAACTATATACTGAAACATGCATTGTGTATCAGCCAATACTGAAATAGATCAGAGCAATATTAGCTTATCTTTATAGACATATTCTGTGGCCATGTTTTCATTAAATCCAATTGTCATATTTGAATCATTAACCAGCTCCCCAAAAGTGTTTTTCACTGCAATTTCCTATCAAAATTTGCATAATTTGAAAGCATGTACCAGCTGTTTTTGTGGTTTAGTCGAACATAAATCAGAAGAATCATAATTATACAAGCTCACGTGCACTACTACAGATTATGTACATGATGGTCACACAGGTTATGTACATGATGGTCACATGGGTTATGTTTAGTGCAGTTGGTGTGTAAGTGTGATCCTCGGAAAAAATGATGATCACACAGGTTATGTGTGTGATGAAATAGGAATATATACCAAGGATTAATGAAATCATACTCATTAGAGAATAGTAATTTCTTACAAAATTTAGTGGAGCAAAAACATCATGAAAAGTAGCAGTAAGCATGTATCAATCCCTTGGGTCTCTATCTCCTAGCAGCTGGACACATTTTCTGAACAGCACAAGTATCCCTGGAGCACAAGTTCTCCTGCAGGTTCAAGAATAGCACAAGTTTCCCTGAAGAACAAGATGACAATAATTTTTGGACATAGATCATATGAATCTAACTTTCAGACAAGAATGAACAAGTCATCAACTTAAAAGGGCAGATTCTAGAACATTTAAAAACATATAGAGAGCATGTTCGATTTGGAGAGGTACAACTCAGGTTCGAGAAGAACCAGCACCGGCCGGTGGTCCGAGTGATGAGGATCGCCATTAATAATTTTATAAGCAGGGTAGTGCATACGCCAATCCAGACTGACCACCGCCCTATCCAGGAGTTCTCTGATGTAGTTGGCATCCAAATGGTTGTTTTTTCGCCAGGTGAAAGGATCTCCTGAGAACCCC
Source organism: Avena insularis (assembly GCA_023614405.1). Lineage (NCBI taxonomy): Eukaryota > Viridiplantae > Streptophyta > Magnoliopsida > Poales > Poaceae > Avena > Avena insularis. Next base: position 317,362,604 of record CM042688.1, on the reverse strand, counting down.
AGATCTTCCTGGAGTATCAAGCTACAGTCATGGGAGGAGAAGTTCCGGACCATGGAGGAGAAGTTCTGAAGCAGAATCAATTCTTGGTGTGGTGACAATCAGGGCTTTTGCAGCAACTGACATGTTCATCCGCAACAATCTGCAACTTATAGACAACGATGCAACAATGTTCTTCTACACGGTCGCTGCACAAGAGTGGGTTCTTATAAGAATGTGAGCACTCCAAAACTTGACAATACTCATGTCATCCTTGTTCCTTATTTTGATTCCTCCAGGAATAATTTCACTAGGTATCTACATATCTTGTCCAGTAAACATCGCCCTTCTTTAACTGTATCCGCAAATTTGGTGAACACTTCTGAAACGAATTTAGAGGCTTCACGGGTCTTTGCCTCCCGCCATAATACTAGATAATAGGCCTCCAATTTCATGGCCACGAGAGGGAAGAATAGACATGCAGGATTTGAAGGTAAAGAGAATCTCTTTTGCAGATAATTGTTAAAATTAAAAACAATAAGAAAAGGTTGCAGTAACTTACACTTCTGAGCAGATTAAATACTGCCCGAACACACCACTTGTTCTCAAAGGAATCATGTGCACCTTCCCAGCTGGAAATAGAATTGGGGTTGTCGGGAGGACAGGAAGCGGGAAATCAACACTTATCAGCTCACTGTTCCGTCTGGTTGATCCTGTGGGTGGGAGGATACTTATTGACAATTTGGACATCTGCTCTATGGGTCTCAAGGATCTAAGAACTAAACTAAGTATTATCCCACAAGAACCTACACTTCTATATTTGATGATGAATGCTGATGACTTGTACAGGTAAGCTTCTAGAATATGACACACCCGCCAAGCTATTGGAAGATAAAGATTCAGCCTTTGCTAAAATAGTGGCGGAGTACTGGGCTAAACTAGCCATACATGAGCTGGAAATAATTACAGGTAGATATCGAGGGAAAATATTGCAGCCGACCGCCACCTCTTACAGACGCCTCACCTACAATGCAATCACCGCTCAAAATACAAACAATAATGCGGGGGTCATCTTTGGTGCCAAAGGCTTTGCAAATACTCAACAATCATTCGGACAGACATTCAGTTATCACACAACATGCATCAGTAACCTTTTCAGGAATTGAACTACTACAACCTTGACAGTAGAACTGCTATAAACTAACTTCCCACACGAGGAGGATATTATCTGGATCAAAACTGTACTTACTCCAAAGGCTTAGCAAAAATCAAATCAATGGCACACATACAAGCTTACAGAAGGTACAGAAAAATGCATGCTTTGTCCTTACACATTTCACGCTTATAGAAATTGCAAAAATGGAGCATGCCGAATCTAGAGAGACCGAACTCGTTGCAGCTCACAAGCTACAGCCAAGTAATAATTGAAATAGCATCTTTGAATTTGGCTTACCAATTCAGAGATTGAGTGGGGAGGTGGTCACCAGCGGTAGCACCTCAGGGAGGCTTCCAGTTGCATCCACGTTGCGATTCGTGTCAGCGGCCGTCAGGGAGAGGAAAGGGTCGCGTCGCTCTGGTCTTCTCCGCCTGTCACTAGGCATGGTCGCGCCACCCTGGTTGTCCTCGAGCAGGGACCATCACACGCATGAGCATGGCCAGTGGACAGTGGGGATCATCGTCTGTGGAGGCGCTGCGGGAGAGGATACCTAGGGGCTACGGCTGTATCAAAAAAATTGACCTTGGGCAACGACTGATCGAAATACCTGACCTTAGGCTGTATCTTCATCGACAACAGAGGCGTGGGGGAAGCTGCGGCATGGGGCGGGGCCAAGGGAGCAGCAACGTGGGGTAGGGCCGGGGGTAGCAGTGGCGTGGGGCGTGGTGGGGAGGGAAGGGGTGTAGCAGCGGGCGGCGGCGAGGCGAGTGGAGCAAGCGAGGAAGACGACTGCGTGGACTGCTGGTTATGTCAGGAGTTTAACAAGGTTGTTTTTGTAAAATTACCCCTCTGACGTCCTTTATTGGACGGAGGGAATATTAAATTGCTTGAGGTGATGATGGTCCGGTAATTCATTTAGAGTTTCCGATCCTACCCTTCAGAGTCAGGATATATTACCCTCTCTGCCACCGCCAAGTCAAAAGAAAAGGTCCGTTTTCTATCTCCATCAGCTTATTCCACGGGCCTCGCGCTGTCCCTGGCCGGGCCTCATTTCCTTCCAACGCTGGAGCAGGCAGGGCTTGGGGCAAAATCCCCAGTGATCCGCGCTCCCGCCCACGGGCATCCCCATGACCGAAGAGAGGAGGCGAGGACGGCAGAGAAGACGTGGCACGCGCGGAATAGCTCGAGGATGTCCGGAACAGCGCCTTGCCTTGCCGGCGGACATCACGCCGTGGTGGCCGAAACTGCAGAAGGCGTGGGCGGGTCTGCAGCGACACACACAAGGACAAAGAGGGAGCTCCAGTGAGGGAAAGACGAGAGAAGAGAGGGAGGAGCATTGGAGCAGCAAGGCAGGCCGGCCGGCGTGTGGCTGTCGGGTCTCGCGGCGGTGGAGGAAGCGAGAGCGAGCTGCTCGCGTGCATATGTGGCTGCCATTAGAGATAAGGTTTTGTGTGGCTTTGGCTGGTTGGGCCTTTGCCGGTTGGTGGGAACCGAAAATATCGTCTTGTAAAAGGCCCATCTGATATGCACAAGTATTAACATATTAATTTCTGAATGGATACCAAAATGCACGCATGGATCGTTAGATGGTCATGCATGGGGTCCTAACTGCTTTTATTCTTTATATAGTGTAGTAGTATAAGTTGTAGCACCGAACACACTGATAGTATTTTGGCTGACAGGTACCTATGAACTTATTATAAAAACTTCATCAAAAACAAATTTTAAAATGTTAAAAAAAATTGAAAGAATTTTGTGTGGATATCCAGACACACTATGTTCACACTTTCGAGAGAAAATAACATTTTATATGGCTTGTGTAAAATATATAAAAATATCCATGGATAGTCATGTTGGAACATTAAATTTGTCTTTTTTACTCAGTACACAAAAATATCTTTTTCACAAAAAACTTGTGCACGGACATAAATCTACGGTTGGTTGTAAGTGTGGATACTTTTTTCCCCATTTTCTGACATTTTAAAATGTGTTTTCAAAAAATAGGTTATTCACACCTGTTAGTGAGCCAAATTGGATTATCTCACCGAACACACTTTAAATTAGCAGTCCAAGGGTAGCTTTGCCGTCTCTTGCGGGACAATTTATTCGCCAACTTATCTGAGCGTGTGGTGTGGCTGTTATAAGATGGAGGGTGTGGTTGCACTTTTATTATGTGATGATTGCAGCAACACAGATAGTCTAAGCAGACGACAAACTCAAGTACTCCAACTCGGAGGGAGTAGTAATGAGAGGGTTTTGATATCCATATTAGGTTCTTTTGTCTAACTTTTTACTCACTGGGTCAACTTTATAATTTTAACCACTCAATGCGTGAAGTTCAAATTAATTAGTGTATGTAAATATATAGCAACGTACGGTCTTTCAGCTAGTATTTTATTGATTATTTAATCCGATTAGAGAGCTAATGAGTAGAAAACAAAAGTTCTTCTCACGGATGCATACACGTAAAATGGCTGCAATTTATGTGTTCAGTCTGATAGAAACATAAGTATAACTATTAAAAAGAAAATAAAACAAAAGTTCTTCTCACATACGCATACACGCAAAACGATAGAAATTTATTTATTCAATCCGATTAGAAACATAAGTATAAGTGTTACAGAGACAAGGATCTGAATCAACACATTATGCGGCAACTTTTTGTTTTTTTAATTCGATTAAACACAAATTCGATTAAGCAATAAGGCCTACAAAAACACACAGTTCTTTAATCTGATGCAAACAAACACATTATAATTTTTTTTAATTGCTTGTCTAGTATTACAAACCTAACTCTTACACGGGCACACCTTTTCTAATAGACTAAGCGAGTAAAAATTCCTATCGGACGTCTTATCCCTACTCCTAGCTATCCCTACTCCTACTCCAAGCTATTAGAATGGTCGGAAGAAGCCATCTCTAGAAGCTCGTCGTTCATGACCGCAAGCATGAAGACATGTCCGTGGAAGACACAGGGCACACACATGGCGTGTTGATCCTCTTGGAGCGCTGACTGTCATCCTGCAGCATCGACGACCGTAGACGGTGTTGCGGTAGGCTACCCCCGACACGAAAGAAGAGCCGAGGAGAGACACGCAAAACGATCACGGTGTGGTTCTTGATGTGATGATGCTCGTCCTCTCCATATTTGCTTCCTACCTGCACCGCCGGAATTAGAACATCCGCGAGCATGGACAAAGAGATGAATTAAGAATATAAAAACAGATTGAGAATGATGTGGAAGCACGAAAATAGAGGAATGGAAGAGCACCTTACCAGCGTTCGTGATGAAGGAAGAAGAGGACAGTACCAAGACAACCACCGAGTCGGTTTGGTGGCTGGATGATTCTTCCTGCACATCGAAGTGGTTCTAGGCACGCACCATGTTCGCCCTCATTAGCGACGCCGGAAGTGAATGTCGGAGCTATAGAAAGCATGGAGGAGGTGGGAGATAAGAAATGCTACGTAGTGCATTGAGGAGGAAGGAGCTGGCGCTCAGTATTTTATAGCCAATATGTGGCTGCGAAAACTTGGGATGCTGAAAGCTCAGCTCTCCACCATGATAAGCCACCAACGCCTATAGTCTAGGAAGCCAACTAGGATCTCACTCGCGGTAACCCACGTGCGTCAAGAGTTTCTTTGGCCACGACGACTTTGGACCAGACCCACCATATAACCTCTTCATGGGAAACCGAGAGTACCTATGTCCTACGACGCCATCTCTGCTATCATCCGGACCCATCGTATGATATCCCTGCGAGAAAACACGGATGCCTACAGTCTATGCTGGTAGCTCGTCTCTCCACCGCGAGAACCAACATCCGTCCATGACTTCGGATGCCACATCCGCTAACATCTCTCCTCTCTGCCACAAAAAACCACGTCCGTGGAGGGGCCACGATGCCACGTATGTGAAGGGAATATGCAATAATAAAATGTTTATTGTTTTATTCCATGTTTATTATAAATATTTATTTCTCATGCTAGAATTCTATTAATCGAAAACATTAATACATGTGTGTTTAGTAAACAAACCAGAGTTCCTAGTTATGCCTCTTATTTAACTAGCTCGTAGATTAATAGATGATCAAGGCTTTTAGATCATGAACATTGGATGTTATTAATGACAGAATCATATCATTAGAAGAATGTTATGATGAACATACACCCAAAGTAGGTATAACCATATTATCTATTTATTAAGTTTACATTGTGTCAACACCCGGATTTTTAAGTCTAGATGCCTGTTATGCCGTACATCGCAATCCCAGGATTACCATTTTTGCGAGACATAACAGAATTGGTACAACAGTACATCATCCAGTACAAACCATAATAGTCTTACAAATAGTTGATCTCGTGATCAAGTCTTAATACACATCAAAGCAGCAGAAATAAACATAGTAGACTCTATATTCATTGTCACAGGCAATGTTGACGATGTGAGATGATCCTAGTTATCATAGACCTCCTGTTGTCCATCCTCCGGGTAGTCCTCTTCATAGTCTGGCCATGGGAATAGCCAGGGACAAAGCCATGAGTACTCTTTAAGTACTCGCAACTATCACTAACACAAGTAAGGTAATACTAGTAGGAATCCTAAGCTCTAGTCTTGTTTGCAACAAGCTAATTTTATTTCATAAGTACTTAATAGTAAATCCTATTTTAGTTCTCTAGATTACTCAAGTGGAAACCTAGTTTTCATATCCACAACCTTATTATGGTCAAGTCAAAGTCATAGTTCAAGTCACACGTTATTTTGAAAACATCTGACAACAGAACAGTATGGCCACTCCAACTGTCCATAACTGCAGACACGGCTATTCGAATAGTTTGACACTCTGCAGAGGTGGTACACTTTCATCACAAAATTCGATACATCCGTCTGGGATAACCCTGAATCATCATACTAGGTATGCGGATAATCAATCCTAACCTTTCAATTACACACCCTAGTATAGGCACCTCCCCTATGAGCTTGGCCTCCTAGCCATGGCCAACTGCCATCCCGGGAACTGCATAGGTGGACATTCATATTCACAAGGCAGCCTCAGCTTCACCTCTTTCCGCAAGGGAACCCATACTAAGACATATAAACTTCCAGTTAAGCCCTACCCAACTCAGGTATTGTGGTTGTACGGTAAAATTGGAATGGTATCGCATCCGAACCCAAGCATTAGTTTTCATCAAAGTCAAGGAACATGGCTCATTCAGTATCATCTCCAAATCATTGTGTTTCACAACACATGGAAAAACATTCGATAGAATGACTCCTCATTCCAAGGTTTTCATAATCATTTTCTTCAAGTGTTCCCATCTAAAGTGATCAAGTTTAGTTTAGCACTAGCTGCTATTAATGAGGGTATCACTATTGAGGGGTACTAATCAAGTGTAACTACCCAAGACTAGTTCTATGATCTTGATGGTATCCATCCTATTTTCCACTAATCACAATTAATTAACTAGGTAAGAAACTTCAGTAAAGGTAAAAGAATAAAGCTTGTAAATAAAACTTGGGATCGGTATACTCAAGATTGCATAACCAAGCATTCCTAGTGCATCTTGCATAGGTTATCTTGCATGGACGACTTGCACAGTTAAGCTTGCCTTCGTTGGTGCAGTTGTTGAAGTTATCTTCTCTCCGTAATACTCCTCCTCTTTGTACCCCGGGTGGGTACTAGCGTCTATAAATAAATACAAGGTACACAATCACCAAACAATATTTAACTACTTCTATTTATCTCACAATGGCTCACACTAGATGATCTAGCATCATCTCAATCATCCCATGAAATATGGACATATTCTTATTTATCTTATTTTGGAAAAGTAATTTCTACTCATTGAAGAATACTTAAGATTTAATATCTTCCAAGTAGAATGTGGGATCATGTTGACACATGTCATCACCACATATTCCAATACTTGGGAAAGTGATTTAAAGAGGTTGGCATATATTACAAAGTTTAATATTGTTATTTAATAATATTAAAGTGACTAGAAATGCCTATATAGCATTCTTTTATTCCTAGTCCATGATTACTGCATGTAAATCTACATATTTTTTACATATTCAGATAGAGCATGGCAAATGTGATTTTTGACAGTTGGAATCAACTCAAAAGCATTTATGGTTAATTTTAGAAAAACGTTTGAAGTTGGAAAAGTCTCTCTCTTGTTATTTTTACTATAGGTGATCTATAATTTCAAATGGTTTGAATCCAACGGGAGTGTGTAGATATTTTCAATACCGTTCTAACAAAATTAGAATCATGCAATTTGGTGAAGTTTGAATTCAATTTTAAAATCACTGACATAATAGGATTTTTAATTAAATGGAAAATCTCGACTTGAATTTCTGGGCTAAGCGCGGGAATGAACATGGGCCGGCCCAGCTAGACGGCGCGCGCGCAGCAGGCTGCTTACAAGCTGGTCCCACGTGTCAGCGACTATATCTAAGCAAAACGGTATCTATGAATCTAGGCCATGCGATTAGAATGAGATCGACGGATGAGAGTCGTCGTCTTTGGTGAACGACGCGCGGGGGATTCTAAACCTAGCGCCATGGTGGGGGTCGATGGGGGCCTACCAGGGCTCCATCTAGGTCCGGCGATGGGGGCGAACGGGCTGGTAGATGACGACGAGTCGAATGGTGGTCGCGACGGCTCCTGGGGTGGCTCCAATAAATGGCTTCTTTCCTTCATTGCAGCGGCGGGCTCCGGCTAAATTCCGGCGATGTGGTGCTCGCCTTGCTCCGGGGAAGGGTCAAGGGTGTTTCTGAGTGAGAGGAGAGTCAAATGGTGTGCCTTTGGAGGCTGGGGGTGGGTCCTATTTATACACCAGCGAGAGGAGCAGCGTGGCATGGCTCGGGCTCGTCGGCAACGTTGCTACATGGTGCTATAGGCATGGCGGAGGGCATAGGTCGACGCGGTGGTCTGCGGCGATCGTCATGCACATAGTGGGGCGGCGAGGTGCGGTCTTAATCGGTCGGGAGACGTCCGTGCTATGTGCGGGTACCACGGTGTTCATCATGGCGTACGGTGGTCACGGGGCGTGCGGTGGTGAATGGTCGTGTCTGGGAAGTCGCTGGTGATGCGGCAAGTGCAGTTACGCACGGAGAGAGTGAGGCCAGGCATGGCGGCGCGGGAATGGCTTGGCGCTCTAGTTGCGCTCGGCATGGCAACGAGTTAAATGGGCACGGCGCTGCTGGCTTCTCCACTGCTTGGCTTTGGTCGAGGCGTGGATAGAGGGGTGCGGTGAGGTCACTCCTTTCTCCTCGTGGTCATGGTAGAGGGCGGCACGGCTTGTGGCATCGTGTCCATGCTCGACCGGCATGGCACACTCGGGTACGGGTTTGCACTGGTCATTGCAGCGAGTGAGGGGTGCAAGCTGCACGGGCTGGTACTAGGGGTGATCGTGGGTGAGTAACTGAGGCTGAATTGGGTACAATGGTGAGAAATTGATTGATCAAAGCAGTAAATAGTTGGTATATCTGTACTCTGCCTGTTAAGTGTTTGATTAAATGGCCGCATGAACTAGAGATTTGAATTTTCAAATTATCTTTGGTGGGTGTGTTGGTCACATGCTTGAGTGTCTCCGGTTGCTAGGGTTTGTCAAGTGGGGATGGTTTGAGTGGTTTTTGAAAAATGGTGATCTAGATACCTACACTTGATTCAATTTTGAAATGTCTCTCAAATGGATTTGAAATTGGTTTTTGTAAGTTTGTAAAGTTTACTTGTGTTCATTTTCACTTGGTCTAGCAAGGGGGGAAAGAAGTAGAATTGTTTCTGTTGGAAAACATTTGCTAGAGATGCCCAAAGTGGGCTAGTGGTTAACTTTGGCCAAAATGACCATTAGGTCATATGCTTCATATATTGATTTTCTTTTGATTTGTTTTTGTTTGGTTTTGACCTAGATGATATTATTTTGATATTTAAACTATTTCTCCACATATATAACAATCAAACATGGCATAGCAAGCATTCATGCATTAATAACAATCACACATGCATTCATATGGGTTTAAGAATAAAAGTTTTTCTTAACCCTAATCTTGGGTGATTAGAACTTGATAATCTTGTTTAATATTTTTGAGATGTTACAAACATTCCCTCCTTAAACAGAATCTCGTCCCGAGATTCAAGAAAAACCAGGAACTAAAGAGATCGGGAAACTCTATCCTAATATAATCTTCTCGCTCTCGAGTGGCTTCTTATTCGGTATGATTACTCCACTAGATCTATAGAAACTTGATACTTCTGGTCCGGGTGGTTCGGAAAGCTTCTTCCAAACTATGAATGGGGACTTCACGATACGTTAGATCCTTGTTGATATCTATGGCTCTGTGATCGATGTTCTTGAAAAATCCGGTCTTCTCCGGAACTTCTAAGCATTTTCTAAGCAATGAGATATGGAACATATCATGCACAACTGACATCTCTTCAGGCAGTTCTAGCTGATAGGATACTTCTCCACGGTGACTTAAAATCTTGAAGGGTTCAATATATCAGGTGTCAAGCTTCCCTTTCAGTTGAAAACGTTGCATTCCTTTCAAGGGTGATACTTTGAGATACACAAAATCTCCGACATTGAAGGTCAGGCCTCGACGTCTTTTGTCAGCGTAACTCTTCGATCTGGATTGGGCAGTCTTGAGGTGTTCACGGACCTTGTGAACCTTCTCTTCGGCTTCTTGTAGGATGTCTGGTCCAAATATCTGACTTTCTCCTACTTGCGACCAATTAGGGGGGTACGACACTTCCTTCCATACAAAAACTCAAATGGGGCCATTTGCAAACTGGCTTGATAACTATTTTTGTATGAGAATTCTGCGCAAGGTAGACAATATTCCCATTTCCTAGATCCATATTCTAACACAGAGGCTCTCAGCATATCTTTTAGTATCCGGTTTACTCTTTCTGTTTGTCCGTCAGTCTGTGGGTGATAAGTTGTGCTGAAATTGAGTTTGGTTCCTAATCCTTCTTGGACTTTTTTCCGGAACCTTGAGGTAAACTGGGTTCCTCGATCTGACACAATTATCTTGGGGGTTCCATGCAGACTGACTATTCTAGCAATGTACAACTCTGCTAGCTTCGAGCTTTGATACGTGGTCTTGACGGGTATGAAATGAGCTATCTTGGACAGTCTATCTACTAGGACCCAAATAGAATCATTTCCCCTACTAGATGTGGGCAAACCTGTGATGAAATCCATTCCAACAAAATCCCACTTCCATTCTAGAATCTGTAATGGTTGCAAAAGTCCTACAGGTCGCTGATGTTCCACTTTGACTCTTTGACAGATATCACGCTTGGCGATATAGCTTCCGACTTCTCTCTTCATTTTATGCCACCAAAATTGCTCCTTCAATCCTGATACATCTTGGTTCCTCCTGGGTGAATAGAATAAAGAGTATCATGGGCTTCCTGCATAATGACTTGGTTCAGCTCTGAATTTGCTGGCACACAGATACATCCTTTATACCACAGAACTCCTTCTTCATCTTCCATGAATCCGGGTACCTTCCCTGTACCGATACGACGCTTAATTCCATCGATACTTGCGTTTCCTTTCTAGGCTTCCTTTATCTGACTGATCAACATGGGTTGAAGTTCTATACTGGCTAGAAATCCTTCGCTAACTAGCTCCATTCTAAAATTCTCCAACTCCTCATGCAAACTGGGCTGGTCTTCCTTAATCATGGTGTTTAATATACACAGCAATCTACTAAGAGCATCCTCTACCACATTGGCCTTGCCAGGGTGATAGTGAATGTCAAGGTCATAATCCTTGATTAACTCAATCCATCTCTGTTGCCTCATATTCACCTCCTTCTGGGTAAAAATATACTTCAAACTCTTGTGATCCGAATAAATCTCACAGCAGTTACCTATGAGGTAATGACGCCATGTCTTCAAGGCTAAAACTATGTCTACCAGTTCTAAGTCATGGGTGGGATAGTTCTGCTCATGTTGCTTTAGTTGTCGGGACAGATATGATATGACTTTGCCTTCTTGCATCAACACACTGAAATGGATCGTATGGGCACCTAGAGGGGGGAGGGTGAATAGGTGCTACTTCAAATTTTAATGGGTTTTTCAATTTTAGGCTTGACACAAAAGGTAAATTCTCTAGATATACTACTATGTAGAATTTCCCTATATGTAAACCTAACTACTAGCGAGTAAAGGCGAGTAAAGTGAGGAACGTGGAAACCGAGATGGAGCACACGGAGACACAGGATTTGTTTTACCGTAGTTCCTTCCTTGTAAAGGGAAGTACATCTGCGTTGGAGGGGTGGGCGGTACTAAGACCACCACGCCACAATAGGCCTCACCGTATTCTCCGATAGATCTCGCCACCAAAGGCCTGATCCACCTTTCCACTATTGGAACCCTTCGAGGCGGGAACCGGCTCCTTTACACAACTAGCGGGGCACAACTCCACAACCGAGTTGGAGGCTCCCGTAATGACAACAAGCTTCCACAAGAACAATTGTTATCAATAATAAAACACAAGATCTAGATATTAACGAGAATACTAGATCGGGGATTCTCCAAGTGAATGGAGAGGAGTTGGAGTGCTTGATTTGTGATGATGAATGATGTCTCCTCCTTCAATTCCCCCAAAGATCGAAGCCTTCAGGTGGTCGAAGTGAGATATCTAGGGAGAGAGCTTTTGTAACAGGTCTGATATTTTTCGAATGAACCAAGAGATCTGACAGGAGGGGAAGATGAGGATTTTATACCCCCTATTCAGATGTAGCCGTTGGAGCTTTTTGGGGCTGGATTATCCGGCCTAAGTGAGGGCTGGATTATCCGGCCTAGGGAAGAGAATCTTCCCTGCTCTGGACTATCTAGGGGAAAATCCGCCCCCAGTCTGAGACTTGCGCTGTGCCAGCCTTTGCACTTCTCCTGGGGGCCAGATTATCCGGCCCAAGGTGAGGGCCGGATTATCCGACCGGGAAGAGAATCTGCCCCGCTACAGATTGTCGGGAGGAAAATCCGCCCCTAGTTAGAGAATCACGCACAATCGGCCCTGTCCAAGAGGGCCAGGCCGGATTATCCGGCCCTTGATGAGGGCAGATAATCCAGCCCCCAACACCAAAAACACTTCCCTGCATACTTAGCACACATGAGAAAACTCCACTGTTTTGTTATCTAACACACAAAACATGGGGAACCATTAAATGATCTTTCAATCTCCCTCTTTTTGGTGTTAGATCACAATACTAGGATTTGCAAGATATCTCTAATAATAGCACATTTAACAAGTGAAAAAGACTCCCCCTCAATGTGTGCATAATAAAAATTTGCATTTGAATACAAATGCACACAAGTAGGTACAAGTATATTTCATTGGAACATAGGCAAAATATTCATACCATCGTGAGCGAGATAGAGACGTCCTCAATATAGTATAAGGATATCCAATGATAGCCATTATGAACGCCTTCCTCGATACAGATATCCAATATAGCCAATATGATAGATGAATCCATAAGGTTAAACCACAAGATAAATCCAGAGCCACACATAATCATAGTCTCATACAGAGCAAAACACAAATGGAAGTTCAATGCTAAATGGGCACAAGGGAGAAAAAGACCGAAAAGGTAAAGTGCAAATGCTTGCGCCCGACCCATGCAAATCCATGAAGTCCTAATAGAACTTGCTTCATCAAGTGGATCCATGAAAATGTTGGCAAGTTGATTCTTCGTGCTCACAAAAGATAGATCAATATCACCACGAGCAACATGGTCTCGAATAAAATGATTCCAGATCTCAATATGCTTTGTCCTTGTGTGCTGCACCGGATTGTACGCAATTTTGATGGAACTTTCATTATCGCATAAAAGAGGCACTTTGTCACAATTGACACCATATTCCTTTAAAGTTTGCCTCATCCATAATAATTGAGTACATGCACTAGCAACAACCACATATTCGGCCTCGACGGTGGAGAGAGATATACAATTATGCTTTTTAGAAGACCAACATACCAATGACCTTCCCAAGAATTGGCAAGCTCCAGATATTGATTTCTGATCATCCTTATCACCAGCCCAATCTGAATCAGTATAGCCACATAGAGAGAAATTGGAGCTCTTGGGATACCATAGACCAAAATTAGGGGAATGAACCAAATATCGGAAGATCCTCTTGACTAGCACTAAGTGGCTTTCTTTGGAGCTGCTTGATACCTTGCACACACCCCTACACTCAACACAATATCGGGTCTAGATGCGTAGAGGTAGAGAAGAGAGCCGATCATGGACCGGTATACCTTTTGGTCCACATCTTTACCGTAAGGATTGAGTTCGAGATGACATTTAGTTTGCATCAGGGTGGCGACGCCATTAAGATCCGTGATCTTGAATCTCTTGAGCATGTCTTGAATGTATTTTGCTTGATTTATGAAGGTCCCTTCACTAAGTTGGGATTTCAAATCCAAGAAATAACTGTAACTCCCCCATCATAGACATCTCAAACATGTCAGTCATAACCTTTGAAAATTCATCATTAAAAGCTTTATTAGTAGAGCCAAAGATAATGTCATCTACATATAGTTGGCATATGAAGAGGTCCCCCTTAACCTTCTTAGTAAAAAGAGTGGGATTGATTTGCCCAACTTCGAAGCCACGGTCTAGCAAAATCTCTTTAAGGTGCTCATACCATGCACATGGGGCTTGTTTAAGGCCATAGAGTTCCTTATCGAGTTTGTAGACATGGTTCGGAAAGTTAGGATCCTCAAATCCTGGGGGTTGCTTTACATATACCAACTCATGTAGAGGACCATTAAGAAAAGCACTCTTAACGTCCATTTGATGTAATTTAAAATTATTATGAACAGCATAAGCAAGAAGGATACAAATGGACTCAAGACGAGCCACTGGAGCATAAGTCTCGCCGAAGTCGACGCCCTCAACTTGGGAATAGCCTTGTGCCACGAGTCTTGCCTTGTTCCTTACAACAATGCCATTTTCATCTTGCTTATTTTTAAATATCCACTTTGTGCCGATAACATTGTGGCAATCCTTGGGCTTCTCTACTAATTTCCAAACCTTGTTACGTTCAAAGTTATTGAACTCTTCATGCATAGCAATAACCCAGTCCGGATCTTCAAGAGCTTCAAACAACTTCTTGGGTTCCACCATTGAGATGTGAGCTTGATGCTCACCGAAACTTGCTAGCTCCCTTCTTGTGGATACCCTTTGTCGGAGATCACCTACAACTTTGTCAAGAGTGTGACCCCTTAATTCAAGATTTCTATCTGCACGAGCTTTGCGACGAAGTTCAATCAATTTGTTGTCTCTTGGAGAAATAACTTCATCATTTGGGACATCGTTGGAATCATTAGCTTGGCTTTGATCTTCAGCGTGATCAGTTGGAATAGGAGATGATGAATCTTGCCCTTGATGTTGATCCACAGCCGTAATAGGAGGCTGCTGCTATTCAGGATTTTCATGGCCAGATAATCCGGCCGAGGGTGGGTCCGGATAATCTGGCCTGGGAGAACCTGAAGCACCTTCACAGACTTGACTAGTTCTTGCTCGAACTAGAGAGGGGCCGGATAATCCAGGGTCAGCCAGAAAATCCGGCCTGGGACTTGCAGCAGGTTCTTTGACATGTTGATCATTTCTACCAGTTGAGGAGGGTTGGTCAGATAATCCGGTGTCCACCGGATAATCTGGTCTGGAGCTTTCTGGTGTAGTTGCTTGAGGATCTTCAGTAGTTCGTGGGATTGGTGTAGAGGTTTCTCCAAGAGTTGGAGCATGTTGAGCTTGTGTTGATGAGGGCTCTACTTGAGTAGAGCATTGTCCTTCCCGGTCCGCCACAAGGGGTTCCTCAATGGGGCGGAAAAATCCCACGCCCATTCTTCTTATGGCATCTTGGGGTATTTCAACATCTGCATAACAAACATAAACTTGCCCCGCACGGGAGCCATCATTTTCCTCGAACACCACACTACAAGATTCTACAACAGTTTCGAAGAGCTTATTGTAGACTCTATAAGTGTGGGATTCGACACCATAACTGGATTCTAAAGCCTTAGACTAAAATTTAGATAAATGAACTCCTTTAATGAGAAAGAAACACTTACAACCAAATACCCATAAGTAGGAGATGTTTGGCTTGTTACCAGTAAGTATTTCATAAGGAGTCTTGTCCAAGATTTTGCGGAGATAGAGCCGGTTGGATGAATGGCATGCGGTATAGATTGCTTCAGACCAGAAGTTATAAGGAGACTTAAATTCAGCTATCATAGATCTGACCATATCCATTAAGGTCCGGTTCTTCCTCTCGGCAACACCATTTTGTTGAGGGGTGTACACAGCGGAGTATTGATGTCTTATCCCCTCTTCACTTAGAAATTCATTCAGAGTGTAGTTCTTGAACTCGGAGCCGTTATCACTTCTAATTACCAAAATAGGGAGGTTGTGTTGACGTTGAATCTCGTTGGCAAAATCAATGACCATTTGTTGTGTCTCTCTCTTCAACTTGAAGAAATAGACCCATGTATATCTCGAATAGTCATCGACAATTACTATGCAATATTTCTTACTACCAAGGCTTGCATGAGATGGAGGACCAAAGAGATCCACATGAAGGAGCTCCAAAATCCTCGTTGATGAAATAATGGTCTTCCGTCGATGGGGAGAGTCATGCATTTTTCCTTCAACACAAGCCCTGCAAACACGATCTTTGGCAAAGGAAACATTTTCTTTTAGTCCAAGGATGTGACCACCCTTGTGGAGACTTTGCAAAGTTCTCATATTGACGTGGGCTAGTTGGTGATGCCATAGCCAGCCCGCGCCGGCCTTTCCGAAGAGACACATTAGGTCTGTAGTGGTTTTCCCCAAAAAGTCCACCACATACAGGTCATTTTCGACATATCCAACGAAAGCGACCTTTAGAGACTTGCTCCACAAGAGTACCACCAAATCACCATCAATGAAAACTGCAAAGCCCATCTTACCAAGGGCACAAATAGAAAGTAAATTGTAACCGAGGGTCTCAACAAGCATGACGTCCATGAGAGAGATATCGTGAGCAACCACAACTTTGCCAAGACCCAATACCTCAGATTTTGACTTGTCACCATAGGAGATGGTTATGTGATCATGGTTTGGCCGCATCTTCGAGATGATCTCCTTGATTCCGGTCATATGACTAGTGCACCCGCTATCAAGTACCCATTTAGACCCACCGAAAGCATAGCCCTGCAAGAAAGTTACTTCTTGGTTTTAGGTACCCATTTTTCAATGGGTCCTCTCATGTTAGTGACGGTTTTGGGCACCCAAATAGACCAAGATATGTAACTATCAAAAGGACCTACATAGCTAGCATAGACATCACCATAATAATCACAAAATAATTCATAATTAGGATTATTAGCCCTTGCAAAACCATCATAGTTAGTCTTGTCATTAGTGGTGGTGCTTGTCTTTGGTTGAGCAGTTTTGCTCTTCTTCTTCTTGTTGTTGTTCTTATTCTTTGTCTTGGGGAAATAACCAAGACCTTCTTTCCCATTGTTTGTCATTTGCTTGCTAAGCACCTGATCTAGGACTTCTTTACCTTTATGTTGAGATCCCTTTACAAGTTCTTCTTTTAGCCTTGCATTTTCTTCAACAATGTCTTCATGTCCACAAGATAGAGTGGAGGTGCTAGGTATATCATACTTGTCCAATTGAGTTGGGAGCTGATCAAAAGACTCATTTAGAGTAGAATGATCACTCTCCAATGCTTTGTGAGCAATGTCAAGTTTCTCAAACTTCTCTGAGAGTCTAGCATGAGCAGCCCCAAATTCAATCTTTTCCTTCTTTAGTTTCTTTACCTTAGCAAGAGCATTGTCACGTTCTTTAATGAGCTAGGCAACAACCTCTTCATGGGACTCCTCAATTGACTCAAGTTTCTCCTCCAAGGATACTCGAGCTTCATCTTCTTCCTCTAAGGCATTCTTCAAGGAGGCAATTTCCAAGGCATCTTCTCTTTCAATTCTACCCTTTTCTTCGAGATGTTCTTCGGAATGAGCAAGTTGACTCATAAGAGCATCAAAGTGAAGTTTGTGCTCACCTTGCAGGTTAGTGATTTTTTTCCAAAGCAATAACTTCTTCTTTTATCTTAAGACTAGTATGATCATCCATATCCATATTTATATTAGTCTTAGGAAATGAAGAAATAGAAGATGATACCTCGATCCCTCTTTCCATAAGACAAGTGACGTTGTTGTTGATGACAATTTCGTTTAGAGAGTCGAAGAGTGATGACGGGGTAGATGTGGTGGCTATAGCAGCCACCTCTTGAGAACTATCTTGATCCTCTTCGTCTTCACTTGTAGAGGAATATTCTTCTTGTGCCACCAAGACAATCTTGGGTTGCTTCTTGTAAGGACCATTCTTTTTGATAAATGGCTTCTTTCGAGGCACCTTGGACTTTTCTTTAAGGACGAGCCTGCCACCATTGTCTTCTCTACTTTGATATAGACATTCAGCCACAAAGTGCAACCTATCTCCACAATTGTAGCATGTTCTCAGTTTTGGGTCATTCTCTCTTCTTCCACTTGACCCATTCTTGCGCTCGAGTTCAGACTTGTCCTTGGCTGGATCCTTCCAAAAATTCCTTGCATAGAAAGCCATGTACTCACCATGAGCATGCTTGACTCCCTCAGGACAGCCCATGTAGACAACATCATATCCTCTTTCATCATCATCTTGCTCAACAACATTTGCTTTTAGAACCACATTGATTCCTTTTTGCATTCCAATAGCCCGAGCACGGGCATCTTCGGTGTTCTTGGCAGTAACTTTGAAGGCCGCCATTTCTCGCATGACTTCATTGGAAGTCATTTGGTGGTAGTTGTGTCTACCTTGCAAACCCTTCAAGTCCATTGGCTCAAATGGCATGAGGGCACTCACATATTTCCTTTTGATCCAGGCATCGTTAATGTGAGTGGCTCCATGCTTTCTAAATGTTGTTGCAACGCTCTTGATCCTTCTATACATGTCTTCATGGTCCTCACCATCCAACATGTAGAATCCTTTAGCTTCATTACTAATAGCATCGTACATATTCCTTCTCAAGCTTTCATTTCCAATGAATAGGTCAGTGAGAGCATCCCAAACTTCTTTAGCGGTGTTGAAGTGCTCATTGTGGGGCATGTACTTGGGACCCACTCCGAGATGAATCATGTGGAGAGCCACTGCATTCAATTGACTATCCACAACTTCTCTTCTAGTCAAGTTGGTGGGGTCTCCAATATGAAGACCATCTTCGATAATCCTCCAAAGTTCAATTGACAAACTGCATACATGAGATTTCATTAAGAATTGCCATTGATTAAATGTGGATGCAATAAGCTTGGGTGGATAACCCCTATTGTTTATATGAGGATGAGGATAGGTGGGTCGGGAGAATATAGATGAGGAACCTCACTATAGTCCTCCTTACCACTTCCCTTCTTGGAAGCAGAACCATTATGTTTTTCACCTACCACTTCATCTTCTTTAGATCCGGCATGAGCCTTATCCTAAGATAGAGGAGTGGTGGTCTTAGAGGAAGATGGGGATGGGGATATAGATGATGTGAGGTGAGCAATCATTTGCTGCATCTCTTCCATCTTGGTCTCAAAGTATTTCAACAAGGTTGTTTCCAACATCTTGAGGTTATCCATTGTGACCTTGTCCACAGCCTCATTCCCATTTTCCTTAGTACCCATACTTCTCTTAGGCGATTAAGCCCGAATAAAGAGTCGGGGCTATGATACCAATTGAAATGGATCGTATGGGCACCTAGAGGGGGGTGAATAGGTGCTACTTCAAATTTTAATGCTTTTTCAATTTTAGGCTTGACACAAAAGGTAAATTCTCTAGATATACTACTATGTAGAATTTCCCTATATGCAAACATAACTACTAGCGAGTAAAGGTGAGTAAAGTGAGGAACGAGGATACCGTGATGGAGCACACAGAGACACAGGGTTTGTTTTACCGTAGTTCCTTCCTTATTAAGGGAAGTACATATGTGTTGGAGGGGTGGGCGGTACTAATACCACCACGCCACAATAGGCCTCACCCTGTTCTCCAATGGATCTCGCCACCAAAGGCATGATCCACCTTTCCACTATTGGAACCCTTAGAGGTGGGAACCAGCACCTTTACACAACTAGCGGGGCACAACTCCACAACCGAATTGGAGGCTCCTGTAATGACAACAAGCTACCACAAGAACAATTGTTATCAATAATAAAACACAAGATCTAGATATTAATGAGAATACTAGATCGGGGATTCTCCAAGTGAATGGAGAGGAGTTGGAGTGCTTGATTCGTGATGACGATGAATGATGTCTCCTCCTTCAATTCCCCCAAAGATCGAAGCCTTTGGGTGGTTGAAGTGAGAGATCTAGGGAGAGAGCTTTTGCAACATGTCTGATCTTTTTCAAATGAACCAAGAGATCTGATAGGAGGGGAAGATGAGGCTTTTATACCTCCTGTTCAGATGGAGCCGTTGGAGCTTTTTGGGGCCGGATTATCCGGCGTAAGTGAGAGCCGGATTATCCGGCCCAGGAAGAGAATCCGCCTTGCTCTGGACTATCTGGGGGAAAATCCGCCCCCAGTCTGAGACTCGCGTTGTGCCAAACTTTGCACTTCTCCTGGGGGCCGGATTATCCGGCCCAAGGTAAGGGCCGGATTATCCGGCCGGGAAGAGAATCTGCCCTGCTCCAGATTGTCCAGGGGAAAATCTGCCCCTAGTCTGAGACTCACGCACAGTCGGCCTTGGCCAAGAGGGTCAGGTCGGATTATCCGGCCCTTGATGGGGGCGAATAATCCAGCTCCCAAACACTAAAAACACTTCCCTGCACACTTAGCACACATGATAAAACTCCATGGTATTGTTATCTAACACATAAAACACAAGGATGGTTCTTAGGTGTTGCTCATGGTCTTCTTCCGACTTGGAATAGATCAGAATGTCATCGATAAAAACAACGACAAACTTATCCAAGAAGTTCATTAAAATCTTATTCATGAGGTTCATGAAATAAGCTGGGGCATTGGTTAATCCAAATGACATGACATTGTACCCATACAATCCATATCGGATAGTGAAGGCAGTCTTTGTGATATCCATTGCGCGAATCTTTAATTGATGATAACCAGTTCTAAGATCAATCTTTGAAAACACACTAGCACCAGTCAGTTGGTCAAACAGGTCTTCTATCTTCGGCAGTGGGTATTCTTTCTTGATGGTTACGCCATTCAGCTTTCGGTAATCCGTACACAAACGGTTGGCACCATCTTTCTTTTCCACAAACAAAACAGGTGATCTCAATGGCGATGCACTTGGTTGTATCAGACCTTTCCCCAACATGTCATCAAGTTGCTTCTTTAGCTCCAGTAATTCAGCAGGGTTCATACTATAGGGTCTCTGAGCTATGGGTCCAGTTCCAGGAACTAGTTCAATGACAAACTCGATATCCCGATCTGGGGTCATACCGGATAATTCATCTAGGGACACATCGGGGTATTCATAGACTACTCTGACTTGGTCAATGGTTGATTGGGCTAAACTCTTGTTGCATTTTAATTGGCGGGGTAGCGTCTCAGATACATGCTCTACTGATACTCCGGTCCTACTGGTCATGGTTATGGCTTTCTTGTCACAGTCGATTAATCCTTGATGTTTCGACATCTAATCCATTCCTAGTACTACTTCCAAACCTTTGGTTCCAAGTACTATTAGATTGGCATAAAAAATATATCCCATGTATTCTGATAGGCACGACCTTGCAATTTTTTCTAGCTTTGGTGGTTGAACCAGGTATTTGAACTATCATAACATGCTTCAAATTTGTTGGTTGAATCTTACTAGTGCATGCAAATTCTTCCGTAACAAATGAGTGCTATGCTCCAGAGTCAAACAACACTCTTGCAAGTACCGAGTTAACAGAAAACATACCCAGCACGACAATATGGCGCTTCCTAGGCTTCCTCAGCATTCATGTGGAATAGATGGCCGGTACGGTTGTGTGGGTTTCCTGGGGCAAACCTCTTTCCAGGCTGGACACGGCGCTGCTGCTAGGCAGGTGTAGTGCCATTGGTGGTTGTAGCAAGCTTCTTGGGACACTCATTGGAGTAGTGAACCGTGACTCCACATTCAAAGCAGGTTATCCTGTACTTGTCCTTCCCTACAATAGGCACAGCATTGCTTCCAGTCCTTGGGGAAGTATTGTTGTTGTTGTTGTTGTTGGACCTTGGTGGTGCACGGTTGAAGTTATTGGGGTTGCCGGGGTTGTTGTTGTGGCCTCCGGGCCTCAGGTTTCCTCCGCCATGATTGGGATAGTTCGGACGGGACATAGGGGGTCTATTGTTTCTTGGTGCAAATCATGCAGACGGGTTGGGGCGGTACTTCGGGGTATGGTGTGGTCCAGGTTGGTGCATCATATGATGCTTACGGTTCTCACTGGCTTAGTTTATCTTTCCTTCCATCTGGATAGCAGAATCCACTAAAGCTTCTAGGTCATCAAAGGGAATGTTGACTAACACTATCTGCATCTCATCATGCAGACCATTCAAGAATCTCTCCTTCTTCTTTGCTTCTGTGTCAATCTCATCAACGCATACCTAGCCAGAGACAGAAATTTGTCACGGTATTATACCACAGTCATCCTTCCCTGCTTCAGCTCCTTGAATTCATCTCTCATCCTCTTGATCAAACCTGGGGGCACATGGGTCCTGCTGAACTTGAGCTTGAATTCCTCCCAAGTCATCATCTGTCCTCCGTTCATTGTACGGGTGCTATTCCACCATGATCTTGCATAACCTGCTAGATAGTGGGTGGCAAACAGTGCTTTCTCTAAAACATGTACTCCTACAACTTCTAGGTTGTTCTCCATTGTTTGCAGCCAGTCATCAGCATCTAAGGGCTCTTCAGATTTGCTAAACATATGAGGATTGATGTTTTGGAAGTTCTTGAGCTTGGATCCATGGTGATCTTGGTTTCCATGGCCTTGGTTATTGTGTGCCATCCGGGCGATCTGTTGAAGAGTGGCTAGATTGTCTTGACGCTCGGCCCTACTGGCTTTGCGATCTAATACTAGCATCTGCAGAATCTAAAGCATTGGATCCTGGGATGAGCTGCTTCCACCAGGGTTGCCGCGAGTCATCTGAGGATTGAGATAGATCATAAGACAAGAGGGAAAATTCTATGGTTTATGGGTATGGTTCAAAAAGCTTTAAACTTTCAGTATTGCTAAGGTTTGAAAACCACAACTCATTTTCATTCATTCATTCCAAGCACACAATACAAACCACACAGCACAACTACTAAGCAGATGGTTCTAAGAACCATTTAGTCAAGCTACGATACATTGGGACCGGATACAAACTCACACCTATGATAGTGCTCAGGTGCAACTACTCATCATCAGAACCGGGGTTTCTTCATCGTCTATGAAGTCGTCATCATCCTCGTCCATGTGGAACTCTGCGGCGACGTCCTCCAGATGGTCATCATCATCACTGAGGTAAGAGTGGATATCCCCATGAATATGTTCACCTTCCTCTTCCTTCTCCTCCAGCTGGATCTCCTGGTCATGGATAGTTTCTTCGAGGGTGGCCACCTTTTGGCAAAGACGAGCAATGATGCGGTCCTTCTTGTCACGCTCGTGATGAAGTGACTTGTGCTCCTTAGCAAGGATGCCAAGGGTTTGTTTCCTCTCGGCTGCAACAGCGTGATTCTAGTTGGCATAGGCACGGGCGTTGTCCAACTCCTTCTAGGTCTCGTGCAACATGAAGTCAAGGTGATCCACGTGATGCCTCATCTCCGGATGTCCTGGCATGGCCAAGGGCTGTCTCATAGAGTCATGTCTTGCATAGTGGGCGAAGCGGGTGCCATTGTTCTAGTTGATGTTCTGCGCACACAGACGAGCAAGTGCCTCCTGCATTGCCCTAGCTAGTCCATCCAGCCAGTTGTTCTCCCTTAAGATGAACTGTATCTTCTTAGAGGTGGGTAGCTCCACCTTGCCTCTCAGATCCGCAACGATCAAGCACTGCAGTTCTCCTCCTGACTGATCATTGAGTCGCGCTCTGAAGAAGTCGATGTGTGGGCGTTCAAGAAACTCTGCTAGATGGCTTAGGTCCCTCTCAAAGATGACCTCTCCTCCGTTTCCTAACTAGTAGAACTTGCTGTACTTGACTTCCATCTATAAGCAATTAGGATGAGTAAGTTAGTGGGGTGATCAAGTGTGTCAAATTTTATGTAGAATTGCAAGAATTTTGAGCAACATGTGAACTCTTTGGAAAGAATCTCGAGGATAAGAGTGAGAATAGGTTTTCGTAAATACTCAATTTCTTTGTTTTGAAACTAGATTTTTCAGACATCCATTCTAACTAGGATCTCCTATGGTCAGGATGGCTCTAATAAAAACTTGTCAACACCCGAATTTTTAAGTCCAGATGCCTATTATGTCGTACATCGCAATCCCATGATTACAATTTTTGCGAGACATAACAGAATTGGTACAACGGTACATCATCCATTACAAACCATAATAGTCTTACAAATAGTTGATCTCATGATCAAGTCTTAATACACATCAAAGCATCGGCAATAAACATAGTAGACTCCATCTTCATTGTCACAGGCAATGCTGACGATGGGAGATGATCCTAGTTATCATAAACCTCCTGCTGTCCATCCTCTAGGTAGTCCTCCTCATAGTCTGGCCATGGGAATAGCCAGGGACAAAGCCATGCATACTCTTTAAGTACTCGCAACTATCACTAACACAAGTAAGGTAATACTAGTAGGAATCCTAAGATCTAGTCTTTTTTGCACAAGCCAATTTTATTTCATAAGTACTTAATAGTAAATCCTATTTTCGTTCACTAGATTACTCAAGTGGAAACCTAGTTTTCATGTCCACAACCTTATTGTGGTCAATTCAAAGTCATAGTTCAAGTCACAAGTCATTTTGAAAACATCTGACAATGGAACAGTATGGCCGCTCCAACTGTCCATAACCGCAGACGCGGCTATTCGAATAGTTTGACACTCTGCAGAGGTGGTACACTTTCACCACAAAATTCGATACATCCGTCAGGGATAACCCTAAATCATCATACTTGGTATGCGGATAATCAATCCTAACCTTTCAATTACACACCCTAGTATAGGCACCTCCCCTATGAGCTTGGCCTCCCAGCCATGGCCAACTGCCATCCCGGGAACTGCATAGGTGGACATTCATATTCACAAGGCAGCCTCAGCTTCACCTCTTTCCGCAAGGGAACCCATACTAAGACATATAAACTTCCAGTTAAGCCCTACCCAACTCAGGTAGTTTGGCTGTACAGTAAAATTGGAATGGTATCGCATCCGAACCCAACCATCAGTTTTCATCAAAGTCAAGGAACATGGCTCATTCAGTATCATCTCCAAATCATTGTGTTTCACAACACATGGCAAAACATTTCAATAGAATGACTCCTCGTTCCAAGGTTTTCATAATCATTTTCTCCAAGTGTTCCCATCTAAAGTGATCAAGTTTAGTTTAGCACTAGCCGCTATTAATGAGAGTATCACTATTGAGGGGTGCTAATCAAGTGTAACAACCCAAGACTAGTTCGATGATCTTGATGGTATCCATCCTATTTTCCACTAATCACAATTAATTAACTAGGTAAGAAACTTTAGTAAAGGTAAAAGAATAAAGCTTGTAATAAAACTTGGGATTGGTATACTCAAGATTGCATAACCAAGCATGCCTAGTGCATCTTGCATAGATTAGCTTGCATGGATGGCTTGCATAGTTAAGCTTGCCTTGGTTGGTGCAATTGTTGAACTTCTCTTCTTCTTCGTCATAGTACTCCTGCTCTTCGTACCCCGGGTTGGTACTAGCGTCTATAAATAAATACGAGGTACACAATCACCAAACAATATTTAACTACTTCTATTTATCTCACAATGGCTCACACTAGATGATCTAGCATCATCTCAATCATCCCATGAAATATGGACATATTCTTATTTATCTTATTTTGGAAAAGTAATTTCTACTCATTGAAGAATACTTAAGATTTAATATCTTCCAAGTAGAATGTGGGATCATGTTGACACATGTCATCACCACATATTCCAATACTTGGGAAAGTGATTTAAAGAGGTTGCCATATATTACAAAGTTTAATATTGCTATTTAATAATATTAAAGTGACTAGAAATGCCTATATAGCATTCTTTTATTCCTAGTCCATGATTACTGCATGTAAATCTACATATTTTTTACATATTCAGATAGAGCATGGCAAATGTGATTTTTGACAGTTTGAATCAACTCAAAAGCATTTATGGTTGATTTTAGAAAAAAATTTGAAGTTGGAAAAGTCGTTGTCTTGTTATTTTGACTATAGGTGATCTATAATTTCAAATGGTTTGAATCCAGTGGGAGTGTGTAGATATTTTCAATACCTTTTGAAAAAATTGGAATCATGCAATTTGGTGAAGTAAATCTCTTTGAATTCAATTTTGAAATCACTGATAGAATAGGATTTTTAATTAAATTTAAAATCTCTATTTGAATTTCTGGGCTAAGCGCGGGAATGAACATGGGCCAGCCCAGCTACGCGGCGCGCACGTAGCGGGCTGCTTACAAGCTAGTCCCACGTGTCAGGGACTATATCTAAGCAAAACGGTATCTGTGAATCTTGGCCATGCAGTTAGAACAAGATCGACGGTTGAGTGTCGTCGTCTCCGGTGAATGGCGCGCGGGGGATTCTAAACCTAGTGCCACGGTGGGGGTCGATGGGGGCTTACCATGGCTCCAGCTAGGACCGACGATGGGGGCGAACGGGCTGGTAGATGACGGCGAGTCAAATGGTGGTCTCGGAGGCTCCTAGGATGGCTCCAATCAACAACTCCTTTCCTTCACTGAAGTGGCGGGCTCAAGCTAAATTCCGGTGATGTGGTGCTCGCCTTGCTCTAGGGAAGGGTTAGGGGTATTTCTGAGTGAGAGGGGAGTCGAATGGTGTGCCTTTGGAGGCTGGGGGATGGTCCTATTTATACACCAGTGACAGGAGTAGCGTGATGGCTTGGGCTCATCGGCGACATTGCTACAGGGCGCTATAGGCATGGAAGAGGGCATAGGTCGATGCGGTGGTATGCGGCGATCGTCATGCACATAGTGGCACGACGAGGTGCGGTCTTAATTGGTCGGGAGACGTCCATGCTCTGTGCGGGTACCACGGTGTTCGTCATGGCGTACGATGGTCACAGGGCACACGACGGCGAATGGTCTTGTCTGGGAGGTCGCTGGTGGCGCGGCTAGTGCAGTTACGCACGGAGAGAGCAAGGCACAGCGTGGCTGCACGGGAATGGCTTGGCGCTGTGGCGTGCACTCTGCATGGCAGCGAGTTAAATGGGCGTGGCGCTGCTAGCTTCTCCACTGCTTGGCTTTGGTCGAGGTGTGGACAGAGGGGTGCGGTGAGGTCACGCCTGTCTCCTCGTGGTCGTGGTAGAGGGCGGCGCGGCTTGTGGCGTCATGTCCATGCTCCACCGGCATGGCATGCTTGGGTACGGGCTTGCACTGGTCATTGCGGCGAGTGAGGTGTGCTAGCTACATGGGCTCGTACTGGGGGTGATCGTGGGTGAGTAATTGAGGCTGAATTAGGTACAATGGTGAGCAATTGATTGATCAAAACAGTAAATAGTTGGTATACCTGTACTCGGCCTATTAAGTGTTTGATTAAATGGCCGCATGAACTAAAGATTTGAATTTTCAAATTATCTTTGGTGGGTGTGTTGGTCACATGCTTGAGTGTCTCTGGTTGCTAGGGTTTGTCAAGTGGGGATGGTTTGAGTGGTTTTTGCAAAATTATGATCTATATACCTACACTTGATTCAATTTTGAAATGTCTCTCAAATGGATTTGAAATTGGTTTTTGTAGGTTTGTAAAGTTTACTTGTGTTCATTTTCACTTGGTCTAGCAAGGGGGAAAAGAAGTAGAATTGTTTCTGTTGGAAAACATTTGCTAGAGATGCCCAAAGTGGGCTAGTGGTTAACTTTAGCCAAAATGACCATTAGGTCATATGCTTCATGTATTGATTTTATTTTGATTTGTTTTTGTTTGGTTGTGACCTAGATGATATTATTTTGATCTTTAAACTATTTCTCCGCATATATAACAATCAAACATGGCATAGCAAGCATTCATGCATTAATAACAATCACGCATGCATTCATATAGGTTTAAGAATAAAAGGTTTTTGTTAACCCTAATCTTGGTTGATTAGAACTTGATAATCTTGTTTATTATTTTTGAGATGTTACACATTGCTACATCAAACACATATGAAGTAACCCTAATCGTTAGACCATGATACCATGTCAATCACTAACACATGACTAGTACTTTGATAACATCAAACGTTATATCGTAATAGGTTGACTATAAATGTGGGTTCACGTATTCCGAGAGTTTTATGAAAAGGATCATGGATCAAGAGTGGTATTTTCCAATCGAAATGCCGGAGAGACATAATACTTTCGGTGATATCACATCAACACCACTTGCAAGCACGTGACAAGGTCACAAGGATGTTGTATCATGGAAGGAGTAAAGAGTACTTATCAGTTACTAGATCGAACTAGGGCATAGTTGATACCTATGATTGGATCTCACACAATTAAAATATCATGAAACAAAAGGAATTGGGTACAAAATTAATGGTTCACATCATCACAAGAGTTATCATTGAATGTGTGAGAGTCATTACGGATCTCTAGGTCCCGCTGCTGATTATTGATCACATAAGTATCTCTATCATGTATACATTATTCGCTAACCATAGGGTGACACACTTAAGGCATACTAACACTAGGGACTCCATGCATCAAACCATGGTCCTAGAGACCAAAAACACGCAGGAAAGCATCTTACACATTGCATGTTGCACCAGTGTGGCAGAAGTTGCATCATAGAATCCACTTGAGTGTGTGTGGTCATGTGGATCAATGTGGTTTAGGAAAATAACACATGTAGTGTGGTCATGTGGATCAATGTGGTTTAGTAAAAGAACACATGCAATGACTCTAGGGACTCCATGTGTAAAACCATGGTCACAGAGACCAAAAACACTTAGGAAAGCAACTTCCATGTTGAAAGGACATTTACTGTCATAATCACTTTTGGTGTTCGTTAACAACTAGTAGCCCGTTTTACAGTTTGCTATTTTCTACAGGTTGATATTTTACAAAGTGAAAAGGACCTTTCGCCTGCGGAATATTCCCTGCATTGTTACCTGTCTCTTGGTAATTCCATATCAGAGTCTCCGGTCTACCAAGACCGGAGTCTCGATGGTCCGGAGTTTCCAGAGTCTCGGAGAGGGGCTTCGCTGGGTCAGCCAGAGAGGCGGTCCGGAGCTTGGTCCGGAGGTAGGTCCGGAGTCTCCGGTCCGTGGCTCAGGCCGGAGTCTCTAGTGTAGAGGGACCGGAGTCTCCGGTCCACTTGGCTCCCAAGTGGGCTGGGTCATTCTGTTTAACGGTCCGGAGGCTGGTCCGGAGATTGACCGGAGTCTCCGGTGTAGTCCGGAGTCTCTGGTCTGCTGACCGGAGTCTCCAGTCTAACTCCTCTCCAACGGCCAGAAAACAGTTCACTGGTGCGAAGGGCTATAAATAGAGGACCTTATCCCCTTCCTCCAGCTGCTCGTCCACCTCAAGAACACCATGTCCATTTGAGCCACCAAATCAACAAGATCTCTTCATCCAACCATCCGAAGTCATTGATCTTTGGAGAATCGAAGGAGGAGGCTTTGATCTACATCTTCACCAAGAGAGATCTTCATTTCCCCCTCATTCACTTGAGGGCCCTTTGCTCTAGTGTTTCTTTGGAAACCCTAGCTTGTGATTTGGTTCTTACTAGCTTGTCTTGATTGTTTGACAGCTAGCTTGTACTTGGGAGCCTCCAATTAAGTTGTGGATGTGTGCCCCGAACTCGTTGTAAAGGTGCCGACTTTCACCTTGAAGGTTGCCGTATAGTGGAAGAGGTGAATCGAACCCGTTGGGGTGAGGTTCATCGGAGAACAAGGGAGGCCTCTCGTGGCGTTGGTGGTTTGATACCACCCCCTCTCCAAACTTAGACGTACTTCCCCTCAAAAGGAAGGAACTACGGGAAACAAATCCTTGTGTCTCCGAGTGCTCCACTTTGGTTACTTCTATCCTTTACCGCACTTTACTTATCTAGTTATTGCGTAGTTAGCACTTGTTTATCATATAGGTAAATTCACCTTAGTTGCATAATCTAGAGAATTTACCTTTCATGTCAAACCCTAAATTGAAAAAGAGTAAAATTTTAAGTAGCACCTATTCACCCTCCTCTAGGTGCCCATACGATCCTTTCAATTGGTATCAGAGCCTCGGCTCTTTATTCGGGTTTAACCACCTAAGAGATTATGGGCAACCCAGAGGAGGGAGAAAGTGAGGCTAGCCATTCGGTGACCATGGTAGATCTCAAGAATTTGGAAACAAGCTTGATCTCTAGCTTGGGAAACACAATCCAACAGTTGCGTCTACTCGTTGAGCAACTTGTTAGGGATAAGCAAACCTCACCTCCTCCCCCTCTAGAGGAAACACCATCAAACCCAAAGGCTAATGCTCTGGCTAATCCTTTGGAGGAAGTGGCGGGGGATGAACATAATTCCACCACCAAAAAGGATGATGAGAAGGAAGAGCACCATGCGGTTCCTAGATGGTACTCTCCCGACCCTCCAATCCCTCACCCTCATATAAATAATAGAGGCGACCCACCTAAGTTAGCTGCACATACTTTTGCTCAACGGAAAGTTTTAATGAAATCTCATGTGCGCAGCTCTTGCATTGATTTGTGGAATATTATTGAAGAAGGACTCAAAATTGAGGATCCAACCAACTTGACTAGAAGAGAAGTGGTCAATAGCCAACTCAATGCGACTGCTTTGCACATGATCCAACTTGGAGTGGGGCCAAAGGATTTCCCCACATTGAGCACTACAACACCGCTAAGGAAGCTTGGGATGCTCTCATTGACTTGTTTGTTGGTAATGAGAGTATGAGAAGAAATAGATATGATGCCTTCATGAAGGATGGTGAGGATCATGAAGATATGTATCGAAGACTCAAATCCACAGCCACCGCTTTCAGGAATGTTGGTGCCTCTCACATTGATGATGCTTGGATCAAGAGGAAGTATGTGAGTGCACTCATGCCTTTCGATCCTACTGACTTGAAGAGTCTCCAAGGAAGACACAACTACCATCTCATGACCTCCAATGAAGTTATGCAAGAGATGGCTGCCTTTAAGGTTGCTGCCCAGAATGCCAAAGACGCCCGTGCTCGTGCCATTGGAATGAGTAGTGGTGTCAATCTTGCCTTGAGGGCCAAGGTTGTGGAGTATGAGGAAGATGAAGGAAGTGATGAGGGACTTTCAATGAGCCATCCCGAAGATTTCAAGGTTGCTCATGGTGAATACATGGCCTTCTATGCAAGAAACTTTTGGAAAGATCCCGCCAAGGCCAAGATGGAAATGCAACGAAGAAGCAACCCCAATGGGGGAAGAGATAGTGGGTCCAAGTTGAGAACTTGTTTCAATTGTGGTGACCGCTATCACTTCGTTGCAGCTTGTCCCTATGAGAAAAGAGAAGATCATGGGGGTAAACTTGTGTTGAAAAAGACCTCCAAAGCTCCCTAAAAGAAACCCTTCATCAAAAGGAACTCAACCAACAAGAAGCTGGGAGAAATTGTCTTGATCACACATGAAGAGTTCTCCTCCGATGATGATGATGAAGATGAACAAGAGGATACATCAAGTGGTGTGGCGGCTCTCGCTACTACATCTGCTCCTTCATTCTCACTCTTCGACTCTCCTAATGAGAATATCTCCAACAAGAACGTCACTTGCCTTATGGAAAGAGGAAGAGAGGTATTACCATCATCGCAATCCACCTCCTTAATCAATGATGATTTTGATGATGAGTTATCTCTTGAGGTCAAAAAGGAATTAGTTGCGTTTGATGTGTTCATGAACAACTTGCAAGGGGAACACAAGAAACATGTTGTGGACCTCTTAAATCAATTTTCACACACACAAGAACTTCTAGATGAGATATGCCAATTAGGAAGAGAGCACATGGTTGAGGTGGAAGCTCTAAATAATGCTCTCGAAGAAGAACAAGGAACTAGAATATCTCTTGAAACTAAACTAGAGGGTCTTGATGAAGCTAATGATCTCATTATTAATAAACTCATCAAGGACAAGATTGAGTTTGATGTTGTTCATGAAAAACTTGCCGAGGACTTTAGGACACTTGACAAGGCTCACAAGGCCTTGGAGAGTGAGCTCTTGTCTCTCACAAAGTCTCGTGAAAAGCTTCAAACTCAATTGATCAATACTCCTGCACCTAGTACGTTCATTCCTTCTAGTTGTACAAATACTCTTGAAGAACATGCTAGGTTGAAGGGGGAGCTAGCTAAGACCACCTTCCCAAAAGAAAACAAGTCTATTGATGACCTCTTAAGCAAGCAAAGGACTATTGGTGAAAAAAGAGGTATTGGCTTTATCTCTAAAGCCAAGAAGAAAAAGAACAACAAGAATAAGAAGGCCAAGCCCGCCCAAGAAAAGAACAAGGTCATTGTGGGAAGTAAGACCACAAGTGACAAAACTATGTCTCATGATGATTTTGCGGGTAGTGCTAACCCTCACTATGTTTTAATGTGACATTATTATGGTGATGTGTATGCACAATATGTTGGCCCATTTGACGGTTATATTGCGTGGTCTATTTGGGTTCCCAAGACCCTTGTTGCTAACAAAAGAGGACCCATTGAAAAATGGGTACCTAAAAACTAGTTTGATCTTTTGTAGACCTATGCTTCCGGAGGGTCAAAATGGGTGCTTGATAGTGGATGCACAAGTCATATGACCGGAAGCGCGTCTAGTGTCAAGGAGTTGAGACCAAATGTTGATCAAATATCCGTGACATATGCCGACAAGTCAAAGTCTAAGGTAATGGGTTTCGGCAAGGTTGTGGTTGCGCACGATATCACTCTCGTGGACGTCATGCTTGTTGAGACCCTTGGCTACAATTTACTTTCAGTCCGTGCTCTTGGAAAGATGGGTTTTGCCGTCTTTATTTATAATGATATTGTGATCCTCATGTGGAGCAAGTCTCTAAAGGTCGCTTTCGTTGGGTACGTCGAGAATGACTTGTATGTAGTGGACTTCTCGGGGAAAACCACTACAAGTCCGATGTGCTTATTCGGAAAGGCTGATGTGGTTTGGCTATGGCATAGCCGTCTAGCCCATGTCAACATGAGAACTTTGCAAAGCCTCCACAAGGATGGTCATATTGTTGGACTAAAAGAAAATGTTTGCTTTGCCAAAGATCGTGTTTGCAGGGCATGTGTTGAAGGAAAGATGCATGATTCTCCCCACAAGCCAAAGAACTACATCAAGTCCAAGAGGATCTTGGAGCTCCTTCATGTGGATCTTTTTGGTCCTCCTTCTCATGCGAGTCTTGGTGGGAAGAAATATTGTTTGGTGATTGTTGATGACTACTCAAGATACACTTGGGTATATTTCTTCAAGTTAAAAACTGAGACCCAAGAGAACTTCATTGACTTCATCAACATGGCTCAATGTCAACACAATGTCCCAGTATTAAAAATAAGAAGTGACAATGGTACCGAGTTCAAGAACTACACATTGAATGGATTTCTTAGTGATGAGGGAATAAAACATCAATATTCCACTGCATATACCCCTAAAAAAATGGTGTAGCTGAGAGGAAGAATCGGACTCTTATTGATATGGCAAGGACTATGTTGGCGGAATTTAAATCTCCATACAATTTTTGGGCTGAAGCTATCTCCACCGCATGCCATGCATCAAACCGTCTCTACCTCCGCAAAGAATTGATCAAGAATCCATATGAAATCCTTACCGATAAAAAGCCCAATGTTTCTTACTTCCGGGTGTTCGGTTGTAAGTGTTTTTATCACATTAAGGGCATTCGTTTATATAAGTTTGATTCCAAAGCATTAGAGGGTATTTTTGTTGGTTATGGTCTCGAATCCCACACTTATAGAATCTATGACAAGCTCTCCGGAATTGTCATAGAATCTTGTAGTGTGGTGTTTGAAGAATATGATGGTCCCCAAGCGGGGCGTGTTGATGTCTAAGTTACAGATGATGAAATGCCTCAGGATGCCATAGGAAGAATGGGTGTGGGTTTCATCCTCCCTGTTGAGGAACCCCTTATGGAGGATCGAGAAGAACTATGCTCTACTCAAGTGTAGCCCTCATCTTCACAACATCATCAAACTCCTATCAAGGAGGACAATGACCCATGCCAAAGACAAGTTGTGGACCCTCAACCCGCTGATCAAGAAGAAACCTCTAGCCAGGAGTTACTTGAGTCTCCATTTGCCAGAATGCCTAGTGGTGCTAAGTCTATTACACAAGGAAGATCTATAGAAACTGCCATCAGGAAAGCTCAATGCCTGCCTAGAAGTATGCTTGATCAAGACCAAGGTCAATCTTTGCCTCCTGCTGGAGAGAATGATTCCAACGATGATCAAGGTCAAGTTGATGGTCAATACGAGGACCAAAATGATGAAGTGATCCCCCAAGAAACAACAAGGAGATCGAAACTCGTCGCCAAGCTAGAATGGATAGAATATTGGAATTAGGAGACCACACTGTTGAGAATGTGGTAGGAGATCTAAGAAGAGGGATATCTACTCGAGCTCAATTGAAGAACTTTGGTGAGCACCAAGCACACATTTCCATGGTGGAACCAAAGAAAGTATGGGAAGCCCTTGAAGATTCGGATTGGTTGGATGCAATGCACAAAGAGCTCAACAACTTTGAGAGAAACAAAGTATGGAAGTTAGTTGAAAAGCCAAAAGATTGCCACAATGTTATAGGCACCAAGTGGATTTTCAAGAACAAGCAAGATGAGCATGGAATTGTGGTGAGGAACAAGGCAAGATTGGTTGCACAAGGCTTCTCTCAAATTGAAGGAATTGATTATGGAGAGACTTATGCACCCGTGGCTCGCCTTGAGTCCATCCGTATCCTTCTTGCTTATGCGGCACATCATAAATTTAAACTACAACAAATGGATGTAGAAAGTGCATTTCTTAATGGCCCATTGCATGAGTTGGTATATGTGAAACAACCCTCGGGGTTTGAGGATCCCAACTTTCCAAACCACGTCTACAAACTTGATAAGGCACTCTATGGGCTCAAGCAAGCCCCACGCATGTGGTATGAGCACCTTAGAGAGTTGTTGTTAGATCGTGGGTTTGAGGTTGGGAAAATCGATCCCACTCTTTTTACTAAGAAGGTCAATGGGGAACTTTTTGTATGCCAAATTTATGTAGATGATATTATCTTTGGCTCATCTAACAAAGCTTTTAATGATGAATTATAAAATCTTATGACTAATAGGTTCAGGATATCTATGATGGGAGAATTGAGAGTATTTCTTGGCTTTTAGATCAAGCAAGTGAGAGGAGGAACATTCTTCAACCAAGCCAAGTATACTCAAGATATGCTCAAAAGATTCAACATGAAAGACCTAAATGGAGCTCCCACTCCCATGGCAACAAAGACTCATCTTGAACTAAACCCAAATGGTAAAGATGTGGATCAAAAGGTATACCGGTCCATGATTGGTCTTTGCTCTACCTTTGTGCATCTAGACCCGATATTGTGTTGAGTGTAGGAGTGTGTGCAAGATATCAAGCGCCTCCTAAAGAAAGCCATTAGATGGCAGTCAAGAGAATTTTTCGATATTTGGTTCATACCCCAAACTATGGTATTTGGTATCCTAGGGGCTCAACTTTCTCTCTTTGTGGGTACACGGATTCAGATTGGGCTGGTGACAAGGATGATAGAAAATCAACCTCCGAGGCTTGCCAATTCCTTGGGAGGTCCTTGGTGTGTTGGTCTTCTAAGAAGCAAAATTGTATATCTCTTTCCACCGCCGAAGCCGAGTATGTGGTAGCTTCTAGTGCTTGTACACAATTGCTATGGATGAGGCAAACTTTAAAGGAATACGGTGTCCATTGTGACAAAGTGCCTCTTCTATGTGACAATGAAAGTGCTATCAAGATTGCATATAACCTAGTGGACCATACAAGAACAAAGCATATTGATATTCATCATCACTTCATTAGAGATCATGTTGCTCGAGGTGATATTGAGCTATCATATGTCTCAACCAAAGACCAACTTGCCGACATTTTCACGACGCCACTTTATGAAGCAAGGTTTTGCTATTTGAGGAATGAACTAAATATTGTGGATTCTAGGAGTTTGACTTGATTACCTTGCATACTCACATATGTCTTGACCCATATTTGGTGTATATGCAGGCATGGAGATAGGGGCAGTGCGGTTCTAATTCATTGGACTATCCCTCCCCCAATAATGCCAACATTAAGAAATTCAATCTTTGTAGTATCATTTAGTGATATGTGAGTGTCATTGATGAGTAGTGGCTATGGACCCAAGGATAATTCTTCGCGGTGTCATGCCACAAACTCCTACATGGTGGCTTCGGCTACCACCCTCTTCTCATTTGATAAGTTGGTTCTTAGTTCGGGTTTATTTGGCGCATTAATGAACATTTGAATAGATTTTTGTGGTTTTCTTGACTTTTCACAGGATGACATCTTAACCCAAGCCTACTGTCTGTCCTGAAAACTCTCTCTGTCTAATATATGTCCCCATACACATATCTTGGAATTTTTGGTCGAGGAGGACCAGAGTCTCCCGTGTGCTTGCACCGGAGTCTTCGGTGTAGACCGGAGTCACCGGTCCGGACGGTTTCTGCCCACTTAAAGGGAGGACGGGGTGAACTAAAACAGTAGTTTCATTCATCCACTCCCATCCTCCCTTCTCTACCCCGTCGCCTCCTCTCCCAAATCTCCTCCCCGGAGGTAAAGAAGCCCCCGGGATCCGCCGTGCCGCCGGCCAACCATCTCCCCTCCACCTTTGGGCGATTCCCACCGGTGGAATCAATCCCATGGACAGATCTGGTACCTCTCCTCCTCTTTCCTCACCTAGGGTTCTTCCCTTGCTCTGTTTTTGAGGATTGGTACTATTTTTTCCCACGGGAATCCCTTGTTTGCGTGCACACGAGTACTTTACCCTTGTTTCCCCGCCCGATCTGTTGGATTCAACACCATTGGAGCCTCACTAATCTTCCCCCGAGTCTCCCGACCAGAGACTCCGGTGTGGTCCACGGAGACTCCAGTGTGGTTTGAATCTGACATATCTTGCATGGGCTCAAGGGTCCTGTGCTGCCTCCATGGGACATATATACTTACCTCCATGCTATCTCCCTCGCTGCTTTTCACAGGTTCTGGCTCTCGTCGTCCTCCTCGCACCAAGGCCAAGATGAAGAGAGGGGATCCTCTCTATGATGAGTCTGAGGGTTAGTACATTGTGCCCCCATCCAACCGTAGACAGCAGGCCCGTGATGTAGCCTATATGCAGCGGGAGCAGGAAAGGGTTGAGGAAGAGAACCGTGCCAAGAGGGCAAAATATGACAACCTTCAGTCTTTGGCCCGCGTGTCTAAGCAGGAGTACCGTGAGCTGCGGAAGACTAATTTCTATGCCTTGTCTCGCACCAGTGATGACCCATGCTATTGGAGGAAGGAGCAAGCTGTCTTCATGAAATACATTTACAGCATGCTCAAGAGATCCCCCGTGTGCCCCCAGAAGTACTTGAGTGTTGAGCAGATGAGGAAGAGCCCCTACTTCTCTGATGCACTGTGGATTAGTGATAAGTTGGGGTTGTTCAACTTGATGGAGCTCCGTGAATACTACAACATCACCCTTGTGTAGCAGTTCTATGCCACAGTTGTGTTTGGGACAGACCAAGCCAGGACTATGACTTGGATGACTAGGAACCACCGCTATTCTACAACTTTCTATGACTTTTCTGAGGCCATCTTCGAGACATTCTAGGGGGTGTCTACTCATGTTGGAGTACGCATGCACTTAGCAACTCTTGGGGTGAACAAGAACAAGCTTGCCCCTTTATATGGTAGTGAGGGTGTTGTGGGAGGGTCCAAGGGACTCAAGCCTCTCTACAATCTGATGTTGAGGATCTTCCGCTAGACCATTTCCCCTAGTGCTAGGAATGATGATGCCATCAGATGTGGTTTGGTCAACTTGCTGTATCATACCCACAAGATTTACATGGCTGGCCCCGATGCAGATGCTGATCCTATTGATGTTATGGATTACATATTTGAGGAGATGTATCATGCCATCTTATACAAGAAGGCCCCTCCATATGCAACCCTGGTCATGAGACTCATCAACACTC
This sequence comes from Avena insularis, assembly GCA_023614405.1. NCBI lineage: Eukaryota > Viridiplantae > Streptophyta > Magnoliopsida > Poales > Poaceae > Avena > Avena insularis. The sequence goes on along the minus strand of CM042688.1, from coordinate 317,325,096 downwards.
AGGAACATGGTTCTCCGCTTGCTTTGCCTCCCAACCTTACCGAGCACACTCTCGTATCTCTGCAGCAGAAAGGGGAAATGAGGGCTCCACCTAGACGCTCCCATGCACATGTGGAGGAGGAGATCTCAGAGACCGAGAGGGCCTCCTCTCATCCTAGGGCTCGGAGGAAGAATGCTTCCAATGCACCTCTTCCCCCATGACACGTGACTATGTACATGAGAAGGTCAAGAAGGCCTCATTCTGGGAGAGGACCCTGTGTTGCATGAATGTGGACATCCTTAAGCAACAACATTCTTCCTACAAGAGCAACCGTCACATCGAGAAACTACTCAAGGAGATCAAGGCTCAGGGTGAAGCGAATGATGAGGAAGGTGAGGATGAGTACACTGACGAGCATGGCGCTTAGTCATCAACCGATTCAGACTACACTCTCTATTTTGGGGCATGGAATGCCCAACAGGACAGCTTGGTGGATTGGAAGACCTTTTCTGATGTCACTTCTGGGTATGGGTACCAAGGTACCTCCTCTTCTCTCCCTCACGGCAAAGGGCCTGCAGCTTCATATGATGATGAGGACTATGATGACGATGATGAGGATCAGTATATGGATGCGGAGGACGAGGAGGATGATGACGAGGACTACTGATCCGTTGGGGCGCTAGCTTATGTCTTATCCCTTTTTTGGTGTTTCGATGCGAAAGGGGGAGAAGACATTGCCATCGGGATTTGCATGGGCTTGGGCTTTGCTTTGATTCTTATTTGCTATCTCGACGTTCGGATCTATTTGCCTTATGTTATTGCGAGACACTATTTGATATTTGTGTGTGACTCTATGGGTGCTCCTACATTACTGTAACTCGTGTGAGAACTATGTGTTTATCCATGTTTTACCTACCATGCCTGCTTTACAGGTTTATCTTTGTGCACATAGGCAGGGGGAGCATGTCCATACTTTGTCATAAGTCATTGCAAACTATTTTTCATGCAAAATCACTAGTTGTCATCGAACACCAAAAAGGGGGAGATTGAAAGGACATTTACTGTCATAATCACTTGGGGTTCGTTTACAACTAGTAGCCCGTTTTACAGTTTGCTATTGTCTACAGGTTGATATTTTACAAAGTGAAAAGGACCTTTGGCCTACAGAACATTCCCTGCATTGTTACCTGTCTCTTAGGAATTCTAGACCGGAGTCTCCGGTGTGGTCCGGAGTTTCCCCAAGAGTCTCCGGAGGGGCTTCTGTTTTCCTGCCTGGGTCAGCCAGAGAGGTGGTCCGGAGCTTGGTCCGAAGGTAGGTCCGTAGTCTCCGGTCCGTGCCTCAGGCCAGAGTCTCTGGTGTAGAGGGACCGGAGTCTCCGGTCCACTTGGCTCCCAAGTGGGCTGGGTCATTCTGTTTGATGGTCCGGAGGCTGGTCCGGAGATTGACCGGAGTCTCCGGTGTAGACTGGAGTCTCCGGTGTGCTGACCGGAGTCTCCAGTCTAACTCCTCTCCAATGGTCAGAAAACGGTTCACTGGTGCGAAGGGCTATAAATATAGGACCTTATCCCCTTCCTCCAACTGCTCGTCCACCTCAAGAACACCATGTCCATTTGAGCCACCAAACCAACAAGATCTCTTCATCCAACCATCCAAAGTCATTGATCTTTGGAGAATCGAAGGTGGAGGCCTTGATCTACATCTTCACCAAGAGAGATCTTCATTTCCCCCTCATTCACTTGAGGGCCCCTTGCTCTAGTGTTTCTTTGGAAACCCTAGCTTATTATTTGGTTCTTACTAGCTTGTCTTTGATTGTTTGACAGCTAGCTTGTACTTGGGAGCCTCCAATTAAGTTGTGGATGTGTGCCCCAAACTCGTTGTAAAGGTGCCGGCTTCCACCTCGAAGGTTGCCGTATAGTGGAAGAGGTGAATCGAACCCGTTGGGGTGAGGTTCATTGGAGAACAAGGGATGCCTCTTGTGGCGTTGGTGGTTTGATACCACCCCCTCTCCAAACGTAGACGTACTTCCCCTCAAAAGCAAGGAACTACGGGAAACAAATCCTTGTGTCTCTGAGTGCTCCACTTTGGTTACTTCTATCCTTTACCGCACTTTACTTATCTAGTTATTACGTAGTTAACACTTGTTTGTCATATAGGTAAATTCACCTTAGTTGCATAATCTAGAGAATTTACCTTTCATGTCCAACCCTAAATTGAAAAAGAGTAAAATTTGAAGTAGCACCTATTCACCCCCCTCTAGGTGCCCATACGATCCTTTCACACGTTGCATGTTGCACAAGTGTTGTAGAAGTTGCATCACAGAATCCACTGGAGTGTGTGTAGTCATATGGAACACGTGTAATGTGGTCATGTGGATCAATGTGGTTTAGGAAATGAACACATGCAATGACTATAAGGACTCAATGTGTCAAACCATGGTCACAAAGACCAAAAATACTTAGAAAAGCAGCTTCCACATTGCATGTTGCACTAGTATGGCGAAAGTTGCATCACAAAATCCACTAGAGTGTGTGTGGTTATGTGGATCAATGCGGTTTAGGAAAATAACACATGCAATTTGGTCATGTGGATCATTGTGGTTTAGGAATAGAACACATGCAATGACACTAGGGACTCCATGTGTCAAACCATTGTCATAGACATGAAAAACACTTAGGAAATCATCTTCCACATTGCATGTTACACCAGTGTGGCAGAAGTTGCATCACAGAATCCACTAGAGTGTGTTGGCATGTGGATAAATGTGGTTTAGGAAAACAACACATGTAGTGTGATCATGTGGATCAATGTGGTTTAGGAAAAGAACACATGCCATGACTCTAGGGACTACATGTGTCAAACCATGGTCATAGAGACCAAAAACACTTAGGAAAGCAGCTTCCACATTGCATGTTGCACCAGTGTGACAAAAGCTGCATCACAGAATCCAATGGAGTGTGTGTGGTCATGTGGATCAATGTGGTTTAGGAAAATAACACATACAACTAACTCTAGTGTTTTTATATGGTTTAGGAAAAGAACACACGCAATGACTCTAGGGACACCATGTGTCAAACCATGGTCACAAAGACCAAAAACACTTAGGAAAGCAGCTTCCACATTGCATGTTGCACTAGTGTGGCAGAAGTTCATTCACAAAATCCAATGGAGTGTGTGTGGTCATGTGGATCAATGTAGTTTATGAAAATAACACATACAACTAATTCTAGTGTTTCAATATGGTTTAGGACAAGAACACATGCAATGACTCTAGGGACTCCATTTGTCAAACCATGGTCACACAGACCAGAAACACTTTGGAAAGCAGCTTCCACATTGCATGTTACAACAGTGTGGCAGAAGTTGCATCATAGAATGCAGTGGAGTGTGTGTGGTCATGTCGATCAATGTGGTTTAGGAAAAGAACACATGCAATGTGGTCATCTGGATCAATGTGGTCTAGGAATAGAACGCATGCAATGACTCTAGGGACTCCATGTGTCAAACCATGGTCACAGAGACGAAAAACACTTAGGAAATTAGCTTCCACATTGCATGTTGCACTAGTGTGGCAGAAGTTGCATCACAGAATCCACTGGAGCGTGTGTGCTCATGTGGGTCAATGTGGTTTAGGAAAACAACACATGCAATGCGGTCATGTGCATCAATGTGGTTTAGGAAAAGAACACATGCAATGACTCGAGGGACTCCATGTGTCAAACCATGGAAACAGAGATGAAAAACACATAGGAAAGAAGCATCCACATAGCATGGTGCACCTGTGTGGCAGAAGTTGCATCACAGAAGCCACTGGAGTGTGTGTGGTCATGTGGATCCATCTAGTTTAGGAAAAGAACACATGCAATCTGGTCATGTACATCAATGTGGTTTAGGAAAATAACACATGCAATGACTATAGGGACTCCATGTGTCAAACCATGGTCATAAAGACGAAAAACACTTAGGAAAGCACCTTCCATATTGCATGTTGCACCAGTGTGGAAGAAGTTGCATCATAGAATTCACTAGAGTGTGTGTGCTCATGTGGATCAATGTCGTTTCAGAAAATAACACATGCAATGTTGTCATGTGCATCAATGTGGTTTAGGAAAAGAACAAATGCAATGACTCTAGGGACTCTATGTGTCAAACCATGGTCATAGAGACGATAAACACTTAGGAAAGCAGCATCCACATTGCATGTTGAACTAGTGTGGCAAAAGTTGCGTCACAGAATCCACTAGAGTGTGTGTGGTCATGTGGATCAATGTGGTTTAGGAAAAGAACACATGCAATGTGGTCATGTGGATCAATTTGGTTTAGGAAAATAACACATGCAATAACTCTAGGGACTCCATGTGTCAAACTATGGAAATAGAGAACAAAAACACTTAGGAAAGCAGATTCCACATTGCATGTTGCACTAGTGTGGCAGAAGTTGCATTATAGAATCCACTGGAGTATGTGTGGTCATGTGGATCAATGTGGTTTAGGAAAAGAACACATGTAATGAGGTCATGTGCATCAATGTGGTTTAGGAAAAGAACACATGTAATGACTCTAGGGACTCCATGTGTCAAACCATGGTCATAGAGACAAAAAAAACTTAGGAAAGCAGCTTCCACATTGCATGTTGCACCAGTGTGGCTTAAGTTGTATTAGAGAATCCATTGGAGTGTGTGAGATCATGTGGGTCAATGTGGTTTAGGAAAATAACACATGCAATGCAGTCATGTACATCAATGTGGTTTAGGAAAAGAACACCTGCAATGACTCTAGGGACTCCATGTGTCAAACCATGGAAATAGAGACGAAAAACACTTGTAAAGCAGCATCCACATTGCATGATGCACCCGTGTGGCAGAAGTTGCATCACAGAATCCACTAGAGTGTGTGTGGTCATGTGGATCAATGTGGTTTAGGAAACGAACACATGCAATGACTATAGGCACTCCATGTGTCAAACCATTGTCACAAAGAAGAAAAACAACTAGGAAAGCAGCTTCCATATTGCATGTTACACTAGTGTTGAAGAAGTTGCATCACAGAATCCACTGGAGTGTGTGTGCTCATGTGGATCAATGTGGTTAAGGAAAAGAACACATGCAACATGGTCATGTGCATCAATGTGGTTTAGGAAAAGAACACATGCAATGACTCTAGGGACTCCATGTGTCAAACCATGGCAAAGAGAGCAAAAACACTTAGGAAAGCAGCTTCCACATTGCATGTTGCAGCAGTGTGGCAGAAGTTGCATCATAGAATCCACTAGAGTGTGTGTGGTCATGTGGATCAATGTGGTTTAGGAAAAGAACACATTCAATGTGGTCATGTGGATCAATGTGGTTTAGGAAAAGAACGCATGCCATGACTCTAGGGACTGCATGTGTTAAACCATAGTCATAGAGACCAAAAACACATAGGAAAGCAGCTTGCACATTGCATGTTGCACCAGTGTGGAAGAAGTTGCATCACAGAATCCACTGGAGTGTGTGTGCTCATGTGGAGCAATGTGGTTTAGGAAACGAACACATGCAATGTGGTCATGTGCATCAATGTGGTTTAGGAACAAACACATACAATGACTGTAGGGACTCCATGTGTCAAACCATGGCCACAAAGACGAAAAATACTTAGGAAAGCAGCATCCACATTGCATGTTGCACCCGTGTGGCAGAATTTGCATCATAGAATCCACTGGAGTATGTGTGGTCATGTGGATCAATGTGGTTTAGGAAAAGAACACATGCAATGTGGTCATGTGGATCAATTTTACTTGGGAAAAAAACACATGCAATGACTCTAGGAACTCCATGTGTCAAACCATGGTCCTAGAGACAAAAAACACTTACGAAAGCAGCTTCCATATTGCATGTTGCACCAGTGTGGCAGAAGTTACATCATAGAATCCACCTGTGTGTGTGGTCATCTGGACCAATGTGGTTTAGGAAAATAACACATGTAATGACTCTAGGGACTCCATGTGTCAAACCATGGTCACAGAGACCAAAAACACTTAGGAAAGCAGCTTCCACGTTGCATGTTGCACCAGTGTGGTAGAAGTTGCATCACAGAATCCACTGGAGTGTGTGTGCTCATGTGGAACACATGTAATGTGGTCATGTGGATCAATGTGGTTTAGGAAATGAACACATGCAATGAATCTAAGGACTCAATGTGTCAAACCATGGTCATAGAGACCAAAAACACTTGGAAAAGCAGCTTCCACATTGCATGTTGCACCAGTATGGCTTAAGTTGCATCACAGAATCCACTAGAGTGTGTGTGGTTATGTGGATCAATGTGGTTTAGGAAAATAACACAAGCAATTTGGTCATGTGGATCATTGTGGTTTAGGAAAAGAACACATGCAATGACTCTAGGGACTCCATGTGTCAAACCATGGTCAGAGAGACCAAAAACACTTAGGAAAGCAGCTTCCACATTGCATGTTGCTCCAGTATGGCGGAAGTTGCATCACAGAATTTACTGGAGTGTGTTTGGTTATGTGGATCAATGTGGTTTAGGAAAATAACATATGCAATTTGGTCATGTGGATCAATGTGGTTTAGGAAAAGAACACATGCAATGAATCTAGGGACTCCATGTGTAAAACCATGGTCATAGAGACGAAAAACACTTAGGAAAGCAGCTTCCACATTGCGTGTTACACCAGTGTGGCAGAAGTTGCATCACAGAATCCACTGGAGTGTGTGGGCATGTGGATCAATGTGGTTTAGGAAAACAACACATGTAGTTTTGTCATGTGGATCAATGTGGTTTAGGAAAAGAACACATGCAATGACACTAGGGACTCCATGTGTCAAACCATCATCACAGAGACCAAAAACACTTCGGAAAGCAGCTTACACATTGCATGTTACACTAGTGCGGCAGAAGTTGCATCACAAAATCCAATGGAGTGTGTGTGGTCATGTGGATCAATGTCGTTTAGGAAAATAACACATACAACTAACTCTAGTGTTTTAATATGGTTTAGGAAAAGAACACATGCAATGACTCTAGAGACTCCATGTGTCAAACCATGCTCACACAGACCAAAAACACTTAGAAAGCAGCTTCCACATTGCATGTTCCACCAGTGTGGCAGAAGTTGAATAACAGAATCCAATGGAGTGTGTGTGGTCATGTGGATCAATGTTGTTTAGGAAAATAACACATACAACTAACTCTAGTGTTTCAATATGGTTTAGGAAAAGAACACATGCAATGACTCTTGGGACTCCATGTGTCAAACCATGGTCACATAGACCAAAAACACTTAGGAAAGCAACTTCCACATTGCATGTTACACCAGTGTGGTAGAAGTTGCATCATAGAATCCACTGGAGTGTGTGTGGTCATGTGGATCAATGTAGTTTAGGAAAATAACACATGCAATGTGGTCAGGTGGATCAATGTGCTTTAGCAAAAGAACACATGCAATGACTCTAGGGACTCCATGTGTCAAACCATGGTCATAGAGACCAAAAACACTTAGGAAAGCAGCTTCCACAATGCATGTTGCACTAGTGTGGCAGAAGTTGCATCACAGAATCCACTAGAGTGTGTGTGGTCATGTGGATCAATGTGGTTTACTAAAAGAACACATGCAATGTGGTCGTGTGCATCAATGTGGTTTAGGAAAAGAACACATGCAATGACTCTAGGTACTCCATGTGTCAAACCATGGTCAGAGAGACAAAAAACACTTAGGAAAGAAGCTTCCACATTGCATGTTGCACCAGTGTGGCGGAAGTTGCATCACAGAATCCACTGGAGTGTGTGTGCTCATGTGGGTCAATTTGGTTTAGGAAAACAACACATGCACTGCGATCATGTGCATCAATGTGGTTTAGGAAAAGAACACATGCAATGACTCTAGGGGCTCCATGTGTCAAACCATGGTCACAGAGACCAAAAACACTTAGGAAAGCAGCTTACACATTGCATGTTACACTAGTGCGGCAGAAGTTGCATCATAGAATCCAATGGAGTGTGTGTGGTCATGTGGATCAATGTCGTTTAGGAAAATAACACATACAACTAACTCTAGTGTTTCAATATGGTTTAGGAAAAGAACACATGCAATGACTCTGGGGACTCCATGTGTCAAACCATGCTCACACATACCAAAAACACTTAGGAAAGTAGCTTCCACATTGCATGTTCCACCAGTGTGGCAGAAGTTGAATCACAGAATCCAATGGAGTGTGTGTTGTTGATGGCTCTGTATATGGCGTTTGGAACCCCAAGAGGAAGGTATGATCAGCACAGCAGCAAGGTTCCCTCAGTATGAAACCAAGGTTTAATCGAACTAGTAGGAGCAAGGAAACACCCCAAAGGTGTTACTAGCAGAGCCTTGGCAGGGCACACTACCGGTGCTAGTAGCAACGTGGAGACCTGCACAACACAACCACAGAACTTTGTCCCCAACTTGCGATGAGGTTGTCAATCTCACCGTGTTTTGGTGAAAACAAAGGACTAAACGTATCGAATGGAAAGAAGTAATAGTTTGTAGAAAGTAAACACAAAGCAGTAAAAGATTGTAGATTATATGTAAAGAAAAGACAAGGACCGGGATCCATAATTCACTAGAAGTGGCTCTCCTTAAGATAGATAACATGTTGGGTGAACAAATTACAACGGGGCAATTGACAAACATCGAGAAAGCAATACATGCATATACTAATCATCTTGACTCCTTTGAGATTCGATTGGGCATTACAACATTATACATAGACCGCCATCCAACTGCATCTATGACTAATAATCCACCTTCAGGTTATCATCCGAACCCCCTCCAGTATGAAGTTGCAAGCAACAGATTATTGCTTTACGAATTGTGTGCAAAGTAAACAATATGATTGTTCTATGAACAAAGGATTGTTGTTTTCTCCCTAGTAGCAACAACACATCTAGTACCTTAGAAATTTCTGTCACTTCCCTAGATTACTAGAGGCATGAACCCACTATCGAGCATAAATACTAACTCTTGGAGTTGCTAGCATCTACTTGGCCAAGATAACTACTAACAACGGAAAGCATACAAGATCACAAATAACAAAGACATGATAGAATCAATAATCAATCTGAAATAGCATCTCAATATCCATTGGATCCCCGCAAACACAACATGCAGAATTACAAATAGATGATCTTGATCATGAACGACGCTCACAAGATCTAGACATGAAAGCACAAAGGAGGAGAACCAGCCATCTAGCTACTACATGGATCTGTAGTCCAAGGATGAACTACTCACGCATCACACCGGAGGCTTGCATGGTGATGAAGAAGGCCTCCCGGGTGAATTCCCCTCTCCGACAGGGTGCCAGGAAGAGCTTCAGATCCCTCCTGATCTAGGGATGGAGATGACGGCGGCTACAGACTCTTTCGTGGATTTTTTCGGGCCCTTAGGTTTTTCGTCCTGAGTGCATCTTATAGGCGAAAGCTGAGGCCGAGGGGGTGCTAGAGGCCACCACACCACCCCCTGGCGCGGGCCAAGCCTGGCCGCGCGGCCAGGTGGTGTGGCCGGCCTCTGGCCCCTCTCCGTCTCGTATCCTGGCATGTGGTGACTTCCGGAAAAATAGGCACTTTGGCTTTTGTCCCGTCCAATTTCGAGAATATTCATTTTCTGACTTTCCTGGAACCAAAAACAGGCAGCTGGCACTATGGCTCTTGTTAATAGGTTAGTCCAAGAAATCATATGAAAAGTACTCCAAAGTTGGAACAAAACAAAAGAAAGTGGATAAAACTAAGCATGGAACATCAAAAATTATAGATACATTTGCAATGTATTAACATCCCCAAGCTTAACTCCTGCTCGTCCTCGAGTAGGTAAGTGATAAAAAGAAATAATAATTTTTGAGGTGACATGCACCATCAAAGACTTGATCAAAGTATTTGTAAAACATTCAAAGCTGGGATCATAGTACTTCAATCATAACATGAAAGACAAAGTTCTAGGAATAAGACAAAGAAACTATGATGCAACATGAAAAAGGCACAAACAAAAGATTCATGAATAACAATGCTTTGCAAGACGTTTGTTTGTTTCACATAAAGAAAACATAGCATACTAGTATTCAACTTGTCCCTCAATAGAGTAGCAAATATAAATGCATAGGACACCTTCAAAGTTCATAAGAGTGACTAGATACAATAGTTTAAAACAAGCAATATCAAGTTATGCATCAATCAACTAGTCTTGGGACAATGCACATAGAACTAAGAATGGCCACTATGCTCTCAAAGTAGGTGCATAAAGGTGGTGGAGACTCAATATGTAATGGTGGAAGAAAGGCCTTTGTACAAGGAAGTAGGGATTCAAGTCTCATAAAGAGCTTCCAAAAATTATGGTACTTATAGCTTTCAGCTCTCATTGCCCCTATCATAAGCATCTTTAAGGTGATTAAGGTTAAAGTGACACAACTAAGAGGATATGCTTGACAAGTTATAAACCGAAATCTCATGCCCCTTACTTACGAAGAACGAACCTCATGCTACTCAACTTCAGTCACGAGTAAGCTCTTGTCAATGTAAGTACATGTGTATCATAAAGAACCGCCAACGGGGTACCCCTTGCACATGATACGGGAGCTTTCCCATAATCAAAATGACAAGGCAAGCAGACAATGAGCATCTCAGCGATCTTTTTATTTGCTATTTGCATAGGTTTTTATTGAGGATGCTTCATAGAGTGCTCATTATGGTAATGCTGCAAGTTTCCACCATGATTAGGCATGGCTTAGGCTAGCGGCCCAGGCGTTTCTCTAACACACATACAAACTCCATGATCTTACAATTTCCACTTTTATTTCACACCGCCGGGATCCGTAAGCAAAATAATATGATATCAACGGGGTACAAAGTACAAGTGCAATGTTGAAAGCGTTCCCCATGAAACATGGTTCTGCTAATGTCAACTTATAAAGCGCAAGCATATACGCAACAAAGAAGGACCCAATGGTTTAAGTTTATTAGATGCAAAAAAGTGAAGTGTGCCATCAAGTTCATGAGAGCTTTAATCACTAGTTTTCTCATAACAAGTTTAATTTGGAAGGTAAACAAAAGCATGAATATACTTGGAATAGCATAAGCTAGTAGGTAGGTATGGTGTACTCTTTGTAATAACTTGGTTTAGGGAGTTGGATGCATGAGTGGAACTCAAACTTTGTTGTGGAGGCTAGAAAAGACTGGGAGCAACAAACTAAGAGAGCAATAATGACCATAATCATGCAGAGCGACAAAACATCATTGATCAAAGCATAATGTGATACTACAAGTTGAAAACTAAAGGATCATAAAGGCTATGGTGACTTTAGATAGTCATAACATGGTGTGAGCATGCGCCAAGTCAACCAAAATAAAGCATCAAAGGAGAATACCACTATACTATGCTTTAATATGCTAGAACAACGCATGATTCATCCAAGGCACATTAAGAAATATCAATTGTTTATAACAAGTCATGCTACAGCAAAGAATACTAAGCATAAATCCAAAACAATATCAAGCATGGCATCACAAAGCATAGGCCACAGTCAAAAACAAACTCTTTTTACCACATAAGCATGAACTTTCCTACTCTTTTCCAAACCAAACCAAACTATTTGCAAACCAATGTATGAAAGAGGGGGTCCAACCAATTTATTCAGAAAACTAAGCAAACAAAGCAAACAAAAAAAATGAAAACAAAAAAGAAGACGCTCCAAGAACAACACAACTGTGCATGAAACAATAAAAATGAAGCGTTTGGAAGAAACCTGAGATTTTTATTGATGAAGAGGGGGATGCCTTGGGCATCCCCAAGCTTTGACGCTTGTACTTCTTGGATATTTCTTGGGGTGACACACGTGGCATCCCAAATCTTGAGCTTTAGTCCATCCTTCATCTCATTACTCATTCCTTCCATATACCTGAAATTTTTCCTTCATACAAAACTTCACACAATCTTATTAGCAACATTAGTGCACTCAAGATAAATAAGTCTTAAGGTTCAGTTCTAACACCAAATAAACTTCCATTATAACACTAGCTACTGTAGAACTTCCCTCAAAAAACTCAATTCCCCAAAAGAACTCAAAAAGGAATCAACAAGAAGCAAATGCAGAAAATGGCAGAAATCTGTCAAAACAGACCAGCAGGTAAAGTCAAATTTTTTCGAAGACCTTCTGTTGCTCAAATCAAAAAGTGTTGAAATAAATAAAGTTAGATAACAACCTGGGGCAGAAGCACAAAAATTCACGCCTCAAAAAGACGTTCAGAGATTTTACACGAATTGTTACGGTGAAGAATAGAAATCTGTTTCGGGACAGCAACTTTCCCAATCATTACTTCTCTCTCATTAAAGGTTACTCTTGGCACAAAAAGCAAATAAAAAGGATAAGGAGCGGTTATTACTGAAGTAATAACTTCCAAGACTCATCTAAAACTTTTGGGTTATCTCCCAATAAGTAATTTTCTTTAACGCCTTTAAGTTAGGCAAAAGAAGCAAGAAAAAATCAAGTGTTCTCAAATGAAGAAGCATTAAAACCAAATTTCTTTCCTTTACCTCTCTTATTTTTATTCTTAACCTTGGGGAAGATATGATTGTTTGGTGGATAATAAAGGTGCATGGTCCCCTTTCCCACATCTATTATTGCTCCAAGGAGTTCTAAAAGGGACCTTCCAAGTGTAATTTGTCCTTTTCCTGCACATTCAATAACAAGATAATCAGTAGAAATCATTTTCCCAAGGATCTTTGTAAACACTCCTTCAGCTATTCAAAGAGGTAATATGGTAGCATTATTAGCAAGAGATATTTCTTTTCCTGGTTTAGTAAGCCCCCAAGTATTCAGAGATTCATAAATATCCTTGGGCATAAGACAAAATTTAGACATGATATCATAGTGGGCTTGAAAAGTTTCAGTGTTTATCTCAATCTTTACTGTAGGGAGCCACTTTGATGGTTCAGAATTTATTGGAACATAATTGTGATGCTCCCTAAGCGTATTATAGCAATCTTTTAAGCTAGTAGTGCTAATCTGAAGAGTGTTCAATCTAGCAAATATTCTTGCAAAGGAAATATCAGTTTGGCTAGGCAAGTTGTAAGTGAGGATCAATTTATTTATAGCATTAATAGCATCATCCTCATTACATTGGAGGAAATCTCCTCCCACAACAACATCTAAAGCATATCTATAGCAAAGAGCAATTCCAAGGTAAAAACTGCTAAGGAACAAACTTTGAGTCATTTTAGGCTCAATTTTTTCATGTAGATCAGAGATTCTAGACCAAGATTCCTTGAAACTCTCTTCCATTCCTTGTTTAAAAGTGAAAGTCATTTCCTCGGGTGACATAGTGATTGGAGCAAGACTAGACATAAAAGGCAACTTAAGGTAGGAACTAATTTTTGTGTGTTTTTGAATAAGAAAGCAAACTAGTAAAACTAATGTTTGTGTGTTTTTGATAAAGAAACAAGCAAACAAAGCAAAAAGAAACTAAGCAAAACAAAAATAACAAAGTATAGAGATTGGTTATGAGGGACTCCCCTTGTGAAGATGTCCTTGAATCCCCGGCAACGGCGCCAGAAAAATGCTTGATGGCTCTGTATATGGCGCCAGAAAAATGCTGGAGCGGTGTTGATGTAGAGCTCGTTGGGAACCCCAAGAGGAAGGTATGATGAGCACAGCAGCAAGTTTCCCTCAGTATGAAACCAAGGTTTAATCGAACCAGTAGGAGCAAGGAAACACCCCAAAGGTGTTACTAGCTGAGCCTTGGCAGGGCGCACTACCGGTGCTAGTAGCAACGTGGTGACCCGCACAACACAACCACAGAACTTTGTCCCCAACTTGCGATGAGGTTGTCAATCTCACCGTGTTTTGCTGAAAACAAAGGATTAAACGTATCGAATGGAAAGAAGTAATAGTTTGCATAAAGTAAACACAAAGCAGTAAAAGATTGTAGATTATATGTAAAGAAAAGACAAGGACCGGGATCCATAGTTCACTAGAGGTGGCTCTCCTTAAGATAGATAACATGTTGGGTGAACAAATTAAAGCGGGCCAATTGACAAACATCGAGAAAGCAATACATGCATATACTAATCATCTTGACTCCTTTGAGATTCGATTGGGCATTACAACATTATACATAGAGCGCCATCCAACTTCATCTATGACTAATAATCCACCTTCAGGTTATCATCCGAACCCCCTCTAGTATTAAGTTGAAAGCAATAGATTATTGCTTTACGAATTGCGTGTAAAGTAAACAATACGATTGTTCTATGAACAAAGGATTGTAGTTTTCTCCCTAGTAGCAACAACACATCTAGTACCTTAGAGATTTCTGTCACTTCCCCAGATTACCAGAGGCATGAACCCTCTATCGAGCATAAATACTAACTCTTGGAGTTGCTAGCATCTACTTGGCAAGATAGCTACTAACAACGGAAAGCATGCAAGATCACAAATAAAAAAGACATGATAGAATCAATAATCAATCTGAAATAGCATCTCAATATCCATCGGATCCCTGCAAACACAACATGCAGAATTACAAATAGATGATCTTGATCATGAACGGAGCTCACAAGATCTAGACATGAAAGCACAAAGGAGGAGAACCAGCCATCTAATACTACATGGATCCGTAGTCCAAGGATGAACTACTCACGCATCACACCGGAGGCTTGCATGGTGATGAAGAAGGCCTCCAGGGGGAATTCCCCTCTCCAGCAGGTTGCCAGGAAGAGCTTCAGATCCCTCCCGATCTAGGGATGGAGATGATGGCGGCTACATACTCTTTCGTGGATTTTTTCCGGGCCCTTAGGGTTTTCGTCCCGAGGTCATCTTATAGGCGGAAGGGGAGGCCTAGGGTGTGCCAGGGGCCACCACACCACCTCTGCTGGCCAAGCAGCCACGCAGTGGTGGCCGGCCTGGCCCCCTCTCCGCCTAAATACGGCATCTGGTGACTTCCGAAAAATAGGCACTTTGCTTTTGTCCGTCAATTTGAGAATATTCATTTTCGACTTTCTGGAACCAAAACAAAGCAGAAAAGCAGCTGGCACTGTGGCTCTTGTTAATAGGTTAGTCCAAGAAATCATATGAAAAGTACTCCAAAGTTGGAACAAAACACAAGAAAGTGGATAAAACTAAGCATGGAACATCAAAAATTATAGATACATTTGCAATGTATCAGTGGTCATGTGGATCAATGTGGTTTAGAAAAATAACACATACAACTAACTCTAGTGTTTCAATATGGTTTAGGAAAAGAACACATGCAATGACTCTAGGGAATCCATGTGTCAAACCATGGTCACATAGACCAAAAACACTTAGGAAAGCAGCTTCCACATTGCATGTTACACCAGTGTGGCAGAACTTGCATCATAGAATCCACTGGTGTGTGTGTGGTCATATGGATCAATGTAGTTTAGGAAAAGAACACATGCAATGTGGTCATGTGGGTCAATGTGATTTAGGAAAAGAACGCATGCAATGACTCTAGGGACTCCATGTGTCAAACCATGGTCACAGAGACCAAAAACACTTAGGAAAGCAGCTTCCACAATGCATGTTGCACCAGTGTGGCAGAAGTTGCATCACAGAATCCACTAGAGTGTGTGTGGTCTTGTGGATCAATGTGGTTTACGAAAAGAACACATGCAATGTGGTCATGTGCATCAATGTGGTTTACGAAAAGAACACATGCAATGACTCTCGGTACTCCATGTGTCAAACCATTGCTAGAGAGACGAAAAACACTTAGGAAAGCAGCTTCCACATTGCATGTTGCACCAGTGTGGCGGAAGTTGCATCATAGAATCCACTGGAGTGTGTGTGCTCATGTGGGTCAATGTGGTTTAGGAAAACAACACATGCACTACTATCATGTGCATCAATGTGGTTTAGGAAAAGAACACATGCAATGACTCTAGGGGCTCCATGTGTCAAACCATGGTCACAGAGACAAAAAACACTTAGAAAAGGAGCTTACAAATTGCATGTTACATTAGTGCGACAGAAGTTGCATCACAAAATCCAATGGAGTGTGTGTGGTCATGTGGATCAATGTCGTTTAGGAAAATAACACATACAACTAACTCTAGTGTTTTAATATGGTTTAGGAAAAGAACACATGCAATGACTCTAGGGACTCCATGTGTCAAACCATGCTCACACAGACCAAAAACACTTAGGAAAGCAGCTTCCACATTGCATGTTCCACCAGCGTGGCAGCAGTTGAATCACATAATCCAATGGAGTGTGTGTGCTCATGTGGATCAATGTTGTTTAGGAAAATAACACATACAACTAAATCTAGTGTTTCAATATGGTTTAGGAAAAGAACACATGCTATGACTCTAGGGACTCCATGTGTCAAACCATGGTCACATAGACCAAAAACACTTAGGAAAGAAGCTTCCACATTGCATGTTGCACTAGTGTGGCAGAACATGCATCATAGAATCCACTTGAGTGTGCGTGGTCATGTGGATCAATGTAGTTTAGGAAAAGAACAGATGCAATGTGGTCATGTGGTTCAATGTGATTTAGGAAAAGAACGCATGCAATGACTCTAGGGACTCCATGTGTCAAACCATCGTCACAGATACCAAAAACAATTAGGAAAGTAGCTTCCACATTGGATGTTGCACCAGTGTGGAGGAAGTTGCATCACAGAATCCACTGGAGTGTGTGTGCTCATGTGGGTCAATGTGGTTTAGGAAAACAACACATGCACTGCGATCATGTGCATCAATGTGGTTTAGGAAAAGAACACATGCAATGACTCTAGGGAGTCCATGTGTCAAACCATGGAAACAGAGACGAAAAACACTTAGGAAAGCAGCATCCACATTGCATGTTGCACATGTGTGGTAGAAGTTGCATCACAGAATCCACTGGACTGTGTGTGGTCATGTGGATCAATGTGCTTTAGGAAAAGAACACATGCAATCTGGTCATGTGCATCAATGTGGTCTAGGAAAATAACTCATGCAATGACTATAGGGACTCCATGTGTCAAACAATGGTCACAGAGACCCAAAACACTTAGGAAAGTAGCTTCCACATTGCATGTTACACTAGTGCGGCAGAAGTTGCATCACATAATCCAATGGAGTGTGTGTGGTCATGTTGATCAATGTCATTTAGGAAAATAACACATACAACTAACTCTAGTGTTTTAATATGGTTTAGGAAAAGAACACATGCAATGACTCTAGAGACTCCATCTGTCACACCATGCTCACACAGACCAAAAACACTTAGGAAAGTAGCTTCCACATTGCATGTTCAACCAGTGTGGCAGAAGTTGAATCACATAATCCAATGGAGTGTGTGTGGTCATGTGGATCAATGTGGTTTAGGAAAATAACACATATAACTAACTCTAGTGTTTCAATATGGTTTAGGAAATGAACACATGCAATGACTCTAGGGACTCCGTGTGCCAAACCATGGTCACATAGACCAAAAACACTTAGGAAAGCAGCTTCCACATTGCATGTTACACCAGTGTGACGGAAATTGCATCATAGAATCCACTTCAGTGTGTGTGGTCATGTGGATCAATGTAGTTTAGGAAAAGAACACATGCAATGTGGTCATGTGGATCAATGTGATTTAGGAAAAGAACACATGCAATGACTCTAGGGACTCCATGTATCAAACCATGATCACAGAGACCAAAAACACTTAGGGAAGTTGCTTCCACATTGCATATTGCACCAGTGTGGCCGAAGTTGCATCACAGAATCCACTGGACTGTGTGTGTTCATGTGGATCAATGTGGTTTCCGAAAAGAAAACATGCAATGTGGTCATGTTCATCAATGTGGTTTAGGAAAAGAACACATGCAATGACTCTAGGTACTCCATGTGTCAAACCATGGTCAGAGAGACGTAAAACAGTTAGGAAAGAAGCTTCCACATTGCATGTTGCACCCGTGCTGCGGAAGTTGCATCAGAGAATCCACTGGAGTGTGTGTGCTCATGTGGTTCAATGTGGTTTAGGAAAACAACACATGCACTACGATCATGTGCATCAATGTGGTTTAGGAAAAGAACACATGCAATGCCTCCAGGGACTCCATGTGTCAAACCATTGAAACAGAGGCGAAAAACACTTAGGAAAGCAGCATCCACATTGCATGTTGCACATGTGTGGTAGAAGTTGCATCACATAATACACTGGACTGTGTGTGGTCATGTGGATCAATGTGCTTTAGGAAAAGAACACATGCAATCTGGATGTGTGCATCAATGTGGTTGAGGAAAATAACACATGCAATGACTATAGGGACTCCATGTGTCAAACCATGGTCACAAAGACGAAAAACACTTAGGAAAGCAGCGTTCATATTGCATGTTGCACCAATGTGGAAGAAGTTGCATCACAGAATCCACTAGAGTGTGTGTGCTCATGTGGATCAATGTGGTTTAGGAAAAGAACACATGCAATGTGGTCATGTGCATCAATGTAGTTTAGGAAAAGAACACATGCAATGATTCTAGGGACTCCATTTGTCAAACCATGGTCACAGAGACGATAAACACTTAGGAAAGCAGCATCCACATTGCATGTTGCACTAGTGTGGCAGAAGTTGCATCATAGAATCCACTGACGTGTGTGTGGTCATGTGGATCAATGTGGTTTAGGAAAAGAACACATGCAATGTGGTCATGTAGATCAATTTGGTTCAGGAAAATAACACATGCAATGACTCTATGGACTCCATTTGTCAAACCATGGTCATAGAGACAAAAAACACTTAGGAAAGCAGCTTCAACATTGCATGTTGCACGAGTGTGGCAGAAGTTGCATCACAGAATCCAATGGAGTGTGTGTGGTCATGTGGATCAATGTGGTTTAGGAAAATAACGCATACAACTACCTCTAGTGTTTTACTATGGTTTAGGAAAAGAACACATGCAATGACTCTAGGGACTCCATGTGTCAAACCATGCTCACACAAACCAAAAACACTTAGGAAAGCAGCTTCCACATTGCACGTTCCACCAGTGTGGCAGAAGTTGAATCACAGAATCCAATGGAGTACGTCTGGTCATGTGGACCAATGTGATTTAGGAAAATAACACATACAACCATCTCTAGTTAAAAGAACACATGAAATGACTCTAGGGACTCCATGTGTCAAACCATGGTCACACAGACCAAAAACACTTAGGAAAGCAGCTTCCACATTGCATGTTACACTAGTGTGGCAGAAGTTGCATCATAGAATCCACTGGAGTGTGTGTGGTCATGTGGATCAATGTAGTTTAGGAAAATAACACATGCAATGTGGCCATGTGGATCAATGTGGTTTAGGAAAAGAACGCATGTAATGACTCTGGGGACTCCATGCGTGAAACCATGATCATAGAGACCAAAAACACTTAGGAAAGCAGCTTCCACATTGCATGTTGCACCAGTGTGGCAGAAGTTGCATCACAAAATCCACTGGAGTGTCTGTGGTCATGTGGATCAATGAGGTTTACGAAAAGAACACATGCAATGTGGTCATGTGAATCAATGTGGTTTAGGAAAATAACACATGAAATGACTCTAGGTACTCCATGTGTCAAACCATGGTCACAGAGACGAAAAACACTTAGGAAAGCAGCATCCACATTGCATGTTGCACTAGTGTGGCAGAAGTTGCATCATAGAATCCACTGACGTGTGTGTGGTCATGTGGATCAATGTGGTTTAGGAAAAGAACACATGCAATGTGGTCATGTGGATCAATTTGGTTTAGGAAAATAACACATGCGATGACTCTAGGGACTCCATGGTCACAGATACCAAAAACACTTAGGAAAGCAACTTCCACATTGCGTGTTACACCAGTGTGGCAGAAGTTGCATCACAGAACCCAATGGAGTGTGTGTGGTCATGTGGATCAATGTGATTTAGGAAAATAACACATACAACTACCTCTAGTGTTGTAATATGGTTTAGTAAAAGAACACATGCAATGACTCTAGGGACTCCATGTGTCAAACCATCCTCACACAGACCAAAAACACTCAGGAGAGCAGCTTCCACATTGCACGTTCCACCAGTGTGGCAGAAGTTGAATCACAGAATCCAATGGAGTGTGTGTGGTCATGTGGATCAATGTGGTTTAGGAAAATAACATATAAAACCATCTCTAGTTAAAAGAACACATGCAATGACTCTAGGGACTCCATGTGTCAAACCATGGTCACACAGACCAAAAACACTTAGAAAAGCAGCTTCCACATTGCATGTTACACCAGTGTGGTAGAAGTTGCATCATTGAATCCACTGGAGTGTGTGTGGTCATGTGGATCAATGTAGTTTAGGAAAAGAACATATGCAATGTGGTCATGTGGATCAATGTGGTTTAGGAAAAGAACGCATGCAATGACTCTGGGGACTTCATGTGTCAAACCATGGTCACAGAGACCAAAAACACTTAGGAAAGCAGCTTCCACATTGCATGTTGCACCAGTGTGGTAGAAGTTGCATCACAGAATCCACTGGAGTGTGTGTGGTCATGTGGTTCACAAAAAGAACACATGCAATGTGGTCATGTGCATCAATGTGGTTTAGGAAAAGAACACATGCAATGACTCTAGGTACTCCATGTGTCAAACCATGGTCAGAGAAACGAAAAACACTTAGGAAAGCAGCTTCCACATTGCATGTTGCACCAGTGCGGCGGAAGTTGCATCATAGAATCCACTGGAGTGTGTGTGCTCATGTGGGTAGATGTGGTTTAGAAAAACAACACATGCACTGCGGTCATGTGCTTTAATGTGGTTTAGGAAAAGAATACATGCAATGCCTCTAGGGACTCCATGTGTCAAACCATGGAAACAGAGATGAAAAACACTTAGGAAAGCAGCATCCACATTGCATGTTGCACCTGTGTGGTAGAAGTTGCATCACAGAATCCACTGCAGTGTGTGTGGTCATGTGGATCAATGTGGTTTAGGAAAAGAACACATACAATCTGGTCATGTGCATCAATGTGGTATAGGAAAAGAACACATGGAATGACTATAGGGACTCCATGTCTCAAAACAAGGTAACAAAGACGAAAAACACTTAGGAAAGCAGCTTTCATATTGCATGTTGCACTAGTGTGGAAGAAGTTGCATCATAGAAATCATTGAAGTATGTGCGCTCATGTGGATCAATGTGGTTTAGGAAAAGAACACATGCAATGACTATAATGACTCCACGTGTCAAACCATGGTCACAAAGACGAAAAACACTTAGGAAATCCGCTTCCATATTGCATCTTGCACCAGTGTGGCAGAAGTTGCATCACAAAATCGAATGGAGTGTGTTTGGTCATGTGGATCAATGTTCTTTAGGAAAATAACACATACAACTAAATCTAGTGTTTCAATATGGTTTAGGAAAATAACACATGCATTGACTCTAGGGACTCCATGTGTCAAACCATAGTCTCAGAGACAAAAATACTTAGGAAAGCAGCTTCCACATTGCATGTTGCACTAGTGTGGGAGAAGTTGCATCATAGAATCTACTGGAGCGTATGTGGTCATGTGGATCAATGTGGTTTAGGAAAAGAACGCATGCAATGTGGTCATGTGGATCAATGTAGTTTAGGAAAAGAATGCAAGCAATGACTCTAGGGACTCCATGTGTCAAACCATGGTCACAGAGACCAAAAACACTTAGGAAAGCAGCTTCAACATTGCATGTTGCACTTGTGTGGAAGAAGTTGCATCACAAAATCCACTGGAGTGTGTCTGCTAATGTGGATCAATGTAGTTTAGGAAAAGAACACATGCAATTTGGTCATGTGGATCAATGTGGTTTACGAAAAGAACGCATGCAATGACTCTGGGGACTCTATGTGTCAAACCATCATCACAGAGACCAAAAACACTTAGGAAAGCAGCTTCCACATTGCATGTTGCACCAGTGTGGCAGAAGTTGCATCGCGCAATCCACTGGAGTGTGTGTGGTCATGTGGATCAATGTGGTTTACGAAAAGAACACATGCAATGTGGTCATGTGCATCAATGTGGTTTAGGAAAAGAACACATGCAATGACTCTAGGTACTTCCATGTGTCAAACCATGGTCACAGAGACAAAAAACACTTAGGAAAGCGGCATCCACATTGCATGTTGCACTAGTGTGGCTGAAATTGCATCATAGAATCCACTGACATGTGTGTGGTCATGTGGATCAATGTGGTTTAGGAGAAGAACACATGCAATGTGGTTATCTAGATCAATTTGGTTTAGGAAAATAACACATGCAATAACTCTAGGGACTCCATGTGTCAAACCATGGTCATAGATACCAAAAAACTTAGGAAAGCAGCTTCCACATTGCATGTTGCACCAGTGTGGCAGAAGTTGCATCACAGAATCTAATGGAGTGTGTGTGGTCATGTGGAGCAATGTGGTTTAGGAAAATAACACATACAACTACCTCTAGTGTTTTTATATGGTTTAGGAAAAGAACACATGCAATGACTCTAGGGACTCCATGTGTCAAACCATCCTCACACAGACCAAAAACACTTAGGAAAGCAGCTTCCACATTGCACGTTCCACCAGTGTGATAGAAGTTGAATCACAGAATCCAATGGAGTGTGTGTGGTCATGTGGATCAATGTGGTTTAGGAAAATAACACATACAACCATCTCTAGTTAAAAGAACACATGCAATGACTCTAGGGACTCCATGTGTCAAACCATGGTCACACAGACCAAAAACACTTAGAAAAGCAGCTTCCACATTGCATGTTACACCAGTGTGGTAGAAGTTGCATCATAGAATCCACTGGAGTGTGTGTGGTCATGTGGATCAATGTAGTTTAGGAAAAGAACACATGCAATGTGGTCATGTGGATCAATGTGGTTTAGGAAAAGAACGCATGCAATGACTTTGGGGACTCCATGTGTCAAACCATGGTCACAGAGACCAAAAACACTTAGGAAAGCAGCTTCCACATTGCATGTTGCACTAGTGTGGCAGAAGTTGCATCACAGAATCCACTGGAGTGTGTGTGGTCATGTGGATCAATGTGGTTTACGAAAAGAACACATGCAATGTGGTCATGTGCATCAATCTGGTTTAGGAAAAGAACACATGCAATGACTCTAGGTACTCCATGTGTCAAACCATGGTCAGAGAGACGAAAAACACTTAGGAAAGCAGCTTCCACATTGCATGTTGCACCAGTGCGGTGGAAGTTGCATCACAGAATCCACTAGAGTTTGTGTGCTCATGTGGGTAGATGTGGTTTAGGAAAACAACACATGCACTGCGGTCATGTGCTTCAATGTGGTTTAGGAAAAGAATACATGCAATGACTCTAGGGACTCCATGTGTCAAACCATGGAAACAGAGACGAAAAACACTTAAGAAAGAAGCATCCACATTGCATGTTGCACTAGTGTGGCATAAGTTGCATCATAGAATCCACTGACGTGTGTGTGGTCATGTGGATCAATGTGGTTTAGGAAAAGAACACATGCAATGTGGTCATGTGGATCAATTTGGTTTAGTCAAATAACACGTAGTGACTCTAGGGACTCCATGTGTCAAACCGTGCTCATAGAGACCAAAAATACTTAAGAAAGCAGCTTCCACATTGCATGTTGCACCAGTGTGGCGGATTTTGCATCACATAATCCATTGGAGTGTGTGTGATCATGTGGATCAATGTGGTTCAGACAAAGAACACATGCAATGTGGTCATGTGGATCAATTTGGTTTAGGAAGAGAACACATGCAATGACTCTAGGGACTCCATGCGTAAAACCATGATCAAGGAGACCAAAAAGACTTAGGAAAGCAGCTTCCACATTGCATGTTTCACTAGTGTGGCATAAGTTGCATAACTGAATCCACTGGAGTGTGTGTGGTCATGTGGATCAATGTTTTTTTAGGAAAAGAACACATGCAATGTGATCATGTGGATCAATGTGGGTTAGGAAAATAACACATGCAATGTGGTCATGTGCATCAATGAAGTTTAGGAAAATAACACATGCAATGACTCTAGGGACTCCATGTGTCAAACCATGGTCACAGAGATGAAAAACACTTAGGAAAGCAGTTTCCATATTGCATGTTGAACTAGTGTGATAGAAGTTGATCAGAGAATCCACTAGAGTGTGTGTGGTCAAGTGTATCAATGTGGTTTTGAAAAATAACACATGAAGTGTGGTCATGTGGATCAATGTGGTTTAGGAAAAGAACACGCGCAATGACTCTAGCGACTCCATGTGTCAAACCATGCTCACACAGACCAAAAACACTTAGAAAGCAGCTTCCACATTGCATGTTCCACTAGTGTGACAAAAAATGCATCACAGAATCCACTTGAGTGTGTGTGGTCATGTGGAACAGATGTAATGTGCTCATGTGAATCAATGTGGTTTAGGGAAAGAACACATGCAATGAATCTAGGGACTCCATGTGTCAAACCATGGTCACACAAACCAAAAACACTTAGGAAAGCAGCTTCCACATTCCATGTTGCACACGTGAGGCAGAAGTTGCATCACAGAATCCACTGCAGTGTGTGGTCATGTGGATCAATGTGGTTTAGGAAAATAACACATACAACTAACTCTAGTGGATCAATGTGATTTAGGAAAAGAACGAATGCAATTACTCTAGGGACTCCATGTGTCGAACCATGGTCACATAGACCAAAAACACTTAGGAAAGCAGCTTCCACATTGCATGTTGCACCAGTATGGCGGAAGTTGCATCACAGAATGTACTAGAGTGTGTGTGGTCATGTGGTTTAGGAAAAGAACGCATACAACTGACTCTAGTGGATCAATTTGTTTTAGGAAAAGAAATCATGCAGTGACTCTAGGGACTCTATGTGTCAAACCATGGTCACACAGACCAAAAACACTTAGGAAAGAAGCTTCCATATTGCGTGTTGCACAAGTGTGGCAGAAGTTGCATCACAGAATCCACTAGAGTGTGTGTGATAATGTGGATCAATATGCTTTAGGAATAAAACACATGCAGTGTGGTCATGTGCATCAATGTGGTTTAGGAAAAGTACACATGCAATGACTCTAGGGACTCCTTGTGTCAAACCTTGGTCACAAAGATGAAAAACACTTAGGAAAGCAGCTTCCACATTGCATGTTGCACCAGTGTGGCAGAAGTTTCATCACGGAATCCACTGGAGTGTGTGGTCATGTGGATCAATGTGGTTTAGGAAAACAACAGATGTAGTGTGGTCATGTGGATCAATGTGGTTTTGGAAAATAATACATGCAATGACTCTGGACACTCCATGTGTCAAACCATGTTCATAGAGACCAATTACACTTAGGAAAGCAGCTATCACATTGCATGTGGCAATAGTATGGCGAAAGTTGCATCACAGAATCCACTGGAGTGTGTGTGGTTATGTGGATCAATGTGGTTGACGAAAATAACACATGTAATGTGGTCATGTGGATCATTGTGGTTTAGGAAAAGAACACATGCAATGACTTTAGGGACTCCATGTGTCAAACCATGGCCAGAGAGACAAAAAACACTTAGGAAAGCAGCTTCCACATTGGATGTTGCACTAGTATGGCGGAAGTTGCATGACAGTATTTACTGGAGTGTGTTTGGTTATGTGGATCAATGTGGTTTAGGAAAATAACACATGCAATATGGTCATGTGCATAAATGTGGTTTAGGAAAATAACACATACAGTGACTCTAGGGACTCCATGTGTCAAACCTTGGTCACATAGATGAAAAACACTTAGGAAAGCAGCTTCCACATTGCATGTTTCACCAGTGTGGCAGAAGTTTCGTCATGGAATCCATTGGAGTGTGTGGTCATGTGGATCAATGTTGTTTAGGAAAACAACACATGGAGTGTGGTCATGTGGATCAATGTGTTTTAGGAAAAGAACACATGCAATGACTCTAGGGACTCCATGTGTCAAACCATGGTCAAGGAGACCAAAAACACTTAGGAAAGCAACTTTCACATTGCATGTGGACCAATATCATAGAAGTTGCATCAAAGAATCCACTGGAGTGTGTGTGGTTATGTGGATCAATGTAGTTTACGAAAATAACACATGCAATGTGGTCATGTGGATCATTGTGGTTTAGGAAAAGAACACATGCAATGACTGTAGGGACTCCATGTGTCAAACCATGGTCCTCGAGACAAAAACACTTAGGAAAGCAGCTTCCACATTGCATATTGCACTAGTGTGGCAAAAGTTGCATCACAGAATCCACTTGAGTGTGTGCTGTCATGTGGATCAATGTGGTTTAGGAATAGAACACATGTAGTGTGGTCATGTGGATCAATATGGTTTAGGAAAAGAACACATGCAATGACTCTAGGGACTCCATGTGTCAAACCATGGTCAAAGAGACCAAAAATACTTAGGAAAGCAGCATCCACATTGCATGTTGCACCGTTGTGGCGGATTTTGAATCACATAATCCACTGGAGTGTGTGTGGTCATGTGGATCAATGTGGTTTAGGAAAAGAACACATGCAATGTGGTCATGTAGATTAATGTGGTTTAGGAAGAGAAGACATGCAATGCCTCTAGGGACTCCATGCATCAAACCATGGTTAAGGAGACCAAAAACACTTAGGAAAGCAGCTTCCACATTGCATGTTGACTAGTGTGGCAGAAGTTGCATAACAGAATCCACTGGAGTTTGTGTGGTCATCTGGAGCAATGTTGTTTAGGAAAAGAACACATGCAATGTGGTCATGTGGATCAATGTGGTTTAGGAAAATAACATATGCAATGTGGTCATGTGCATCAATGAGGTTTAGGAAAAGAACACATGCAATGACTCTAGGGACTCCATGTATCAAACCATGGTCACAGAGACGAAAAACACTTAGGAAAGCAGCTTCCATATTGCATGTTAAACTAGTGTGCCGGAAGTTGATCACAAAATCGACTAGAGTGTGTGTGGGGTCATGTGTATCAATGTTGTTTTGAAAAAGAACTTATGTAGTGTGGTCATGTGGATCAATGTGGTTTAGGAAAAGAACACATGCAATGACTCTAGGGACTCCATGTGTCAAACCATGGTCACACAACCAAAAAACACTTAGGAAAGCAGCTTCCACATTCCATGTTGCACACGTGAGGCAGAAGTTGCATCACAGAATCCACTGCAGTGTGTGGTCATGTGTATCAATGTGGTTTAGGAAAATAACACATACAACTGACTCTAGTTGATCAATGTGGTTTAGGAAAAGAACACATGCAATGACTCTAGGGACTCCATGTGTCAAACCATGGTCACACAGACCAAAAACACTTAGGAATGAAGCTTTCACATTGCATGTTGCACTAGTATGGTGGAAGTTGCATCACAGAATCCAATGGAGAGTGTGTGGTCATGTGGATCAATGTGGTTTAGGAAAAGAACACATACAATTGACTCTAGTGGATAAATGTAGTTTAGAAAAAGAACACATGAGTGACTCTAGGGACTCTATGTGTCAAACCATGGTCACACAAACCAAAAACACTTAGGAAAGCAGCTTCCATATTGCATGTTGCACAAGTGTGGCAGAAATTGCATTACAGAATCCACTAGAGTGTGTGTGATAATGTGGATCAATATGGTTTAGGAAAATAACACATGCAATGTGGTCATGTGCATCAATGTGGTGTAGGAAAAGAACACATGCAATGACTCTAGGGACTCCATGTGTCAAACCTTGGTCACATAGATGAAAAACACTTAGGAAAGCAGCTTCCACATTGCATGTTGCACTAGTGTGGCAGAAGTTGCATCACGGAATGCACTGGAGTGTGTGGTCATGTTGATCAATGTGGTTTAGGAAAACAACACATGTAGTTTGGTCATGTGGATCAATGTGGTTTTGGAAAATAACACATGCAATGACTCTAGGGACTCCATGTGTCAAACCATGGTCACAGAGACCAAAAACACTTAGGAAATCAGCTTTCACATTGCATGTGGCACCAGTATGGCGGAATTGGCATCACAAAATCCACTGGAGTGTGTGTGGTTATGTGGATCAATATGGTTTATGAAAATAACACATGCAATGTGGTCAGTGGATCATTGTGGTTTAGGAAAAGAACACATGCAATGACTCTATGGACTCCATGTGTCAAACCATGGTCTCCGAGATGAGAACACTTAGGAAAGCAGCTTCCACATTGCATGTTGCACTAGTGTGGCATAAGTTGCATCACATAATCCACTAGAGTGTGTGCAGTCATGTGGATCAATGTGGTTTAGGAATGGAACACATGCAGTGTGGTCATGTGGATCAATATGGGTTTGGAAAAGAACACATACAATTACTCTAGGGACTCCATGTTTCAAACCATGGTCAAAGAGACCAAAAATACTTAGGAAAGCATCTTCCACATTGCATGTTGCACCAGTGTGGCGGATTTTGCCTCACAGAATCCACTGGAGTGTGTGTGGTCATGTGGATCAATGTGGTTTAGGAAAGGAACACATGCAATGTGGTCATGTAGATCAATGTGGTTTAGGAAGAGAACACATGCAATGACTCTAGGGACTCCATGCGTCATACCATGGTCAAGGAGACCAAAAACACTTAGGAAAGCATCTTCCACATTGCATGTTGCACTAGTGTGGCAGAAGTTGCATAACAGAATCCGCTGGAGTTTGTGTGGTCATGTGGATCAATGTGGTTTAGGAAAACAACACATGTAGTGTGGTCATGTGGATCAATGTGGTTTTGTAAAATAACACATGCAATGACTCTAGGGACTCCATGGGCAAAACCATGGTCATAGAGAACAATAACACTTAGGAAAGCAGCTTTCACATTGCATGTGGCACCAGTATGGTGGAAATTGCATCAGAGAATCCACTGGAGTGTGTGTGGTTATGTGGAGCAATGTGGTTTACAAAAATAACACATGCAATGTGTTCAGGTGTATCATTTTGGTTTAGGAAAAGAACACATGCAATGAGTATAGGGACTCCATGTGTCAAACCATGGTCCCAGAGACAAAAACACTGAGGAAAGCAGCTTCCACACTACATGTTGCACCAGTGTGGCAGAAGTTGAATCACAGAATCCACTAGAGTGTGTGCAGTCATGTGGTTCAATGTGGTTTAGGAATAGAACACATGTAGTATGGTCATGTGGATCAACATGGTTTAGGAAAATAACACATGCAATGACTCTAGAGACTCCATATGTCAAACGATGGTCACAGAGAACAAAAACACTTAGGAAAGCAGCTTCCATATTGTATGTTGCACCAGTGTGGCGGATTTTGCATCACAGAATCCACTGGGGTGTGTGTGTTCATGTGGATCAATGTGGTTTAGGAAAAGAACACATGCAATGTAGTCATGTGGATCAATGTGGTTTAGGAAGAGAACACATGCAATGACTCTAGGGACTCCATGTGTCAAACCATGGTCAAGGAGACCAAAAACACTTAGGAAAGCAGCTTCCACATTGCATGTTGCACTAGTGTGGCAGAAGTTGCATAACAGAATCCACTAGAGTGTGTGTGGTCATGTGGATCAATGTTGTTTAGGAAAATAGCACATGCAATGTGGTCATGTGGATCAATGTGTTTTAGGAAAAGAACACATGCCATGACTCTAGGGACTCCATGTGTCAAACCATGGTCACAGATACCAAAAACACTTAGCAAAGCAGCTTTGACATTGCATGTTGCACAAGTGTTGGCAGAAGTTGCATCACAGAAGCCACTAGAGTGTGTGTGTGCTCATATAGATCAATGTGGTTTAGGAAAAGAATATATGCAATGTGGTCATGTGGATCAATATGGTTTAGGAAAAGAACACATGCAATGAATCTAGGGACTCCATGTGTCAAACCTTGGTCACAAAGACCAAAAACACTTAGGAAAGCAGCTTCCACATTGCATGTCACCAGTGTGGCAGAAGTTGCATCATAGAATCTACTAGAGTGTGTGTGGTTATGTGGATCAAAATGGTTTAGGAAAAGAACACATGCAATGACTCTAGGGACTCCATGTGTCAATCCTTGGTCACAGAGACGAAAAACACTTAGGAAATTAGCTTCCACATTGCATGTTGCACTAGTGTGGCAGAAGTTGCATCACAGAATCCACTGGAGTGTGTGGTCATGTGGATCAATGTGGTTTAGGAAAACAACACAGGTAGTGTGGTCCTGTGGATCAATGTGGTTTTGGAAAATAACACATGCAATGTGTGGGCCCCCCGGATTAATCCTCCGAGAATCCTTGTTATGCATACAACCACGATCCCATGATCAGTTATTCGTGGCACATAACAGACAAGTATCAAAGTAAACATCCAATACATAACGAATATCTGTCATAGCTTATTTGCCATTATGGCTACATCGATCAATCATCAGCGGAACTTTATTAAGCGTAGAGCCCCAACCATGCCTTAACCTATAGGCAATTGACTAGGAGAACGTCCTAGCTCGCATAGCCGTCAACTTCATCCTCTTGTTGATATCTGACCAAGTTAATAGCCAGGGACAATGCCAGTGAGTACTTTGAATGCACTCGCAAACCACCTTAAGTTAACAATAATAACAAGAGGATATGCATTATGGCTGTGGTAGTAGGGGACTCCAAGAGAGGTTCTTTTCTCAATTAGTTTCTCTTATAGATATAGCATCTACATATCTTTGTTGAAAACTTTTGTAAACCCTTTTTGGAAACCTTTTGAAAAGTTTTGTAAACACTAGGATTGGGGTACCCATTTGTTCCCGTCTTCAGGTCGTCCCACGACCAAACTCCTTTCTCCTCCTTCCAACCATCCCATGGTCAAAACCTTTCTCCTTTACGACCATCCCATGGTCAAAACATTTCCAAAGCCATTTATTTTCCGAAATCCTTTTTGAAAACAAAACCAGCACCGCTCTACAACAACCTTCCCAACTGTCCATGACCGCGGACACGGCTATTTGAATAGATTGACACTCTGCAGAGGTTGTACACTTTCCCCACATCATCCGGGTACACTACCCTGATCTACAGTGATTGTGGGTTGAGTAACCGATCAAGACTCTCCGGATGCCCACTCCAGTATAAGTGCCTACCCTATGAGTGTTACTCCCCTCAAAACCAGGACGTCGAGTACCGAGGACCAACCGGAGCGCATTTTTCCACTTCCCAAGTGTGCGCTTTCAATTAGGGGCTCATAGTAACGTGTGGAGGCTCGCAGACCCTTCGTTCCTTCTCCTGGTCGATGTTTTACATGGACCCTGCAGAGAAGGCCCACCCTCTAGGGATTGTTATATCCCCCTGTAGTAGTTACAAGGCAGCTTATACCAGAATATCCAAACATCAAATCCAGCTCTGTCCCATTCCAGAGTAATGTGGTTGCACAGGGTTAATTGTTCTAGCAAAACTGCAAAGAACTGGGTGCGATTTTGTAAACCTTTTTCCTCCATCTTTCCTTCAACATTTTGTAAAACAAAACCTTTTTCTTTCTCAACATCTCTTGGGAGGTCCCACCTCACCAAGGTTTTATCATAAAACTTTTGGTAAAACTTTTTCCGGGGTCTTCCCATCCTCTAGTTTTGCCTCAGCTAAAACGGGGTCTCCAAAGGGGTATGGTGTAATACACCATCTATCATACTAGGATTAAATAGGTGTCATCAATATGGTTGTACTTAATAGTACAAAAGCGTAATGGTTTGGAGAAGCCAAGCCACTACCAAGTAGAGATCATCATATAGTAAAACAATGCAGTTTTCATAAAACAGTAGATAAAACATGCATAAGTAAGATAGTAGGACAAGTCTTATGATCAAGAAGGTGGCTTGCCTGAGATCAGCAATATGGCATAAATGTCCCTGGACTTCTTCTTAGAATACCTAATAATACCAATAATAAGAACCATCTTCTGTTCTCCGATTTCACCGCAACTATCGTCGTCAAGATAGCACATGCAAGCAAACCAAACCACAATCAACACAGGGCATACCAGCATCAATACAATACAGAAAACAAACATACCACACATTACCCAAATCAGTAGGTTTTGATAGATTGAGTGGGTTGTAATTGGAATTACTTTAATTGCCCTTGTGGTCTTTGTTTTAGGATGTATTTGTCCAAATACCACCTGTTAAGGGGATTTAGAACTAGGCTTGGGTCTGTATGATATGAATATGCAAGGATGATACCATAAGGTAGGTATTGACAGAATAAGGCCAACAAAAGTGGTTTCACTATTTTATCACTTTTCTTTAATTTCTTATGAATATTCTAGTGATAAAAGCTCTATTTTTAGGAAATAATTCACCAGAAAAGTTCTGGAGCTCCAAAAATTAGTTCCTTGGATGTTTCAGTAGAGTACTATGTACTGAGTAGCTGAGAGTTTTAATCACTCCAAAATAATTAGCCGAGTGCCCTCAGGAAATTTCCAAAGGAAGTTCTGGAGATGTTTTGTCTTTTTCACCAAATTAAATCTACAGAAGCTTTTGATTTGATTCCAAGGACACATGGTAGGCATATATGGTACCTTTCTGTAGAAATTGGAATCAACCTTTTTGGAGTTGTGGACTTACTGTGATAATTTATCTAGTGAAACTACCATAAGCAGAAGGTTTTAATTCATTAAAAGTACTCAGAAGATTAATAATTTTTGATCTCCTGGAATTTGGTAGTATTTAGTGTACCTCACCAATGGGAGGTTGATTTAGCTCAATACCCATGTTGGTTTGACCTCAGGAATTTTTCTAAAGGCATAATAGGTATGTTTTAGTTGTTTTTGTTACAGGAGTTTAATGGTTCCACTTGGAGTGAGGCCAAGGTCATGAGGTAGGTACAGGTAATACCTACCAGGGGCACTTGGGTTTACCCCATTTGGAGTTGTGAAACTCACAGGGGGATTTTTATAGTAAAATATGATATATTTTAGTAGAAGATTTATTATAATTAATATGGGCAATAATTGAGGAAGCCAAAAGTAATGCATGTTAGAGTAAACATTCAGTAACCCTAGGAAATTTGGATCTAGGCAAATGGAGCTGGTTTCCATTTTCAAAATGATTTAAACTGATGGTCGAATTCTAGATCTGGACAAAATAAGGAAAAGAGAGGGAGGCAGGGGGCTTACTGGGCCGGTTCCAGGGGATTATGGGCCGCCCAGCGCAACAGCCGGCCCGCTAGCATCGGATCCACGCGTGGGAGGGATTTAAATCCCTGATGAGCCGGTCTCGCCAGTCAGTGACTCCGGGAGGCCGAAGGGTATTAGCGAACCCCGACCGTCTGATTAAGTGGGCACGGACAACCCTACATCGTCGTTCCCAGAGAAGGAATCCCGACGGCGACGGAACCCTGGAGTGACGGGGCGGCGTGGGAGAGGCTCACCGGGGGCTCTCCGACGGCCGTGGAGACAGTGTGGAGATGCGGGCGACGACGACGACTCCGTGGATGGGCGACACGGCGCCTTTCGCTTCCGGGAAGTGGCTCGCGCGAGAACAACCACGACGCGGCTTCGGGAGCTTGCTGGAGAAGCTTCAGGGGTTGCTGCATGCTGAAAAGAATGCCAGGGTTAGGACCATGAGGGAAATGGGAGTTCAGGAGAGTGACATGCAGGGCCAGGGGAGCAAGGTAGGAGAGGCTACGCTTGATTCTTGCTCGAGGCCGAGGGCTTCCTTCTCCTCCATCTCTCGGGCTGTACAGAGCAGGGGAGGAAGAGAGGGTGCTGGGAGAGGTAAGTGGAGAGTAGAGGGGGTAAAATGAGGGCAGAGGGATGTGTTGGGGTGGACTGAAATCTTATATCTAGGGAGGGGCGGTCTAGATTCACCGATTCCATTTTGGACATGGGGGAAGGGCGGCAGCAGTGGATTAGTCGAGAGAGGCGGTGGGAGCTCGTGGAGAGGGAGTGGGGGATGTGTGAGAGGCTTTTGCCAGCTTGCAAGGTACAGGGGGAGTGATTAGACCACTCTCTCTAGCCTCGGGCATAGGAAAGAAAAATAGGAAGAGGAGGCTTAGGGCTAGCCATGGGCAGCTGCCAGGTGGGGTAGGGAATAGCAGTGGGTGCAGTTACACACTAGATAAGTGGAGAGGGGTGAGGGTGGCTACTGTTTGTGAGATATGGGAAGATACCCATTAATGACAATATCTTGTCCTCTCCTTCTTCCAAGTACTAAAGGCAAAAGAAGAGATGCTACAGTGCAGCATGACCATTGGGGGTGTAGGGTGCTAGAGATAAATGCTGGTCAAGTTTTGATGATGGTTGGAGATGGTTTGATTAGTGAATTTGATTAGTTTGCAAAAAGGGGTCAAATCAAGGGTTATGAACGAAGTTTGAGGACTTGCATGTGGCAAGGTGGGAAAATGGTACTGGTAGGTATATGAGGTCAAGGTATGTAACATCCCAAAACTTTAATCCAAGGTTATTAAGATCCAAAGCATCAAAATTAGGGTTAACAAAAACTTTTCCAATTAAAATTATTAAAGCATTCATATGTGTGTGCATTTAAAAATAGGAGTTGTTTGAATTGCCATGTTTAAGTGAACCACTGCTTGTAAAATGATTCTTAGGTGAAATAAACTTCATCTAGATCATCCCCAAACAAATCCCAAAGAAAAACAAATCAAAATGAATAAAAGAAGCAAATGGTCATTTGTGCCATTTTAATTAGCATGCCTACTTTGGTTATTCCTAGTACTCAAAACCTAATAGAAACAAATGTGGATCTTTGCACCCCTTGATAGTACACATAATGTTGTACCAAGGCCCACTTTGTGATCCGCCAAAAACATTCAAACACTATATTTAAATGGCATTTGAAAATTGAATCTATTTCATATGGGAAGATCCCACTATTTCAAAAACCACTCAAACAAGCTCAAATTTCAAAACCCGAGCACCCACAGAATCTCAAGCTTAGTACTAGCACACCCACAAAAAATCTTTTAAAAATTCAAAAAGAAAGTTCTTGCGGCCATTTCATCAAACACTTGTCAGGCAGGG
The DNA here is from genome assembly GCA_023614405.1 of Avena insularis. NCBI lineage: Eukaryota > Viridiplantae > Streptophyta > Magnoliopsida > Poales > Poaceae > Avena > Avena insularis. Next base: position 317,290,159 of record CM042688.1, on the reverse strand, counting down.
TTTAAACTCTAAACATAGCTCACTATTTGCAACAGGGTTTTGCACCCAATTTTCCTCCAAACACTCCCTCTGTCCCCAAATGATCTAACCATGCCATTTAAACCCCATCTCCTACCCCCTAGTGGCAAGGCCAAGCCATGCCGAGCACCAACTCGCCGGCCAACCTTGCCCTCACCGCAGCAGACCGCCTCGCCCCCTCTCGCCATGTCTACGAGCTAGCCAGCACCTCACCGCCACTCTGTGTCCCCTCCCCGAACCGAGCCAGACCATGCACCAGCGAGGAACCGCCGCGCACTGCCTGCCTGCTCCATGCCGAGCACGCGCCCGAGCACCGCGCCTGACATGCGTGCACAAGCCGCCGCTCGACCACAACCCGCGTCCACCGCTCCGCCATGACCCCAGGGACACTCCAGACATGCACATTCGCCATCCAATGCCTCACAGCCACCGCTCGCCGTGGACACCGCCGTCTCTACCGCTCAGAGCGCTAGCTCCGCCCGACCGCATACCACCGCCCCTAGTCCCGCATTGATCACGTAGAGCACCGCCAGGAGACCAGCGACCACCCACTACCTCGAGCCATGCCGCTAGCACGCTGTGCAGCCCTCGCCGGAGCCGCTCGCCTATCCCTCTCGGTCGCGTCGTCGTCCTATAAATAGAGGCCTTCCCCAGCCATTTGTAGCACACCACTCACCTCCCCTCACCTCACTTACCATTCCCCACCTCTAGCCAGAGCAAGGCGAGCAATATTTCGCCGGAATTGCACCGGAGCAAGCCGCCTCTGGAGGAGAAGGGCACCGCTGATTGCGGCCACCCCCGGAGCTGCCTCGACCATCCCTGAGCTCGCCATCGACCACCAGTCTGTTTGCCCACCTCGCCGTCGTCGCTGGAGCCCTGGTACGCCCCCTATGCACCCCCACCGAGCCGCTAGGGTTAGAGTTCGCCAGCGACCAGTTCGTCGTCGACGACGATCCCCAGCCGTTGATCCCCATTCTAATCCAACGAACCACATCGCCCCGTACCGCTTCTCGCGTTATGATCCGCTGACCAGTGGAACCCCCTGTCAGCTGAGCCCCGCGCCGCGTAGTGTCACTGGGCCAGCCCGTTAGCGTTCCCGCGCGACTCGGTTAATTCAAATTAGGATTTTTCTATTTAGTTTGAACCTAGTTCTGTCCCTTAGTTTGAAAATCAATTCAGAGAGAATTACAAATCCAAATGAAGTGATTCCAATTTTGTTAGAAAGCTACTGAAAGGATCTACCCAAGCCCATTGGATTTAATGCAATTAGAGTTAAAGGTATCTTCTAGTAAAAATAACAAAACAGAAGCATTTGCACCTTGCAACATTTTTATAAAATCAACCAAGATAGCTTTTGAGTTGATTCCAACTCTCAAAAATCACATTTCACCATACCTATCTGAATTTGTAATTATATTAAGGTTTACATGCAATGACTTGGGACTAGTACCAAAATAATGCTATATAGGCATTTCTATTCACTTTAAATCATTAAATAATGAACTTAAACCAAAGTAATTATGAACCAACCCTTAAATTACATTCCCACATGTTAAGATATGTGGTGATGGCATGTGTCCACATGATCCCATATTTTAAGTGGTGAATATTAAATCTTAGTTAATTTTCAATGAGTAGAAATTACTTTGCTTAAATAAAAAGAATGAAACTAGTTAATAAAACTTGTGATGCTTGTGACGATAATAGATCATCAAATGTATGCCTTAGAGTGCTAATTAGATTAGTTAAGTATTGTTTGGTGATTGTGTACTCCGTATGTAATTATTAACGATGGTACTGACCAAGCTTTCGAGGAGGAGGAGTTCTACCAAGAAGAAGAAGAAGACTTCAACCACTGCACCAACCAAGGCAAGCTAGCACTATCCAGGTTAACCCTTGCAAGTTGTACTTGCAATCCACCATCAACAATGCAAGCTAACCCTTGAAATCCAGATAACCCAAGCAAAGATGCTTTAGGCATGCTTTGATTATACCACTTTGACTAGTATTTACCCCAAGTCTTAGTTTCAAGCTTTACTTCCTTTACTTTACACAAAGTCCCTTACTTGTTTTGAAGGTAGCATAAAGAGTATAAAACTTGACCTATTTAGATAACTTTAAATGTCATTCTATGGCATGAGATTGATCCCATCTTTCCACCTTAGTGAACACTCTTAACTTGGTAGTTTAGAGTAGATAAAAACTTGAGTCACTTTAGATGGGAACACTTGGTGAAAATGAATTATGAAAACCTTGGAATGATGAGTCATTCTATTGAGATGTTTTGACATGTGTTGAGAAACACAAATGGTTTATGATGATGAAATGTTGAGGCATGAGCCTTAGCCCTTTTATAAAAGTTGATGGTTGGATTCGGATGCGATACCATTCCAAATTTACCGTACAACCACAATACCTGAATTGGGTAAGGCTTAGCCAGAAGTTTATATGCACTAGTATTAGTTCCCTCGCGGGAGAGGTTTGAGCTGAGGCTACCTCTCAATGTTATCCACCTATGCAGTTCCCAAGATGACAGATGGGCATGGTTGGGAGGCCATGCTCATAGGAGAGGTACTTATACTAGGGTGTGTAAAGGAAAGGTTATGTTTGATTATCTGCATACTAAGTATGATGATTTAGGGTTATCCCTGATAGATGTATCGAATCTTGTGGTGAAAGTGTACCACCTCTGTAGAGTGTCAAACTATTCGAATAGCCGCGTCCGCGGTTATGGACAGTTGGAATGGCCATACTATTTCTTTGTCAGATGTTTTCAAAACAACTTATGAAATGAATGATGAACTTTGACTTGACCACAACAGGGTTGTGTTTATGACAATAGCTTCCCAACTTAAGTGATTCTAGAACTTTATTTTATCTTTCTTTGCTTCAGAACTCAGCTTATGTTTCAAACTTAACTTTATAGTTAAACATAGAGTTAGCACTTTAACTTAGCACTATACTACTTGTTAGTGGTAGTTTGCGAGTACTTAAAGAGTACTCATGGCTTTTGTCCCTGGATATTCTCATGGCCATACTATGAAGGAGACTACCAAGATGATGGTCCGCATGACGGCTATGATAACTAGGACCATCTGCCTTTGTCAACATTGCCTGTGCCCCTGAATATGGACCCCACCGCTACACTTATCTTTTATTTCCGCTGCTTGTTGTATTAAGACTAGATCATGAGATCCTTATTTGTGTAAGACCTTATGTATGGTTTGTAATGGATGATGTACTGTGATATCCAATCCGTTATGTCTCGCAAAAATGGTAATCCTGGGATTGCAAGGTATGGCATAACGGGCATCTGGGATTAAAAATCCGGGTGTTGACAAGTTGGTATCAGAACCATCCTGACCATAGGAGACCCTAGTTAGAATGGATGTCCAAACAAAAACTTAATTTCCAAACCAAAGTGAGTATTTATGAAAAACTATTTCCCCTCTTATCCTTGGGAATTCATTCTTTCTAAAAAATTCATGTTCCTCAAAATTCTTACTTTACTACTTAAAATTTGACACACTTGATCACTTCACTAATTTCCTCATCCTTAATTCTTGTAGATGGAGACTCAGTTCAGCAAGTTCTACCAATTGGGAAACGGAGGTCAACTGATCTTCGAGAGGGATCTGGATTCACTATCGGAGTTACTGGGACACCCACATCTGGAGTTTCTTGGAGCTCAACTTCTGGAACCCAATTTTAAAGTGGCTAGTCACCGCTGATCTTAGAGGAAGCATCTAAGCACCAACATCCGAGAGAATCCAGTTCTCCGTGAGAGAGAACAACTGGCTAGATGGATTAGCCAGGGCAATGCATGAAGCTCTCGCACGTCTATGTGCCCTCAGTGTCAACCAACTCCAGGGAACCCGTTTTGTTCACTATGCAAGACGTGACTTCATGGGAATGCTGATGGAGATGCCAAGTCACCCAGAGTTGAGGCGTCAAGTGGAGAATCTTGACTTCTTGCTGCACGACCGACAGCAGGAACTGGACAATGCTAGAGAGTTAGCCAACTAGAACCGTGCTATTGCCGACCAAAAGGCCCATACTTTCGCACTGCTCACCCAAGATCGCCAGTCTCTTTGCCGCCATCATGCAAAGAAGGATCGCATCATCGCCCGTCTTCGCAAGAAGGTGGCCAACCTCGAGAAGACCGTCAAGGAGCAAGAAGCTCAGCTTGCTTCAAAGGAAGAAGAAGAAGAGGGTGAAGACATCCTGGGAGACATGGATTCTTACCTCAGCAATGATAATGACTTTCTAGAAGAGGATGCTGTGGACTTCTACACTAACAACGAGGACTCCAACTTCATCGACGATGAGTAGATGCACTAGAGCACTGTCGTAGCATGAGATGTATCGGTCCCACTGTATCGTAGCTTGCAGAATGGTTCTTCAAACCATCTGTTTTTTCCTTTGATTGTTGTGGTGTGCGTTGTATCGTGTGTTTGTTTGCATGAATGGAATGAAGTTAGTTGCAAAACCTGAGTCAAACTCACAGTTTTTAGCTTGAAATCAAAACCATGAACCTTAGAACTTTCCCTCTTACCCCTTTATCTACCTCAATCTTCAGATGACTCATGGAAACCAAGGATGGAGCAGCTCGTCGCAAGACCCAATGCTGCAGATCTTGCAGAATCTCATCGCAGACCGTAAAGCAAGCAGGGTAGAGCGCCAAGCCAACTTAGCAACATTGCAGCATATCGTCCAGATGGCTCTCAACAACCAAGGGCATGGAAATCAAGATCATCATGGATCTAAACTCAAAAACTTCCAGAATACCAATCCCCCAATCTTCAACCAAGCTGAAAACCCACTAGATGCAGACGACTGGCTGTAGACAATGGAAAACAACTTAGAAGTTGCAGGAGTTGATGAAAACGAAAAAGTTCTCTTTGCCACCCACTATCTGGCAGGAGATGCAAGAGCTTGGTGGAGTAGTATCCACAACATGAACCATGGTCAAGTGATGACATGGGAAGCTTTCAAAGTCAAGTTCAGCCGCACCCACGTGCCGCAAGGTCTAGTCACCAAACTAAGAGACGAGTTTCACAACTTGAAGCAAGGCAGAATGACTGTGGTGGAATACCATGACAGATTCCTGTCGCTTGCAAGATATGCCCCTGATGAGATCAACACAGAGGTGAAGAAGAAGGAGAGATTCCTGAACGGACTGCATGATGAGATGCAGACTGTCCTCGTCAACATCCGTTTCGAGGATCTCGAAGAGCTAGTCGACTCTGCCATCCAGATGGAAGGGAAGATTAATCAGGCAAATGACAACCACAAACATCATATGATGCAGCAATCAGGATCCAGCAGTCACCAGAAATACCGTCCCAACCCCTCACCAGGATATGCACCAAGGAACAACCGACCCCCAATGTCTCTCCCAAGCTACCTCAACCGTAGTGGAGGAAATGCGAAGTCCGGAGGAAACAATCACAACTCTAGCAATGCCAACAATTTCAACCGTGCCCCTCCCAAGAGCAACAACAACAACAACAACACTGCACCCAGAACTGGCAGCAATGTTGTGCCCTTCGCAGCAAAAGACAAGTCCCAGATCACTTGTTTCGAGTGTGGAGTGAAGGGCCACTATTCCAATGAGTGTCCCAAGAAGACTACAGCCACAGCCAATGTGAATGCCCCAACTCAATAGCAGCGTCGTGTTCAACCAGGGAGAAGATTTTCCCCAGGGAACCCTCACAACCGCAATGGTTGTCTCTTCCACATGAACACCGAGGAAGCCCAAGAAGCACCAGATGTAGTGCTGGGTATGTTTTCTGTCAACTCAGTTTTAGCAAGAGTATTGTTTGATTCGGGAGCATTGCATTCATTTATCACCGAAGAATTTGCATGCACTAGTAAGATTCACCCAACAAACCTGAAGCATGTCATGATAGTTCAAATCCCCGGATCAACTACAAAAGCTAGAAAAATTTGCAAAGCTGTACCTATCAGAATACATGGGATAGATTTTTATGCCAACCTAATTGTACTTGGAACCAAAGGATTGGAAGTAGTACTAGGTATGGACTGGATGTCAAGGCATAAAGGACTAATAGACTGTGCTAAGAAAGCCATCACCATGACCAGTAGTTCTGGAGTAACAGTAGAGCATATATATGAAACCTTACCTCGCCAATTCAAGTGCAACAAGAGTCTAGCCCTACCCACCATATACCAAGTAAGAGTAGTCTATGAATACCCCGACGTATTCCCAGATGAATTGCCAGGTATGCCCCCGGATAGGGATATTGAGTGCATTATCGAGCTAATCCCCGGAACCGCACCCATAGCCCAGAGACCCTATAGCATCAACCCCTCAGAGTTAGTTGAGTTGAAGAAGAAGTTAGATGCCATGTTAGCAACAGGTTTGATTCATCCAAGCGCTTCGCCATGGAGATCACCAGTGTTATTCGTCGACAAGAAAGATGGAGGAAATCGTTTGTGCACAGATTACAGAAAATTGAATGACGTCACCATCAAGAATAAGTACCCCTTGCCAAAGATAGAGGATCTATTTGATCAATTGACTGGAGCCAAGGTATTCTCAAAGATTGATCTTAGGACTGGTTATCACCAACTTAAGATTCGTGCAACGGATATTCCGAAGACCGCCTTTACTACTCGCTATGGTTTATACGAGTATACGGTTATGTCTTTTGGATTAACCAATGCCCCTACTTATTTCATGAATCTCATGAATAAGATCTTTATGAATTTCCTAGATAAGTTTGTAGTGGTGTTTATCGACGACATCCTTTGAGCAACATCTGAGAATCATCCTAGAAACCCTAAGAGAGCATCGGTTATATGCCAAGTACAACAAGTGTGAGTTTTGGCTGAAATAAGTAGGATTCCTAGGACATATTGTGTCTGCCGGAGGAGTCTCTGTTGATCCCGCCAACATCAGAGATGTCCAAGCATGGAAGCCCCAACCACTCAAACCCAAGTCCGTGCATTTCTCGGATTAGCGGGATACTACCGCAAGTTCGTCGAAGGATTCTCGAGCATCGCCAGACCCATGACCCAATTGTTGAAGAAGGACAAGAAGTTTTAATGGACTGATAAGTGTGAAGCCAGTTTCCAGGAGCTGAAGAAGAGATTGATATCAGCCCCAATATTGATCATGCCAGACATCAAGAAGCCGTTTGATGTATATTGTGACACATCCAAGATTGGTCTCGGATGTGTATTGATGCAAGAAGGCAAAGTCATCGCGTATCTGTCTCGACAACTAAAGCAGCATGAGCAGAACTATCTGACCCATGATCTTGAATTAGCAGCCGTAGTTTTGGCATTGAAGACATGGCGTCATTATCTGATGGGTAATCGCTGTGAGATTTACTCAGATCACAAGAGCTTGAAGTATATTTTCACTCAGAAGGAGCTAAATATGAGGCAAAGGAGATGGATAGAGTTAATCAAGGATTATGACCTGGACATTCACTATCACCCCGGCAAAGCCAATGTGGTAGCGGATGCTCTTAGTAGATTGCCTTGTAGGCTAAACACCATGATCAAGGAGAAGCAGCCAAGTTTGTATGAGGAGTTGGAGCAGTTTAGGACTGAATTAGTTAGCAAAGGATTCTTAGCTAGCATTGAACTTCAACCCACATTGATTAGCCAAATCAAGGAAGCACAGAAGGGAAATGAAAGTATCAACGGAATCAAACGTCGTATTGGTACAGGAAAGGTACCTGGATTCACTAAAGACGAAGAAGGAGTTCTGTGGTACAAAGGACATATCTGTGTGCCAGCAGATTCGGAGCTGAAGCAAGTTATCATGAAGGAAGCTCATGATACTCTTTATTCTATCCACCCCAGAGGAACGAAGATGTATCAAGATTTGAAAGAGCAATTTTGGTGGCACAAGATGAAGAGGGAAATTGGAAGCTACATCGCCAAGTGTGACATCTGTCAAAGAGTCAAAGCAGAGCACCAAAGACCTGCAGGACTGTTGCAACCATTGCAGATTCCGGAATGGAAATGGGATTCCGTCGGAATGGACTTTATCACCGGTTTGCCTACTTCTAGTAGGGGAAATGACTCAATCTGGGTCATAGTTGATAGACTGTCAAAGGTATCCCACTTCATACCTGTCAAGACTACCTACCAGAGTGCGAAGCTAGCAGAATTGTACATTGCTAGGATTGTTAGTCTGCATGGAACCCCCAAGACCATCGTATCAGATCGAGGAACCCAGTTTACCTCGAGATTTTGGCAGAAAGTGCAGGAAGGATTAGGCACCAAGTTGAACTTCAGCACCACGTATCATCCGCAAACTGATGGACAGACTGAGAGAGTCAACCAGATCCTAGAGGATACGTTAAGAGCTTGTGTGTTAGAGTATGGATTAAAATGGGAAGACTGCCTGCCTTTCGCAGAATTCTCATATAACAACAGTTATCAAGCTAGTTTGTAGATGGCACCATTTGAATTCCTATACGGAAGGAAGTGTCGTACCCCTTTGAATTGGTCACAAGTAGGAGAGAGTCAGATCTTTGGACCCGACATTCTCCGAGAAGCCGAAGAGAAAGTTCACAAAGTCTGTGAGCACCTCAAGACCGCCCAATCCAGACAAAAGAGTTATGCTGAAAAGAGAAGGAGAGACCTGACTTCCAATGTCGGAGATTTTGTATATCTCAAGGTTTCACCATTGAAGGGAACTCAACGCTTTAGTCCGAAAGGAAAGTTAACCCCCAGATATATCGGGCCCTTCAAGATTCTGAACCGTCGGGGAGAAGTATCGTATCAACTGGAACTACCTGAAGAGATGTCAGCCATCCACAATGTGTTCCATATCTCATTACTTTGCAAATGCCTGGAAGTGCTGGAGAAGACTGAAGTTTTCAAGAACATCGATCACAGAGCTGTAGAGATCAACAATGACTTGACATATTGTGAAGTGCCTATCCGTATCTTAGAAGAAGCTTACAGAACCACCACGACCAGGAATATCAAGTTTCCCAAGATTCAGGGGAGCAACCATACCGAGGAGGAAGCCACTTGGGAGCGCGAAGATTACATTAGGACAGAGTTCCCAGATCTCTTTAGTTCCTAGTTTTCTGTGTAAATCTCGGGATGAGATTTTGTTTAAGGGGGGAAGGTTTGTAACATCCCAAAACTTGAATCCAAGGTTATTAAGATCCAAATCATCAAAATTAGGGGTAACAAAAACTTTTCCAATTAAAATTATTAAAGCATTCATATGTGTGTGCATTTAAAAATTGGAGTTGTTTGAATTGCCATGTTTAAGTGATCCATTTCTTGTAAAATGATTCTTAGGTGAAATAAACTTCATCTAGATCATCCCTAAACAAATCCCAAAGAAAAACAAATCAAAATGAATAAAAGAAGCAAATGGTCATTTGTGCCATTTTAATTAGCATGCCTACTTTGGCTATTCCTAGTACTCAAAACCTAACAGAAACAAATGTGGATCTTTGCACCCCTTGGTAGTACACATAATGTTGTACCAAGGCCCACTTTGTGATCCGCCAAAAACATTCAAACACTATATTTAAATGGCATTTGAAAATTGAATCTATTTCATATGGGAAGATCCCACTATTTCAAAAACCACTCAAACAAGCTCAAATTTCAAAACCCAAGCACCAACATAGTCTCAAGCTTAGTACTAGCACACCCACCAAAAATCTTTTCAAAATTCAAAAATAAAGTTCTTGCGGCCATTTCATCAAACACTTGGCAGGCAGGGTTTAAACTCTAAACATAGCTCACTATTTGCAACAGGGTTTTGCACTCAATTTTCCTCCAAACACTCCCTCTGTCCCCAAATGATCTAACCATGCCATTTAAACCCCATCTCCTACCCCTAGTGGCAAGGCCAAGCCATGCCGAGCACCAACTCACCGGCCAACCTTGCCCTCACCGCAGCAGACCACCTCGCCCCGTCTCGCCATGTCTGCGAGCTAGACAACACCTCACCGCCACTCTGTGTCCCCTCCCCGAACCGAGCTAGACCGTGGACCATCGAGGAACCGCCGCGCACTGCCTGTCTGCGCCATGCCGAGCACGCGCCAGAGCGCCGTGCCCGACACGCGTGCACAAGCCGCCGCTCGACCACAACCAGCGTCCAGTGCTCTGCCATGACCCCAGGGACACGCTGATACATTGCAAATGTATGTATAATTTTTGATGTTCCATGCTTGGTTTTATCCACTTTCTTGTGTTTTGTTCCAACTTTGGAGTACTTTTCATATGATTTCTTGGACTAACCTATTAACAGGAGCCACAGTGTCAGTTGCCTGTTTTCTGCTGTTTTTGGTTCCAGGAAGTCAGAAAATGAATATTCTTAGAAGGATACTCGGAGAGGGGCCACAGGGTGGACACACCCCCCTTGGCGCGGGCAACCCTAGGCCACTCCAGGGCATGGTGTGGGCCCCCTGGCCGGCCACCGACCTTGCCTCCTTCGCCTATAAGAGCCTCCCGATACCAAAACCCTAGATAGTCAATCAGAAATCCACAAAAAGTTCCGCAGCACCGCCACCACTGAAGGGGAGATTCGGGGGACAGAAAGTCTCTATTCCGGCACCCTGCCATGATGGGGAAGTGCCCCCGGAGCCATCTCCATCGATATCCACCACCATCTCCATCACCATTGCTGATTCCCATGATAAGGAGGGAGTAGTTCTCTCTCGAGGCTAAGGGTTCTACCGGTAGCTATGTGTTCATCTCTCTCTCTATGCATGATCTTATTGAGATCATGAGCTTGTAATCTATAGATCTACCTTGCTACTCAAGTGATTTAATAGATCTCTGCTCTCCCCATGTGTGTGAAAGTGACAGCGTGCACACCACGGTGGCACTTAGGCTAGAGATTACAAATACTTGTTATGAGTTATATTTGGAGTTGGATGTCTTTATGAAATTGTGGTGTTTGTTGGACTCATCTAGTGCTCAAGGTGACAGTGTGGGGTTTTCTATATGGGAAAGGCTTACTTTGAGGTGTGCTGTTATAGCCCTACCATTGATTAGAGTGTTTAACCGGAGAGTAGTTAAGAGTAGTATCATGAAGATAATATATTTATATGAGAGTGTTCACTAGTGAAAGTATGATCCCTAGGCCTTGTTTCTAAGCACTGAAACACCGTTTGCTATTAGATCTGTTACATGTTTGCTTGCTTCCATCTTTATTTCAGTTTTACTTTAGTCTTTTCCATGCCATCAAGCTATTTTCTATCACCGATACCACTTATAATTATCTATACCACTTGTATTATAATTATCTATACTAATTGTTAGTGGTAGTTTGCGAGTACTTAAAGAGTACTCATGGTTTTTGTCCCTGGCCATTCTCATGGCCAGACTATGAAGGAGACTACCAAGATGATGGCCCGTAGGACGGCTATGATAACTAGGACTATCTGCCTTCGTCAACATTGCCTATGCCCCTGAAGATGGACCCCACCGCTACGCTTATCTTTTATTTCCGCTGCTTGTTGTATTAAGACTGCATCATGAGATCCTTATTTGTGTAAGACCTTATGTATGGTTTGTAATGGATGATGTACTGTGATATCCAATCCGTTATGTCTCGTAAAAATGGTAATCCTGGAATTGCGAGGTATGGCATAACGGGCATCTGGGATTAAAAATCCGGGTGTTGACAAGGTATCTCTCTAGGATTTGCTTTAGATTTTTGTAAGGATTTAAAGTCCACTTAAAACTATTTATTCAATAAGTGTAGAAGTAGTTTCTAGAATCTCATTTGATATTTTTACACTGTAAAAGGTTGGGTTTTGGTGTGAGATGGTCCCAAATGTGAATACACACTTAGGGGTATTTTCCCTAGATTTATTGTGGCTTAAAAGTATTTAAAGCAATTATTATTCTATTTCCGCCATTTAGGAAAAAGGGAAAAAAGAAATATTAAAGCTCTTCAAAAATATATATTTTTGAAGTAAGAGGATGGGGTATGAGATATGGACCTCAAATGAGCCCAACGTTGGGGAAATGTTTTGACAAAAACCAAACTTTCCATTGGGAAAGGGATTTTGGAGATTTTGTCTATTAAAGGAATTAAATAGATTTGGAGCCATAATAATTATGGATAATATTTTATAAATCTTGATGATCAGGGTATAAGATGTAGACAAGGTTTAGCAAGCATTTGCAGCCTTGGCATTTGAGAATCAAAGGTGATCTTGGTGAAAAACTAGAGATTAAGGATCTTGGGTAAGATTGTTTTCATGCCACCAAAACCTTGTTGGATCTTGGAGCTCAAGGCTCCCCTTGGGGCATGGGATATATGGATGTATAGACCAAGTGATGTAGATCGCAATGGTGTAGAGGTTTGAGCTTGATCCTGCTTGAGCTCACCAAGACAGGCTTCCAAACTTTGAATAAAATAAGCCTGCCAAAACAGATTATCATCTAGCCTTTAGAACCTAGTGGGTTTAAGAAGCACAAAGATCCAATTGGAACAAGTGAAGTAGGTATTGGTAGACCTATATGAGTAGATCACAACCATGCAAAGATTTGGTCAGTAGAAGGTTGGATGATGGTGTGAGCTTCTGTCAAAGTAGGCATGTTGATAAGATTTGCAGGAAAAGTTATTTTCCTGTCGGCAAAACCATCAAGAACAAGTGGGTTGGATGATGATATAACCAAGGGAAAGAGTGGGCCTTGGTATTACTTAGGATGGTTAACAAGATGGTGCAAATGAATTTTCAAAGATGCACAAGGGTTGACAAAAGGAGACATTCAAAAAGGTGATGTTGAAATAGATTCCAGACTTAGCCAAATTTGGCAGATTTAGGGTTTTTGACTAGATTATGAGAGGGGAGGTTTTTGATGATAGCAAGATACCAAAGCATTATCAAGTGGATGAGGTTGAAGTTTAGATTGAGTAGGAAGGATCCTTGCTTGATACTGGTCTTCATTGACTCAGAAGCTTCTAGAATTAGATCACTTCAGAGCTGATCTGGTTAAGGGTTTTAGATGATCACTTAGTATCTAGAGATTAGATCCATATTGTATTCTTTCTTGGGGTTTGGTGATTTTAGAGTATCTTGATCCTAGTGTATGAGCTCCTAGAGTAGCTCATACTACTTCTAAGCAATCAAGTCAAACAACAGATCAAGGCAACTCATCTTACAAACAAATCAACTACTACTAGTGTTACCATCAAGCCTAGATCGAGGTAAGGATGGGTAGTTTGAAAAGGTTGTGGTTTGGATAAGATGAGAGTCCTTGGTATATCTACCAAGAGTAGAATTCAAAAGTTTTAAAAAGAGGTTTGGGGAAACCTAAAGATAAGAATGGTTGAAGGTTCTGTCTATAAAACATAAGGAGATTATAATAGGTTGTTCTCCATAGTTTAGGGAAACATAAGCTACTAAAATAGTTGGTTTGCAAAGGCTTCTTGGCTCAGGTTTTGAAATGCCAGAACTTTTGAGAATATGGAAATTAAGCCAAGATAGTTTTGGGAAGTATCTTTTGTCAACTGGTGTTGAGGTAAGGAGTATATCTTCTAATACACAATCGTATGCATAAGCATATCCAAACAACAAGCAAACACTTCAGCATTAAACAAGAAAAAGTTTTTGTTCCCCCTGATTTTTGCATTCTAGGCAACTAATCAGGGTTGCTGAAATTAGGATGTTACAGACCTTTCCCCCTTAAAAGAATCTCTTCCCGAGATTCAGGAGAGTAGGGTTAGGGGATTTTGAGTCGGGTTGATACTAGGTGTCTTACGCGTACTATCTTACGGACTCCATCTTTGAAAGTGGCTACTCTGTTGATGAAGTTGAGCTTCAGTCTTCCAGGATGCACGGAGAGTTGAGCAGAGTCCAGCCTTGATTACGAGGAATGATCTTATATTCCTTCGGGGCTCGATACCTCAAGGGATTAGATTGGGCAGACTATCTCGATGGTGAACTTCACGGGGTACTCGTCGGAAGATAGAATCTACGGCCTGGTGTACCTTTCTCTGAGGGTACACGACACTACCTTAGGGGCATAACTTATCCTATTTAATGATTTTAGGGTCGAAACTCTTGAGTTTGCTTCTAGCGAAGAGTTACTCTATTTTTGTGGGAAAGACGCAGTCTTTCACCTTAGGGTTAAACTAGGGTGGCTCGGAGTTAACGCAGTCCTTCCTTCTTGGAGTCATAGATTGATGTTTTGAAGAATGTCATCACTCTTTCTTCTAGATTTGGAATCTTCCGATGACGTCCGCGAAGGTAGGTCCTACGGGGCTTATATACTACGATTATTTGTACTTAGTCTGTTGGAGCCGTTGGAGTCTCATGTCCTCTAAGCGATTGGAACTGAGCGGTTAGCGATCCCGTGGTCCTTTGGATAGGTTTTCAGCTAACGTAGCGAAGGGATTTCGTAGAATCTTCAGTTCGTTTCTCCTCTGATGAACCACGAGTTTCTACTTGGTGAAAAGACGTTGGATCTGTGGATCTTCTCTGAAGTATCTTCCGGTAGACAGTCTTCTGGAGATTGAGTGGAAAGACGTAGTCTTTCCACCTTAGAGCTTCACTAAGGTTCATCGAGAAGGGTTTGGATCTTCTGTGTTGGAAGGCTGACTTGTTGTTAGTGGAAGGATATATCTTACCTGAATCTTGAGCTGAGGTCTTCGAGCCACACCCTACTTTATCAACCTTGGCGGGATGGTTTCCTAACGTAGCCTTTAAGGGGTTAGCTCAAGGTAATATAGCGATTTACGACTCTTCTTGATAGTAGTTAGTCAGGGTTGAAGCAGTCAGCGGCGGGTAAGCGGTCATCATTTGCATTTCTTGTGTTGCTTCTGCTTGATGGCGGAGTGGAATCGTTATCTTCACGCTTCCTTAGCATCTGCCTTCAGAGGTGGTTTTGACCTTCTAGGGAGGATCATTCCGTTAGTTTGGGTAGGGTCGACTAGATTAGTTAGTCTCCTGAGGCGGTCAGAATCTCTAATGCACTAAAGGTTAGTGTGATTAGGTCTTCACTTCTTGTCTTGGTTGACTTATCGGGTGGTTTCTTGTGGATAGTGAGGATCCTTCGGCGATTGACTTCAGGCTTCAACGAAATTCTTGCTGCAGTAGACTGGTGAACCAGGGAGTGTTGCGCTATTGATGAGCATTGAGAGGTGAGTTGGACGAGGTATGTCATCCTGCTGAGGTGGAGGCTTCTAGTGGTTCTGACTTGACGGGATCGAACTCCTGATTGTCCCGATGCTTTTCCTCTCATATACTCTCGGGGTTAGTCTAGGTCTCATTACCGACATGTAACACAGGGGTTTCCTGAGTTATTAGGTGGGTTATCTCTCCTCGAGTTACAATTTTAAGGAGGTCAAGGCAAATCAGAACATACAAACAAGGCAAACAGAGCGAGGGGATCACAATGTCCTCGGCAACCAACACACATCAAGCAACACATGATGCACTTAGGCAAGCAAACACAATCAACATTAGGGACCAAGGAGTTAACTACTCGTGATGTAGGGGAATCCTATCTTAGGACTAATGATCCTAGATATCGTATTTCTTCGAGTCGGAGTTACTATCTTGCAGATAAAGCCTTCGTCGTTTCTTGGATGCTTCTTGATAGTGCAACACTTGATGTCTTCTCATTATGAGGATTCCACTGGTAGAGCGATATTGTAGTCTCCTTGTATTTGCTGGTAGTTTCTTGTCTTCATCTTGTCCTCAACGTCTTCACCTGGTTCTAGGTCCTAGTTATTTGAAATCCGTAGGTTTGAAATTTGGACGAGGGATAGAGGAAACCATTTTCGAAAGCATTTCCTTAGAGTAAGAGACGAAGTAGAACTTTTTGAAACTCATTGAGAAACTAGTTTTCAAAAGCCGGGGTTTTCAAAATAAGTTTCCTGTCTAACGACCATGCTAACTAAGGTTCTACAGTTAGGATTGCTCTGATACCAAGTCTGTGGGGCCCCCGGATTAATCCTCCAAGAATCCCTGTTATGCATACAACCACGATCCCATGATCAGTTAGTCGTGGCACGTAACAGACAAGTATCAAAGTAAACATCCAATACATAACGATTACCTGTCATACCTTATTTGCCATTATGGCTACATCAATCAATCATCAGTGGAACTTTATTAAGCATAGAGCCCGAGCCATGCCTTAACCTATAGGCAACTGACTAGGAGAATGTCCTAGCTCACATAGCCATCAACTTCATCATCTTCTTGATATCTGACCAAGTTAATAGCCAGGGACAATGCCAGTGAGTACTTTGAATGTACTCGGAAACCACCTTAAGTTAACAATAATAACAAGAGGATATGCATTATGGCTGTGGTAGTAGGGGGCTCCAACAGAGATTCTTTTCTCAATTAGTTTGTTTTGTAGATATAGCATCTACATATCTTTGTTGAAAACTTTTATAAAGCCTTTTTGGAAACCTTTTGAAAAGTTTTGTAAACACTAGGATTGGAGTACCCATTTGTTCCCGTCTTCAGGTCGTCCCACGACCAAACTCCTTTCTCCTCCTTCCAACCATCCCATGGTCAAAACCTTTCTCCTTTACGACCATCCCATGGTCAAAACATTTCCAAAGCCATTTCTTTTCCGAAATCCTTTTTGAAAACAAAACCAACACCGCTCTACAACAACCTTCCCAACCGTCCATGACCGCAGACACGGCTATTCGAATAGATTTACACTCTGCAGAGGTTGTACACTTTCCCCACATCATCCAGGTACACTACCCTGATCTACACCGATCGTGGGTCGAGTAACCGATCAAGACTCTCCGAATGCGCACTCCAATATAAGTTCCTACCCTATGAGTGTTACTCCCCTCAAAACTGGGACGTCGGGTACCAAGGACCAACCGGAGCGCATTTTCCACTTCCCAAGTGTGCGCTTTCAATGAGGGGCTCATAGTAACGCGTGGAGGCTCGCAGATCCTTCGTTCCTTCTCCTGGTCGATGTTTTACATGGACCCTGCCAAAGAAGGCCCACCCTCTAGGGATTGTTATATCCCCCTGTAGTAGTTGCGAGGCATCTTATACCAGAATAGCCAAACATCAAATCCAGCTCTGTCCCATTCCAGAGTAATGTGGTTGCACAGGGTTAATTGTTCTAGCAAAACTGCAAAGAACCGGGTGCGTTTTTGTAAACCTTTTTCCTCCATCTTTCCTTCAGCATTTTGTAAAACAAAAACTTTTTCTTTCTCAACATCTCTTGGGAGGTCCCACCTCACCAAGGTTTTATCATAAAACTTTTGGTAAAACTTTTTCCGGGGTCTTCCCATCCTCTAGTTTTGCTTCAGCTAAAACATGGTCTCCAAAGGGGTATGGTCTAATACACCATCTATCATACGAGGGTTAGATAGGTGTCATCAAGAGGGTTGTACTTAATAGTACAAAAGCGTAATGGTTTGGAGAAGCCAAGCCACTACCAAGTAGAGATCATCATATAGTAAAACAATGCAGTTTTCATAAAACAGTAGATAAAACATGCATAAGTAAGATAGTAGGACAAGTATTATGAGCAAGAAGGTGGCTTGCCTGAGATAAGAAATATGGCATAAATGTCCCTGGACTTCTTCTTAGAATACCCAATAATACCAATAATAAGGACCATCTTCTGTTCTCCGATTTCACCGCAACTATTGTCGTCAAGATAGCACATGCAAGCAAACCAAACCACAATCAACACAGGGCATACCAGCATCATTACAATACAGCAAACAAACATACCACACATTACTCAAGTCAGTAGGTTTTGATAGATTGAGTGGGTTGTAATTGGAATTACTTTAATTGCCCTTGTGGTCTTTGTTTTAGGTTGTATTTGTCCAAATACCACCTGTTAAGGGGATTTAGAACTAGGCTTGGGTCTGTATGATATGAATATGCAAGGATGATACCATCAGGTAGGTATTGACATAATAAGGCCAACAAAAGTGGTTTCACTATTTTATCACTTTTCTTTAATTTCTTATGAATATTCTAGTGATAAAAGCTCTAGTTTTAGGAAATAATTCACCAGAAAAGTTCTGGAGCTCCAAAAATTATTTCCTTGGTTGATTCAGTAGGGTTTTATGTACTGAGTAGCTGAGAGTTGGAATCACTCCAATATAATTAGCAGAGTGCACTCAGAAAATTTCCAAAGGCAGTTCTGGAGATGTTTTGTCTTTTTCACCAAATTAAATCTACAGAAGCTTTTGATTTGATTCCATGGACACATGGTAGGCATCTAGGGTACCTTTCTGTAGAAATTGGAACCAACCTTTTTGGAGTTGTGGACTTAGTGTGATGATTTATCTAGTGAAACTACCATAAGCAAAAGGTTTTAATTCATTAAAATTACTCAGAAGCTTAATAATTTTTGATCTCCTGGAATTTGGTAGTATTTAGTGTACCACACCAATGGGAGGTTCATTTAATGGTTTGACCTCAGGAATTTTTTAAAGGCATAATAGGTATGTTTTTTGTTTTTTTGGTATAGGAGTTTAATGGTTCCACTTGGAGTGAGGCCAAGGTCATGAGGTAGGTACATGCAATACCTACCAGGGGCACTTGGGTTTACCCCATTTGGAGTTGTGAAACTCACAAGGGGATTTTTTAGAGAAAAATATGATACATTTTAGTAGAAGGTTTATTATAATTAATATGGGGAATTATTGAGGAAGCCAAAAGTGATGCATGTTAGAGTAAACATTCAGTAACCCTAGGAAATTTAGATCTAGGAAATTGGAGCTGGTTTCCATTTTCAAAATGATATAAACTGATGGTCGAATTCTGGATCTAGACAAAATAAGGAAAAGAGAGGGAGGCAGGGGGCTTACTAGGC
Source organism: Avena insularis (assembly GCA_023614405.1). NCBI lineage: Eukaryota > Viridiplantae > Streptophyta > Magnoliopsida > Poales > Poaceae > Avena > Avena insularis. The sequence continues at coordinate 317,271,346 of CM042688.1, read as the reverse complement.
CGGTTCCAGGGGATTATGGGCCACGCAGCACAACAGCCGGCCCGCTGGCGTCGGATCCACGCGCGGTAGGGATTTAAATCCCTAACGAGCCGGTCCCGCCAGTCAGTGACTCCGGGAGGCCAAAGGGTATCGACGAACCCCAACCATCCAATTAAGTGGGCACGGATGGCCATGCGTCGTCATTCCCAGAGAAGGTATCCCGGCGGCGACGGAACCCTAGAGCGACGGGGGCAATGTGGGAGAGGCTCACAGGGGGATCTCCGACGGCCGTGGAGACGGTGGGGAGACGCAGGCGACGACAGCGACTCCGGGGATGGGCGACATGGCGCCTTTCGCTTCCGGGAAGCGGCTCGGGCGAGAACAACCACGACGTGGCTTCAGGAGCTCGCTAGAGAAGCTTCAGGGGTTGCTGCATGCTGAAAAGAAGGCTAGCGTTAGGACCATGAGGGAAAGGGGAGTTCGGGAGAGTGACATGCAGGGCCAGGGAAGCAAGGTAGGAGAGGCTACGCTTGATTCTTGCTCGAGGCTGAGCGCTTCCTTCTCCTCCATCTCTCGGGCTATATAGAGCAGGGGAGGAAGAGAGGGTGCTAGGGGAGGTAAGTGGAGAGTAGAGGGGGGAAAATGAGGGCAGAGGGATGTGCTGGGGTGGAGTGAAATATTATATCTAGGGAGGGGGCGGTCTAGATGCACCGAGTCCATTTTGGACATGGGGGAAGGGCGGCAACAATGGATTGGTCGAGAGAGGCGGTGGGAGCTCGTGGAGAGGGAGTGGGGGATGTGTGAGAGGCTTTTGCCAGGCTGCAAGGTACAAGTGGAGTGATTAGACCACTCTCTCTAGCCTCGGGCATAGGAAAGAAAAAGAGGGAGAGGGGGCTTAGGGCTAGCCATGGGCAGCTGCCAAGTGGGGTAGGGAACAACAGTGGGTGTAGGTACATGCCAGATAAGTGGAGAGGGGTGAGGGTGGCTGCTATTTGTGAGATATGGGAAGATACCCATTAATGACAAGATCTTCTCCTCTCCTTCCAAGTACTAAAGGCAAAAGAAGAGATGCTACAGTGCAGCATGACCATTGGGGGTGTAGGGTGCTGGAGATAAATGCTGGTCAAGTTTTGATGATGGTTGGAAGTGGTTTGATTAGTTTGCAAAAATGGGTCAAATCAAGGGTTATGAATGAAGTTTGAGGACTTGCATGTGGCAAGGTGGGAAAATGGTACTGGTAGGTATATGAGGTCAAGGTATCTCTCTAGGATTTGTTTTAGATTTTTCTAAGGATTTAAAGTCCACTTAAAACTATTTATTCAATAAGTGTAGAAGTAGTTTCTAGAATCTCATTTGATATTTTCACATTGGACAAGGTTGGTTTTTGGTTTGAGATGGTCCCAAATGTGAATACACACCTAGGGGAATTTTCCCAAGATTTATTGTGGCTTAAAAGTATTTAAAGCAATTATTATTCTATTTCTGCCATTTAGGAAAAAGGGCAAAAACAAATATTAAATCTCTTCAAAAATATTTATTTTTGAAGTGAGAGGATGGGGTATGATATATGGACCTCAAATGATCCCAAAGTTGGGGAAATGTTTTGACAAAAACCAAACTTTCCATTAGTAAAGGGGTTTTGGAGATTTTGTCTATTAAAGGAATTAAATAGATTTGGAGCCATAATAATTATGGATAATATTTGATTGTCGTGGTGGTGTCACGGCAGATGCCATGGATAGGCTAAAGGTGGGGACTAATACACGCTAGGGGAATCCAGGGAGGGATAGTGGAGTGATTCTCCACACAGAAGATTGTATTGCTTTCCTTTCAAGTTTACAAGTGCTCCTAGAGCTGTATTGGCGAGAGGAAGAAGAAGAAGCTCTCTAACTCTCACCTAAAGTTCACCCCTAGAACCTTAGCCAAATCTATATAGAAGAAAACCCCAATCCCCTCTACTGAAACCCTAGCCCCCCTTATATAGAGGCGGCTTGGTCTCTGCCTAGGGCATACGTGGAGGCATATTCCTAAGAATATGTCTCCTCTCAAAGTGGTAACCCGACCGGGGTGCTTTTCCCCCGCGTCACACATGCTTTAGATACGTGAGCCTCTACGGCGCCCGCGTCAGCCGACACGGGCGTCGTCACCCTTGTCGGCCATGACCCGGTGGTCCTGCCCTTGCTTGCTTCGCTCATGCAGTGCGTACCGGGCCTTCTTTTTGACCAGAGAGATTCCTTCCTTCTCCCAGAAGCTAAACGGGACCCGTATCATGGTAGATCCGGCCACACCTGTTCCTGCATACAAGTTAGACAAGCACTTCCGACTTACTCCTTAAGTCGGCTGATATAATGTTAGGCGACCCCCCTGGTCCGGGTTACTCCGTGATCCGGCCTGCCTTGAGGTGACCCGGCCAGCATTCGCTTTGGCCTTGCCGAACCTTGGCTAACTCGGCCTCTATACCCCGGACTGACCCTACCCGGGGTTATCCCCCCAACATTAGTCCCCGAAGCTGGTGCGGTCTTAGCCGCCTTGGCCGCTAAGGCCACATCAGGTTCATTTATGTTCGAGCCTTGGATGTTATTTCCGATTTAGCTCTTTATCTCGGATTATGTGGATTTACGTTCCCTTCGCGCGTTCCAAGTTTTCACTTGTCGGTCGGGTTACCACTTTGAGTCGGATCTCATGGACATACGTTCCCTCTGCACATTCTAAGTTTTTACCTGCTGTCCGGGCTACCATGGCTCTATCCGGGCCTTGTTTCCTTCTTTCATACGCCAACCCATGTGGAGACTAATCATTACGTTTTCTTATTTTAAGGGCCTGCACAGTAACCGCCGCAGTAATTGTAAGTTATCACTGTGCGAGGGTCACGTCATGCCTGCCTCCTCGTTTACTACATCAGTGCATCATGTCATGGGATCGCCTCTGCCATGTGGCCCTCCGTGTGGCTCCTCACTAATTGGCTGTGGCAGGTGATACACGGCCACATCATGTGGCTCATTCGCAGGGCGCGATCCCACTCATCCTCTTAGGGGGTGGTTAAGTAGCGGAGGGGCGCACCCCTTAGGATTTTTTCCTCTTCTGCGCCCCTCTGCCTGTTGCTCTTCTTCTTCATCTTCGTCACGACCGCGCCGCCACCAGTGCTCCTAGAAGCAGTGCCGCCGCCGCACTTTTCCCTGTGCTTCTGCGTCGCAGCCACTGCTGCGCATCTCCCTCGCCACGGGTCCTCGCCAATCCAGGCCTCTGACCCCCGCCGCCGCTAGCGCCAGTGAGGGTAGCGAGTACGAGATGACGGAGGAGGAGCTCGTCGTCGCCAAGCAAGAAATGGAGGAGGACGCTGTTGCGGTGGACCGTGGCGCGTGGGCCGGATCATGGGTCTGTCAAGATGACCTTGACTGGCTCTACCGGACCAGACGCATCCCTGCCGGCGTCGTCGCTCGTCTCCCCTCCGCCGAACTGGCCCCCTCACCCAATCCGGGTGAGTTCGTCGTGTTCTTGTCCCACTTCCAATGGGGCTTCTGCTTGCCGGTGAGCGACTTCTTCCGGGATTGGCATAGCACCTACCACTTGCAGCCACCTTCCAGCCAACGCTATCACTTCTCTTTCTGCTTTTGCTTCTACAATTGAGGGCTACACCGGACTGTGGCCCATGAAGGAGCTGCGGATCCAGTTTTTTGGCCTTCGCCGTAACGTCATCCCCAACATCCAAGTTGAGTCAGAGGATAAGCAGCTCACCCAATTCGGAGCTGCGTCCATCTCACCCCGAAGGACTTCCATTTTCCCCCGGGTCACCGGGCTTGACTCTTGCAAAGGATGGGCCCGGACCTTCTTCTATGTCCGGAACGCGGGCACCGAAGATTTGATTCGGTTGCTCCCCTATACTCCAGGTCCACCTGATCCGGAATTCTGGGAGGAGGTCTCTAAGAAGCCCACGGCTCTGGCCAACCAGGTTAACAAGAGGTTCGCGGAACTGAAGAAACTCGGATTGCGCAACGAGGATGCTATGATCACGCGTTAAATGCAGCGAATCTCTCCCCTCCAGAAGTGCACCCACAAGATGTGCCACATGAGTTTCGGCCGCGACCCCAACCGAACCTCCTCCTTCGAGCTGAGCAACACGGAGATTTTCTGCCGGGTTAAGGCTCTCTTCACCACCCACAAGGATTTCTCCGCTGAATGGACGTGGGGGATTGAGCACTTCTGTTGTGACAGGCTCCCTCCCACGGTAAGCTTCGCGGGGCAAACTTACTTCGGATTAAATATGTGTCGGTTTTTGTTGTATTTTTGACTCTGTTCTTCATGCTTTCTCTCAGCTATTCCTTCAGACAACCCTTGAGGATGGTACGGATCCGACCCTTAAGTGGGCACCAGACCGAGAAACCCCGGATGAGGAGGAGCCAGACCAGGAGATGTTTCTCCCTATGACCGACGCTACAAAACGACCCAGTGGTAAATTCTCTTCTCTTAGAGACTGGCCCGATGATGAGGATGACTCGGATGTCGACATGATTGAACCTATTGAGGCTGTCCCTCTTTCTTTGCCTTTCCAGCATCAGCTAACCCTGGTGGGCATATCCACGAGGATCCTCCGCTTGCTACGGGCGAACCGGTTCCGGTGGCGTCGAAGAAGAGGCGCGGAGCCGCACCAAGTTCCTCCTCCGAACCTTCTTAGCCCATAGAAAGGCAAAAGAAGGCCGGAGACAAGACTGCCTCCAAGCCGGCAGGCAAAGCCCTAGCACGAAGGGCTCGGAAACCCAAGGAGGCCCAAACCTCGGATGCGTAAGTCATTTTTCGTTGCGTAACTCACTTCTCCTTGCATCGTGGTAATTCCTCTTTTGACATTATTCTCTTCTGCAGGGCTCCGATGGAGGTCCCTCAGAGCGGATCTAGCATCTCTTCACCGCTTTGATCTAGCCCTTCTCCCCTTCGTGACGAAAAGTCACGTACGCTGAGCCCTATTCCAGAGGGTTCCGCGGCTGCTCCAGATCAGGAGTGCAACCTCAGAGCGGGAGGGATCGGTCCAGCCGAGGCGACGGCGTCCACAACTTTGGCATCGCCACAACCAGCAGCCACCGAGTCTACCTCAACACCAGCACCGCCCTCAGCACCGGCAGCAGTTCCAGTACCAGTGACCGAACCAGCACCTATTCTCGCACCAAGAAAATCAACCGCACCAAGTTCTTCCGCCTCGTCCGAGTCATCTCAACCTCGGCGAGGAACTACCCCAGCAGCTCCCAAGGGGAAATCCGCTGCAGTTACTTCTTCTCAGCAAGCCAAGGGTAAAACGGCTCCGGACGCTACCAAGTCAGCATCCGTCGAGGCTGGGCAGCAAACCCTAGCGTCGATGCTTCCCAAGAAAGCTCCAGCAGCAAAGGATGCCCCTGCCGAGCCAACTGACGTGCAGCAAATGGTTCTGCATACTAGCCTAGCCCTTGCTTTAGTTGAGAGGAAAGAGGCGCATGCGAAGGGCTTGGTGGCGCCCCATATGCCCACTGGTGAGCGGTATCCTCTGAGCCTGATTGAGTTCGTCATGAACTGGAACAAGGCGGAGTTCGTCCACAACGATGATCTCCCGGAAAAGTTCGGCCCTGCAGAATTTTCCGCCTAAATGAACATAGCCGCCAAGGCAATTAACCTCGCGGGGCGGATGATGGAGGTATTTCGTTTCTCCTTGACATGCTGTAGGTAATAACCATTAGTCCCTGAGCCTCCGGTGGAGTAACTTGTTACTCGGCCGGATGCTCATTAGAAAACTAACGTAGCTCTATGATAACTTCGAATATGCACACACCTAGAGCCGGGTTAAGTTCCACTTGGCCCGGATCTTGTACACTTCGAATATGCATCAAGCTAATTTAAGCTTCTGTACTTTTTTCAGGTGACCACCAATCGCCGAAGTGCTGAATTCCAACGCTTGCTGGATACCCATAAGATGCTACGCGCAAAGCACCTTGCACTTATCGTGGAGCATGAAAAAAGGGGTAAGTTTCTCCCTTGGCGCTTCTCCATTTTTCTTCATCTTCTTCTGCCGAACTAATCTCATCATTCGGTTTCTGCAGCTGGGGTGGAGGCGGAGAACAAGATCATGCAGAAGAACTTGGAGCAAATCAATGGTATGTCCTTTTTATTCGACCTTGTAGTGTTTTCCATTTCCCTTTCTCCTTGGCTCGGCAAACATTCATTCCTCGGCTCTGCCGGGTCAACATACTATTTCAGCATCGCTTGAGGATAGTGTGCCCGTGCCTGATATGATGCTGCATTTTCTTGAACAAGCAGGGCAGCATCAAGCCGAGATGAAGAAAAAAGATGATGAGCTTGCTTTCCTCCGGACCAAGGACAACGAGATTGCCAGGCTTAAGGCTGAGATGGAGAAGATGAAGGCCCAACACCAAACCGAGCTCCAAAAGGTTGGCCAGAACTTCACAGAAGAGCGCGAGCGCCTTACTCTCCAGATCTCCAAGGACCAGGACCTACTCAAAGAATCCGACATCCAGCTTGGATCGGCAAACACTAAGCTTGAGCAACTTCGCAAGAGACGTGATGACTGCATCAAGGAGTTGACCCGGATTCACTGCCACATTTCACGTAAGTTCCTTTCCCTTATCCGACATAATTTTCCGGGTTACTTCATATGTCTTTTCTCCAGGCCTTGTCTCCAGGCCACTTTCCAGAGGGTACTCCTATTGCGAGCGCTGTTGTTGCCAATTTCCGCCGAGAGAGGGGTACTCCCGTCGCTCTTGACGGTGAGAGCATTCCCTTAGACATGAAGGACCTATTGGTCAGCCTGTCATCTCGCGTGGAAATCATTAAGAACTACAGCAAGGATATCCTCGATGTTTCAGTCCAAGTCTTCAACACGTTCTGGCCCGGTGCGAGCGCTCCGAAGAGAATCACACTTCTTGCTGAAAAGCTGTCGGATATCGAGACCCAGCTCGACCTCTGGAGGGAGTCCGCTGGGCATGCCACAGCTGATACTATCCTTCACCACATACTCACATGGTACGAGAAGATCGACCTCAGCCTCCTTACACACTGGCGCACCGGATCCAGATGGACTGATGACCCGGAGTGGGTAGCCCGGCGCCAGGCTTGCGCCTACAGCCTCGTCGAATATTCTACTATCCATGAATGGGTTGAAGGACCGAGCTTCCTGGAATCCGCTGGGGACGAGAACGCTGAGAACGCTGGAGACGGGTCGGATGAGTACGAAGAAGGCGATCCCTCATATATTGAAGATAGCGAAGACGACGCCGAACTTCTTCCTCCTACTGCTCCTTAGGCAAAAAAACTTGAAAATTTATCAGATCCCCGGTATGCCGGGTGCAAATGTATGCTGTGTATATGTGATATTTTTCTACTAAGTTCTTATGCCGGGTTAACTTGGGCGTAGTCCCGAGTTTCTTTTTCTTGTTCGTCCAATCTTTTGGCTCGGATCGTGTCTACCTTGATTCGGTTTTATGACTTACGAATCCGAGCTTCAAAAATCGTCTTAACAATACTAAGGAACTTTCAGACTTAGCTCAAAAAATAAAGCTACATAATAACTTGAAAATAAATACAGGGTTAGTCCGAAAAACAAACGTTAGCTCGAATAAATTCATTTCCTTAGTCGCTTTTCATGTGCTACGCAATTCCAAACTTGTTCTCTTGCTTACCATGAAGCCAATTCTTGTTGGACAACAGCTAGTCGAAGAGTTGGGTTTTTGGTGCTCACACATTACTAATCCGGGTTAAGTAGAACAACTTATTCCATCTAACGCACAAGAGACAACAACAATAATTATTAAGGCAGTCCCCGAGTTACTGCTCGAGGTGCTACTGTTTCATTGATAAGCTCTTTGCCGACATACATACCGACATATGAGACGACACGGATACATACACTTCTTAGCGAAGTGTAGAAGGGATGAAGTAGTGCTACATTCCACGGTCGCTTAGATTCCTCTCCGGACCTGTCCGCCTTGTTCTTTTCCTATGGCTTTGCATCTATAAGACAGTAAGAATCATTGTGCAATGCTTTGCTCACAATGAATGGCCCTTCCCATGGGGGGGGATAATTTATGCATGCCAGTAGTACGTTGTACCAACCGGAGCACTAGATTGCCTTCCCGAAAGACTCGGGGGCACACTTTCCGGCTATGGTAGCGTCGTAGATTTGTTGGTATATGGCGGATCTGGATAGTGCCAGTTCTCTCGCTTCTTCCAGCAGATCAACATCATTTTGCCGGGCTTCTTGCACTTAGGCTTCTGTGTATTGGGTGACCCTAGGCGAATCATGCTCTATGTCGGCTGGTAATACAGCTTCTGCCCCCATATACCAGAAAAAACGATGTATAGCCTGTTGATCGATTCGGAGTTGTTCTTAAACTCCACAGTACCGCTGGTAGTTCTTCTATCCAGCACCCCGCTGATCTTTGCAGCGGCTCAATGAGCCGAGGTTTTATCCCGGATAATACTAATCCGTTGGATCTTTCCACTTGTCCGTTCGATGCGGGGTGAGCTACCGAGGCTACGTCGAGTCGGATCTTCTTGTCCCGTGAAGCGCATAAATGCTCCTTCCGCAAAATTTGTGCCATTATCAGTTATGATACTGTGAGGATAACCGTATCTCAAGATAATGTCTTTGAGAAATGTTAAGGCCGTAGCTCCATCACATTTTCTTATAGGCTTCACTTCAATCCATTTTGTAAACTTATCCACCATGACCAAAATGTATGTTATGTTTCCCCTTGCTGGTTTGAATGGGCCAACCATATCCAAGCACCATACGGCAAATGGCCATGTAATTGGTATGGTCTTGAGTTCCGACATCGGCATATGTGTCTTGGTAGCGTACCTCTGACAACCATTGCATTTTCTCACCAGATCTGCTGCTTGTTCTAAGGCACTTGGCCAGTAGAACCCATGCCGGAACGCTTTTGCCACCAAGGCTCGGGATGAGGCATGATGCCCGCATTCTCCTTGGTGTATATCTCGGATGATGTCAAGCCCTTCTTCTGGGTCAACGCATCGCTGGAGGACATTGGTTACACTCCGTTTGTACAGCTCGGAATTGATGATTGTGTATGCTTTTGCTCTCCTCTGAGTCTGCCTGGCTAACACCTCCTTAGTGGGTAACGTTCCATCTTTTAGGAATTGGAATATAGGCAGTGCCCAAGCTGGTATTGCTCGTGCAGGGAACACGTCCTCATCAATTTCCATCTGATCTATCGGCATAACTTCAGCCGGATCACGCTGAGCAGTCCCCGGGTCAAGCGAGGTAGTCCCCGGGTTTGCTGAGGCAGTCCCCGGGTTTGCTGATGCAGTCCCCGGGTCAATGTCCATGGGCTCAGCTCCGGATTCCGTATCTTCCGGGACATAGATTGAGTTGGTTCCTGGGGACGGCCTGATAGATGGTTTTCTGAGGTGTTATGCTACACCCGATGGAATTGCCTGTCGGGTTGATCCGAGCTTCGATAGCATGTCGGCAGCCTCATTGTCCACCCGGGGTACATGGTGAAATTCACACCCCTCAAAGTAACCAGATATCTTCTGCACATGAAACTTGTACAGTGCCATGTTTTGATCCAGGGCGTCCCACACTCCGGACACTTGCTGCACCACCAAATCCGAGTCGCCAAAGCATATTATCTGACGTATGCCAATCTCTTTTGCCACTTTGAGCCCATGCACAAGAGCCTCGTACTCAGCGACATTTTTCGATGCCGCGAAATGGATCTGCAATACGTATTTTAGCTGGTCCTTCTTTGGCGAGGTAAGCACAACCGGCGTCTAATTCGGTTTTGGTTTTCGACCACAAAGTGCATCCTCCAAAGATGTTCGGATCTGGTGGCGGTGGTTCATTGTACCTCAGCCCAATCTACAAAAAGTCCGCCACGACTGAGACTTGATTGCTTCTTTTACTCGTCGTGTTAGGCGCATAAGGAGCTAGCTCAATTGCCCATTTTGCAATTCTGCCACTCGCATCCTTGTTACCCATTATCTCGGATATGGGAGCTTCACATATCACTTTGATGGGGTGCTCCTCAAAGTAATGCTTTAACTTCTTTGCCGCCATATAGAAACCATATGCCACCTTTTGAAAGTGCGGGTAGTTCTGTTTTGAGGTAGATAATACCTCGCTCAAGTAATACATTGGCCTCTGCATCGACTTACCCTCTTCATTGCGCTCTACTACAATCACTGCACTTACAACTCGGTTGGTTGCGGCTATGTAGAGCAACATTGGCTCCTTTGATAGTGGAGAGGCTAACACTGGTGCAGTGGCCAACATCTTTTTTAAGTGGGCAAAGGCTTCATCGGCCTGTGGTGTCCAAACGAACTTATCTGACTTTTTCATGAGTTGGTAGAGAGGCAATGCCTTTTCTCCCAACCAACATACAAACCGACTCAACGATGCTAGGCACCCAGTGAACTTCTGGACATCGTTAAGACACTTCGGTAGCTCCATTCGTTCAATGGCCCGAATCTTAGTTGGATTAACTTCAATACCTCGGCTGGAGACAAGAAATCCAAGTAATTTTCCAGCCGGGACACCGAAGGTACATTTTTCTAGGTTAAGCTTCATCCGGAACCTTCTCAAGTTCGCGAATGTCTGCCTGATGTCGTCAAGGAGCATTTTGCTTTCCTTGGTCTTGATAACCACATCATCCACGTATACTTGTACGTTTTGACCTATTTGGTCGTGCAAACATTTTTGCATACATCTTTGGTACGTTGCACCTGCATTACGTAAACCAAACGGCATAGTGCGATAGCAATAAGCCCCGTACGGGGTGATAAACACGGTCTTTATTTGATCATCCGGATTTAGAGGTATCTGGTGGAAACCAGAATATGCATCGATGAATGACAACAGTTCACATCCCGTGGTTGAGTCTATGACCTGATCTATTCTCGGCAGTGGAAATGGATCTTTTGGACACGCCTTATTCAGGTTCGTGTAATCGATACACATAATCTAAACCACTGCCATGTTCGGATCATCCTTCTTCTTTTCTACCAGCACCGGATTAGAGAGCCAATCCGGATACAGTACTTCCATGATAAATCCTGCTGCTAGCAATCGAGCTATCTCGTCTCCAATGACCTTTCTCCTATCCTCGGCGAAGCGGCGGAGAGGTTGCTTCACCGGCCTTGCTCCGGGTCTTACGTTCAAAGAGTGCTCGGCCAACTACCTCGGAACACCTTGCAAAAATGTCCCGATTCGCACGGAGTAAGTTGACGAGCTCGCTTTCCTATTTATCAGTTAACCCGGCACCAATTGTTACGGTGCGCTCCGGGAACATGTCATCAACTGGAACCTTCTTGGTGTCCTTTGCGGCTTGGAATGAAATGCTACCATGCGGGTTACTCAACACCGGCATATACTGCTGTGCGGACTGAGCTAATGCCGCCACCTCTTGGATTTTTCTTTTCTCTTGCGCAATCACGAGTGACTCAGCTAGGTTAGACCCGGCTGAGGCACACTCAATGGAACGTCGGAAATCTCCAGCAATGGTAATCACTCCATTTGGCCCGAGCAACTTCATCTTCAGATAACTGATGTGGCATCTTGCCATGAACTTGTTCAATGTTGGTCTTCCGAGTAACGCGTGATACGCACTTTCCAAGTTCACCACCTCAAACTCCAGATTCTCAGTTCGGCAATTATCTCTCGTGCCGAACATCACGTCAACCCGGACTTTGCCTATGGGCTCACAAGAAATGCCTGGTACAATACCATGGAAAGTTGTTCTTGTAGCCTGGAGCATGTTCTCCGAGATACCCAACTAGCGCATTGTATCCGCATACATGATGTTAATGCTACTGCCATTGTCAATCAGTACCTTGGAGAACCTCACATTGATGTTCGGTCCAATGAAAGTCGGGTCCAGCACTAGCGCATACGAACCTAGACTCGGCATAAGCTTGGGATGATCTTTGATGTTCCAGGTGATTTCCTGGTCCGACCAAGGCATGTACCTCGTCACCGCTGGCATTATGCATTGACCTCCATATGTCGGTGCGGCAAGCTCTTTCTATCTGTTTCCTCAGTTGTGAACACACAATATCTCTGGTGATGTTCTCTGTACTCATTCCTCCCCTCGTTTCCGGGATACCTCTTATCCGGCTGGTGCTGATTTTCCACCTGATGCACTGCATCCCTTCTCTCATTGTTGTCATAACTCGGCGGAGGGGGAGGCAACATTAACTGTTGCGTGTTCGCTCTGGAGAGGAATTGCTGCCGGGGTAACTCCTGCCAAGGTTGATCATTCCAGGGTGCCTGAGAATTCCCCGAACCACCTTGTTCTATCTTACGCATCCACTCACATTGCCTCGTTGTGTGACCTGCCAGGCTATTCGGATTTGGCGTGTGAAACTTACACGGCTGGTCCAACATCGACTCATAGGTATACCTCGGATGGTCTTTCTTTTCTTGCCACTGTTTCTTTTGCTCCGGCGTCCATGTTTTCTTGCCATCGTTTCTTGGAGTCCATTGCCCTCTAGTTTTCTGGCGCTGGTTGCTCCCTGCTCCGGGTTGATCTTGATTCACAGCTACAACTTGTTGCGAACCATAGCAATGATCCGGTCTATCATCTCTTCTTTTTCCTCTGTAGTCATTCCTCCGAGATGACCCGCCTCCATCCCTCTGATAGTATTCCTCGTTTGACTCGTTTGACGCGAGCCTAGGTTGAGTCGGATCACCCAAAGCATACGAGTCGGCAATCCGGATCATCTCTGCCAACGTAATTGGCATTTTCCTTTGCAACTTCATCCACAGCTCGCTGCCATACCTGCACCCTTGCGCAAACCACACTATGGCCTGTGACTCTATGACACCCTCACACAAGTTTCTCACGGTACACCACCGGGTCAAGAATTCACGGTCTGTTTCATTAGGTCTTTGCTTGCACATTGCTAGGGTCTGTGGCCTATTCGGCCTCTGATATGTACTTGAGAAGTTGCTGATAAACATTTCTTCAAAATCTATCCAGCTGTTGATGCTTCTGGGTGGTAAATTGTTCAACCATACTCTGGCCGGACCTTCCAACATCTGGGGTATGTATCGTACAGCCCATCTCAAGTTGCCAGTGGCAATTTTCACTATCGTAGCATAGTTTATCAGCCAATCCTCCGGCTTGGTACTGCCGTCATACGTCTTCGTGCCTCTAGGCAGCTGGAAGTTGGGTATCGGTGGCTCCTTCATGATCCGGGGTCCAAAGCACGCTGGACCCGGGGGACCTTGACATTCGATCTGTTCCGACCTATACAGGCGATCCAGTTTCAACCTGGCGTCATCCGGCATCAAATCCCTGCTTCCCAATCTTGACCCTATCACATGATAGTCCAGTCTTGGGTACCCTGCATTCACCATCTCCGAATCACCGTCGTTGTACCGGTTTTGCTCTTGTGGCGCACCTTTCTGTTGCATACCTCAGCCGACTCTTTGCTCTTTCCTTGGTATATTCCACTACTGCAGTTGTCCTGCTCCTGCCGAGTTTTGCTGTCCGGCATTGCCATCGACAATGTTCCCTTGACCGGCATTTCCTTGGTTGCGGTTACCTCGGCCAGCTTCACCTCGGCTCACACTTCGTCGATCATCATTTTTCCGTGCTTCTTTTTCTTTTCCTGCCCGCGTCGGGTCATACGGGACGATCTGTTTGTTTCGTCTGGCCGAGGTTACTACCTCTTCTCTCCTTGGACCACCATGAGGAGATGATGCGGCTCCAACGGATTCCTCCGGGTTAACCATCACCGAATGGACGATTTTGGAAGCTCCAGCTCTCTCCGGGTTAGCTCTGAGTAGCTCTTCGTTCTGTCTGTTCGCGATCCAAGCTAACTCGTTAACCCTATCCTGTTGTCTTTGACGGGCCTCACCCGTCATACCCTCTAACTCGGATGCAGCCGCATCCGCTGCTCTAAGGTTCTTCGCCTGGGTACTATTCTTCGGCAACCCCACAGACAAACAGTTTTCCGATCCCTCGGCTCCATCATCACCTTCTCTGTTCATCTCTCTCATGAGATTTCTCCCTTTTACTTTTACCGTATCAACTTTGTTTGCTTTTGCATACTCACACAACATCATGTTCAATGACTGCTGAGCTGCTGCTATTTTCTTTGCGCCTTCTAGTATTTTTTGCCTAGTTTCCTCTAGCTCGGCCTGTGCCTGAGCCAGATCTACCACTGCTGCTACCGGGTTTGCCAAGCTATCCATAGCTTCTCTCAGTACATTCTCAGGCCTCTCTAGTGGAGGTCCTCTACCTTTCCTCGGTGCCTTAGGTGTTACCTCCGGGTCCGGTGCTGGATCCTTGCTTGCACCTGCACCCGTCGTAGTCATCATCACTTCAGCACGGTCCAGGGAGCGAGTGATACGCGCCCCGTGAACCACGCTAAGGGGTGGTTCCCCCACCTCGACGACGCGCCACGGATGAACGCATGATACGTCCACAACAACGTAGACCATGTGCACACCCAACTTGACGAAGAGGCTGTTGCGCGGAAGTGGGCGCGTGCCGAAGCAGCCAGCATTGTCGCTGACAAAGTCCAGCGCTCCAAAGCGCTAAACGAGCCCGGAGACGATGCGTTCGCCGGTGCCGATGAGGTTTCCCGTCCGGATCTTCACCCCTGCTAGCGCTGCTAGCCCCATGGTGGGCGCCAACTGTCGTGGTGGTGTCACGGCAGATGCCATGGATAGGCTAAAGGTGGGGACTAATACACGCTAGGGGAATCCAGGGAGGGATAGTGGAGTGATTCTCCACACAGAAGATTGTATTGCTTTCCTTTCAAGTTTACAAGTGCTCCTAGAGCTGTATTGGCGAGAGGAGGAAGAAGAAGCTCTCTAACTCTCACCTACAGTTCACCCCTAGAACCTTAGCCAAATCGGTATAGAAGAAAACCCCCCAACCCTCTACTGAAACCCTAGCCCCCCTTATATAGAGGCGGCTTGGTCTCTGCCTAGGGCATACGTGGAGGCATATTCCTAAGAATATGCCTCCTCTCAAAGTGGTAACCCGACCGGGGTGCTTTTCCCCCACGTCACACATGCTTTAGCTACGTGAGCCTCTGCGGCGCCCGCGTCAGCCGACACGGGCGTCGTCACCCTTGTCGGCCATGACCCGGTGGTCCTGCCCTTGCTTGCTTCGCTCATGCAGTGCGTACCGGGCCTTCTTTTTGACCAGAGAGATTCCTTCCTTCTCCCAGAAGCTAAACAGGACCCGGATCATGGTAGATCCGGCCACACCTGTTCCTGCATACAAGTTAGATAAGCACTTCTGACTTACTCCTTAAGTCGGCTGATATAATGTTAGGCGACCCCCTGGTCCGGGTTACTCCGTGATCCGGCCTGCCTTGAGGTGACCCGGCCAGCATACGCTTTGGCCTTGCCGAACCTTGGCTAACTCGGCCTCTATACCCCGGAGTGACCCTACCCGGGGTTATCCCCCCAACATTGATAAATCTTGATGATCATGGTATAAGGTGTAGACAAGGTGTATCAAGCATTCACAGCCTTGGGATTTGAGAATCAAAGGTGATCTTGGTGAAAAACTAGAGATTAAGGATCTTGGGTAAGATTGTTTTCATGCCACCAAAACCTTGTTGGATCTTGGAGCTCAAGGCTCCCCCTGGGGGGCATGGGATAGATGGATGTATAGAACAAGTGATGTAGATCGCAATGGTGTAGAGGTTTGAGCTTGATCCTGCTTGAGCTCACCAAGACAAGCTTCCAAACTTTTAATAAAATAAGCCTGCCAAAACAGATTATCATCTAGCCTTCAGAACCTTGTCGGTTTAAGAAGCACAAAGATCCAATTGGAACAAGTGAAGTAGGTATTGGTAGACCTATATGATTAGATCACAACCATGCAAAGAGTTGGTCAGTAGAAGGTTGGATGATGGTGTGAGCTTCTGTCAAAGTAGGTATGTTGATAAGATTTGCAGGAAAAGTTATTTTCTTGCCGGCAAAACCATCAAGAACAAGTGGGTTGGATGATGATATAACCAAGGGAAAGAGTGGGCCTTGGTAGTCCTTAGGATGGTTAAAAATACGGTGCAAATGAATTTTCAAAGATTCACAAGGGTTGAGAAAAGGAAACATTCAAAAAGGTGATGTTGAAACAGATTCCAGACTTAGCCAAATTTGGCAGATTTAGGATTTTTGACTAGATTATGAGAGGGGAGGTTTTTGATGGATAGCAAGATACCAAAGAATCATCAAGTGGATGAGGTTGAAGTGTAGATTGAGTAGGAAGGATCCTTGCTTGATACTGGTCTTCATTGACTTGGAAGCTTCTAGAATTAGATCACTTCAGAGCTGATCTGGTTAAGGGTTTTAGATGATCACTTAGTATCTAGAGATTAGATCCAGATTGTATTCTTGCTTGGGTTTTGGTGATTTTAGAGTATCTTGATCCTAGTGGATGAGCTCCTAGAGTAGCTCATACTACTTCTAAGCAATCAAGTCAAACAGCATATCAAGGCAACTCATCTTACAAATAAATCAACTACTACTAGGGTTATCATCAAGCCTAGCTCGAGGTAAGGATGGGTATTTTTAAAAGGTTGTGGTTTGGATAAGATGAGAGTCCTTGGTATCTCTACCAAGAGTAGATTTCAAAAGTTTTAAAAAGAGGTTTTGGGAAACCTAAAGATAAGAATGGTTGAAGGTTCTGTCTATAAAACATAAGGAGATTATAATAGGTTGCTCTCCAAAGTTTAGGGAAACAGAAGCTACTAAAATAGTTGGTTTGCAAAGGCTTCTTGGCTCAAGTTTTGAAATGCCAGAACTTTTGAGAATATGGAAATTAAGCCAAGATAGTTTTGGGAAGTAGCTTTTGTCAACTGGTGTTGAGGTAAGGAGTATATCTTCTAATACACAATCATATGCATAAGCATATCCAAACAACAAGCAAACACTTCAGCATTAAACAAGAAAAAGTTTTTGTTCCCCCTGATTTTTGCATTCTGGGCAAATAATCAGGGTTGCTGAAATTGGGATGTTACACAATTACTCTAGGGACTCCATGCGTCAAACCATGGTCACAGACACCAAAAACACTTAGGAAAGCAGCTTTCACATAGCATGTGGCACTAGTATGGCGGAAGTTGCATCACAGAATCCACAAGAGTGTGTGTGGTCATGTGGATCAATATGGTTTACGAAAATAACACATGCAATGTGGTCATGTGGATCATTGTGGTTTAGAAAAAGAACACATGCCATGACTCTAGTGACTCCATGTGTCAAACGATGGTCACTGAGACGAAAATCACTTAGGAAAGCAGCTTCCACATTGCATGTTGCACCAGTGTGGCAGAAGTTGCATCACAAAATCCACTAGAGTGTGTGCGGTCATGTGGATCAATGTGGTTTAGGAAAAGAACACATGTAGTGTGGTCATGTGGATCTACATGTTCTAGGAATAGAACACATGCGATGACTCAAGGGACTCCATGTGTCAAACCATGGTCACAGAGACCAAAAACACTTAGGAAAGCAGCTTCCACATTGCATGTTGCACTAGTGTGGTGGATTTTGCATCACAGAATCCATTGGAGTGTGTGTGGTCATGTGGATCAATGTGGTTTAGGAAAAGAACACATGCAATGTGGTTTAGGAATAGAACACATGCAATGACTCTAGGGACTCCATTCGTCAAACCATGGTCAAGAGACCAAAAACACTTAGGAAAGCGGCTTCCACACTGCATGTTGCACTAGTGTGGCAGAAGTTGCATAACAGAATCCACTTGAGTTTTTGTGGTCATGTGGATCATTGTTGATTAGGAAAAGAACACATGCAATGTGGTCATGTGGATCAATGTGGTTTAGGAAAATAACACATGCCATGATTCTAGGGACTCCATGTGTCAAACCATGGTCATAGAGACCAAAAACACTTAGGAAAACAGCTTCCACATTGCATGTCGCATTAGTGTGGAAGAAGTTACATCAGAGAATCCACTCGAGTGTGTGAGGTCATGTCGATCAATGTGGTTTAGTAAAAGAACACATGCAATATGGTCATGTCGATCAATGTGGTTTAGGAAATGAACAAATGCAATGACTCTAGGGACTCCATGTGTCAAACCATGGGCACACATACCAAAAACACTTAGGAAAGCACCTTACACATTGCATTTTGTACCAGTGTGGCAGAAGTTGCATCACAGAATCCATTTGATTGTGTGTGGTCATGTGGAACACATGTAATGTGGTCATGTGGATCAATGTGGTTTAGGAAAAGAACACATGCAATGACTCTAGAGACTCCATGTGTCAAACCATGGTCACAGAGACCAAAGACACTAAGGAAAGTAGCTTCCACATTTCATGTTGCACTAGTGTGGAAGAAATTGCATAACAGATTCCACTGGAGTATGTGCGGTCATGTGGATCACTATGGTTTAGAAAAGAACACATGAAACACACTCTAGTGGATCAATGTGGTTTAGGAAAAGAACACATGCAATGGCTCTAGGGACTCCATGTGTCAAACCATGGTCACAGATACAGAAAATACTTAGCAAAGCATCTTTGACATTGCATGTTGCACAAGCGTGGCAGAAGTTGCATCACAGAAGCCACTAGAGTGTGTGCGGTCATGTGGATCAATGTGGTTTAGTAAAAGAACACATGCAATGACTCTAGGGACTCCATGTGTCAAACCATGGTAACAGATACCAAAAACACTTAGGAAAGCACCTTCCACATTGCATGTTACACTAGTGTGGCAGAAGTTGCATCACAGAAGCCACTGGAGTATGTGTTGTCATGTGGATCAATGTGGTTTAGGAAAATAACACATGCAATGTGGTTATGTGGATCAATGTGGTTTAGGAAAAGAATGCATGCAATGACTCTAGGGACTCCATGTGTCAAACCATGGTCATAGAGACCAAAAATACTTAGGAAAGCACCTTCCACATTGCATGTTGCACCCGTGTGGTAGAAGTTGCATCACAAAATCCACTGGAGTGTGTGTGCTCATGTGGATCAATGTGGTTTAGGAAAATAACACATGCAATGTGGTTATGTGCATCAATGTGGTTTAGTAAAAGAACACATGCAATGACTCTAGGAACTTCATTAGTCAAACCATGGTCACAGAGACGATAAATACTTAGGAAAGCAGCATCCATATTGCATGTTGACCAGTGTGACAGAAGTTGCATCACAGAATCCACTGGACTGTGTGTGGTCAGGTGGATCAATGTGGTTTAGGAAAAGAACACATTCAATGTGGTCATGCGGATCAATCTGGTTTAGGAAAAGAACACATGCAATGACTCTAGGAACTCCATGTGTCAAACCATGGTCAAAGAGACGAAAAACACTTAGGAAAGCAGCTTCCACATTGCATGTTGCACTAGTGTGGTAGAAGTTGCATCACGAAATCCACTGGAGTGTGTGTGGTCATGTAGAAAAATGTGGTTTAGGAAAAGAGCACATGCAATGTGGTCATGTGGATCAATGTGGTTTAGGAAAACAACACATGCAATGACTCTAGGGACTCCATGTGTCAAACCATGGTCACAAAGACCAAAAACACTTAGGAAAGTAGCTTCCACATTTCATGTTACACCAGTGTGATAGAAGTTGCATAACAGAATCCATTGGAGTATGTGTGGTCATGTGGATCAATGTAGTTTAAGAAAAGAACACATGCAACTCACTCTAGTGGATAAATGTGGTTTAGGAAAAGAACACATGCAATGGCTCTAGTGACTCGATGTGTCAAACCATGGTCACAGATACCAAAAACACTTAGCAAAGCAGCTTCGACATTGCATGTTGCGCAAGTGTGGCAGAAGTTGCATCACAGAAGCCACTCGAGTTTGTGTGGTCATGTGGATCAATGTGGTTTAGATAAAAACATATGCAACGTGGTCATGTGGATCAACGTGGTTTAGGAAAAGAACACATGCAATGACTCTTGGGACTCCATGTGTCAAACCATGGTCACACAGACAAAAAACACATAGGAAAGTAGCTTCCACATTGCATGTTGCACCACTGTGGCAGGATTTGCATCATAGAATCCACTCGAGTGTGTGTGGTCATGTGGATCAATGTGATTTAGGAAAAGAACAAATGCAATGTGGTCATGTGCATCAATGTGGTTTAGGAAAAGAACACATGCAATGACTCTAGGGACTTCATTAGTCAAACCATGGTCACAGAGACGATAAATACTTAGGAAAGCAGCATCCATATTGCATGTTGACCGCAGATGTGAAGTTGCATCACGTAATCCAATCGGACTGTGTGTGGTCAGGTGGATCAATGTGGTTTAGGAAAAGAACACATTCAATGTGGTCATGCGGATCAATCTGGTTTAGGAAAAGAACACATGCAATGACTCTAGGAACTCCATGTGTCAAACCATGGTCAAAGAGACGAAAAACACTTAGGAAAGCAGCTTCCACATTGCATGTTGCACTAGTGTGGTAGAAGTTGCATCACGAAATCCACTGGAGTGTGTGTGGTCATGTAGAAAAATGTGGTTTAGGAAAAGAGCACATGCAATGTGGTCATGTGGATCAATGTGGTTTAGGAAAACAACACATGCAATGACTCTAGGGACTCCATGTGTCAAACCATGGTCACAAAGACCAAAAACACTTAGGAAAGTAGCTTCCACATTTCATGTTACACCAGTGTGATAGAAGTTGCATAACAGAATCCATTGGAGTATGTGTGGTCATGTGGATCAATGTAGTTTAAGAAAAGAACACATGCAACTCACTCTAGTGGATAAATGTGGTTTAGGAAAAGAACACATGCAATGGCTCTAGTGACTCGATGTGTCAAACCATGGTCACAGATACCAAAAACACTTAGCAAAGCAGCTTCGACATTGCATGTTGCGCAAGTGTGGCAGAAGTTGCATCACAGAAGCCACTCGAGTTTGTGTGGTCATGTGGATCAATGTGGTTTAGATAAAAACATATGCAACGTGGTCATGTGGATCAACGTGGTTTAGGAAAAGAACACATGCAATGACTCTTGGGACTCCATGTGTCAAACCATGGTCACACAGACAAAAAACACATAGGAAAGTAGCTTCCACATTGCATGTTGCACCACTGTGGCAGGATTTGCATCATAGAATCCACTCGAGTGTGTGTGGTCATGTGGATCAATGTGATTTAGGAAAAGAACAAATGCAATGTGGTCATGTGCATCAATGTGGTTTAGGAAAAGAACACATGCAATGACTCTAGGGACTCCATGTGTCAAACCTTGGTTACAAAGAAGAAAAACACTTAGGAAAGCAAGTTCCACATTGCATGTTGCACCAGTGTGGCAGAAGTTGCATCATAGAATCCACTGGACTGTGTGGTCATGTGGATAACTGTGGTTTAGGAAAACAACGCATGTAGTGTGGTCATGTTGATCAACGTGGTTTAGGAAAAAGAACACATGCAATCACTTTAGGGACTCCATGTGTCAAACTATGGTTACAGAGACCAAAAATACTTAGGAAAGCAGCTTCCACATTGCATGTTGCACCTGTGTGGCAGAAGTTGCATCATATAATCCAATGGAGTGTGTGTGTGGTCATGTGGATCAATGTGGTTTAGGAAAATAACACATACAACTAACTCTAGTGTTTCAATATGGTTTAGGAAAAGAACATATACAATGACTCTAGGGACTCCATGTGTTAAACAATGGTCACACAGACCAAAAACACTTAGGAAAGCATCTTCCACCTTGCATGTTGCACCAGTGTGGTAGAAGTTGCATCACAGAATCCAATGGAGTTTGTGTGGTCATGTGGATCAATGTGGTTTAGAAAAATAACACATACAACTAACTCTAGTGTTTCAATATGGTTTAGGAAAAGAACACATGTAATGACTCTAGGGACTCCATGGGTCAAACCATGGTCACACAGACCAAAAACACTAAGGAAAGCAGCTTCCACATTGCATGTTACAACAGTGTGGCAGAACTTGCATCATAGAATCCACTAGAGTGTGTGTTGTCATGTGGATCAATGTGGTTTAGGAAAAGAACACATGCAATGTGGTTATGTGCATCAATGTGGTTTTTGAAAAGAATGCATGCAATGACTCTAGGGATTCCATGTGTCAAACCATGGTCACAGAGACCAAAAACACTTCGGAAAGCAGATTCCACATTGCATGTTGCACCAGTGTGGAAGAAGTTGCATCACAGAATCCATTGGTGTGTGTGCTTATGTGGATCAATGTGGTTTAGGAAAAGAACACATGCAAAGTGGTCCTGTGGATCAATGTGGTTTAGGAAAAGAACACATGCAATGACTCTAGGGACGCCATGTGTCAAACCATGGTCATAGAGACGAAAAACACTTAGGAAAGCAGCTTCCATATTGCATGCTGCACTAGTGTGGCAGAAATTGCATCATAGAATCCACTTGATTGTGCGTGGTCAGGTGGATCAATTGTGGTTCAGGAAAAGAACACATGCAATGTGGTCCTGTGGATCAATGTGGTTTAGGAAAAGAACACATGCAATGACTCTAGGGACTCCATGTGTCAAACCATGGTCATAGAGACGAAAAACACTTAGGAAAGCATCTTCCATATTGCATGTTGCACCATTGTGGTAGAAGTTGCATCACATAATCCACTGGAGTGTGTGTGGTCATGTAGAAAAATGTGGTTTAGGAAAAGAACACATGCAATGTGGTCATGTGGATCAATGTGGTTTAGGAAAACAACACATGCAATGACTCTAGGGACTCCATGTGTCAAACCATGGTCACAAAGACCAAAAACACTTAGGAAAGCAGCTTCCACATTGCATGTTGCACCAGTGTGGCCGAAGTTGCATCACAAAATCCACTAGAGTGTGTTGTAATGTGGATCAATGTGGTTTAGCAAAACAACACATGTAGTGTGGTCATGTGGATCAACGTGGTTTAAAAAAAGAACACATGCAATGGCTCTAGGGATTCCATGTGTCAAACCATGGTCACAGAGACCAAAAACACTTAGGAAAGCAGCTTCTACATTGCATGTTGCACCAGTGTGGCAGAAGTTGCATCACAGAATCCAATGGAGTGTGTGTGGTCATGTGGATCAATGTGGTTTAGGGAAATAACACATACAACTAACTCTAGTGTTTCAATATGATTTAGGAAAAGAACACATGCAATGACTCTAGGGACTCCATGTGTCAAACCATGGTAACACAAACCAAAAACACTTAGGAAAGCAGCTTCCACATTGCATGTTACACCAGTGTTGCAGAAGTTGCATCATCGAATCCACTAGAGTGTGTGTGGTCATGTGGATCAATGTGGTTTAGGAAAAGAACAAATGCAGTATGGTCATGTGGATCAATGTAGTTTAGGAAAAGAAGAAATGCAAAGACTCTAGGGACTCCATGTGTCAAACCATGGTCACAGAGACCAAAAACACTTAGGAAAGCAGTATCCCCATCGCATGTTGCACCAGTGTGGCAGAAGTTGCATCACATAATCCAATGGAGTGTGTGTGGTCATGTGGATCAATGTGGTTTAGGGAAATAACACATACAACTAACTCTAGTGTTTCAATATGATTTAGGAAAAGAACACATGCAATGACTCTAGGGACTCCATGTGTCAAACCATGGTCACAGAGACCAAAAACACTTAGGAAAGTAGCTTCCACGTTGCATGTTGCACCAGTGTGGAAGAAGTTGCATCACAAAAACCACATGAGTGTGTGTGGTCATGTGGATCAATGTGGTTTAGGAAAAGAACACATGCAATGTGGTCCTGTGGATTAATGTGGTTTAGGAAAAGAACACATGCAATGACTCTAGGGACTCCATGAGTCAAACCATGGTCATAGAGATGAAAAACACTTAGGAAAGCAGCTTCCATATTGCATGTTGCACCAGTGTGGCAGAAGTTGCATCACATAATCCACTAGAGTCTCTGTGGTCATGTGGATCAATGTGGTTTAGGAAAAGAACACATTCAATGTGGTCATGTGGATCTATGTAGTTTAGGAAAAGAACACATGCAATGACTCTAGGGACTCCATGTGTCAAACCATGGTCACAAAGACGATAAACACTTAGGAAAGCGGCATGCACATTGCATGTTCGACCAGTGTGGAAGAAGTTGCATCATAGAAACCACATGAGTGTGTGTGGTCATGTCTATTGATGACCCACAAGTATAGGGGGTGTATCGCAGTATTTTCGAGGGATGTGAAACCCAATTTATTGATTCAACACAAGGGGAGCCAAAGAATACTTATCAGCCTTAACAACTGAGTTGTCAATTCAGCTGCACCTGGAAACAATCTTGCTCACAGCAGTTTATCAGTAGCAACAGTTTTGTAGTAGGAATAGTAAAATGTGATGCAACAAAACAAAGATGTAGTAACAAAAGCAAGAAATTGGGATTCGAAAAGTGAGGCATAGGGATGGATGGACGTGCGTTGCATGGACAAGACAATTCACATAGCAATCAGAACATAGGGCAATTGCAGATAAAGAAGATAAAGCACCCAAGTACTAGACAATCCTAGGCATGTGTTCCATATATAGTCATACGTGCTCGCAATGAGAACTTGCACAACATCTTTTGTCCTGCCAGCCCGTTTGCAGCGGGGCCTCTAGGGAACTACTGGCAATTAAGGTGCTCCTTTTAATAAAGCACCAGAGCAAAGCATTAACACTCCGTAAACACATGTGATCCTCACATCAAAGCCTTTCCCTTCCGGCCACCCCGATTTCTGTCACTTCGGGACCATAGGTTCCAGACAACGACGTGTGTATACAACTTGTAGATAAGACCCAAAACAATACTATCATGGTGAATCAATAATAAGTTCAGATCTGAAATCATGGCACTCGAGCCCTAGTGACAAGCATTAAGCACAACAAGGTTGCTACAAAGTCATAAAGCACTAATAGAGATACTAGGCACTATGCCCTAACAATCTGATGCCATTACATGAACGATCTCATCCAATCCCTACCATACCCATAGCCTACAACGGGGGATTACTCACTCATAGATGGGGGAAACATGGATGGTCGATGGAGAAGCGATGATGATGATGGCGATGATCTCCTCCAATTCCTCGTCCCGGCAGGGTGCCAGAACAGAGTTTCTGGTGCTGTTTCGTGGAATCTGGTGGTGGCGGCGGAGTGGAACTCCTTCTGGAAAAACGTCGAACTGCCCGAAGTTTTTAGGTCAGAAGGCTCCTTATTGGCGAAGAGAGAGGCCGATGGGGTGCCTGGGGGGCCCACACCACCCCCTGGCGTGACCTGGCCTGGCCCGCACCAGCAGGTGGTGTGGACACCCCAGGGCTCTTCTCCGTCTCGTATTCTGGCTCCTTGAGTCTTCGGGTAAAATAGGATTTTTGGCATATTTTCCGATATATTTCCTGATAGTTGATTTTCTGCACAAAAAGTAGACTCCAAGGCAATTCTGCTGAAAACAGCGTCAGTTTGCATTAGTTGCATCCAAATCACACAAGTATAGAGGAGAAACAATAGCAAAAGTGTTCGGGAAAGTAGATACGTTTGGATGTATCAACTCCCCCCAAGCTTAGCTTATTGCTTGTCCTCAAGCAATTCAGTTGAAAATTGAGTGCGATAAAAGAACTTTCACGAACACATTTGCTTCATATGATGTAAATATTCTCAGCAATGTGACCAACTACTTAGACAATTCATAATAAAAAGTATGCAACTGCATCTACTTAATAGTCATTGCAAGCTATGAAGAGATTCCAACTCAAGAATAATAAGTAGCATGAAGCACAAACATAAGCAACATTACAATGCTCATAGAAAGGTATGATAGAGTGGTATCTTGCTTGCCTTAGATTATGAATGCCAAGGCACCTCTGAAGTTCAAGTGATGACTAGAAGTAAAGATATCAAAGATACAAGCATCAAAGTCATAACACAAATAATCAAGTATTGGAACAAACACAAAGAATGACAACTATGCTCTCAAGAAGGTGCTCAAAGAATATGTGGAGACTCAACAAGTGGAAGAAAAAGGTTTTGAATAATTTTGAAAGTCTTCCAAATGCTGAAAGTATGGTACTCGTTAGCTTTGAGCTCTCATTGCCCCTATCATAAGCATCTTTAATGTGGTTAAGGTGAAAGTGACACAACTAAGAGGATATGCTTGACAAGTTATAAATTGAAGTCTCATGCCCCTTACTTACGAAGACCGATCCTCATGCTACTCAACTATAGTCACAAATAAGCTCTTATCATTGTAAGTATATATGTATCATAGAGAACCGCCAACGGGGTACCCCTTGCGCATGACACGGGAGCTATCCCATGATCAAAACGACAAGGCAAGCTGACAATGAGCATCTCTGTGATCTTTTTATTTACTATGTGCATAGATTTTTATTGAGGATGCTTCATAGAATGCTCATTATGGTTATGCTGCAAGTTTCCACCATGATTAGGCATGGCTTAGGCTAGCGGCCCAGGCGTTTCTCTAACATACATACGAACTCCATGATCTTACAAGTTCCACTTTTATTTCACACCGCCGGGATCCATAAGCAAAAGAACATGATATCAACTAGGTACAAAGTACCTATGAAGTGTTGAAAGTGGTCACCATGATACATGGTTCTGCTAACTCCAACTCACAAAGCGCAAGCATATGCACAACAAAGAAGGATGCAATGGTTCAGGCTTATTAAGTGCAAGAAAATAAAGTGTGCCATCAAGTTCGTGAGAGCTTTACTAACTAACTTTCTCATAACAAGCAAACATTTTATTCGGAAGAAAACAAGGCATATTGAATATGCACGGAGATAGCAAACGATGCTAATAGGTAGGTATGGTGGACACTTTGGAAATATTTGGTTTAGGGAGTTGGAAACATGACTAAAACACTCAGTGGAGGTGAAGGCTAGCAAAAGTAAGGGAGCAACAAACGAGAGGGCAATAGCTGTCATTATCATGCTTGCAACAAAACAAGACTACTCATGGCATGAAAGTGATTCAAGATCCTCAAGGCAAAATAATTCATCGAGGCTTAACTAACTATTACAGTCATGAGAATGCGTGAGCATGTGCCAAGTCAATCAAATGAAACATTCAGAGGAGGATACCACGGTGTCATACCAATTTATGAGTAGAGTAATGCAAGCAAACATTCATGAGACATGCTACAAATTATTAGCGAGCTGGAGCTAATCATAAGAAAGCAAAAACTATTAAGCATCCAAAGAAAACATACACTCTACATGAACGGACTAAGCAAGCTCACAAAGATGAGTATATGTACAAAAATGAAGACAAATAGAGTTCGTTACCAGCCTCTTACCACGCCTCAAGCTGTCATTAATCCTCATTATTGCTCTTCACTTGTGTGGCTTGAATAATAATATGAACCAATAATCCACTAAGAACTGCCGAACCCTATAGCAAACTCGCAAAAACCAAAGAAGAACGACAAATATTTTTGGTGTTTTCGATTTTTAAATAAGAACCAAAAGAGAAAAACAAGCAAAGCAAGATCTTTTTGGATTTTTCAAATAGTTCAAACAAAGCAAAAAGGGGAAAAGCAAACCAAGGCAAAAAGAAGAAGCAAGCCAAAGAGAAACAACAAAAATATTTTTGGTCTTTTTGTGTTTTTAGAAAGCAAAAGCAAAGAAGAACAAAAACTAAAAAGAGAATGAAAACATGAATATACAAAGTACCGACGCAACATGATATGGAGATGAGTGCGGTGTCGGCATACCTCCCCCAAGCTTAGGCTTTTGGCCTAAGTTGGTATCAATCCCAGGCTGGCCAAGATGAAGTGTCACCGAGGTACGACGAGGAGGTACTCTCATCCTGGTGCGAGCCAGAGTACATCCCTCCGTAATGTGCGGAATAATCATAGGAGGGCACATCCTCCTGGTCCTGCTCGTGGAAGCCCAACAAGCGAAGCTGCTCGTCCACCTCCTCCTTGGAGCGCGACCATGGTCTCCTGTCAACACTGAACAAAGCAGGCTGGGGCAAAAGGATCTCCCTTTCATCCCCGTCAGTGAAAAGTATCCTATATACTAGATTGTTCAAATCAGAGGTAGCAGTGACAAAGTGATGAGTTTTCATGGCAACAAGGTCGAGCCTCTGTGGTGCTAGCATAATATCATCAAGAGCCACTGAGAGATCTAATGCGTCGACCACACGGGAGGCAATGATGCCCCCATAGATAGGCCCCCTAGCAGCTAGGCGGCGAGCAATAAGAGAGCCAAGATTGTACCGAGTATCATTGTTGAGCGCAGCAGCAAGGAAAGCTAAGTGATAGTTGGAGATATTACTAGTGTTCTCCCTACCCAATACACTAGTAGCAGGATAGTAAGAAAAGTATCTAAGAGAAGGGAGTTGGATATTTCTGATCTTTCCGCGCTGCGCCATGCGGTCATCATCATTGGTCACCCCTCGGTAAAGCTCCAACAAATCAGCAGGTCGCCCTTGAATTTTCTTCATGGTCCCTGTCATATGCACACCTACAATACTACAAAATCTCTCCAAAGGCATGGTGAAGGGCATATCATAGATCTTAAATGAGACAGTAGAATGATAGGATGTGTTAGAAAAACAGAAGCTCTCAACAAAAGTTTTGGTGAGCATAGCGTATTGTGCACTCTCATCTTGCATATAAGAGGTCAAGCCAACCCTCTCAATCAGTAGCTAGAAATCATCAAGAATACCTGCAGCTTACAAGAAAGTAAAACAAGGAAAAGAGGATGGGTGAGCATCCCCATCATCCCTTTCACTGCCAATACGAGTTGCAATGAGATCTTCATTGTATGATGGCCTAGCTTGAGAGGCTGTTCTTGAGGGCGTCGACCTCCTAGGTGCATCACTCTCAAATATCTCTCCAAAAGTGTGGTTGTTCATGCTTGGTATTCTGAAATTTAAACACCTATTAAACAAGTGATTGCAAAGTAAATATAATGAAGGATTCTACTCATAGGGACTTGCAAGAGGCCTAAACATGCATCAAAACTATATCTCTAAGCATCAAACAAGCTTACAAGCCCTCAAAACCAGTCACCTACAGCAGCAAAATACTCAACATACAATCCACTAAACACAAATCTACTTGGACAAGGGGAGGAGTCACATACCAAGGAACAATTGCTCCAAATTTCAGCAAGAAAGATGGGCTGAGCAAAGAGATCGAAGAAATCGAGAGCAAGCACAGAGAGAACGCGATTTCGAGCTATGAACTGGAGCTTACTCGGGAGAGAGAAGAAAGTGGCAGGAGAGGGAGGTAGTGGAGGGCCAGGGGTGGCCCACACCAGGGCATGGCGCCACCCAGGTCTGGCCGTGCCACCATATGGTGTGCCTACCTGGTGGGCCCCCCTGGTACCTACCAGGTACTCCTCTGCCCCTTTTTTCACGTAAAAATTTAATGTGAATTTTCTGGAATTTTTCGAGACACTTTATTTTTGGGCATTTTTCAGAAATAGAAGAATGATTTTTCTGACAGACAGATTTTTTTTCTTTTTGGAAACATGATGCAAGGACAAAAACAAGGCTAGAACTACAGAAGTTCTAGCATGCAAGCAACTAACAACACAAAGAGAACTAAACGAAAGCAAAAACTAAAATGCAATGGATAGAAATAAACGGGGATAATGATAATGAAAACATTGTTTTGTTCAATGGAATCCTTTTGTTAGCAAGGTTGATCAATTCTTGCTACCAAAACAATTGCATATGAGACAAAACTTTGTATTCCACTAATGATTATGTTACCTCAACTTTGATAGCAATGGTCCCAATCATAATAGTTTCAAATTTTTCTTTTGGTATGGGACAATATATTTCTCCAACTTGAATGCCTTCAACATGTTCAATTGAATTCAAACCATAAGTCCTTTCAATCTTCTTGGGGAAATAGACAGTATGTTCCTTGTCATTGACATTGAAGGTCATCTTTCCTTGATTACAATTAATAACAGCTCCTGTAGTATTAAGAAAAGGTCTCCCAAGAATAATAGACATATTATCATCTTCAGGCATTTCAAGCACAACAAAATCAGTTAATATCAAGCAATTATGAGCCACCTGGATAGGTACATCCTCACATATACCCACAGGAATAGTGGTAGACTTATCAGCCATTTGCAAAGATATATCAGTTTATCAATTTTTCAAGCTGAAGCCTCTTATAGAGAGAGAAAGGCATAACACTAACTCCAGCTCCCAAATCACACAAAGCAGTTCTAACATAACTGTTCTTAATAGAGCAAGGGATAGTTGGAATCCCTGGGTCTCCAAGTTTCTTAGGAACCTTACCATTGAAGGAATAATTAGCAAGCAAAGTAGAGATTTCTTCATTAGGGATCTTCCTTTTATTCGAGACAATGTCCTTCATATACTTTGAGTAAGGAGGCAATTTAATAGCATCAGTCAAAGGAATTTGCAAGAATAAAGGTTTCATCCACTCACAAAACTTATTATAGTGTTCATCTTCCTTTGACTTGTGTTTCTTATCAGGGAAAGGCATAGGTTTTTGGACCCAAGGTTCTCTTTCACTACCATGTTTCTTAGCAACAAAATCTCCTTTGGTGTATTTAGTAGTCTTAGTGTGATTTTCAGGTTCTTCTTCAACTTTTTCTTCATTAGGCACTTCATTTTCTTCATTACCACTTTCAGTTTCAGCATCAGAGATAGATATACTATTAGGATCTATAGCAGGTTCAGAGGGTTCTACAACAGTTTTATGTTTCTTTTTCCTTTTCTTACGAGTAGAACCACTATTTTCAGCCTGTTGAGACTCCTGCTCAATTCTTTTGGGATGCCCTCAGATATAGAGGATCCCGGTAGCAGCACCACTTCTAGTTCTAATTTCATAAGCATGTTTTTCTTTAGCAGCATTAACTAGCAAGTCGTTTTGCACTTTAACGAGTTGATCTATTTGAGTTTGAACCATTTGAAAGTGTTTAACAATCATTTTAACATCATTAGAGGTTCTTTCCACAATATCTTTCAACTCAATAATAGCTCTAGTGTTTTCCATAAGATGATTTTGCACCCTTTTATTAAAGTTATCTTGCTTAACAATAAAGATATCAAATTCTTCTAAGCATTGATCAGGAGGTTTCAAGTAAGGGATATCATCTTCATCAAAGTGTTGGAGAGAGTGTACCTCAATAGTGGATGAGTAGGGAATAGGCTTACATAATTCTTCTATAGGAGGTAAATTCTTGACATCTGCAGCTTTAATTCCCTTCTCCTTAAGACATTTCTTAGCTTCCTTCATCACTTCATCATTTAATTCAATAACTCCCCTCTTCTTTGATGTTGGAATAGGCACAGGAATAGATGGTTCAAGTACAATTACTTCAGGTATAGCTTGTTTAGGAGGAGTCCAATCTTCATAATTCTTGCTTATTTTAGCCATTAGTTCCTCAGCTTCCTTGGGAGTCCTATTCCTGAAAACACAATCAGCACAACTATCTAGGTATGTCCTAGATTCTTCGGTTAATCCATTATAAAATATATCAAGTAGTTCATTCTTAGGTAATGGACTTCCAGCCTGTGCATGAATCAAAGCACAAAACCTTGCCCAAGATTCAGGCAATACCTCTTTTTCTCCCTGTTTAAAATCAAAAAGTTCCTGCAAAACAGCATGTCTAGCACTAGGAGGAAAATATTTCTGCAGGAAAGTATTAAACAAGTACTCAGGGCTATCAATAGATCCAGGAGGTAAATTACCAAACCAAGTTTTAGCTTCTCCTTTTAGTGAAAAAGGGAAAATCTTAGCAACAAAGTAAGTACGCATTTTAATATCATCAGAAAACAAGTCACTCATGGTAGAAAGTTCATTCGTATGTGCTACCGCACTTTTATTCTTAGTCCCACCAAAAGGTTCTTTCTCGACAATAGCTATGTAGGATAGATCGAGAGAGAAATCATAATCTTCATCTATAATGTTTACAGGAGAAGCAGTAAACTTAGCAGCAGGAGATAATTTGGGTATAATAGTACGCCTCTCAAGGAGATTCTTAGCGGCTCTCCTATCATGGGTGTTTCTACATTCTTCAATAAACTCATCAGTCATCTCAACATAATCTTCTTCAGCATCATAACTCTCACTAGACTCAGGTGAGCTAATAGGTGTAGCAGTGTGTTCATTAGGAGTTTCGGTATTTCCAACTATAGTTCTAGCAATCGTAGCATCTAGGAAAGGACCTAATGAACCACTCCTATCAAGCACAGTAGAAGCAGCATCATAAGCATCAGAAGTTTCAGTTTCAGCAGTAGTAGCAGTATGTGTAGCATGTGTATGTGGTGGTGTAAGGAACTTACTCAGAATAGACGGTGAATCAAGAGCGGTAGAGGTGTTCAGAACCGTACCTCTTCTTGTAGTGGATGGTAAAATAGGAACCTTGCCATCACGAGGCTTACCCATGATGGATGGAAAGCAGCGAACAATAGATAATCCAAGTGAACTTGATAAATAAAGCTATGCTCCCCAGCAACGGCGCTAGAAAATAGTCTTGATGACCCACAAGTATAGGGGGTGTATCGCAGTATTTTCGAGGGAAGTGAAACCCAATTTATTGATTCGACACAAGGGGAGCCAAAGAATACTTATCAGCCTTAACAACTGAGTTGTCAATTCAGATGCACCTGGAAACAATCTTGCTCACAACAGTTTATCAGTAGCAACAATTTTGTAGTCAGAATAGTAAACAAAGAGCAAAGAAAACAAAGACAAGAGTAACAAAAGCGAAACAAATGGGATTCGAGTGCGGTAGGCATAGCGATGGATGGACGGGTGTTGCATGGACAAGACAATTCACATAGCAATCAGAACATAGGGCAATTGCAGATAAAGAAGATAAAGCGCCCAAGTACTAGACAATCCTAGGCATGTGTTCCATATATAGTCATACGTGCTCGCAATGAGAACTTGCACAACATCTTTTGTCCTGCCAGCCCGTTTGCAGCAGGGCCTCTAGGGAACTACTGGCAATTAAGGTGCTCCTTTTAATAAAGCACCAGAGCAAAGCATTAACACTCCATGAACACATGTGATCCTCACATCAAAGCCTTTCCCTTCCGGCTACCCCGATTTCTGTCACTTCGGGACCATAGGTTCCAGACAACAACGTGCGTATACAACTTGTAGATAAGACCCAAAACAATACTATCATGGTGAATCAATAATAAGTTCAGATCTGAAATCATGGCACTCGGGCCCTAGTGACAACCATTAAGCACAACAAGGTTGCAACAAAGTCATAAAACACTAATAGAGATACTAGGCACTATGCCCTAACAATCTGATGCCATTACATGAACGATCTCATCCAATCCCTCCAATTCCCCGTCCCGGCAGGGTGCCAGAATGGAGTTTCGTGGAATCTGGTGGTGGCGGCGGAGCGGAACTCCTTTTGGAAAAATGTCGAACCCCCTGAAGTTTTTAGGTCAGAAGGCTCCTTATAGGCGAAGAGAGAGGCCGAGGGGGTGCCTGGGGGGCCCACACCACTCCCTGGCGTGGCCTGGCCTGGCCCGCGCCAGCAGGTGGTGTGGACACCCCAGGGCTCTTCTCCGTCTCGTATTCTGGCTCCTGGAGTCTTCGGGTAAAATAGGATTTTTGGCATATTTTCTGGGATTTTTCTTGATAGTTGATTTTCTGCACAAAAAGTAGACACCAAGGCAATTCTGCTGAAAACAGCGTCAGTTCGCATTAGTTGCATCCAAATCACACAAGTATAGAGGAGAAACAATAGCAAAAGTGTTCAGGAAAGTAGATACGTTTTGGACGTATCATCTATCAATGTTGTTTAGGAAAAGAACACATGCAATGTGGTCCTATGGATCAATGTGGTTTAGGAAAAGAACACACGCAATGACTCTAGGGAATCCATGTGTCAAACCATGGTCATAGAGACGAAAAACACTTAGGAAAGCAGCTTCCATATTGCATGTTGCACCAGTGTGGCAGAAGTTACATCACATAATCCACTGGAGTCTGTGTGGTCATGTGGATCAATGTGGTTTAGGAAAAGAACACATTCAATGTGGTCATCCGGATAAATGTGGTTTAGGAAAAGAACACATGCAATGACTCTAGGGACTCCATGTGTCAACCATGGTCACAGAGACGAAAACCACTTAGAAAAGCAGATTCCATATTGCATGTTGCACTAGTGTGGCAGAAGTTGCATCACAGAATACACTTGAGTGTGTGGTCATGTGGATCAATGTGGTTTAGGAAAACAACACATGTAGTGTGGTCATGTGGATAAATGTCGT
Organism: Avena insularis; assembly: GCA_023614405.1. Taxonomy (NCBI): domain Eukaryota; kingdom Viridiplantae; phylum Streptophyta; class Magnoliopsida; order Poales; family Poaceae; genus Avena; species Avena insularis. Next base: position 317,237,137 of record CM042688.1, on the reverse strand, counting down.
TTAGTAAAAGAACACATGTAATGACCCTAGGGACTCCATGTGTCAAACCATGGTCATAGAGACCAAAAGCACTTAGAAAAGCAGCTTCCACATTGCATGTTGCACTAGTGTGGCAGAAGTTGGATCACAGAATCCAATGGAGTATGTGTGGTCATGTGGATGAATGTGGTTTACGAAAATAACAGATACAACCAACTCTAGTGTTTCAATATGGTTTAGGAAAAGAGCACATGCAATGACTCTAGGGACTCCATGTGTCAAACCATGGACACACAGACCAAAAACACTTAGGAAAGCAGCTTACACATTGCATGTTGCACCAGTGTGGCAGAAGTTGCATCATAGAATCCACTGAAGTGTGTGTGGTCATGTGGATCAACGTGGTTTAGGAAAAGAACACATGCAGTGTGGTCATGTGCATCAATGTGGTTTAGGATAAGAACACATGCAATGACTCTAAGGACTCCATGTGTCAGACCATGGTCATAGAGACGAAAAATACTTAGGAAACCAGCTTCCACATTGCATGTAGCACTAGTGTGGCAGAAGTTGCATCACAGAATCCACTAGAGTGTGTGTGGTCATGTGGATCAATGTGGTTTAGGATAATAACACATGCAGTATGGTCATGTGGATCAATGTGGTTTAGGAAAAGAACACATGCAATGACTCTAAGGACTCCATGTGTCAAACCATGGTTACAGAGACCAAAACACTGAGAAAAGTAGGTTACATATTGCATGTTGCACCAGTATGGTGGAAGTTGCATCACAGAATCCACTCGAGTGTGTGTGGTTATGTGGATCAATGTGGTTTAGGAAAATAACACATGCAATTTGGTCATATGGATCATTGTGGTTTAGGAAGTGAACACATGCCATGACTCTAGGGACTCCATGTGTCAAACCATGTTCACAGAGACCAAAAATACTTAGGAAAGCAGCTTTCACATTGCATGTTGCACTAGTGTGGCAGAAGTTGCATCACAGAATCCACTTAAGTGTGTGTGGTCATGTTGATCAACGTGGTTTAGGAAAAGAACACATGCAGTGTGGTCATGTGCATTAATGTGGTTTAGGATAAGAACACATGCAATGACTCTAGGGACTCCATGTGTCAGACCATGGTCACATAGACCAAAAACACTTAGGAAAGCAGCTTCCACATTGCATGTTGCACCAGTGTGGTAGAAGTTGCCTCAAAGAATCCACTAGAGTGTGTGTGGTCATGTGGAACACATGTGCTGTGGTCATGTGGATTAATGTGGTTTAGGAATAGAACACATGCAATGACTCTAAGGACTCCATGTGTCAAACCATGGTTACAGAGACCAAAAACACTTAGAAAAGCAGCTTCCGTATTGCATGTTGCAACAGTATGGCGGTAGTTGCATCACAGGATCCACTTGAGTGTGTGTGGTTATGTGGATCAATGTGGTTTAGGAAAATAACACATGCAATTTGGTCATGTGGATCATTGTGGTCTAGGAAAAGAACACATGCAACGACTCTAGGGACTCCATGTGTCAAACCATGGTTATAGAGAGCAAAATACTTAGGAAAGCAGTTTCCACATTGCATTTTGCACTAGTGTGGCAGAAGTTGCATCCTAGAATCCACTAGAGTGTGTGTGGTCATGTGGATCAATGTGATTTATGAAAATAACACATGCAATGTGGTCATGTGCATCAATATGGTTTAGGAAAAGAACACATGCAATGACTCTAGGGACTCCATGTGTCAAAACATGGTCACAAAGACCAAAAACACTTAGGAAAGCAGCTTCCACATTGCATGTTACACCAGTGTGGCAGAAGTTGCATCATAGAATCCACTAGAGTGTGTGTGATCATGTGGATCAATGTGGTTTAGGAAAAGAACACATGCAATATGGTCATCTGGATCAACGGGTTTAGGAAAAGAACGCATGCAATGACTCTAGGGACTCCATGTGTCAAACAATGGTCATAGAGACCAAAAACACTTAGGAAAGCAGCTTCTACATTGCATGTTGCACTAGTGTGGCAGAAGTTGCATCACAGAATCCACTGGAGTGTGTTGTGTCATGTGGATCAATGTGGTTTAGGAAAAGAACACTTGCAATGTGGTCATGTGCATCAATGTGGTTTAGGAAAAGAACACATGCAATGACTCTAGGGACTCCATGTTTCAAACCATGGTCACAGAGACAAAAAAAACACTTAGGAAAGCAGCTTCCTCATTGCATGTTGCACCAGTGTGGCAGAAGTTGCATCACATAATCAACTAGAGTGTGTGGTCATATGGATTAATGTGGTTTAGGAAAAGAACACATGCAATCTAGTCTCGTGCATCAATATGGTTTAGGAAAAGAACACATGCACTGACTATAGGGACTCCATGTGTAGAACCATGGTCACAGAGACGAAAAACACTTAGGAAAGCAGCTTCTATATTGCATGTTGCACCAGTGTGGAAGAAGTTGCATCACAGAATCCACTAGAGTGTGTGTGCTCATGTGTATCAATGTGGTTAGGAAAAGGACACAAGCAATGTGGTCATGTGCATCAATGTGGTTTAGGAAAAGAAGACATGCAATGACTCTAGGGACTCCATGTGTCAAACCAAGGTCACAGAGACGAAAAACACTTAGGAAAGCAGCATCCACATTGCTTGTTGCACGAGTGTGGCAGAATTTGCATCACGAAATCCACTGGAGTGTGTGTGGTCATGTGGATCAATGTGGTTTAGGAGAAGTACACATGCAATGTGGTCATGTGGATCATTTTGGTTTAGGAAAAAGAACGCATGCAATGACTCTAGGGAATCCATGTGTCAAACCATGGTCTTAGAGACCAAAAACACTTAGGAAAGCAGCTTCCACATTGCATGTTGCACGAGTGTGGCAGAAGTTGCATCACAGAATCCACTGGAGTGTGAGTGGTAATGTGGATCAATGTGGTTTAGGAAAAGAACACATGCAGTGTGGTCATGTGTATCAATGTAGTTCAGGAAAAGAACACATGCAATGACTCTAGGGACTCCATGTGTCAAACCATGGTCACAGAGACCAAAAAACACTTAGGAAAGCAGCTTCGAATTTGCATGTTGCACCTATGTGGTAGAAGTTGCATCATAGAATCCACTGGAGTGTGTGTGGTCATGTGGAACACATGTGATGTGGTCATGTGGATCAATGTGATTTAGGAAAAGGACACATGCAATGACTCTAAGGACTCCATGTGTCAAACCATGGTCACAGAGACCAAAAACACTTAGAAACATAGCTTCCACATTGCATGTTGCACCAGTATGGCGAAAGTTGCATCATGGAATCCATTGAAGTGTTTGTGGTTATGTGGATCAATGTGATTTAGGAAAATAACACATGCAGTGACTCTAGGGACTCCATGTGTCAAACCACGGTCACAGAGACCAAAAATACTTAGGAAAGCAGCTTCCACATTGCATGTTGCACGAGTGTGGCAGAAATTGCATTATAGAATCCACTGGAGTGTGTGTGTTCATGTGGATCAATTTGGTTTAGGCAAAGAACACATGGAATGTGGTCATGTGCATCAATGTGGTTTAGGAAAAGAACATATGCAATGACTCTAGGGACTCCATGTGTCAAACCATGGTCACAGAGACCAAAAAATACTTCGGAAAGCAACTTCCACATTGCATGTTGCACCAGTGTGGCAGAAGTTGCATCACAGAATCCACCGGAGTGTGTGAGCAAGTGGATCAATGTGGTTTAGTAAAACAACACATGTAGTGTGGTCATGTGGATCAATGTGGTTTAGGAAAATAACACATGCAGTGACTCTAAGGACTCCATGTGTCAAACCATGGTCACAGAGACCAAAAACACTTAGGAAAGCAGCTTCCACATTGCATGTTGCACCGGTGTGGAAGAAGTTGCATCACAGAATCCAATGGAGTGTGTGTGGTCATGTGGATCAATGTGGTTTAGGAAAATAACACATACAGCTAACTCTAGTGTTTGAATATGGTTTTGGAAAAGAACATATGGAATGACTCTAGGGACTCCATGTGTTAAACCATGGTCACGCAGACCAAAAACACTTAGGAAAGCAGCTTCCACATTGCATTGCACTAGTGTGGCAGAAGTTGCATCACAGAATCCAATGGAGTGTGTGTGGTCATGTGGATCAATGTGGTTCAGAAAATAACACATACAAATAACTGTAGTGTTTCAATATGGTTTAGGAAAAGAACACATGCAATGACTCTAGGGACTCCATGTGTCAAACCATGGTCACACAGACCAAAAGCACTTAGGAAAGCAGCTTCCACATTGCATGTTACACTAGTGTGGCGGAAGTTGCATCATAGAAACCACTAGAACGTGTGTAGTCATGTGGATCAATGTGGTTTAGGAAAAGAACACATGCAATGTGGTCATGTGGATCAATGTGGTTTAGTAAAAGAACGCATGCAATGACTCTATGTAACACCCTCGGGGTTAGGGTTAAACAAACCGGATTAACCTTCGAGATAAACTTAACTCCAACCCCAGAGACTCACAACGTATGATTTGGTAGCATTACAGAATACCGACATTCAACAACATAAGTTTAAACTCTTAATAGAGTATGATATCAGATTATTACAAACCATGGGTCGCAGACCCATCATTACACCAAACAGCGAAAGCAAATTATGTTGTTCTACATAAGAAACTTAAAAAAGGGCCTAAGAGGCCATAAACATTAGCGATGTCCAACCTATAGTCCTCAGGCTGCTACCTAGGACCCCCAACTACTCGTCGATGTCAACATAGAAGCCACCTTCGGTTGCGACTAGATCATCTGAAGAAAAACAACAATAGCGCAATGATGAGTACGAGAATGTACTCCGCAAGACTTGGATAACCTAGTATCTACATGCTCTGGCTAGAAAAGCTTTCTCTAGATTTTGTTTGCATAAAGCCAACATTATTTGTAAACAAAAGAGAGAAAAGAGGCTCGTCTACATAGAATACTTTCAAAACAGGGTAAGGGAGCGATGACTCCATTTTGAACATCGGAACTTGTTAACCAAGTACATCTGAACTCCTCATCTAGGATCACCCCATCGAACCCCCGAGGAAGCATCCTTAAGCACAAGTGGATCAACAAGTTTTACTTTTAGTTAATGCTATCTATGATCTTATAATTCGGTCACCAAGCGTTCATAACCGTGAACACAACTTTTCGAAAAGATTTAACCGTACAGGGGTGTACAACTTTACCCACATGTACCAACCGACTCTTAATGCCAAATATTATTAGACCTCTTCCTTGGAGGGTCGGTATAGGGTGGTTGACCACGACCTTTAGCTTGCTTTCACCGAGACCATGAGTCATGCCCTAAGGATGGTTCCGCCGTAACGGGTCAAATCCCGAAGCCGGTCCCTAGAGATGTGAGGCGAGGTTGGTTTACCAGGGGCTCCATCCACCCCAAGCAACCCCGGCCACGCTTACCTACCTGTTATGATGCACCTCCTTCACCTCCTCTTTCGAAAACATTTTCAATGCATATGCCAAATGGAAAGCCCGAACTATGTGACTCATGGAATCTACTAGGCAACTTAGTTAGTCTAGGGATTTTCCAGGCCCCGTGTGGCTGTACGCTCGTCTCGGGTCCAAAGGAAAGAACTCGGTTGCTAATGGTGGCGAGCATAGGACTACAAAAACCACACCCAACGTGGCCTCCCATGCAAGCCTTAGCATATTTATCGATCACCTTCGATCATGTCTCCATCTCCTACATTTCTAGATTCTTTAGCATCTCCGATTCATCAGCATCGGGATGGATCAGGCGTAATTACTAAGCATGGCTAAGCTTGACCACCGAAGCAACTCTAGCAACGCTCACATGCCAAACCTAGGTATGCTAGGAGCAGTTGATCAAGTATATAAGGCTACAACTAGGAAACTATGCAGCAGATAGGTAACTCTATCTACTGACAAAAGACCACAATGGAATCGTATGTAGTATAGCGAGAAAGTAGATACTTTGTAAAACATAGGTTCCAAATGAGAGAATATGCTTGCCTTGTCCTTCAGTAGACAGATATGGATCTTCGGTGTTGTTGGCTTCGGGCTCGTGCTCGGATCCTATCACGAAGAAGCAATACCGGAAAGAAAGGCAACAATCAATATATCGAACCATGCAATCCGCAAGCACATGAAGATATGGCAGATTAAAGTTATCATGGCAACCCTAGGATTAACATTGATTTAAATGGGTTCAGAGTGCCGAGGGTTTGGCATTCCATCGATCCCATATGCAGTTAGGGGGGTTTCGATGTTCCTCTAAAATACCTAGGGTTTAGTTTGATAAACAATGCATGATTATATTTTTAATGGGAAGATCTCATTTTTCTGAACATTTTGATATATTGCTCATATTTTTCTGATTAAATATGAATTAGTTATGAATTTTATAAGATTATAACAATTTATGGAATTGATTAAACCAAAATAATAGCTTTACTGCGTCATTATGACGTCGGCATAGGGGTGGGGATATTTTACATCGGGCTGGGGCCACCATGGCAAAGATTACACAACACTGACGCAAGCAACATGTCAGCGCCACGCAACGCCACATCGGCGCCACCTAGGCTCGCCGGTGGTTGCGTCGGCCGGCGGTAGTTGGCGGTGCTAGGGGCACGCAGGCTAGCACGGAGGGGCGGGTTCGAATGAGCTCGGTGCGGGGAACCTAAATATGGCGGCGCCGCCTCAGGATGGTCACCGGAGCAAGCTCCCTAGCGAAGAGCGGCGGCAGGACCTACAGGCGCTGGCGGAGGGAGAAGGAGTGAAGGTGCCTGAGCACCGGGTGCTCACCCTGGTTGCGTCGATGGCCTCAGCGAGACGCGTGGAGGCCGGGATCGACAGTGAGCGGTGCTGTCTGGCGGCAGAGGAACTTCTCGATTCCAGCGATTGGAGGCGCGCCGAGCTACGTGAACTAGTTGGGGAGAACAAGGAGATGGAGGCAATCAGGGCGATGGGTTCAGCGGAGCTCGGGGCGACCGGAGACAGCGAGGGCGTCGACGGCAGCGAGCTACATCTCGCCGGCCATGGCGGGAGAGGATAAGGCAGAGGGGGAAGTGGCATCTAGGGGTTCTCCTCTGCGGAGGCCGGGCTTTATAGACGACGGGGCGTGAATCTTGGCGCACGCATAGCGGCCGACGGCAACGGCGAAGCCACGGAGCTGCTTCCCCGTCATCGAGGAAGACGACGATGTGAACAACTGTCGAAGCGGTACCGGGCCGCAGTTGGGCCATGAGTGGGCCACGGGAAGAGAAGGGGAGGCGGCCTGGCTTGCTGGGCAACAACCTAGAAAGCTCAGGATGCATTTTTTTAACAAATCTTTTTCTTTTTCTTAAATCCTTTTCTCTTTTGTATTTCGAAATCTTTTCTGCTTTGAACTATTTCAAAAATACCAGAAGGTTTGCAAATATCCAAAATAATGCAGGGACCCCTTTATACTATTTGGGATCCACATGTTTTGGTGATTTTCGGAATACAAAACCATTTGAAATGAGATAGAGTTGAGAAGGAAACCATTTAGAGATTAGGGTTTTTATCCCCTCTTGTCTCCAAAACTCAACAAGAATGCAAAAGATTCATGCATGCTTATGCTCTTAGGTAGTAATTACATATATTACAAACTTGGGATGTTACAGCTCTACCCCCCTTACAAGAATCTCGTCCTGAGATTCCTAAGTTTTAGAAAAAAAGGCAGGGTACTCAGATCGAAGACGATCTTCGCATTCCCAGGTTGCTTCATCCTCAGAGTGATGAGACCACTGAACTTTCAAAAACTTGATGCTTTGACGACGAGTCTTGCGCTCGACTTCAACAAGGATACGAACATGATACTCTCGATAGGTCAGATCCTTTTGAAGGTCAAGAGTTTGGTGATCAACACCACGGACAGGGTCTTTGAAGCAATGCTTGAGTTGAGACACATGAAAGACATCATGCACCTCAGGAAACTTTGTAGGCAAATCCAATTGATATGCGAGCTTACCACACTTGGAAGGACACGGAAAGGACCAACATAGTGAGGAGCCAGTTTTCCCTTGATACCGAAACGATGGACACCCTTCAACGGAGTGACTCGGAGATAAGCTTGATGACCAATTTCATATTCAACATGTTGATGGTGACGATCATGATAGCTCTTTTGACGAGACTGAGCAGTTTTCAAACGATCTCGTATAATACGAACTTGATCTTCTGCTTCTTTGATCATATCCGGTCCAAAGAACTTTCTTTCACCGGTTTCAGACTAATTCAGAGGGGTACGACATGTTCTTCCATATAAGAACTGGAAAGGTGCCATGCCAATATTGGACTGATAACTTTTGTTCTAGGAGAACTCGGCAAAATGTAGGCATTTCTCCCAGTTCTTACCAAAAGATATTACACATGCTCTAAGCATGTCTTCAAGGATTTGATTTACCCTTTCGGTTTGACCACCGCTACTAGGATGATAAGTTGTGCTGAAAGATAAGTGAGTTCCCATAGCTTGTTGAAAACTTGACCAAAACCTTAAAGTGAACAAACTCCCTCGATCAGAGATAATTTTCTTAGGAATTCCATGAAGGACCACTATCCGAGAGGTATATAATTCAGCCAACTGATTAGCAGTAATGCTCTCACGGACAGGTAGGAAGTGAGCAACCTTGGACAAATAGTCGACGATTATCCATATGGCATCATTTCCCTTTTGAGTCTTGGGAAAACCAGTGATAAAATCCATACCAACTTCATCCCATGTCCAGTTAGGAATACAATGTGGTTGTAGGAGACCAGCGCGTCTTTGGTGTTCAGTCTTGACGCGACAGCAAACGTCACATTTAGCAACAAAACGAGCGATATCTTTCTTCGTACCAGACCACCAGAATCTTTGATGGAGATCCCGATACATCTTGGTACCTCCAGGGTGAATGGAGAGAGGTGATTCATGAGCCTCCTTAAGAATTATCCGCTTCAAGTCCTTCCCATTTGGCACTACCAAACGTGTACCGAAATAGAGGATGCCTTGTTCATTGATGGAGAAACATTTAGCAATTCCACTAGCAATGCTCTCTTTGATTGTGTCAATTTCAGGATCTTGCTTCTGAGTAGCTTTGATCTCATCCTCTAAAGAAGACTTAACCTCAAGAGTAGAAAGGAATCCACGAGGAACAACTTCAAGATTTAATCGAGAAAATTCCTCATGAAGAGAAGGTTGAGCTTGTTTGATCAACATATTGTTATAGTAGGATTTCCGACTTAGTGCATCAGCAATGACATTGGCTTTGTCGGGTTTATAGTTGAGACCCAAATCATAATCTTTGATGAGTTCCAACCATCTTCTTTGCCTAAAATTTAGATCAGGTTATGTAAAAAGATACTTCAGACTCTGATGATCCGAGTATAACTCACAACGACTACCGATGAGGCAATGTTGACATTGCTTAAGAGCATGAACAACTGCTGCAAGCTCGAGATCATGAGTTGGATAGTTGTTCTCATGTGGTTTTAGCTGTCGAGAGGCATAGGCCACCACATGACCACCTTGCATCAACACACACCCGAGACCTTGGTGCGAGGCATCACAGAAGGTAACAAAGTCTTTATTGGTGTCTGGAAGAACTAGCAACGGTGCAGTAGTTAGCTTGGTTTTCAAAACCTGAAAGCTTTCTTTAGCCTTATTAGACCATTCAAACTTCTTATCCTTCTTAAGAAGATCAGTCATTGCCATGGAAATCTTGGAAAAGTTCTCGATGAATCGACGATAGTATCCCGCCAACCCAAGGAAACTTCAAACATCCTTAACGGATTTGGGGGATTCCCAGTCAAGAATGGATTGAATGTTGTCCGAAATAACAGCAACCCCTTCGACAGAAACAACATGACCAAGGAATATGAGTTCTTGCAACCAAAACTCACATTTGGAGAACTTGGCATAGAGACGATGCTCTCGAAGCTTTGTCAACACCAAACACAGATGTTCAGTGTGTTCTTCTAAAGTCTTGGAATAGACCAGAATATCATCGATGTAGACCACAACGAATTTGTCGAGATACTCCATGAAGACAAAGTTCATAAGCCGCATAAAAGTGGCTGGAGCATTGGTAAGACCAAAGGACATGATGGTGTACTCGTAAAGACAATAACGAGTAGTGAAAGCAGTCTTTGGAATGTATTCCTTTCGGATTTTGTTTTGGTGATACCCTAACCTCAAATCCATTTTGGAAAAGACGGTGGCACCACTTAACTGATCAAAAAGATCGTTGATCCTAGGGAGAGGATACTTGTTCTTGGTAGTCACAGCATTGAGAGGGCGATAATCCACAACCAGTCACGGTATATTGGTATCCCGCTTCTTAACAAAGATTATAGGACATCCCCAAGAAGATGTGCTAGGCTGGATGTTCCCTTTTACCTCCAACTCCTCTAATTGCTTCTTCAACTCCACTAGCTCATGAGGGGGCATACGGTAGGGTCTCTTGGAAATAGGTGCAGTTCTAGGGACCAACTCTATGACAAACTCCACACTTCGATCAGGTGGCATGCCAGGCAACTGTTCAGGAAAGACATCTAGGAATTCACATACCACGGAAACATCTTGAATCTCTAATGGAGGTTGAACTTCAAGAGCATACAACTCCGCTTGAGGAATATAAACAGCTGAAGGAGATAGTGACCCTACGGTCCAATAAGTGACTGTTATGCCAGCAGAACTAGTCAGAGTCACGGACTTGGTTGCACAGTCAATGACCGCTTGATATTGGGACAACCAGTCCATGCCCAAAATAACGTCAATATCAGTTGACTTGAGGGCAATAAGAGAAGTGGGGAACAACTAGGAGGCAACATTGATTAGATTCCCATGACTAACCATGGTGGTATGCCAACTAGAACCAGGAGATTGAACCAGCAAAGGTTTAGACAACCCCTCAAAAATTATCCCATGCATTTCAGCAAAAGCTTGTGACATGAATGAATGCGATGCTCCAGAATAAAACTAAACTGTAGTGGGAATGTGATTGATACGAAGCGTACTCATAATGGTGCTTGGATCTTCCCGAGCCTCTTCAGCAGAGATATGGGTTAGACGGCCACTTCCAGCACCTTGAGGCTTGGTATACTCCATTGGTGGTGGAGCTACCTCGGTAGTAACCTTTTGAGGACACTCCCTTGCAAAATGACCGGGCTGGTGGCAGGTGAAGCAAGTACGTTCCCCTGAAGTACCAGCATAATGGCGGTAGTTTGACCCACCAGCATTGTTTGGAGGAACATTAGGGCGAGGAGCATATCCAGGAGACCTTTGGGTATAAGGAGGACGTGGCATAACACTGTAAGGCACAAAGACATGACGCTTCTTAATGCTTGAACCAGCCTCGTTGGATCCTTCATAAGAATGCTTACGAGTTTCCTCATACTCCACTTTCCATGCTCTGCTTTCATTGCCTTATTCACAAGAGTTTGCAGATTCCCAAAATCCATCAGATGAAGATCAGGACGAACATCAGGGACCAGTACCTTGCGGAACAGAGCTTGCTTCTTAGCATAAGTGGAAACTTCTTCCGGAGCATAGCATGCAAGACGATTGAAGCTGCGCTGGTAATCATACACAGAACCAGTGCCTTGTTTTAGCTTGAGGAAATCCTCCCTCTTTTCATCCATTAGACCCTCCGGAATATGATTGGCTCGAAATCCTTCAGTGAATTCTTGCCAAGTAATGACATGCTGAGCAGCTTGCAGTGCCAAGAATTTTTCCCACCAGGAATTAGCTGCTCCCTCCAGATGGTAGGCGAAAAAGGTTACCCAATCAGCTTCAGGAACATGACCAACATGAACTTTGCGGTCCATCATGCGAAGCCAGTAGTGTACATATGGTGGCTCAGTGGAATAGTTGTAGACTGGCGGAGTGAGACGTATGAAATCCTTGATACCGACTTGGTTGTTTGGGCGTTGGGTATTGCGCTCAATCCTTTCAAGGAGCCTCATGTTGTCAGCACGGTTGGTCTCATACATAGCCATAAGTTGAACCATTGATGGTGGTGGAGGAAGATTAGAAGGATCATCCTCATTCCTAGACCCATGAGCTTAAGCACGGGTGCGAGCTCGAGAAGTGTCACCCATCCTGTAAAAACAGAAGGTGTTAGCCAAGGGTTTCAAAGCCAAAAGACGCTGGATGTAAGACATGTCATCTCATCAAGCATGGTAGTATCAAAGCATACTAACGTATACACTAACCAGCTGACTTACAAACCATAACAATGGAGTGCTAAGATGTTATGCATCAAGCAGAACTGAGACATCTTGATAACTCTGAGAATAGCAACCAGTTACGGAGTACTTAGAAAAACAACCCCGAAGACACGATCCTAAACGTTTGAATTTAGGGGTAAGGAATGAAAACATTTTCAAACAAAATAGGATAAGAAAGCTCTAGCAGTAGAATCATACCAGGAAAGGAGTAAAAAGAGTCCTAGTCAGAGTTTTTTACAAATAGTTTTCAACCTTTAAATAGTTTTGTCAACTTCTAGACTCAACATTGACCAATACTAGGGTTTCCTACAGGCAGTCCTGCTCTGATACCAAAACCTGTAACACACCCGGGGTTAGGGTTAAACAATCCTCGGATTAACCTCCGAGATAAACTTAACTCCAACCTCAGAGACTCACAGCATATGATTTGGTAGCATTACAGAATACAGGGATTCAATAGCATAAGTTTAAAGTCTTAATAGAGTACGATATCATATTATTACAAACCAGGGGTCACAGACCCATCATTACACCAAATAGCGAAAGCAAATTATGTTTTTCTACACAACAAACTTAACAAAGGGCCTAAGAGGCCATAAACATAAGCGACATCCAACCCTTATTCCTCAGGCTGCTACCTGAGACCCCCAACTACTCGTCGATGTCATCGTAGAAGCCACCTTCGGTTGCGACTAGATCATCTAAAGAAAAACAACAATAGCACAAGGCTGAGTACGAGAATGTACTCCCCAAGACTTAGATAACCTAGTATCTACATGCTTTGGCTAGAAAAGCTTTCTCTGGATTTTCTTTGCATAAAGCCAACTTTGTTTGTAAACAAAAGAGAGAAAAGAGGCTCGTCTACACAAAATACTTTCAAAACAGGGTAAGAGAGCGATGACTCCATTTTGAACATCTGAACTTGTTAACCAAGTACATCTGAACTCCTCATCTAGGATCACCCCCTCAAACCCCCGAGGAAGCATCCTTAAGCACAGGTGGATCAACAAGTTTTACTATTAGTTAATGTTATCTATGATCTTAGAATTCGGTCACCAAGCGTTCATAATCGTGAACACGGCTTTTCGAAAAGATTTAACCCTGCAGGGGTGTACAACTTTACCCACACATACCAACCGACTCTTAATGCCAAATATTATTATCCCTCTTCCTTGGAGGGCTGGCAGAGGGTGGTTGACCACAACCTTTACCTTGCTTTCGCCGAGACCATGAGTCACGCCTTAAGGATGGTTCCGCCATAACGAGTCAAATCCCGAAGCCGGTCCCTAGAGATGTGAGGCGAGGTTGGTTTACCAGGGGCTCCATCCAACCCAAGCAACCCCGGCCACGCTTACCTACCTGTTATGATACACCTCCTTCACCCCCTCTTTCGAAAACATTTTCAATGCATATGCCAAATGGAATGCTCGAACTATGTGACTCATGGAATCTACTAGGTAACTTAGTTAGTCGAGGGGTTTTCCAGTCCCCGTGTGGCTGTATGCTCGTCTCGGTTCCAAAGGAAAGAACTCGGTTCCTAATGGTGGCGATCATAGGACTACAAAAACCACACCCAATGTGGCCTCCCATGCAAGCCTTAGCATATTTATCGGTCACCTTCGATCATGTCTCCATTTCCTACCTTTCTAGATTCTTTAGCATCTCCGATTCATCAGCATCATGATGGATCAGGCGTAATTACTAAGCATGGCTAAGCTTGACCAGCGAAGAAGCTCTAGCAACACTCACATGCCAGACCTAGGTATGCTAGGAGCAGTGGATCAACTATATAAGGCTACAACTGGGAAACTATGCAACTGATAGGTAACTCTATCTACTGACAAAAGACCACATTGGAATCGTATGTAGTATAGCGAGAAAGTAGATACTTTGTAAAACATAGGTTCCGAATGAGAGGCTATACTTGCCTTGTCCTTCAGTAGACAGATATGGATCTTCGGTGTCGTTGACTTCGATCTTTTGCTCGGATCCTATCGCGAAGAAGCAATACCGGAAAGAAAGGCAACAATCAATATATCGAACCATGCAATGCGCAAGCACATGAATGATATGGCAGATTAAAGTTATCATGGCAACCCTAGGATTAACATCGATTTAATGGGTTCGGAGTGCCGAGGGTTTGGCATTCCATAGATCCCATATGCAGTTAGGGGAGTTTCGATGTTCCTTTAAACTAGCTAGGGTTTAGGTTGATCAACAATGCATGATTATATTTTTAAAGTGTACATCTCATTTTTCTGAACATTTTGATATATTACTCATAATTTTCTGATTAAATATGAATTAGTTATGAATTTTATAAGATTATAACAATTTCTGGAATTGATTAAACCAAAATAATAGATTTATTGCGTCATTATGACGTCACCATAGGGGATGGGATATTTTACACTGGGCTGTGGACAGTTGCATAAGCGGCATAAGCAACACGTCGGTATCCATAACGCCACATCAGCGCCACCTAGGTTCGCCGGTGGTTGCATCAGCCAGCGGTAGTTGGCGGCGCTAGGGGGCACGTGGGCTAGCACGGAGGGGCGGGTTCGAATGAGCTTGGTGCGGGGAACCTAAATATGGCGGCGCCACCTCAGGATGGTCACCGGAGCAAGCTCCCCGGCGAAGAGCGGTGGCGGGACCTACAGACGCTTGCAGAGGCAGTGCTACAGGGCATGAGGGAGAAGGAGGGAAGGTTCCTGAGCACCGGGTGCTCACCCTGGTTGTGTCGATGGCGTCAGCGAGTCGTGGGGAGGCCGGGATCGACAGCGAGCGGTGGTGTCTGGCAGCAGAGGAACTTCTCGATTCCTGCGATTGGAGGCACGCCGAGCTACGTGAACTAGTTGGGGAGAACAAGGAGATGGAGGCGATCATGGTGATGGGTTCAGTGGAGCTCGGCGCGACCGAAGACGGCGAGGGCGTCGACGGTAGTGAGCTAGATCTCGCCGGCTATGGTGGGAGATGATAAAGGGGGAGGGGGAAGTGGTTTCTAGGGGTTCTCCTCTGCGGCAGCCGAGCTTTATAGACGACAGGGCGTGAATCTTGGCGCACGCGCGGTGGTCGGCAGCGACGACGAAGCCACGGAGCTGCTTCCCCATCGTCGACAAAGACGATGATGTGAACAGTTGTCGAAGCGGTACTGGGCCGCAGTAGGCCACGAGTGGGCCGTGGGAAGAGAAGGGGAGGCGGCCTGGTTTGCTGGGCTGCGGCCTAGAAAGCTCGGGCTGCATTTTTTTTAACAAATCCTTTTGTTTTTCTTAAATCATTTTCTCTTTTGTATTTCAAAATCTTTTCTGTTTTGAACTATTTCAAAAATACCAGAAGATTTGCAAATATCCAAAATAATGCAGGGACCCCTTCATAATATTTGGGATCCACATGTTTTGGTGATTTTCGAACTACAAAACCATTTGAAATGAGATAGAGTTGAGAAGGAAACAATTTATAGATTATGGTTTGTATCCCCTCTTGTCTCCAAAACACAACAAGAATGCAAAAGATTCATGCATGCTTATGCTCTTAGGTAGTAATTACATATATTACAAACTTGGGCTGTTACACTAGGGACTCCATGTGTCAAACCATGGTCACAGAGACCAAAAACACTTAGGAAAGTAGCTTCCACATTGCATCTTGCACTAGTGTGGAAGAAGTTGCATCACAGAATCCACTAGAGTGTGTGTGCTCATGTGGACCAATCTGGTTTAGGAAAAGAACACATGCAATGTGGCCATGTGCATCAATGTGGTTTAGGAAAAGAACACATGCAATTACTCTAGGGACTCCATGTGTCAAACCATGGTCATAGAGACGAAAACACTTAGGAAAGTAGCTTCAACATTGCATGTTGCACCAGTGTAGCAGAAGTTGCATCACAGAATCCATTGGAGTGTGTGGGCATGTGGATCAATGGAATTATGTTGAGGTCCATGGATCAAGAGTGGAATTTTTCAATCCCGATGACGGATAGATAAACTATGGGCCCTCTCGGTGATATCACATTAAGATAGCTTGCAAGCAAATGATGTGATCACTAGAATGTTATATCACGGGAACGAGAAAAGAGTGCATGTCGGTAACGAGATTAAACTAGGTATTTGGATACCGATGATCGAATATCGGACATGTATTATATCATGAGACAAATGGAGTTTAGTTACTAGTGTTAAAGGTTCTCACGATCACAGAAGTCATCGATGAATGTGTAGGAGTCAGTATGGATCTCCAGGTCCCGCTTTTGATTATTGATCTGAGAGGGGTCTCGATCATGTATGCATTATTCACGAACCATAGGGTGACACACTTAAGAGATACCGACACCATTTGGAGCAAATATGTTTCAGATAAAGATTTAAGAAAGCGCTGGAATTATTTCAAGAGACACAAACTGCTTTGGTGAAATTGCTAAAATTGGTTCTGCATGTAATATTGAAATGTTGCAGGGGGTTTTATGTGAATGTTTGTTAATTAAAGTAATTACCAAAATTCTGAATAAAATTAATAAAATAGTTTTATTAAATGAGAGAGCATTAAATTTGGAGAAATTTAATGCATTTAAAGTGGAGACTTTAAAAGAGAATGTGAAGGGGCAAATTTATGTGGAGGGAGTTACCACCACATGAATGAGAAGGTGAGGGGTCACCCCATGGGGCGCCGTCCATGGGGTAGGGGTACCCCCTCCTCCTATAAAAGTCCCTCCTCACACCCCTTCTTCCTCACACCTCCTCATGAAGGATCTCTCTCCCCCTCTAGTATTATTCCCCCATGGTCTCGGATTAGTGAGATACATGTTCCCAGTGGCTTTATCTGGAAAGGAGTTGCTGCTTCCGCTGCTTTGCTGGAGCGAGGAACGGAGGTTGTTGGGGTACCGGACGTGTGTGCGATCACGGATGCACCGCTCCTTTGCGGTGCTGGACTTGGTGGTGTTGGACTTGCTGGAGCTGGATCTGAAGGATGTGTTGGAGCCGGACCTACTGGACTTCATCACGATCTTGAGATCGGCAAGTGTACGACTACATCATCCACGAGTTCCAACTTGTTAACAAAACTCGTTGTCTTCGAGGGTAAGTTCTCCATGGATGTATATTCACCTGTTGCTCTGTATCTAGTAGATAGATCTTGGCGTATAGTTCTCATCGTAGGAAATTTTTTGTTTTCTATGCTGCGAACCCCTTTAGTGGTATCAGAGCCAGGTTTATGCGTAGGTGCTTTGCACGGGTAGTACACATATGTTTATATGTGGACGATGATGATCATGTTATTGCATCTTCTATGTATTTTGGATATTGGTGGCATAGTGGGATGAAGCGGCCCGTACCAACCTTACATGTCATCGTACATGAGACCGGTTCCACGACTAACATGCAACTTGTTTTGCATAAGTGGCTGGCAGGTGTCTGTCTCTCCTACTATAGTCAATATCTGATTTAAAACGAGTTGCTAATAACTTGGTTATCCTTGTTGTGGTTCATGTTCGTAGGTAAGAACGGTTCTATCTCCGAAAGCCCTAAGCCACGTAAAACCTGCAATTGATAAATTAGAGGCGTCTAGTTTAGATCGTTGCTGGGCTAGTGTCTTGATATGGTATTGTTGTAAGTAGATGTATGATAGATACTCTTACAACACACTCAACGTGTAAGTTCCATATACCTTGGCCTTACACACAAAGGAATGATAGAGATCATACCATGATGCAAATGATAGAGATCAAATGCATGGACCATATCATCTCACTTTACACAATAGATGTTAGCATCTTATACTGCTAGTTTGGCGTTTTTTGTAGCATTATAAGATGATACCTCATTTAGATATCAAGATAAAAATGTGTTCTTCCTTAAGTATGCACCGTTCTGTGGATCGTGTTTTGAGACATCACGTGATGATCGGGTGTACTCGAATCTACGCTTTCATGGGAACGGGTGTAGAACAGTTTTACACACGCGAATACTAAGGTTCTTACTTGGCGAGCCTAGCATGTACATCCATGGCCTCGAAACACAAACCGAGAGGTTAAGCATGAGTCATATAGTTGATATGATGCCCATATAGATGCTCGCCTTTGAAGCTACATCAACTCACGTGATGATCAGACTTGGTGTAGTGGATTTGGTTCATGTAATCACCAAAAAGGCACGAGGGATGTCGTTTTTGAGTGGGAGTTCATTTCTAATATGGATTAGTCGAACTCAATTTTTCATAAACTAAATCAAAGTGAATTTGCATAATTTGTTGTAGTCATTGGCGTCTGTTCACTACCTTATGCTTAGTTTTAATTGAGATAATAGAACTATAGAATTCTGGATATTTACTTTACAAACTGGTATCGTATTGTTTTGAATGTCCATTTAAAGTTTATAAGTCCTATTTCAAACTTTTAGCAAACTCCATTTACTCCATGAAGTTTAATAAGTAGTATTAAATCAAGAGTAAGAATTCCAATGTTAGTATCTAAAGTATCATGTTTGCCTCCATGATTATTGATATTCAAAAGTTGTTTTAATATCAAGATTATATAGGAGCTGAAAATTGTTTCAGAAACCATCATGTGTGAAAGATATTGTGATATCTGAAACAATGTTTTTGGTTCCATTATGATAGAGTATAATTTAGCAAAATACATGTTCTCATATTGTATGAGAATTTGTGAAGGATGGAGATGCTAAGCATCCGGATCTCCCAAAAAGGTTTTGGGAACTAACATTATACTCACGATTCTTCCTTATAGGATATAGTAGCTTGATCATGAAAGTTGTCATGATAAGGATGAATAGAAGATGTAAGTAAAATGTTTACTACACTGATATATTACTAAAGAATGAATTATTGAAATAACACCAAACATTTGATGATGGTGATCCACTTCAAAGTGCAAGTCCAAAGGTATTGGTATTTGACTATACACGCTTTGTACTATGTGTCATGTGAATGACACCACTATTGATGTTGATAGATTCTTTTAAAAGAAAAGGAATTGTTGAAATAGAATCTATAAAATATTTGGTAGAAAAGAAAAGGTTGGAGATGTCCAACTTAGGTATATAGAAGATATACATGTAATGGCTGTATTCCTTGCTTGTTAAACAATGTGGTTCTAAGGTATTGGATACCGGTATTGGATACCGAATTGGTTGGTATGAAGTGTCATACTGGACGATGCAATTCATGAACTGAAATGGCCTAAATAACTAGCAAGAGAATAAGTGATGATGATCATCGAAAACAAATAAAGTGTTATTGTGCTTTTCGTTGACGTCAAACCTTGTCTTCAAGATTTGTTTTAATAATTGTTATTTTGTTCCGGTATTATGAGAACAATGGTTGTTCAAATAATTACCGTATTCCATAAAAGATGGATGAACTTTTACAAGTCTAGTGGGAGAAATCACATCCATAAACACTATTGCTAAAATGTCGCAAGACAAATGATTGAAAGATCACTTATGAAGTGACATCGCTGTTTAAATTATATTGGAAAGAAAACGTGAAGAAACTCCATGTTGATGGATTTTTAGAGTCTTTGATTTTGATCAATTGACGCTTGTGAGACTTTCCTCGAGATAATTGAAACTCCGTTCATAGGCCAAAGAGGAACAGATGACTAACTTATTGGAAATTGTACATGCTGATGTGCATAGTCCATTATGTGTAGCCATAAGCAATGGATCTTTTTTTGCTTCATATGCTTTCTCCAGAAATTTGAGTGAATATATTTATATATTTACTTAATAAGGAAGAAGTGTGAAACATTTGAAAATTGTTCAAAGACTTTCAAGATGAAGTAAAAAAATCATTGTAACAAGAAAATAAAGAGTTTATGATTCGATCATAAAGGAAAATATTTGTGTTACATGTTTAGCAAAACATCTAAGATTTGCGGAATTGTTCC
The DNA here is from genome assembly GCA_023614405.1 of Avena insularis. Taxonomy (NCBI): domain Eukaryota; kingdom Viridiplantae; phylum Streptophyta; class Magnoliopsida; order Poales; family Poaceae; genus Avena; species Avena insularis. The sequence continues at coordinate 317,216,975 of CM042688.1, read as the reverse complement.
ATGATTTGTGTTTTCCCGATAAACCATAGGAGTATGGCATATTTGAGAGATGAAATCAAACCATGTTTGACATGGTAAGATCAAAGGTGTCATTTATAAAACTGCCATTATGTTTTAAGGATTGAAGCTTTAGAGTCTACCGCTTTTACACTGAAAAGAGCACCATCGTGATCCGTTGAAATGACACCATATGAGTTATGGTTTGGGATAAAACCCAAATTGTCTTTTCCTAAATTTTGGTATGCTATGCATAAGTAAAATGTTTACAACCAAAGTCGAATAAGCACGTCTTTGTATGTTATCCCAAAGAATTTGTTGGGAATTTCTCCATAACACCGAGGACAAAATAGTTTGTTACTTGGAACGTCAAGTTTCTTGAGAAGGAATTTTTCGCGAAAAGTTAAGTGGGAGGATAATAGAACTTTGATAAGGTTGTTGAACGTTAGCTATATGTGCTAAGTAGCGCAGTGCCGGAAAGTGTCCTGGTGGCGGCCACAATGCTCATGGCTCTCGTGATTACAAAGGTTATGATCTCGGAGATTAGAGTTCCTATTGAACCATGAGGGTCGGTAAAAATCAAATAGTGTGATTTGATAAGGAAGTCGTTATTGTTTTGACAATGATGAACCGACTACATGCAAGGAAGCGATGATGGGCCATGACTCCATAAAATGACTAGAAGTCGTATAATCCGTGATAGTATCCATACACGAGAAATCAAGTTTCTGAACTTGGAAGACCCTCCGGAAAGGCGTGAAGCCTATCGGTCGTTTTTGGATCTATAAAGAAATAGACATGGATGTTTAACATCTATGAAATAGTCGGCATGTCGGAAAGAAGTTTACGACAATGTTCAAGGAGTGGACTATGACAAGATTTGATCTTTCATAGCGATATTTAGTTTTGACGGATTAATGTAGCAACCACTACATATAATTTGGTATATGGTAGTTGAATAAACAAAACAAGGTTCTTCTAATAGAATGGTTACCTAGGACGTGTACATGACATGGTACGAAGGGTTTTCTTAATTCAAAGTATGCTAAAAAGGCATGCAAACTTCAATAGTTGAAGTGAGCATAGCGGAGTTGGAATCTTCACCATGATGAAAAATGTTAATGGAGTTTAATTTCATAGGAGATGATGAAGATGCTTGCATTTGCAAGAAATTAAGTGGGAGCGCTGAGACAAATTTCCAATACATTATGTAGAGGCCATATTGTTGATTGGAAATGATGTATCTTGTATTGACACAAGTTAAGAATTTCATTAAAATAAGATTTCGATGAAAGACTTGGGAAAACCGAAATATTAGGCATCAATATCTATATGATAGATTGAGGCGCTAATATGGTTGTGCCAGACATACATATATGAGATATTAAAAGGGTTCAATATGGAAACAACAAGAAAGGTTCTTGCTGCATGGAAAGGATTGTATCAAGATTCAAGTGTTTCAACACTTGGTGAGTAAAATCACATGAAGATTTTGATCGATTATACCGTGATATGTATATATCCAGATATGTCCTATGTTCTAAATGTTATGAGCACATACCAGAATGATTCATAAGATGATCATTGGACGATAGTGAAGATATTCTTATGAGCTTTGGAAGAACTAAGAATATATCATGTATAAGTGACAAATAGTTAAAAGGAGTTCATTGTAAAGTGTTACATTGATACTAGTTTTGTCACAAGATACAAATTAAATTTATCTCAATTTAGACTATGGGTGGCACAATGTAATGGAAAGGATGTTCCGTGATGGATTTGGATGAGTTCCAAAGTTGAGACATTGTGACGGATACTACAACGAAAGGCTAAGTATATGACTGCTATAGTAGCAGCAAAGGAGGGCATTTGTGTTAAGTAGTTTGTTATCAAACTAGGTGTGGTTCAAAGTGGGATAATACTATGAAGATATATTGTATGACAATAATATCAACATATTTTAACCCGAACGAACTAAAGGTCTCACCAAAGGACCAAATTTATACAATGCCATCTCATTTGAAGATGAGTGATGCGTAGAGACGCAAAGACATGCAAATACACACGGACCTGAAACTGTTAGATCCGGAGATTATGTTAACCACTAGCAATCGCGTATATGCAACACCAGAAAGCCATAGGTGTTCAATACGCAAAGTTTTTCAAACTAGATTATTGACTCTAGTGCAAGTGGGAGACTGAAGGGAATATTCCCGAGAGGCAATAATAAAGTGGTTATTATCTTATTCCATGTTTATGATAAATGTTTATTTTGCATGCTATAATTGTATTAATTGGAAACGTTAATACATGTGTGTTTAATAAACAAAATACAAAGTTCCTAGTAATGCCTCTCATATAAACTAGCTCGTTGATTAACAAGATGATCAAGGTTTCCTGATCATGGACATTGGATGTTGTTAATAATGAGGTCACAACATTGGTGGAATGATGTGATGAACATTCATCCGAAGTATAGCATTACGATCAAAGTCATTATGTTTATATTGCTATAACATCATACAAAGTAATCTTAGTCCTTAGACCATGAGATCATGTTAATTTCTAACACCAGAAGAGTATCTTGATAACACCAAACGTCACACCGTAACAGGGTGACTATAAAGGTGGGTTCAGTACTACGAAGGAGTTATGTTGAGGCTCATGGATCAAGAGTGGAATTTGTCAATCCCGATGACGAATAGATATACTCTGGGCCCTCTCGGTGATATCACATTAAGATAGCTTGCAAGCAAGTGATGTGATCACTAGAATGTTATATCACGGGAACGAGAAAAGAGTGCATGTCGGTAACGAGATCAAACTAGGTATTTGGATACCGATGATCGAATCTCGGACATGTATTATATCATGAGACAAAGGGATTTTAGTTACTAGCGTTAAAGGTTTTCACGATCACAGAAGTCATCGTTGAATGTGTAGGAGTCAGTATGGATCTCTAGGTCCCGCTTCTGATTATTGATCTGAGAGGGGTCTCGATCATGTCTACATTATTTGTGAACCATAGGGTGACACACTTAAGGGATACCGACACCATTTGGAGCAAATATGTTTCAGATAAAGATTTAAGAAAGCGCTAGAATTATTTCAATAGACACCAAAACTGTTTCGGGTGAAATTGCTGAAATTGGTTCTGCATGTAATATTGAAATGTTGCAGGGGGTTTTATGTGAATGTTTGTTAATTAAAGTAATTAACAAAATTCTGAATAAAATTAATAAAATAGTTTTATTAAATGAGAGAGCATTAAATTTGGAGAAATTTAATGCATTTAAAGTGGAGACTTTAAAAGAGAATGTGAAGGGGCAAACTTATGTGGAGGGAGTTACCACCACATGAATGAGAAGGTGAGGGGTCACCCCATGGGGCGCCACATGGGGAGGGTACCCTCCTCCTATAAAAGGCCCCCCTCACACCCCTTCTTCCTCACACCTCCTCGTGAAGGATCTCTCTCCCCTCTAGTATTATTCCCCCATGGTCTCAGATTAGCGAGATACATGTTCCCGGTGGCTTTATCTGGAAAGGAGTTGCTGCTTCCGCTGCTTTGCTGGAGCGAGGGATAGAGGTTGTCGGGGTATCAGACATGTGTGCGATCACGGATGCACTGCTGCTTTGCGGTGCTGGACTTGGTGGTGCTGGACTTGCTGGAGCTGGATCTGAAGGACGTGTTGGAGCCAGACCTGCTGGACTTCATCACGATCTTGAGATCGGCAAGTGTACGACTACATCATCCACGAGTTCCAACTCGTTAACAAAACTCGTTGTCTTCGAGGGTAAGTTCTCCATGGATGTATATCCACCTGTTGCTCTGTATCTAGTAGATAGATCTTGGCGTATAGTTCTCATCGTAGGAAATTTTTTGTTTTCTATGCTGCGAACCCTTCAGTAATGTGGATCAATGTGGTTTAGGAAAATAACACATACAACTAACTCTAGTGTTTTAATATGGTTTAGGAAAAGAACAAATGCAATGTCTCTAGGGACTCCATGTGTCAAACCATGGTCACACAGACCAAAAACACTTAGGAAAGCAGCTTCCACATTGCATGTTGCACCAGTGTGGAAGAAGTTGCATCACAGAATCCAATGGAGTGTGTGTGGTCATGTGGATCAATGTGGTTTAGGAAAATAACACATACAACTAACTCTAGTATTTCAATATGGTGTAGGAAAAGAACACATGCAATGACTCTAGGGACTCCATGTGTCAAACCATGGTCACACAGACCAAAAACACTTAGGAAAGCAGCTTCCACATTGCATGTTACACTAGTGTGGTAGAAGTTGCATCATAGGATCCACTAGAGCGTGTGTAGTCATGTGGATCAATGTGGTTTAGGAAAAGAACACATGCAATGTGTTCATGTGGTTTAGAAAAAGAACACATGCAATGACTCTAGGGATTACATGTGTCAAACCATGGTCACATAGACCAAAAACACTTAGGAAAGCAGCTTCCACATTTTATGTTGCACCAGTGTGGAAGAAGTTGCATCACAGAATCCATTGGAGTGTGTGTGCTCATGTGGATCAATGTGGTTTAGGAAAAGAACACATGCAATGTGGTCATGTGGATCAATGTGGTTTAGGAAAAGAACGCATGCAATGACTCTAGGGACTCCATGTGTCCAACCATGGTCACAGAGACGAAAAACACTTAGGAAAGCAGCATCCACATTGCCTGTGGCACCAGTGTGGCAGAATTTGCATCACAGAATCCACTGGAGTGTGTGTGATCATGTGGATCAGTGTGATTTAGGATAAGAACACATGCAATGTGGTCATGTGGATCAATTTGGTTTAGGAAAAGAACACATGCAATGACTCTAGGGAATCCATGTGTCAAACCATGGTCCTAGAGACCAAAAACACTTAGGAAAGCAACTTCCACATTGCATGTTACACCAGTATGGCAGAAGTTCATCACAGAATTCACTTGAGTGTGTGTGGTCATGTGGATCAATGTGGTTTAGGAAAAATACACATGCAGTGTGGTCATGTGTATTAATGTGGTTTAGGAAAAGAACACATGCAATGACTCTAGGGACTCCATGTGTCAAACCATGGTCACAGAGACCAAAAACACTTAGGAAAGTATCTTCCATATTGCATGTTGCACCAGTGTGGAAGAAGTTGCATCACATAATCCACTAGAGTGTGTGTGGTCATGTGGATCAATGTGGTTTACGAAAAGAACACATTCAATGTGGTCATGTGGATCAATGTGGTTTAGGAAAAGAACACATGCAGTGTGGTCATGTGGATCAATGTAGTTTAGGAAAAGAGCACATGCAATGACTCTAGGGACTCCATGTGTCAAACCATGGTCACAGAGACCAAAAACACTTAGGAAATTAGCTTCCACATTGCATGTTGCACTAGTGTGGTAGAAGTTGCATCACAGAATCCACTGGAGTGTGTGTGGTCATGTGGATCAAAGTAGTTTAGGAAAAGAACACATGCAATGTGGTTTAGGAAAAGAACACATGCAAGGAGTCTAGGGACTCCATGTGTCAAACCATGATCACAGAGACGATAAACACTTAGGAAAGCAGTATCCACATTGCATGTTGCACCAGTGTGGCAGAAGTTGCATCACAGAATCCACTGGAGTGTCTGTAGTCATGTGGATCAAGGTGGTTTAGGAAAAGAACACATGCAATGTGGTCATGTGGATCAATGTGGTTGAGGAAAAGAACACATGCAATGTGGTCATGTAGATAAATGTGGTTTAGGAAAAGAACACATGCAATGACTCTAGGGACTCCATGTGTCAAACCATGGTCATAGAGACGAAAAACACTTAGGAAAGCAGCTTCCATATTGCATGGTGCACCAGTGTGGCAGAAGTTGCATCATAAAATTCACTAGATTGTGTGGTCATGTGGATCAATGTGGTTTAGGAAAACAACACATGTAGTGTGGTCATGTGGATCAATATGGTTTAGGAAAAGAACACATGCAATGACTCAAGGGACTCCATGTGTCAAACCATGGTCATAGAGACAAAAAACACTTAGGAAAGCAGCTTCCATATTTCATGTTGCACAAGTGTGGCAGAAGTTGCATCACAAAATCCAATGGAGTGTGTGTGGTCATGTGGATCAATGTGGTTTAGGAAAATAACACATACAACCAACTCTAGTGTTTCAATATGGTTTAGGAAAAGAGCACATGCAATGACTCTAGGGACTCCATGTGTCAAACCATGGTCACACATACCAAAAACACTTAGGAAAGCATCTTACACATTGCATGTTGCACCAGTGTGGCAGAAGTTGCATCACATAATCCAATGGAGTTCGTGTGGTCATGTGGATCAATGTGCTTTAGGGTAATAACACATAAAACTAACTCTAGTGTTTTCAATATGGTTTAGGAAAAGAACACATGCAATGACTCTAGGGACTCCATGTGTCAAACCATGGTCACACAGACAAAAAACACTTAGGAAAGCAGCTTCCACATTGCATGTTACACCAGTGTGGCAGAAGTTGCATCATAGAATCCACTGGAGTGTGTGTGGTCATGTGGATCAATGTGGTTCAGGAAAAGAACACATGCAATGTCATCCTGAGGATCAATGTGGTTTAGTAAAAGAACACATGCAATGGCTCTAGGGACTCCATGTGTCAAACCATGGTCACAGAGACCTAAAACACTTACGAAAGTAGCTTCCACATTGCATGTTGCACCAATGTGGAAGAAATTGCATGACAGAATCCACTAGAGTGTGTGTGGTCATGTGGATCAAAGTGGTTTACGAAAAGAACACATGCAATGTGGTCATGTGGATCAATATTGTTTAGGCAAAGAACACAAGCAATGACTCTAGGGACTCCATGTGTCAAACCATGGTCACACAGACCAATAACACTTAGGAAAGCAGCTTCCACATTGGATGTTACACCAGTGAGTCAGAAGTTGCATCATAGAATCCACTGAAGTGTGTGTAGTCATGTGGATCAATGTGGTTTAGGAAAAGAACACATGCAATGTCATCATGAGGTTCAATGTGGTTTAGGAAAATAACACATGCAATGATTCTAGGGACTCCATGTGTCAAACCATGGTCACAAAGACCAAAAACAATTAACAAAGTAGCTTCCGAATTGCATGTTGCACCAGTGTGGAAGAAGTTGCCTCATAGAATCCACTGGAGTGTGTGTGGTCATGTGGATCAAAGTGGTTTAGGAAAAGAACACATGCAATAACTCTAGGGACTCCATGTGTCAAATCATGCTCAAAGAGATGAAAAACACTTAGGAAAGCTGCTTCCACATTGCATGTTCCACTAGTGTCGCACAAGTTGCATCACAGAATCCACTAGAATGTGTGTAGTCATGTGGATCAATGTGGTTTAGGAAAACAATACATGAAGTGTGGTCATCTGCATCAATGTGGTTTAGGAAAAGAACACATGCAATGACTCTAGGGACTCCAGGTGTCAAACCATGGTCACAGAGACGATAAACACTTAGGAAAGCAGTAACCATATTGCATGTTGCACCATTGTGGCAAAAGTTGCATCACATAATCCATTGGAGTGTGTGTGGTCATGTGGATCAATGTGGTTTAGGAAAAGAACACATCCAATGTGGTCATGTGGATCAATGTGGTTTAGGAAAAGAACACATTCAATGTGGTCATGTGGATAAATGTGGTTTAGTAAAAGAACACATGCAATGACTCTAGGGACTCCATGTGTCAAATCATGGTCACACAACGAAAAACACTTAGGAAAGCAGCTTCCATATTGCATGTTACACCAGTGTGGCAGAAGTTGCATCATAGAATCCACTGGAGTGTGTGTGGTCATGTGGATCAATGTGGTTTAGGAAAAGAACACATGCAATGTCATCCTGAGGATCAATGTGGTTTAGGAAAAGAACACATGCAATGGCTCTAGGGACTCCATGTGTCAAACCATGGTCACAGAGACCTAAAACACTTAGGAAAGTAGCTTCCACATTGCATGTTGCACCAATGTGGAAGAAATTGCATGACAGAATCCACTAGAGTGTGTGTGGTCATGTGGATCAAAGTGGTTTACGAAAAGAACACATGCAATGTGGTCATGTGGATCAATATTGTTTAGGCAAAGAACACAAGCAATGACTCTAGGGACTCCATGTGTCAAACCATGGTCACACAGACCAATAACACTTAGGAAAGCAGCTTCCACATTGGATGTTACACCAGTGAGTCAGAAGTTGCATCATAGAATCCACTGAAGTGTGTGTAGTCATGTGGATCAATGTGGTTTAGGAAAAGAACACATGCAATGTCATCATGAGGTTCAATGTGGTTTAGTAAAATAACACATGCAATGATTCTAGGGACTCCATGTGTCAAACCATGGTCACAAAGACCAAAAGAAATTAACAAAGTAGCTTCCGAATTGCATGTTGCACCAGTGTGGAAGAAGTTGCCTCATAGAATCCACTGGAGTGTGTGTGGTCATGTGGATCAAAGTGGTTTAGGAAAAGAACACATGCAATAACTCTAGGGACTCCATGTGTCAAATCATGCTCAAAGAGATGAAAAACACTTAGGAAAGCTGCTTCCACATTGCATGTTCCACTAGTGTCGCACAAGTTGCATCACAGAATCCACTAGAGTGTGTGTAGTCATGTGGATCAATGTGGTTTAGGAAAACAATACATGAAGTGTGGTCATCTGCATCAATGTGGTTTAGGAAAAGAACACATGCAATGACTCTAGGGACTCCAGGTGTCAAACCATGGTCACAGAGATGATAAACACTTAGGAAAGCAGTAACCATATTGCATGTTGCACCATTGTGGCAAAAGTTGCATCACATAATCCATTGGAGTGTGTGTGGTCATGTGGATCAATGTGGTTTAGGAAAAGAACACATCCAATGTGGTCATGTGGATCAATGTGGTTTAGGAAAAGAACACATTCAATGTGGTCATGTGGATAAATGTGGTTTAGTAAAAGAACACATGCAATGACTCTAGGGACTCCATGTGTCAAATCATGGTCACACAACGAAAAACACTTAGGAAAGCAGCTTCCATATTGCATGTTACACCAGTGTGGCAGAAGTTGCATCATAGAATCCACTGGAGTGTGTGTGGTCATGTGGATCAATGTGGTTTAGGAAAAGAACACATGCAATGTCATCCTGAGGATCAATGTGGTTTAGGAAAAGAACACATGCAATGGCTCTAGGGACTCCATGTGTCAAACCATGGTCACAGAGACCTAAAACACTTAGGAAAGTAGCTTCCACATTGCATGTTGCACCAATGTGGAAGAAATTGCATGACAGAATCCACTAGAGTGTGTGTGGTCATGTGGATCAAAGTGGTTTACGAAAAGAACACATGCAATGTCTTCATGTGGATCAATATTGTTTAGGCAAAGAACACAAGCAATGACTCTAGGGACTCCATGTGTCAAACCATGGTCACAGACCAATAACACTTAGGAAAGCAGCTTCCACATTGGATGTTACACCAGTGTGTCAGAAGTTGCATCATAGAATCCACTGTAGTGTGTGTAGTCATGTGGATCAATGTGGTTTAGGAAAAGAACACATGCAATGTCATCATGAGGTTCAATGTGGTTTAGTAAAATAACACATGCAATGATTCTAGGGACTCCATGTGTCAAACCATGGTCACAAAGACCAAAAGAAATTAACAAAGTAGCTTCCGAATTGCATGTTGCACCGGTGGAAGAAGTTGCCTCATAGAATCCACTGGAGTGTGTGTGGTCATGTGGATCAAAGTGGTTTAGGAAAAGAACACATGCAATAACTCTAGGGACTCCATGTGTCAAATCATGCTCAAAGAGATGAAAAACACTTAGGAAAGCTGCTTCCACATTGCATGTTCCACTAGTGTCGCACAAGTTGCATCACAGAATCCACTAGAGTGTGTGTAGTCATGTGGATCAATGTGGTTTAGGAAAACAATACATGAAGTGTGGTCATCTGCATCAATGTGGTTTAGGAAAAGAACACATGCAATGACTCTAGGGACTCCAGGTGTCAAACCATGGTCACAGAGATGATAAACACTTAGGAAAGCAAAGAACTATATTGCATGTTGCACCATTGTGGCAAAAGTTGCATCACATAATCCATTGGAGTGTGTGTGGTCATGTGGATCAATGTGGTTTAGGAAAAGAACACATTCAATGTGGTCATGTGGATCAATGTGGTTTAGGAAAAGAACACATTCAATGTGGTCATGTGGATAAATGTGGTTTAGTAAAAGAACACATGCAATGACTCTAGGGACTCCATGTGTCAAATCATGGTCACACAACGAAAAACACTTAGGAAAGCAGCTTCCATATTGCATGTTACACCAGTGTGGCAGAATTTGCATCATAGAATCCACTGGAGTGTGTGTGGTCATGTGGATCAATGTGGTTTAGGAAAAGAACACATGCAATGTCATCCTGAGGATCAATGTGGTTTAGGAAAAGAACACATGCAATGGCTCTAGGGACTCCATGTGTCAAACCATGGTCACAGAGACCTAAAACACTTAGGAAAGTAGCTTCCACATTGCATGTTGCACCAATGTGGAAGAAATTGCATGACAGAATCCACTAGAGTGTGTGTGGTCATGTGGATCAAAGTGGTTTACGAAAAGAACACATGCAATGTGGTCATGTGGATCAATATTGTTTAGGCAAAGAACACAAGCAATGACTCTAGGGACTCCATGTGTCAAACCATGGTCACACAGACCAATAACACTTAGGAAAGCAGCTTCCACATTGGATGTTACACCAGTGAGTCAAGTTGCATCATAGAATCCACTGAAGTGTGTGTAGTCATGTGGATCAATGTGGTTTAGGAAAAGAACACATGCAATGTCATCATGAGGTTCAATGTGGTTTAGGAAAATAACACATGCAATGATTCTAGGGACTCCATGTGTCAAACCATGGTCACAAAGACCAAAAACAATTAACAAAGTAGCTTCCGAATTGCATGGTGCACCAGTGTGGAAGAAGTTGCCTCATAGAATCCACTGGAGTGTGTGTGGTCATGTGGATCAAAGTGGTTTAGGAAAAGAACACATGCAATAACTCTAGGGACTCCATGTGTCAAATCATGCTCAAAGAGATGAAAAACACTTAGGAAAGCTGCTTCCACATTGCATGTTCCACTAGTGTCGCACAAGTTGCATCACAGAATCCACTAGAGTGTGTGTAGTCATGTGGATCAATGTGGTTTAGGAAAACAATACATGAAGTGTGGTCATCTGCATCAATGTGGTTTAGGAAAAGAACACATGCAATGACTCTAGGGACTCCATGTGTCAAACCATGGTCACAGAGACGATAAACACTTAGGAAAGCAGTAACCATATTGCATGTTGCACCATTGTGGCAAAAGTTGCATCACATAATCCATTGGAGTGTGTGTGGTCATGTGGATCAATGTGGTTTAGGAAAAGAACACATTCAATGTGGTCATGTGGATCAATGTGGTTTAGGAAAAGAACACATTCAATGTGGTCATGTGGATAAATGTGGTTTAGTAAAAGAACACATGCAATGACTCTAGGGACTCCATGTGTCAAATCATGGTCACACAACGAAAACACTTAGGAAAGCAGCATATTGCTTGTTACACCAGTGTGGCAGAAGTTGCATCATAGAATCCACTGGAGTGTGTGTGGTCATGTGGATCAATGTGGTTTAGGAAAAGAACACATGCAATGTCATCCTGAGGATCAATGTGGTTTAGGAAAAGAACACATGCAATGGCTCTAGGGACTCCATGTGTCAAACCATGGTCACAGAGACCTAAAACACTTAGGAAAGTAGCTTCCACATTGCATGTTGCACCAATGTGGAAGAACTTGCAGGACTGACTCCACTAGAGTGTGTGTGGTCATGTGGATCAAAGTGGTTTACGAAAAGAACACATGCAATGTGGTCATGTGGATCAATATTATTTAGGCAAAGAACACAAGCAATGACTCTAGGGACTCCATGTGTCAAACCATGGTCACACAGACCAATAACACTTAGGAAAGCAGCTTCCACATTGGATGTTACACCAGTGAGTCAGAAGTTGCATCATAGAATCCACTGAAGTGTGTGTAGTCATGTGGATCAATGTGGTTTAGGAAAAGAACACATGCAATGTCATCATGAGGTTCAATGTGGTTTAGGAAAATAACACATGCAATGATTCTAGGGACTCCATGTGTCAAACCATGGTCACAAAGACCAAAAACAATTAACAAAGTAGCTTCCGAATTGCATGTTGCACCAGTGTGGAAGAAGTTGCCTCATAGAATCCACTGGAGTGTGCGTGGTCATGTGGATCAAAGTGGTTTAGGAAAAGAACACATGCAATAACTCTAGGGACTCCATGTGTCAAATCATGCTCAAAGAGATGAAAAACACTTAGGAAAGCTGCTTCCACATTGCATGTTCCACTAGTGTCGCACAAGTTGCATCACAGAATCCACTAGAGTGTGTGTAGTCATGTGGATCAATGTGGTTTAGGAAAACAATACATGAAGTGTGGTCATCTGCATCAATGTGGTTTAGGAAAAGAACACATGCAATGACTCTAGGGACTCCAGGTGTAAAACCATGGTCACAGAGACGATAAACACTTAGGAAAGCAGTAACCATATTGCATGTTGCACCATTGTGGCAAAAGTTGCATCACATAATCCATTGGAGTGTGTGTGGTCATGTGGATCAATGTCGTTTAGGAAAAGAACACATTCAATGTGGTCATGTGGATCAATGTGGTTTAGGAAAAGAACACATTCAATGTGGTCATGTGGATAAATGTGGTTTAGTAAAAGAACACATGCAATGACTCTAGGGACTCCATGTGTCAAATCATGGTCACAGAGACGAAAAACACTTAGGAAAGTAGCTTCCATATTGCATCGTGCACCAGTGTGGCAGAAGTTGCATCACAGAATCCACTAGAGTGTGTGGTCATGTGGATAAATGTCATTTAGGAAAACAACACATGTAGTGTGGTCATGTGGATAAATTTGGTTTTGTAAAAGAACACATTCAATGACTCTAGGGACTCCATGTGTCAAACCATGGTCATAGAGACCAAAAGCACTTAGCAAAGTACCTTGCACATTGCATGTTGCACTAGTGTGGCAGAAGTTGCATCACAGAATCCAATGGAGTGTGTGTGGTCATGTGGATCAATGTGGTTTAGGCAAATAACACATACAACCAACTCTAATGTTTCAATATGGTTTAGGAAAAGAGCACATGCAATGACTCTAGGGACTCCATGTGTCAAACCATGGTCTCACAGACCAAAAACACTTAGGAAAGCATCTGACACATTGCATGTTGCACCAGTGTGGCAGAAGTTGCATCACATAATCCAATGGAGTTCGTGTGGTCATGTGGATCAATGTGGTTTAGGGTAATAACACATAAAACTAACTCTAGTGTTTTCAATATGGTTAAAAGAACACATGCAATGACTCTAGGGACTCCATGTGTCAAACCATGGTCACACAGACCAAAAACACTTAGGAAAGCAGCTTCCACATTGCATGTTACACCAGTGTTGCAGAAGTTGCATCATCGAATCCACTGGAGTGTGTGTGCTCATGTGGATCAATGTGGTTTAGGAAAAGAACACATGCAGTGTGGTCATGTGGATAAATGTAGTTTAGGAAAAGAACACATGCAATGACTCTAGGGACTCCATGTGTCAAACCATGGTCACAGAGACCAAAAACACTTAGGAAAGTAGCTTCCACATTGCATGTTGCACCAGTGTGGCAGAATCTGCATCACACAATCCACTAGAGTGTGTGTGGTCATGTGGATCAAAGTAGCTTAGGAAAAGAACACATGCAATGTGGTCATGTGCATCAATGTGGTTTAGGAAAAGAACACATGCAAGGAGTCTAGGGACTCCATGTGTCAAACCATGGTCACAGAGACGATAAAGACTTAGGAAAGCAGTATCCACATTGCATGTTCCACCAGTGTGGTAGAAGTTGCATCACATAATCCACTGGAGTGTCTGTAGTCATGTGGATCAATGTGGTTTAGGAAAAGAACACATGCAATGTGGTCCTGTGGATCAATGTGGTTTAGGAAAAGAACACATGCAATGACTCTAGGGACTCCATGTGTCAAACCATAGTCATAGACACAAAAAACACTTAGGAAAGCAGCTTCCATATTGCGTGTTGCACTAGTGTGGCAGAAGTTGCATCACATAATCCACTGGAGTGTGTGTGGTCATGTGGATCAATGTGGTTTAGGAAAAGAACACATTCAATGTGGTCATGTGGATCAATGTGGTTTAGGAAAAGAACACATTCAATGTGGTCATGTGGATAAATGTGGTTTAGGAAAAGAACACATGCAATGACTCTAGGGACTCCATGTGTCAAACCATGGTCACATAGACGAAAAACACTTAGGAAAGCAGCTTCCATATTGCATGGTGCACCAGTGTGGCAGAAGTTGCATCACAGAATCCACTAGAGTGTGTGGTCATGTGGATCAATGTGGTTTAGGAAAACAACACATGTAGTGTGGTCATGTGGTTTAGAAAAGAACACATTCAATGACTCTAGGGACTCCATGTGTCAAACCATGGTCATAGAGACCAAAAGCACTTAGCAAAGTAGCTTCCACATTGCATGTTGCACTAGTGTGGCAGAAGTTGCATCACATAATCCAATGGAGTGTGTGTGGTCATGTGGATCAATGTGGTTTAGGCAAATAACACATATAACCAACTCTAGTGTTTCAATATGGTTTAGGAAAAGAGCACATGCAATGACTCTAGGGACTCCATGTGTCAAACCATGGACACACAGACCAAAAACACTTAGGAAAGCAGCTTACACATTGCATGTTGCACCAGTGTGGCAGAAGTTGCATCACATAATCCAATGGAGTTCGTGTGGTCATGTGGATCAATGTGGTTTATGGTAATAACACATAAAACTAACTCTAGTGTTTTCAATATGGTTTAGGGAAAGAACACATGCAATGACTCTAGGGACTCCATGTGTCAAACCATGGTCACACAAACCAAAAACACTTAGGAAAGGAGCTTCCACATTGCATGTTACACCAGTGTGGCAGAAGTTGCATCATAGAATCCACTGGAGTATGTGTGTTCATGTGGATCAATGTGGTTTATGGTAATAACACATAAAACTAACTCTAGTGTTTTCAATATGGTTTAGGGAAATAACACATGCAATGACTCTAGGGACTCCATGTGTCAAACCATGGTCACACAGACCAAAAACACTTAGGAAAGGAGCTTCCACATTGCATGTTACACCAGTGTGGCAGAAGTTGCATCATAGAATCCACTGGAGTATGTGTGTTCATGTGGATCAATGTGGTTTAGGAAAAGAACACATGCAATGTCATCCTGAGGATCAATGTGGTTTAGGAAAAGAACACATGCAATGTCTTCCTGAGGATCAATGTGGTTTAGGAGACCTGCAGGACTATTGCCAAATGTGACATCTGTCAAAGAGTCAAAGTAGAGCATCAGAGACCTGTAGGACTATTGCAACCATTGCAGATTCCGGAATGGAAATGGGATTCCGTCGGAATGAACTTTATCACCGGTTAGCTACTTATAGTAGGGGAAATGACTCAATCTCGGTCATAGTTGATAGACTGTCCAAGGTAGCCCACTTCATACCTGTCAAGACAACCTACCAGAGTGCAAAACTAGCAGAGCTGTACATTGCTAGCATTGTTAGTCTGCATGGAACCCCCAAGACCATTGTATCAGATCGAGGAACCCAGTTTACTTCAAGATTTTGGCAGAAGGTTCAGGAAGGTTTAGGAACCAAGTTGAACTTCCGCACCGCGTATCACCCGCAAACAGATGGACAAACTGAGAGAGTCAACCAGATCCTAGAGGATATGCTTAGAGCTTGTGTGTTGGAATACGGATCAAAATGGGAAGACTGCCTGCCTTTCGCAGAATTCTCATATAACAACAGTTATCAGGCTAGTTTGCAGATGGCACCATTTGAATTCCTATACAGAAGAAAGTGTCGTACCCCTTTTAATTGGTCGCAAGTAGGAGAGAGTCAGATCTTTGGACCCGACATTCTCCGAGAAGCAGAAGAGAAAGTTCACAAAGTCCATGAGCACCTCAATACCGCCCAATCCAGACACAAGAGCTATGCTGACAAAAGAAGGAGAGACCTGACTTTCAATGTCGGAGATTTCGTATATCTCAAGGTTTCATCATTGAAGGGAACTCAACGCTTTAGTCTGAAGGGAAAGTTAGCTCCCAGATATATCGGACCTTTCAAGATTCAGAACCACCGAGGAGAAGTATCGTATCAACTGGAACTGCCTGAAGAGATGTCAGCCATCCACAATGTGTTCCATATCTCGTTACTTCGCAAATGCCTAGAAGTGCCTGAGAAGACTGAAGTTTTCAAGAACATCGATCACAGAGCTGTGGAAATCAACAATGACCTGACCTATCGGGAAGTACCCATCCGTATCTTAGAATAAGCCTACAGAACCACCAGGACTAGGGGTATCAAGTTTCTCAAGATTCAGTGGAGCAACCATACCGAGGAGGAAGCCACTTGGGAACGCGAGATTTACATTAGGACAGAGTTCCCAGATCTCTTTAGTTCCTAGTTTTCTTTGTTAATCTCGGGACGAGATTTTGTTTAAGGAGGGAAGGTTTGTAACATCCCAAAACTTTAATCCAAGCTTATCAAGATCAAATCATCCGTAAATAGGGTTAACAAAAACTTTTCCAAATTTAAAATGAAAGCATTGATATATGTGTGCATTTAAAATAGGAGTTGTTTGAATTGCCATGATTGATTGATCCAATGCTTATAAAATGTTTCTTAGGTGATTTAAACATCATCTACATCTTTCCCAAACTTTTCTTAAAGAAAATCAAATCAAAAAGAATTAAAATGAAGGAATGGTCATTTTGGCAAATTTAACTCTCATGCCTACTTTGGCTATTCCTAGTACTCAATTCTTAACAGAAACAATTCTTGACCTTTGCACCCCTTGCTAGTATACATAATGAGGTACCAAGGCCCACCTTCTGATCTGCTAAAAACATTCTGTTAGCTATTTTAAAGGACAGTTTAAAAATGAATCTAATGCATAGGTATAGATCACCCCTATTTCAAAAACCATCTATTTGAGCTCCATTTTCAAAACCCTTGCAACCAGAGACTACCTATCACTAGTGGAGATCACTCAAAAAATTTGAAATCAAAATTCAAAACTTTTTCTCTTGCGGCCATTTCATCAAACACTTGGCAGGCTTAATTTCACCTCTAATCCTAGCTCACTATTCTGCACAGGGTTTTGCCCCCATTTGATCTCCATTTAACCTCTCTGTCCCCTCTTGGTCTAACCATGCCCTTAGCACCCCTGTCCCTTGTCCCTAACCCCCAGGCCAGGCCAAACCGAGGACATGCTCGCCGGCCAAACCTTGCCCCGCTGCAGCAGACCACTCCCCTTCCCTCGCCATGTCTAGGAGGTAGCCAACACCTCACCGCCTCTCTCTGTCCCTTGCCCGAGCCAAGTGCTGCCGTGGACCACCGAGGAGAGCCCGCGCCCAGTGCCACCGCACCATGCCGATGCCGCCCCCAGAGCATGCCTTGTCCCCGTGTGCACAAGCCGCCGATCGACCGCAGCCCGCGCCCGCCGCTCCGCCTCGACCTGGAGAACACCCCAGACATCCCCGTTCGCTGCCCAAAGCCCCGCAGCCACCGCTCTCCGTGGACACCGCCGCCTCTGCCTCTCAGAGCGCCACCTCGCCCCGACCGCGTGCCACCGCCCCTACGGCCGCATTTAAGTCCTAGAGCACCGCCAGGGAACCGCCCATCGATCGCCATCCCCCGCGATGTCGCTAGCTCGCCGTAGCCATGTCGCCACCGTCGACCGCCCATCCAGCTCGGTCTCACCGTCGGGCCTATAAAAGGAGCCCTCCCCAGCCATTCTTCTCCACACCATTCCACTCCCCTCACCTCTCTGAACCTCACCCACCTCTCGCCCGAGCAAGTGGAGCAGCAGCTCGCCGGAATTGGAGCCAGAGCCGCCGCCTCTGGAGGAGAAGGGTGCCGTTGAATTCGACCACCCCAAGCTCAGCCGCGACCACGCCTCGCCTCGCCTCGTCTTCTAATTCGTTTGCCCGCCTCGCCGACCCCGCTGGAGCCCTGGTAGGCCCCCTAGTAGACCCCCACCAAGCCGCTAGGGTTCGAGCTCGCCGGCGACCCGCTCATCGTCGACGACGACTCTCAGCCGTTGATCACGCTTCTAATCGCACGGCCCATAGCACGCGTACCGTTTCACGTGTTAAGTGCCGATGACAAGCGGGAACCCCTTGTCAGCTGAGCCCCACGCCGCGGAGTGCCACTGGGCCGGCCCATTTCTTTTCCTGCGCTAGCCAATAGATTCAAATCTAGTTTTTCCTTTTTAGTTAAATCTAGTTTCTGTTCCCTATTTCAAAATTCAATTCAGAGAGTTTTGGAAATCCCAATTGCATGAAACCAATTTTGTCTGAAAGGTATTAAAATGGTGTATCCAAGCCCGTTGGATTTAATTCCATTAGAGTTATAGATCTCTCCTAATAAAAATAAGAAGACAGAAGCTTTTGCAACTTGCAACATTTTTATAAAATCAACCAAGTTAGCTTTTGAGTTGATTCCAACTCTCAAAAATCACATTTCATCATATATATCTAAATATGTAATAATATTAAGGTTTACATGCAGTGACTTTGGACTAGTACCAAAATAATGCTATATAGGCATTTCTAGTCACTTTAAATCATTAAATAATAAACTTAAACTAAAGTAATATTGATCCAACCCTTAAATCTCATTCCCACATGTTAGAATATGTGGTGATGACATGTGTCAACATGATCCCATATTTTAAGTGGTGAATATTAAACCTTAGTTAATTTTTCAATGAGTAGAAATTACTTTTCTAAAATGAAAAGGTTGAAACTATTGAATTAAACTTGTGATGCTTGTGATGATAATAGATCATCAATTGTGTGTTTTAGAATGCTACTTAGCCTAGTTAAGTATTGTTTGGTGATTGTCTACTCCCTATGTATTTATAGACGCAAGTACCAACCAAGCTTTCGAGGAGGAGGAGTTCTACCAAGAAGAAGAAGAAGAAGAAAACTTCAACCACTGCACCAACCAAGGCAAGCTATTAGTGGCAAGCTAAACCTTGCAAAACATACTTTAGCAAGCTATTATTAGCAAGCTAGAATAAAACTAGATGGTTTAGCAAAGATGCCTTAAGCATGCTTTGATCACACCCCTTTAACTATTAGTACCCCAAGTCTATCGACAAGTTTTACCTCCCTTAGTTTACACAAAGTTCTTTACTTAAATTTTGAAGGTAGCATAAAGAGTATAAAACTTGACCTACTTAGAAACCTTTAGATGTCATTCTATGGCATGAGATTGATCCCATCTTTCCACCTTAGTGAACACTCTTAACTTAGTATTTTAGAATAGATCAAAACGTGAGTCACTTTAGATGGGAACACTTGGTGAAAATGAATTGTGAAAACCTTAGAATGATGAGTCATTCTATTGAGATGTTTTGACATGTGTTGAGAGACACAACTGGTTTGTGATCATGAAAATGATGAGGCATGAGCCTTACCCCTTTTATAAAACTGATGGTTGGATTTGGATGCGATACCATTCCAAATTTACCGTACAACCACATTACCTGAATTGGGTAAGGCTTAGCTGGAAATTTATATGCATTAGTATTAGTTCCCTCACGGGAGAGGTTCGAGATGAGGCTACCTCTCAATGTTGTCCACCTATGTAGTGCCCAAGATGACTGATGGTCATGGTTGGGAGGCCATGCTCATAGGAGAGGTGCTTATACTAGGGTGTGTAAAGGGAAGGTTATGTTTGATTATCTGCATACTAAGTATGATTATTCAGGGTTATCCCTGACAGATGTATCGAATCTTGTGGTGAAAGTGTACCACCTCTGCAGAGTGTCAAACTATTAGAATAGCCGCGTCCGCGATTATGGACAGTTGGAATGGCCATACTGTTTCGTTGTCAGATGTTTTCTAAATAACTTGAAATGAAGGATGAACTTTGACTTGACCACAACAGGGTTGTGTTGATGATAATAGCTTCCCAACTTAGTGATTCTAGAACTTTACTTTATCTTTCTTTGCTTCTGAACTCAGCTTAGGTTTCAAACTTAATTTGATAGTTAAACTTAGATTTAGTACTTTGACTTAGATTTATACTCCTTGCTAGTAGTAGTTTGCGAGTACTTAAAGAGTACTCATGGCTTTTGTCCATGGCTATTATCATGGCCAGACTATGAAGGAGATTATCAAGATGATGGTCAGCAGGACGGCTATGATAACTAGGACTATCAGCCTTCGTCAGCATTGCCTGTGCCCCTGAAGATGGACCCCACCGCTACACTATCGCTTATTTCCGCTGCTTGTTGTATTAAAGACTGGATCATGAGATCCTTATTTGTGTAAAACCTTATGTATGGTTTGTAATGGATGATGTACTGTGATATCCAAGCCGTTATGTCTCGCAAAAATGGTAATCCTAGGATTGCGAGGTATGGCATAACGGGCATCTGGGATTAAAAATCCGGGTGTTGACAAGTTGGTATCAGAGCCATCCTGATCATAGGAGACCCTAGTTAGAATGGACGTCCAAACCAAAAACTTAGTTTCAAAACCAAAGTGAGTATTTATGAAAAACTATTTCCTCTCTTACCCTTGTGAACTCATTCTTTCTCAAAAATGCATGTTCCTCAAAATTCTTACATTACTACTTAAAATTTGACACACTTGATCACTTCACTAACTTCCTCATCCTTAATTCTTGTAGATGGAGACTCAATTAAGCAAGTTTTACTAGTTGGGAAACGGAGGTCAGCTGATCTTCGAGAGGGATTTGGATTCATTTCGAGATTCTTGGACGCCCACATCCGAGTTTCTTGAGCTCAACTTCCGGGACCCCTGTGACGAGACCTACAATGGCTAGTCACCGCGGATCTTCGAGGAAGCATCGAAGCACCAACTTCCGGGAGAATTCAGTTCTCCGTGAGAGAGAACAACTGGCTAGATGGATTAGCCAGGGCAATGCATGAAGCTCTCGCACGTCTATGTGCCCTCAGCGTCAACAAGATTCAAGGAACCCATTTTGCCCACTATGCAAGACGTGACTTCATGGAATGCCGATGGCGATGCCAAGTCACCCAGAATTGAGGCGTCAAGTGGAGAACCTTGACTTCTTGCTTCATGACAGACAACAGGAACTGGACAATGCCAGAGAGTTAGCCAACCAAAACCATGCCATTGCCGACCAGAAGGCCCAGACTTTCGCACTGCTCGTCCAAGATCGTCAGTCTCTTTGTCGCCAGTGTGCAAAGAAGGATCGCACCATCGCCCGTCTTTGCAAGAAGGTGGCCGACCTCGAGAAGACCGTCAAGGAGCAGGAAGCTCAGCTTGCCGCCAAGGAAGAAGATGATGAGGGTGAAGACATCCAGGGAGATATGGATTCTTCCCTCAGCAACGATGATGACTTTCTAGAAGAGGATGTTGTGGACTTCTACACTGATGATGAAGACTCCGACTTCATTGATGATGAGTAGAGGCACTAGAGCACTATCGTAGCATGAGATGTATCATCTCATTGTATCGTAGTTTGCACAATGGTTCTTCAAACCATTTGTTTTCCCCTTTTGCTTGTTGTGGTGTGTGTTGTATCGTGTGCTTCCTTGCATGAATGAGAAAGAAGTTAGTTGAAAAACCTGAGTCTAACTAAATGTTTTAGCTTTGAAAACCCAAAACCATGAACCTTAGAATTTCCCTCTTACCCCTATATCTATTTCAATCTTCAGATGACTCGTGGAAACCAAGGAGGGAGCAGCTCGTCGCAAGACCCAATGCTGCAGATATTGCAGAATATGATCGCGGACCGTGAAGCAAGCTGGGCCGAGCGTCAAGCCAACTTAGCAACATTGCAGCAGATCGCCCAAATGGCTCTCAACAACCAAGGACATGGAAATCAGGATCACCATGGATCTAAACTCAAAAACTTCCAGAACACCAAGCCCCCAATCTTCAACCAATCTGAAAACCCATTAGATGCTGATGACTGGTTACATACCATGGAAAACAACCTCGAAGTTGCAGGAGTGGATGCAAATGAGAAAGTTCTCTTCGCCACCCACTATCTGGCGGGAGATGTAAGAGCTTGGTGGAATAGCATCTGCAATATGAACCATGGCCAGGTGATGACCTAGGAAGCATTCAAGGTCAAGTTGAGTCGCACCCACGTGCCGCAAGGTCTTGTCAACAGGATGAGAGATGAATTCCGCGAATTGAAGCAAGGAAGAATGACTGTGGTGGAGTACCGTGACAAATTCTTGTCACTTGCCAGATATGCACCGGATGAAATCAACACGGAGGCCAAGAAGAAAGAGAGATTCTTAAATGGACTGCATGATGAGATGCAGACTGTCCTCGTCAACATCCGTTTCCAGGATCTCAAAGAGGTAGTCGACTCTGCCATTCAGATGGAAGGGAAGATTATCCAGGCAAACGACAACTGCAAGCGCCGTATGATGCAGCAGTCTGGATCTAGTAGTCACCAGAAGTACCGTCCTAACCCTTTGCCAGGATATGCACCAAGGAACAACTGACCCCCAAATTCTCGCCCAAGCTACCCCAACCGTAGCGGAGGAAATGTGAAGTCCGGAGGAAACAATCACAACTCCGGCAATGCCAACAACTTCAACCGTGCCCCTCCCAAGAGCAACAACAACAACAACAACATTGCACCCAGAACTGGCAGCAATGTTGTACCTGTCGCAGTCAAGGACAAGTCCCAGATCACTTGTTTCGAGTGTGGAGTGAAGGGTCACTACTCCAATGAGTGTCCCAAGAAGACTGCCGCCAATGCCCCTGTGAATGCCCCAGCTCAGCAGCAGTGTCGTGTTCAACCAGGAAGGAGATTTGCCCCAGGGAACCCGCACAACCGCAACGGTCGTCTCTTCCACATGAACGCAGAAGAAGCCCAGGAAGCGCCAGATGTAGTGCTGGGTATGTTTTCTGTCAACTCAGTTTTAGCAAGAGTATTGTTTGATTCTGGAGCATCGCATTCATTTGTCACCGAAGAATTTGTATGCACTAGTAAGATTCGCCCAACCAACCTGAAGCATGTCATGATAGTTCAAATATCCGGTTCAACAACAAAAGCTAGAAAAATTTGCAAAGTTGTACCTATCAGAATACATGGGATAGATTTTTATGCCAACCTAATTGTACTTGGAACCAAAGGTTTGGAAGTAGTACTAGGTATGGACTGGATGTCAAGGCATAAAGGACTGATAGATTATGCTAAGAAAGCCATCACCATGACCAGTAGTTCTGGAGTAACAGTAGAGTATATCTCTGTAACCTTACCCCGTCAATTCAAGTGCAACAAAAGTGTAGCCCTGCCTACCATTGACCAAGTCAGAGTAGTCTGTGAATACCTCGACGTATTCCCAGATGAATTGCCAGGTATGCCCCCGGATAGGGATATTGAGTTCATTATCGAACTAATCCCCGGAACCGGACCTATAGCCCAGAGACCCTATACCATGAACCCCTCAGAGTTGGTAGAACTGAAGAAGCAGTTGGATGCCATGTTAGCAACAAGTTTGATTCAACCAAGTGCATCACCATGGAGATCCCCAGTGTTATTCGTCAACAAGAAAGATGGAGGCAACCGTCTGTGTACAGATTACAGAAAGTTGAATGACGTCACCATCAAGAACAAGTACCCCTTGCCAAGGATAGAGGATCTATTTGATCAGTTGCCTGGAGCTCAGGTATTCTCAAAGATTGATCTTAGGACTGGTTATCACCAACTTAAGATTTGTGCAACGGATATTCCGAAGACCGCCTTTACTACTCGCTATGGTTTATACGAGTATACGGTTATGTCTTTTGGATTAACCAATGCCCCTTCTTATTTCATGAATCTCATGAATAAGATCTTTATGAATTTCCTAGATAAGTTTGTAGTTATGTTTATCGACGACATCCTTATCTACTCCAAGTCAGAAGAAGAGCATGAGAAACATTTGAGAATCATCCTAGAAACCCTGAGAGAGCATCGGTTATATGCCAAGTTCAGCAAGTGTGAGTTTTGGCTGAAAGAAGTAGGATTCCTAGGACATATTGTGTCTGTCGGAGGAGTCTCTGTTGATCCCACCAAGATCAAAGATGTCGAAGAATGGGAAGCCCCAACAAATCAAACCCAAGTTCATTCATTTCTCGGATTAGCGGGATATTACCGCAAGTTCGTAGAAGGATTCTCGAGCATAGCCCGATCAATGACCCAATTGTTGAAGAAGGACAAGAAGTTTGAATGGACCGACAAGTGTGAAGCTAGTTTCCAGGAGCTGAAGAAGAGATTGATATCAGCCCCAATTTTGATCATGCCAGACATCAAGAAGCCGTTTGATGTGTATTGTGATGCATCCAAGATTGGCCTAGGATGTGTATTGATGCAAGAAGGTAAAGTCATCACGTATCTGTCTTGACAACTGGAGCAGCATGAGCAGAACTATCCGACACATGATCTTGAGCTAGCAGCCGTGGTTCTAGCATTGAAGACATGGCGTCATTATTTGATGGGTAATCGTTGTGAGATTTACTCAGATCATAAGAGCTTGAAGTATATCTTCACCCAGAAGGAGCTGAATATGAGGCAAAGAAGATGGATAGAGTTAATCAAGGATTGTGACCTTGACATTCACTATCACCCCGGCAAAGCCAATGTGGTAGCGGATGCTCTTAGCAGATTGCCGTGTAGGCTTAACACCATGATCAAAGAGAAGCAACCAAGTTTGTATGAGGAGTTGGAGCAGTTCAGGACTGAGTTAGTTAGCAAAGGATTCCTAGCTAGCATTGAACTTCAACCCACTTTGATTAGCCAAATCAAGGAAGCCCAAAAGGGAAATGAAAGTATCGACGGAATCAAACATCATATTGGTACAGGCAAAGTACCTGGATTCACCGAAGACGAAGAAGGTGTACTGTGGTACAAAGAACGTATCTGTGTGCCGGCAGATTCGGAGCTGTAGGAGGTTATCATGAAGGAAGCTCATGATACTCTTTATTCTATCCACCCCGGAGGAACAAAGATGTATCAGGATTTGAAAGAGCAATTTTGGTGGCACAAGATGAAGAGAGAGATCGGAAGCTACATCGCCAAATGTGACATCTGTCAAAGAGTCAAAGCAGAGCATCAGAGACCTACAGGACTGTTGCAACCATTGCAGGTTCCGGAATGGAAATGGGATTCCGTCGGAATGGACTTTATCATCAGTTTACCTACTTCTAGTAGGGGAAATGACTCAATCTAGGTCATAGTTGATAGACTGTCCAAGGTAGCCCACTTCATACCTGTCAAGACAACCTACCAGAGTGCAAAACTAGCAGAGCTGTACATTGCTAGAATTGTTAGTCTGCATGGAACCCCCAAGACCATCGTATAAGATCGAGGAACCCAGTTTACTTCAAGATTTTGGCAGAAGGTTCAGGAAGGTTTAGGAACCAAGTTGAACTTCAGCACCGCGTATCACCCGCAAACAGATGGACAAACTGAGAGAGTCAACCAGATCCTAGAGGATATGCTTAGAGCTTGTGTGTTGGAATACGGATCAAAATGGGAAGACTGCCTGCCTTTCGCAGAATTCTCATATAACAACAGTTATCAGGCTAGTTTGCAGATGGCACCATGATCTTTGGACCCGACATTCTCTGAGAAGCAAAAGAGAAAGTTCACAAAGTCCATGAGCACCTCAAGACCGCCCAATCCAGACAGAAGAGCTATGCTGACAAGAGAAGGAGAGACCTGACTTTCAATGTCGGAGATTTCGTATATCTCAAGGTTTCACCATTGAAGGGAACTCAACGCTTTAGTCTGAAGGGAAAGTTAGCTCCCAGATATATATCAGACCTTTCAAGATTCTGAACCGCCGAGGAGAAGTATTGTATCAACTGGAACTGCCTGAAGAGATGTCAGCCATCCACAATGTGTTCCATATCTCGTTACTTCGCAAATGCCTAGAAGTGCCTGAGAAGACTGAAGTTTTCAAGAACATCGATCAGAGAGCTGTGGAAATCAACAATGACCTGACCTATCGGGAAGTACCCATCCGTATCTTAGAAGAAGCCTACAGAACCACCAGGACCAGGGGTATCAAGTTTCTCAAGATTCAGTGGAGCAACCATACCGAAGAGGAAGCCACTTGGGAACGCGAAGATTACATTAGGACAGAGTTCCCAGATATCTTTAGTTCCTTGTTTTCTTTGTAAATCTCGGGACGAGATTTTGTTTAAGGGGGGAAGGTTTATGACATCCCAAAACTTTAGTCCAAGCTTATCAAGATCAAATCATCCAAAAATAGGGTTAACAAAAACTTTTCCAAATTTAAAATGAAAACATTCATATATGTGTGCATTTAAAATAGGAGTTGTTTGAATTGCCATGATTGATTGATCCAAGGCTTATAAAATGTTTCTTAGGTGATTTAAACATCATCTACATCTTTCCCAAACTTTTCTTAAAGAAAATCAAATCAAAAAGAATTAAAATGAAGGAATGGTCATTTTGGCAAATTTAACTCTCATGCCTACTTTGGCTATTCCTAGTACTCAATTCTTAACAGAAACAATTCTTGACCTTTGCACCCCTTGCTAGTACACATAATGAGGTACCAAGGCCCACCTTTTGATCTGCTAAAAACATTCTGTTAGCTATATTAAAAGACAGTTTAAAATTGAATCTAATGCATATGTATAGATCACCCCTATTTCAAAAACCATCTATTTGAGCTCCATTTTCAAAACCCTTGCAACCAGAGACTACCTATCACTAGTGGAGATCACTCAAAAAATTTGAACTCAAAATTCAAAACTTTTTCTCTTGCGGCCATTTCATCAAACATTTGGCAGGCTTAATCTCACCTCTAATCCTATCTCACTATTCTGCACAGGGTTTTGCCCCCATTTGATCTCCATTTAACCTCTCTGTACCCTCTTGGTCTAACCATGCCCTTAACACCCTTGTCCCTTGTCCCTATCCCCCAGGCCAGGCCAAACCAAGGACATGCTCGCTGACCAAACCTTGCCCCGCTGCAGCAGACCACTCCCCCTTCCCTCGCCATGTCTAGGAGGTAGCCAACACCTCACCGCCCCTCCCTGTCCCTTGCCCGAGCCAAGTGCTATCGTGGACCACCGAGGAGAGCCCGCGCCCAGTGCCACCGCACCATGCCGATGCCGCCCCTAGAGCGCGCCTTGTCCCCGCGTGCACAAGCCGCCGCTCGACCCCAGCCCGCGCCCGCCGCTCCGCCTCGACCTGGAGAACACCCCAGACATCCCCGTTCGCTGCCCAAAGCCCCCCAGCCACCGCTCGCCGTGGACACCGCCGCCTCTGCCTCTCAGAGCGCCACCTCGCCCGACCGCGTGCCACCGCCCCTACGGCCGCATTTAAGTCCTAGAGCACCGCCAGGGAACCGCCCATCGATCGCCATCCCCCGCCATACCGCTAGCTCGCTGTAGCCATGTCGCCACCATCGACCGCCCATCCCGCTCGGTCTCACCGTCGGGCCTATAAAAGGAGCCCTCCCCAACCATTCTCCTCCACACCATTCCACTCCACTCACCTCTCTGAACATCACCCACCTCTCACCGGAGCAAGTGGAGCAGCAGCTCGCTGGAATTGGAGCCGGAGCCGCCGCCTCTGGAGGAGAAGGGTGCTGTTGATTTTGACCACCCCAAGCTCAGCCGCGACCACGCCTCGCCTCTCCGTCGTCTTCCACTTTGTTCGCCCGCCACGCCGACCCTGCTGGAGCCCTGGTATGCCCCCAGTAGACCCCCACCAAGCCGCTAGGGTTTGAGCTCATCGGTGACCGGTTCGTCGTCGACGACGACTCTCAGCCGTTGATCACGCTTCCAATCGCACGGCCCACAGCGCGCGTACCGTTTCGCGTGTTAAGTGCCGCTGACAAGCGGGACCCCCCTGTCAGCTGAGCCACGTGCCGCGGAGCGCCACTGGGCCGGCCCATTTCTTTTCCCGCGCTAGCCCATAGATTCAAATCTAGTTTTTCCTTTTTAGTTAAATCTAGTTTTTGTTCCCTATTTCAAAATTCAATTCAGAGAGTTTTAGAAATCCAAATTGCATGAAACCAATTTTGTCTGAAAGGTATTAAAATGATCTATCCAAGCCCGTTGGATTTAATTCAACGAGTAGAAATTACTTTTCTAAAATGAAAAGGTTGAAACTATTGAATTAAACTTGTGATGCTTGTGATGATAGTAGATCATCAATTGTGTGTTTTAGAATGCTACTTAGCCTAGTTAAGTATTGTTTGGTGATTGTCTACTCCCTATGTATTTATAGACGCTAGTACCGACCAAGCTTTCGAGGAGGAGGAGTTCTACCAAGAAGAAGAAGAAGAAAACTGCAACCACTGCACCAACCAAGGCAAGCTATTAGTGGCAAGCTAACCCTTGCAAAACATACTTTAGCAAGCTATTGTTAGCAAGCTAGAATAAAACTAGATGGTTTAGCAAAGATGCCTTAAGCATGCTTTGATCACACCCCTTTAACTATTAGTACCCCAAGTCTTATCGACAAGTTTTACCTCCCTTAGTTTACACAAAGTTCTTTACTTAAATTTTGAAGGTAGCATAAAGAGTATAAAACTTGACCTACTTAGAAACGTTTAGATGTCATTCTATCGCATGAGATTGATCCCATCTTTCCACCTTAGTGAACACTCTTAACTTACTATTTTAGAATAGATCAAAACTTGAGTCACTTTAGATGGGAACACTTGGTGAAAATGAATTGTGAAAACCTTAGAATGATGAGTCATTCTATTGAGATGTTTTGACATGTGTTGAGAGACACAACTGGTTTATGATGATGAAAATGATGAGGCATGAGCCTTAACCCTTTTATAAAACTGATGGTTGGATTCGGATGCGATACCATTCCAAATTTACCGTACAACCACATTACCTGAATTGGGTAAGGCTTAGCTAGAAATTTACATGCATTAGTATTAGTTCCCTCACGGGAGAGGTTCGAGCTGAGGCTACCTCTCAATGTTGTCCACCTATGCAGTGCCCAAGATGACTGATGGTCTTGGTTGGGAGGCCATGCTCATAGGAGAGGTGCTTCTACTAGGGTGTGTAAAGGGAAGGTTATGTTTGATTATCTGTATACTAAGTATGATGATTCAGGGTTATCCCTGATAGATGTATCGAATCTTGTGGTGAAAGTGTACCACCTCTGCAGAGTGTCAAACTATTCGAATAGCCACGTCCGCGGTTATGGATAGTTGGAATGGCCATACTGTTTCATTGTCAGATGTTTTCTAAATAACTTGAAATGAAGGATGAACTTTGACTTGACCACAACAGGGTTGTGTTGATGATAATAGCTTCCCAACTTAGTGATTCTAGAACTTTACTTTATCTTTCTTTGCTTCTGAACTCAGCATAGGTTTCAAACTTAATTTGATAGTTAAACTTAGATTTTGTACTTTGACTTAGATTTATACTCCTTGCTAGTAGTAGTTTGCGAGTACTTAAAGAGTACTCATGGCTTTTGTCCCTGGCTATTATCATGGCCAGACTATGAAGGAGATTATCAAGATGATGGTCAGCAGGACGGCTATGATAACTAGGACTATCTGCCTTCGTCCGCATTGCCTGTGCCCCTGAAGATGGACCCCACCGCTACGCTATCGCTTATTTCCCCTGCTTGTTGTATTAAAGACTGGATCATGAGATCCTTATTTGTGTAAAACCTTATGTATGGTTTGTAATGGATGATGTATTGTGATATCCAATCCGTTATGTCTCGCAAAAATGGTAATCCTGGGATATGGCATAACGGGCATCTGGGATTAAAAATCCGGGTGTTGACAAGTTGCATCACATAATCCACTGGAGTGTGTGTGGTCATGTGGATCAATGTGGTTTAGGAAAAGAACAAATTCAATGTGGTCATGTGGATCAATGTGGTTTAGGAAAAGAACACATTCAATGTGGTCATGTGGATAAATGTGGTTTAGGAAAAGAACACATGCAATGACTCTAGGGACTCCATGTGTTAAACCATGGTCACAGAGACGAAAAACACTTAGGAAAGCAGCTTCCATATTGCATGGTGCACCAGTGTGGCAGAAGTTGCATCACAGAATCCACTAGAGTGTGTGTTCATGTGGATCAATGAGGTCTAGGAAAAGAACACATGAAGTGTGGTCATCTGCATCAATGTGGTTTAGGAAAACAACACATGCAATGACTCTAGGGATTCCATGTGTCAAAACATGGTCACAGAGACGATAAACACTTAGGAAAGCAGCATCCATATTGCATGTTGCACCAGTGTGGCAGAAGTTGCATCACATAATCCACTGGAGTGTGTGTGGTCATGTGGATCAATGTGGTTTAGGAAAAGAACACATTCAATGTGGTCATGTGGATCAATGTGGTTTAGGAAAAGAACACATTCAATGTGGTCATGTGGATAAATGTGGTTTAGGAAAAGAACACATGCAATGACTCTAGGGACTCCATGTGTTAAACCATGGTCATAGAGACGAAAAACACTTAGGAAAGCAGCTTCCATATTGCATGGTGCACCAGTGTGGCAGAAGTTGCATCACAGATTCCACTAGAGTGTGTGGTCATGTGGATCAATGTGGTTTAGGAAAACAACACATGTAGTGTGGTCATGTGGATAAATGTGGTTTAGTAAAAGAACACATTCAATGACTATGGACTCCATGTGTCAAACCATGGTCATAGAGACCAAAAGCACTTAGCAAAGTAGCTTCCACATTGCATGTTGCACTAGTGTGGCAAAAGTTGCATCACAGAATCCAATGGAGTGTGTGTGGTCATGTGGATCAATGTGGTTTAGGCAAATAACACATACAACCAACTCTAGTTTTTAATATGGTTTGGGAAAAGAGCACATGCAATGACTCTAAGGACTCCATGTGTCAAACCATGGTCACACAGACCAAAAACACTTAGGAAATCAGCTTACACATTGCATGTTGCACCAGTGTGGCAGAAGTTGCATCACATAATCCAATGGAGTTCGTGTGGTCATGTGGATCAATGTGGTTTAGGGTAATAACACATAAAACTAACTCTAGTGTTTTCAATATGGTTTAGGAAAAGAACACATGCAATGACTCTAGGGACTCCATGTGTCAAACCATGGTCACACAGACCAAAAACACTTAGGAAAGCAGCTTCCACATTGCATGTTACACCAGTGTGGCAGAAGTTGCATCATAGAATCCACTAGAGTGTGTGTGGTCATGTGGATCAATGTTGTTTAGGAAAAGAACACATGCAATGTCGTCCTCAGGATCAATGTGGTTTAGGAAAAGAACACATGCAATGACTCTAGGGACTCCATGTGTCAAACCATGGTCATAGAGACCCAAAACACTTAGGAAAGTAGCTTCCACATTGCATGTTGCACAAGTGTGGAAGAAGTTGCATGACAGAATCCACTAGAGTGTGTGTGGTCATGTGGATCAAAGTGGTTTAGGAAAATAACACATGCAATGTGGTCATGTGGATCAATATGGTTTCGGAAAAGAAGATATTCAATGACTCTAGGGACTCCATGTGTCAAACCATGGTCACATAGACCAAACACACTTAGGAAAGCAGCTTCCACATTGCATGTTACACCAGTGAGGCAGAAGTTGCATCATAGAATCCACTGGAGCGTGTGTGGTCATGTGGATCAATGTGGTTTAGGAAAAGAACACATGCAATTTCATCATGAGGATCACTGTGGTTTAGGAAAAGAACACATGCAATGACTCTAGGGACTCCATGTGTCAAACTATGGTCACAGAGACAAAAACACTTAGTAAAGTAGCTTCCACATTGCATGTTGCACTAGTGTGGAAAAAGATGCCTCACAGAATCCACTAGAGTGTGTGTGGTCATGTAGATCAAAGTGGTTTAGGAAAAGAACACATGCAATGTGGTCATGTGCATCAATGTGGTTTAGTAAAAGAACACATGCAATGACTCTAGGGACTCCATGTGTCAAATCATGGTCAAAGAGATGAAAAACACTTAGGAAAGCAGCTTCCACATTGCATGTTCCACTAGTGTCGCACAAGTTGCATCACAGAATCCACTAGAGTGTGTGTAGTCATGTGGATCAATGTGGTTTAGGAAAAGAAGACATAAAGTGTGGTCATCTGCATCAATGTGGTTTAGGAAAAGAACACAACCAATGACTCTAGGAACTCCATGTGCCAAAGCATGGTCATAGAGATGATAAACACTAGGGAAAGCAGCATCCACATTGCATGTTGCCCGAGTGTGGAAGAAGTTGCATCACAGAAACCACTGGAATGTGTGTGATCATGTGGATCAATGTGGTTTAGGAAACACATGCAATGTGGTCCTGTGGATCAATGTAGTTTAGGAAAATAACACATGCAATGACTCTAGGGACTCCATGTGTCAAACCATGGTCATAGAGACGAAAAACACTTAGGAAAGAAGCTTCCATATAGCATGTTGCACCAGTGTGGCAGAAGTTGCATCACATAATCCACTGGAGTGTGTGTGGTCATGTGGATCAATGTTGTTTAGGAAAACAACACATTCAATGTGGTCATGTGGATCAATGTGGTTTAGGAAAAGAACACATGCAATGACTCTAGGGACTCCATGTGTCAAACTATGGTCATAGAGGCGAAAAACACTTAGGAAAGCAGCTCCCATATTGCATGTTGCACTAGTGTGGCAGAAGTTGCATCACAGAATCCAATGGAGTGTGTGTGGTCATGTGGATCAATGTGGTTTAGACAAATAACACATACAACCAACTCTAGTGTTTCAATATGGTTTAGGAAAAGAGCACATGCAATGACTCTAGGGACTCCATGTGTCAAACCATGGACACATAGACCAAAAACACTTAGGAAAGCAGCTTACACATTGCATGTTGCATCAGTGTGGCAGAAGTTGCATCACATAATCCAATGGAGTTCGTGTGGTCATGTGGATCAATGTGGTTTATGGAAATAACACATAAAACTAACTCTAGTGTTTTCAATATGGTTTAGGAAAAGAACACATGCAATGACTCTAGGGACTCCATGTGTCAAACCATGGTCACACAGACCAAAAACACTTAGGAAAGCAGCTTCCTGATACGTCCATTTTGCATCACTATTCTATGTCTTAATTCACTATTATTCATTGATATATTTTGTATTGAGAGGTGATACTTATGTTATTTCATCTATTTTTGCATGGTTGATGACTTTTGGAGCATGGACCGCTGCAGTCAGGATTCTGATGGAAAAGGTGCTGTTGGGAGGCAAAATTCGCGGAGATCAGAAAATCTGGGAAAATATACGGAAAATCCTATTTTTCCAGAAGACTCAGTGACATGGGTATATCCTACAGGTACTCGAGCTTGGTATATACGGTCCAAATACATACAGTCCCACGGTGTCGCCAAGGCCCGGATGAAGGAACTCGAGTAACCTACGGACTCTCGATTGCTTGAAGAACAAGAAGAAGCTAAAGATAGAAAGATTAAAGGGAAAAACCCTAACTTGTAACCGACTCGACCTGCTACCCGAGACCTAGCCTATCTATATAAAGGCTAGGAGGGGGCAGCGAGAAGGACACATGCAACCCTAGTTTCCACAACCTTCGCCAGATTACATCTGCGCACCATTGTAACTTTCGACTCCCTCAATAATTCCACGAGCAGACAAGCAGGAGTAGGGACCTCTACGAGGCCTGAACCTGGGTAAATCCTTTGTCCCCTGTGTGCTTGTTTGCTAGCCGATAGATTTCTCCAGCGCTCCCTACTTCTCCAAAACCCAAGTCCATAACAATGGGCATTGACGAGTTAAACCCTCGTCAATTGGTGCCGTCTATGGGAATTGGGAGTGTTGATGTTGCGGCTTCTTCGGCCCCATCAACTGCGATCTACAACTCCGCAACAGCGGAGATTCGTCAGTTCTTCGGCGCCTTCGACTTCACCGTCCACCCGCCGGCCACCCGCCGCCTTCGAGTCTGTGGGCACGAATCAACTGGCGATTGGGAGCTTCCGCCCAAGTTGGTCGATGGGCACGCTCACCGCCTCGATCAGCCGACAACACCGGCGATTGCCCGCATCATGGTTCCTCCATCGATCGGCACCTCAAGAAGCTCAACGCCCGGTGGCGTATCACGTAACACGATCAGTCACGACTCCGATCTAAGCGATCTGGCCACTGAAGATGGAACCTACGGTTCTAGATCTGAAAGTTGCGGAAGCAATAGCTTCCCCAATCACTTCATGTGTGCCGTCATCAACGCAGGCGACACCTCTGCCAATCGCGGCAACGGTGATAACACCGGCAACGACACCGATCCACCCAATCGCGGCAACGGTGGTAACACCAGCAACGACACCGATCCACCCAACGCCGGCAACGGTGGCAACAGCAGTAATGGTGGCAACGAAGGAGCAGTCGAACCTCCTAGCATGATCAACGAGCAAACCGGCGAATGCGTCGTGATCAGGCTCAACGAGCAAGAGTGGGATCGGTGCCGCGAAGCCCTACGGGGTGCACCTCTACCCTTCGGGTCCCCGCAGGAACTGCTGATGGGCTACCACTGGCTCCTAAAAGAGGAATTCAAGCGCCAAAAACAAGCAATCGCGCAACTTGAGGCGCGTAAAAAGGCAGCAGATGAATCGAGCCTTCGCCGTGCTGGGCTCTCCTCCTACGGAGGATCCTCCTCAAGAGGCAACGAGTACCTCGCCAAGAAGAGGCAGTAGCGAATGGCTCACCTCACCGAACAAGAGCGCATAGAAGCCGCGAAAGTCCTCGACTTCAGCTCTATGACAGTTGACACGAGAGGCAACGTGGTTCCCAGGACGCCACAGGCTGTGGTCACAGCAGCCACCATGTACCTCCTCAACAACCAGCCGCCAGCTGGAGATCCCCGAACCACCATGCACCAATCTAAGATCGCGGGTTTGGGGTTAATCGAGGCTACCCTCGACAAGGAGCCGGTACCAGACCCAAAAAGGGCAAAGCGCTACTCCTCGCCCTCGTCCAGCGATGACAGTCATGACCTGTCTCGACGCCACCGCTCACGGCGACACGATCGCGACTACGATGCGCGTGACGACCTCACATGGCGCAAGATCAACAAGTCAAGGGCACGACGTGCTCGGTCGACTGACTCGGAAGAGGAAGATGGGGAGCTCTGTGGCGCCAGATGCTTCAACAGAGCCATTAGGCAGAAGCGAATGCCCAAAGGGTTTAAACTACCATCGGAGAACCCGAAATTCGACGGTCTACAGGACCCTAAGATCTGGCTGGAGGACCACATCTCCTCCGTCAGGCTACATGGAGGCGCCAGCATCGCCATGCAATGCTTGCAGCCATACCGCAGGCGCCGCCCGGGCATGGCTCAATAACCTCCCACGCGGATCCATTCGCAGTTGGGATGAGCTAGTCTACAGCTTCGTGCACAACTTTAAGGGCACGTACAAACGGCCTGCCTCAATCGAAGAACTGAGATGCTGCCAGCAAAGATCTGGCGAATCGCTGCGCTCTTACATCCAAAGATGGTCCATCATCAAGAACTCCGCGGAGAACATCTCGGAAGACCGCGCGATTGATGCATTCAACGGTGGTGTCCGCCGCATGGAACTCAGGGAGGATCTAGGCCGCTCAAAGCCCCAGACCATCGACCACCTGATGGAGATCGCGAATCGGTGGGCCGATGGAGAAGATTCGGTGAAGAATCGCGTTCACTCCGACGAGGAGGCAGAACTCGAACGCAGACGCGACCGCCGGGGCAAGCGTCGCATGCTCATCTACGATGATCGCGATGACGTCAACATGGTCGCAGACGGCTACGCCAATAGATGCGACGATAACCGCAACAGCGGATACCGCGACTCCGGGAAAACCACGCAAGTGTGGCAATGCCACACTCACGATGAGGCACCCGCGACCTCCATCGAGGACAAACTGTCCGGGCCATGCACGGTACACTTCTACATCGACAAGCATGATGGCAAGAGAAAGTCCAGCTACCTCCTGAAGGACTGCCGCGAGTTCCTCAAGCTACATGAGGGATTGGTTCGGATGAACCGCAACGCAGTCGAAAGAGGCTACGGAGCCGCTCCAGGCGCCGTGGCACATGGCGCACCGCCACCACCACCCGGGCCACCCCCGAACGGAGCTGCACCGGACCAGCACCACGGAGGCGAACCGTACCCACGGGCCATGGGTACCATGATGATCCAAAAGGGGCGCCCCTCCAACAGGGTGCAGAAGGCCATCACTCGCCAAGTCAACTTGGCCACGCACTCGCCACCATCCACCACTGAGTACCTCAGCGGCAGCGAGTCGTGCATTACCTTCGACAAACACGACCACCCGCCTCAAGTATCTCGCCCAGGTGATTGTCCCCTCGTACTCGAGGCACAAATTGGAGGCTTCGACATGAGTCGCGTCTTCATGGACGGCAGAAGCGGCATCAACCTCATATTCGCGAGTACCTTGCGAGCAATGAGGATCCCCCTAACCTGCTTGGAGGCATCGGACACAACGTTCCACAGCATCGTCCCAGGGAAAGGCGTATACCCCCTAGGCAAAATCAACCTCGACGTCATCTTTGGCACGCCAAAGAACTTCCGGCGCGAGCGCGTCGACTTTGAAGTCGTCGACTGGCCCTCACAATACCATTGCATCCTTGGGCGCGTCGCATTCGCCAGGTTCATGGCAGTACCCCACTACGCCTACCTGCAAATGAAAATGCCAGGTCCCAACGGCGTCATAATGATCAACAGGAACTTTGAGCAATTTGACGCTTGCGACAGGGAATTCAACAGAATCTCCCAGTCCTTCGGCATGCAGGAGGAACTCGCAAGACTGAAAGAGACGACAGACAACAGTCTGCCTCCCTTCAGTAGGCCAAGCTCACCTGATCTCTCCTTCGACTCATCCGTGCACACAAAGAAGGTGCAGGTCCATCCATCGGATCCCGCCAAGACGGTCCTCATCGCCAACTACTTGAGTCCCGCATAGGAACTCGCGCTCGTCAAATTCCTCCGTGAGCACTGGGAAATTTTTGCCTGGTGTCCTGCGGACATGCCAGGAGTTCCCAGGGAATTCGCCGAGCACGCACTCAACGTCAACCCCAACGCAAGGCCGCCAAGCAAACAATCAAAGCGACCGTCGAGCCACGAGCGCAGGCAGTCGGAATGGAGATCAACAGACTCCTCGAGGCCAAGTTCATACGCGAGATCAAGGAAAGCACTTGGCTCACCAATATGGTGCTGGTACCAAAAAAGGACACAGACATCCTACGGGTGTGTGTGGACTTCACTTCTTTGAACAAGCACTTTCCAAAAGATCACTTCCCGCTGCCACGGATCGACCAGATCATCGACTCCACCGCAGGATGCGAGCGCCTCTGCTTCCTCGGCGCCTACTCAGGCTATAATCAAATTCGAATGAAGGAGGAAGATCAGGAGAAAACAACGTTTACAATGCCCTTTGCTGTGTTCTGCTACAACACAATGCCCTTCGGGCTAAAAAACGTGGGAGCCACCTACCAGCGATGCATGCAGGCTTGCCTCAAGGAAAAACTAGGTCACAACATCCAAGTCTATGTCGACGACATAGTAATCAAGAACAAGGAGGAAGCCTCTCTAATCGACGACGCGTCGGAGTCCTCGCTACATGAACGCTTGCGAGTATCCGGGCTCTCAGACTCGAGGGCTTCCTCTTCCACATTAGAAGGGACAGTCGACTCAGACTCGTCCTCTTCCAAAGCTTCGCGAGGAATAATCCCCTCAGGGAGAGGAGGCATACAAGGCGACACCGCCCAATCCTGCATACAAACAGAACAAGTAAGCAAATAGAAAAGCAATCGTGAAAATAAGATACTGTGTAGCACAACTATACCTCAGGAGGAGGATTCGAAGCATCAAAAGGAGGAACAACTGGTTCACTTTGAAGCACATCCTTGACAGTGCACTTCGTGACCAGTCGAATCCTCTTATCCACCTCACTCGCGGACATGCCATTGGCAGACACGCGAGTGGCATCATCAGCGCCACTCCATTGAAACATGGGATGGACTCTAGCTTGGAGAGGCTGGACGCGACGGTGCAGCCAAGTTCTGATAAGAGCGCAACCTCCCTCTTCTGCGCCTATGCGACTTTCGAGGTCGCAGACACGCTAATACAGCACGTCTGTCTCCGCGAGTTCGCCAGGCATAACTACGTTCTTCCAAGAAGGCATCTTCTTGCAGGGAGTCGCCGGATCGAAGGGCGTGAGTCCAAAGTGCTCATCTTTGGCCTTCTGATCGCGGACATAGAACCATTTGTCCCTCCATCCTTGGACGGACTTGGTAAGCTTGATGTCGAAGTAGGTGGCAGATGGGTCGACGTGGATTTCGCAACCACCTACATCATAAACTAAAGAGCCAGATGCGGACTGACGCTTCAATTTAAACAAGCGCTTGAAAAGACCAAAGTGTGGCCCGATTCCGAGCCAACACTCGCAAAGGGTGATGAAGCAGGTGATGTGGAGAATCGAATTTGGGGACAACTGATGGAGCTGGAGCCTGTAGAAGCAAAGAAGACCCCTAAGAAAGGGGTGGCGAGGCAAGGAGATACCACGAATGACGAATGCGAGAAACATCACCCGAAAACCAGCGGGAGGGGCAGGAATGGTCTCACCGCTGGGGACGCGCGCATCGGCGACTGCCGCAGAAATAACTCCATCCTGGCAAAGAAGACGGAGATCCGACGCCTTGATGATGGAGGGGCGCCATGCACCATTT
Source organism: Avena insularis (assembly GCA_023614405.1). NCBI lineage: Eukaryota > Viridiplantae > Streptophyta > Magnoliopsida > Poales > Poaceae > Avena > Avena insularis. The sequence goes on along the minus strand of CM042688.1, from coordinate 317,178,016 downwards.
GTCACGCGGGTGACCGCGACCTTCTTCTTCCCGCCGGTGGCGGCGCTGGTGCCCGCAGCAGCGGAGCCACCCTTCTTCTTCGTCGTGGCAACGGTGGCCGCGGAATCAGCGGCAGCACCTCCTTTCTTCTTTCCCATTGCGCGACAGCGATGAGAGCGCAGAAAGTAGATTGGAAACGAACGGAGGTGGTCCAGCGCTGTGGAGGAGATGAGCGCAGGAAAGCAGAAGATCAGCAGCAATGGCAATGGCAGCGAGGACGAAAGAGTGCAGATGGAAAATTACCGCCGCAGTGCCGCTACTTAACCCCTGGGAGATGCAATCCAACGGCTGACAAAAACCCTATTGGATGCGTGGCACGCATCGCGTTGGACACGTGGAGAAGAGGAAGCGCGAACCGTCCCCCCACTTCTAGCATTACGCGCGGAAATCAAGGAGGCGCAGTTAAAAATAAGATTACGCACGCCCAGTCAAATCAAAGTCAGAAAGTAGGACCCACAGCTCATCACGTCCCGTCAAACTCGCTCACGCGGGCAACTGAGGTCATACAAGCGTCCGCACTGACGTCATAAAGGCTACACAGTGGAAAACTTTGACTATTTTTAGTCCTTGCTGGAGTCTTCAACTCCACCAAGCACTCGGGGGCTACTCCCATAGGGAACGCTGGCCGTGCACCCTACGACGTTTTCTTTTCTTCTCGTAGGAACATGGACAATCACAAAGCAAACCCAACCACTCGAAACACAGTTCGATTACGGACATGGGTTACTCCCATAGGGAGCGCTAGAAACAAATTCGACTGAAACAAGCAAGCAAAAGACGACAGCAGTCGCAAAAGTGTTTTAGTCCCTGCCTAAGTCTTCGACTGAAACAAGCAAGCAAAAGACGACAGCAGTCGCAAAAGTGTTTTAGTCCCTGCCTAAGTCATCGACTGAAACAAGCAAGCGAAAGACGATAGCAGTCGCAAAAGTTCTTTAGTCCCTGCCTGAGTCTTCGACTCAACCAGGCACTCGGGGGCTACTCCCATAGGGAGCGCTGGTCGCGCACCCTATGATTATTTGCACAAAAATTGTGTGTTGATAACATCCGCATTCGTAACCCTTGGCGACACCGCCTCACAAATTTTCCCTACAAAGAGACTACGTCTCCTGTGACGCCCGAATCGTCTCGGCGATGATAAAATTCGGATGCCGCGCTTACGGCGTGAAGGTAAGACCTGAATAAGGCCTGGCAACGCATTTAACTGCGCACTACCATAAATGTATCTGTGCCTATAGGCACGATAAATATGCCTTGACGGACGCGTCGAGTGCTCACACCCATATAGCTGGAATTCGACTCCTATATGACCTCCGCGGCCTGAGTCGAATTACACCAGCACTTTTCCGGATTCGAGTCCGAGGACTCGAATTTGAGTAGATTACGTTGTTTCACCCTAAGGTGGTTAACTGATACCGATACTTCGGTTATATCAGGCACGTATATCAACAATCCCTATGACACAAATAAAAGCTATCGAGATGTACTCATTTAGGCACTCGAAGGCTTCAAAAAGTCCCTAGTCGAATCTGCGATTCCACTGGACACTCGGGGGCTACTGACATGGGTATATCCTACAGGTACTCGAGCTTGGTATATACGGTCCAAATACATACAGTCCCACAGTGTCGCCAAGGCCCGGATGAAGGAACTCGAGTAACCTACGGACTCTCGATTTCTTGAAGAACAAGAAGAAGCTAAAGATAGTAAGATTAAAGGGAAAAACCCTAACTTGTAACCGACTCGACCTACTACCCGAGACCTAGCCTATCTATATAAAGGCTAGGAGGGGGCGGCGAGAAGGACACACGCAACCCTAGTTTCCACAACCTTCGCCAGATTACATCTGCGCACCATTGTAACTTTCGACTCCCTCAATAATTCCAATGAGGCATAAGCAGGAGTAGGGACCTCTACGAGGCCTGAACCTGGGTAAATCCTTTGTCCCCTCTGTGCTTGTTTGCTAGCCGATAGATGTCTCCAGCGCTCCCTCCTTCTCCAAAAACCAAGTCCATAACAATGGGCATTGACGAGTTAAACCCTCGTCACCCTACGATTAGTAGCCAAATACACAATGCATTCCCCTAGGCCCATATAGGTGAAGTGTCATGTAGTCGACGTTCACATGACACCACTAGAAGAAGTACACCACAACTTAAATAACAATCTATTGAATCTTTCTCAACGCAACTCCACTACTAACAACAAGACTTCTCCCATGTCCTCAAGAACAAAACGAACTACTCACAAGACATCATATGGATCATGATCAGAGATGGAATAATGATGTATAACAATCTGGACATAAACAATAATTCAATGGTTCACTCAATAGCATCAACTACAAAGAGTAATCAACACCGGGAAAGTTTCCCCTATGAACTATGCAAGATTCAACCCAATTGTTACAGCAATATGGAGATGGTGATGATGGTGCTGATGGTGATGATGGTGGTGATGATGATGATGATGATACCGATGAAGTCCAGCTTGATGGTGGTGTTGATGGCGATGATCTCCCCTCTCCAGGAAGGATTTCCCCTGGCAGAAATCTGTCTGCCAGAGAGATCTTTCTCTCTCGATGTTTTCCGCCCTGCCGAGGCGGCAAAATCTTTCTGTGGTCCCTCCCCGAGTCTTAGGGTTTCGTGGGGATGATATACGCCAGAGGAGAGAGGCTGGAGTGGGCCAGGGCGGCCACACCACTCCTAGGCGTGGCCTAGGCCTGCCCACGCCATGGGGTGGTGTGGGCCCCCTGTGGCCCACCTCCACTTCATCTTCTGGCATCCTGAGTGACGAGGGTTTAACTCGTCAATGGCCATTGTTATGGACTTGGGTTTTGGAGAAGGAGGGAGCGCTGGAGACATCTATCGGCTAGCAAACAAGCACACAGGGGACAAAGGATTTACCTAGGTTCAGGCCTCGTAGAGGTCCCTACTCCTGCTTGTCTGCTCGTGGAATTATTGAGGGAGTCGAAAGTTACAATGGTGCGCAGATGTAATCTGGCGAAGGTTGTGGAAACTAGGGTTGCGTGTGTCCTTCTCGCCACCTCCTCCTAGTCTTTATATAGATAGGCTAGGTCTCGGGTAGCTGTTGCGGTCTTCAGCTCTAGGGACCCGATGTGGTCTTCAGCTTCGACGACTCAGGGGTTCCGCCGCACAACCCGCTACACTCCTCGACTGCGATGAAGTAATCTTCGATTGTGGTGATCTGATGCGGTCTTCGACCGCGGTGACCAGTTACGGCCTTCGGATATGGCGACTCGCTATCGCCATCAGCTTTGGCGACTCACTGCCACATTGACCCCGGTCCGCCGCATCGTCTCACGGACGCTGTCACGACTCCATCAACCACCTCGATGCTACACTCGGGAGCTCCTTCGGCTCCGGAGACCCATTGCGATCTTCAGCTCCAGGGACTCGGGGGCTCCCTCCTCTACAGCGACCCTCCGCGTCCTTTGACTCTACCGTGCGACCCGCCATGGTCTTCGACTCCACTGACCTGTTGAGTCTTTGACTCCGTCACGCAACCCGGTGCGGCGTTGGCCGCGGAAACCTACTATGGTGACGCGCTGTGATATTCGACTTCGCCGACCTATCGAGTCTTTGACTCCATCACGCAACCCGCTGTGGTCTTCCGCTGCATCGACCCACCGTGGTCTTCGACTGCTATGGCCCATCACCGTCTTCGGATGCGGCAACTCGTCATCACCATGCGACTCGCCGCCGCGTCAACTCTGTCCGTTGTGTGACTCCACGTCCACTGTGTCGGGAGTCAGTCTCGACCACGACCCGCCGGTCGCATCGGCTCCCGCGATCCACCGTTCACATCGACTCATGCGACACGTTTACCTCGTCGATAACCAACAAAGCTAAGTTCTCTACTCACAGATGATTTCTTTCTTACTTTAATCGCACTCGAAACACTCGGGGGCTGCGCCCTCTTCGAGTAACCTATGTGTCGTCGACGCCACGCACTCGAGCACCTCATACGCGACAGCCCGAGTAGCTGATTCTGCCTGATCATCAAATCCTTGAACTCTGAGCACCTCGGCAAGGTACTGAGACTAAGGGTAATCAGGCTAACGAAAAGGCCTAGCAAACAGTGCAAAAGTGTTAACTAGATTGGCACCAGAATCTTACTTTACGAGCCGACGGGCAAATATTCTATACAAGATACAAGTACTTCACAATTCTGAATGTTTTATGCAGCCTACCAGGACATCGAATGCATCGAGCTATTCTATTGGGTCCTCCAACAGGAGTCGACAAAACAACTGGCTACGACATACACTCAAGACCCGAGTCGAGTCCCTCCTCGGATAGTTGCATATCTTGATGCTACACGCACGCGACGTTGGCCGCGCACCCGATAGAAGTGACTGCGTCGAATCCATCCGCATCATCGACTCACCTGGATAGAACTCCTGGATTCTCCTCGCATTATTTTCAACTGCGTCTACAAGATACAAGTCTCGAGTCTCTTCCCGAGTCTACGACTCTGCCAGACACTCGGGGGCTACTCCAAACTGGAGCGCTGGACGCGCATATACAAGATCCTCGAGTGACACGCTCTGACTCCTCACTCGAATCCATGATTCGACTAAGGACTCGGGGGCTACTCCCATAGGGAGCGTTGACCGCGCACCCAAAGAAATTTGTGAAGATATCCAAGCATCATGAAAACCCTTCACTCGAATCTACGATTCGATTGTGGACTTCGCGTACTCCCATTGGGAGTGATGAAAACATATTCGACTGAAACAAGCAATAAAAGACGACAGCAGTCGCAAAATGTTTTTAGTCCCCACTCGAGTCTACGACTCGAATCGGCACTCGGGGGCTACTCCCATAGGGAGCGCTGGTCGCGCACCCTATGATTATTTTCCTTGTACATCATACTGTGTGTTGATAACATCCACACTCGAATGCTATGGCGACTCTGCCTCATATTTTCCCTACGAAGAGATTACGTCTCCTGGGCCACCCGAATCATCTCCGCGATGACAAAAAATTTGGATGCCACGCTTACAGCGTGAAGATAAGACCTGAATAAGGCTTGGCAATGCATCTGCTGCGCTCTACCAGCAATAATCCGTACCTACAGGTACGATGAATAATCCTTGACGGACGCGTCGAGCTCTCACACTTATACACTGGGATTCGACTCTATAAGACCTCCGCGACATGAGTCAAATTACGCCAGCAATTTCCGAATTCGAGTCCGGGGACTCGAGTTTGAGTAGGTAGCGTTGTTTTTGCCCTAGAGCAATTAAATGGTCCCGATCCATCGAGCGCACCAGGCACATTTACCATCATCCCTATGAATTATTACAAATTCGACTGACCCGATGAACTTTCGGGTGAGTGCTTCGCACTCGACACAATTGTCGACTACAACATCCTGATGCAAGACTCAAGACTTCTAAGTCTCCACCCAAATCTACGATTCACATGGACACTCAGGGGCTACTGACATGGGTATGCCCAACAGGCACTCGACTACAGCCTACCTGGTGCGGCCTGACGGAAAGCACACTCGACGACCTACACAGGTCCATGACGGTTCGACTGATATGAAGCCCATATGGACACGGACTCCCAAATGCACAAGACAAGGAAACCTCAAGACTAGAGTTTGAATATAACTTGTAACCAACTCGTATTGGTACCTGAGACCTAACCTCCCCATATATAAAGGCTAGGAGGGTCCAACGGGAAGGTATCCTCTCCCCCAATAGGCAACCTCTCAATCACGACTCCCCCAATAGATAAATCTACGATCTCCCACATAGCCACAAAAGACAATAGATAGATCTACGATCTCCCATATGCCAGATCTAATCTGCGCGACACCACCATCGGCGACCTTGTAATCCTTCGTATCATCATCAATCAAGAGCAGACAAGCAGGAGTAGGGTCCTCTACGAGGCCTGAACCTAGGTAAACCTTGCGTCCCTGTGTGCTTGTCTGTTAGCTGTTCGAGACTTCCAGCGCTCCCTCCTTCTCCAAAACCCAAGTCCATAACAATGGGCATTGATGAGTTAAACCCTTGTCATAGGGGTTGCCGGAGTGATAGAAACCTGAACCCCCGTTAGGAAACCATTGCACAGGGGACGTAAGGGTCTTAGAGTTTAAAGCTGTGGTTAGGTTTCTACCTTAATTACTTTCTTGTACTTACGGATGTTTGCAAGGGGTATAATCACAAGTATGTATTAGTCTTGTATGGGGCGGTACATTAGCACAGGTTCACCCACACAACACTTAGCAAGCTAAAGAAGATTAATCAGCTATATGAAGCGAAAGCACTTTACAGTCTTCCCATGTGTCCTCGAGAACGTTTGGTCATCTATAGAAATACAACTGGCTTGTCCTTTGCTGCATAAAGGATTGGGCCACTTGCTGTATTCATTCTTACTGTCTTTCATTTACTCGTACCTTGTTTACTTGCTTTATTGAAAACCCCTAAAAATCTGTTTGCTAAGTATTTGCAGAGAATTCATGATCCATACCACTAGCCAGAACCTTCTGCTCCTCGTTGGGTTCGACACTCTTACTTATCGAAAATACTGCGATACACCCCCTATACTTGTGGGTCATCAAGACTATTTTATAGCGACGTTGCCGGGGAGTGAAGCGCTATTGGAGAGTGGAACTGGTAAAGGAAACTTCTACTGTGAGTATTGTTTACTTCTGCTAGTTTCTTTATTTTCGTTATGGATAATTCACTGAGTTTCTTATTTGGTAATGCTACTACCACTGCAAAGGTAGTAGATAAGACACCACCTGCTGAGAAAGATGTTTTCAAAATACCGACAAGAATTATTGATCGTGTTATGGATATCTACTATGTTGGGGATGGAATTGTCCATCCCGGTGATCATTTACTCTTTATACATGAATTATGCGGGTTGTTCAAGTGTGCAGGTATTACTACAGATCAAGTTAAGAAGAATTTATTCTCATTATCACTGAAAGGAAGAGCTGAGGAATGGTATAAGCTGCTGAAGAATGGTCAAGCTCTGGAATGGGAGGAAATAGTGCCTCTCTTTTATTCAAAGTTTTGTCCTCCTACTGAGATTCATAAAGATCGGAATCAAATATACAACTTTTGGCCTCTTGATGGAGAGAGTATAGCTCAAGCTTGGAGGAGATTGAAGTTACTAATGCTCAAATGTCCCATTCATGAGCTCCCCAACAATATTATTGTCAATAACTTTTATGCAAGGCTCCCTCTACATGATAAAGATTTATTGGATGCTTCTTGCGCTGGATCATTCACTCGCATGGAAGAAGCTAAATGGGACCTTCTAGACCGTATTCAAGACAATACTGAAGCTTGGGAGAATGACAAAGGTAGAAAGTCAGGTATAAATTATGATTATAAATGCATTGAATCTTTTATGGGAACTGACAACTTTCAAAATATTAAAAATGCTTATGGTCTAGACTCTCAAGCTATTGCTTCTTATTTTAAGGATTTTGCTTCTTACATTGAAGTGCCTAAAAAGAAGTGGAATAAGTATCATGAACCTTATAAAGATGTTGTTAAGAGCATTTCTGCAAGAGATACTGAAGTTTATACTACTAATCATGTTTTACCTGAACCTTATATTGAGAAAATGCCTTTTCCAGTTAAGGTAAAGGAACATTCTATGATAGCTAGTATGGTTAATGAAAGTATGAATAAGGTTGTTGAACCTGATAAACAAATGGTTGATGAACCTATTGTAGCAAATGTGAAAGACTTTGTTGCTAAATATGAAAAAGAGGGACACACTATCCTTTGTAAGGATTCCTCTAATATTGTTTCACAAAGTAGTGTTATGAGAGCTAGTATCACTGTGTTTTCTGTTAGAATAAGTGATCATTGCTATGATAGTCCTTGTGATAGCTATATTGTTAAGTTTATGCATGATACTGAAAGTTATTATGAGAGAGGGAAAAGTGTTCTCATGCATCTCAATAATATCAAGTTTCCCTGTTTTATGCTGAAAGTTTTTATGCTGCACTACTTTTGCCTTCTTATGCAAGTTTCCTATGGTTTCAACAACTTGTTTGTTTACAAAATCCCCTTGCATAGGCAGTGGGTTAGACTTAAATGTGTGTGTTTTGCTTCTTAATGCTCTCTTTCACTTCAAATCATATCCCTATGAGAGCTTCTTCAAAATTATCATGCCTATCTTAATGGCTATAAAGAAAGAGCTTTATGGGAGACAACCCAATTTGTTTTTTCTTTTAGTTTGTTTTTGTTTCTTTGAGTCTTGGAAGTTATTACTTCGGTAATAACCGCTCCTTATCTGTTTTGTTTCGTTTTTGTGTCAAGATCAACCTCTAATGAGAGAGAAGTAAGATTTGGGGAAGTTGCTGTCCCGAAACAGATTTTTGTGCTTCACCGTAAACATTCGTGAGAGACCTCTGTCTGTCGGATTGAGCTGTAATTTTTTGTGCTTATGCCCCAGGTTGTTATTTAACTTTTGTTAGTTTTGCACTTTTTGATTTGAGCAACAGAAGATTTTATAAAAAAATGATATTTACCTGCTGGTGTGTTTTGACAGATTTAGCCAATCTTGCATTTGCTTCTTTATTCGATTTCCTTTTTGAAAAATCTTTTTGGGTTTTCGGAAGGAGTTGCTACAGTAGCTTTTGTTTTGATGGTTTTCAGTTAAAGTTGGACTTAAAAGGTTTTATCACTTCACTTATACTAATGTTGCTAATAAGAATTGTGTGAAGTTTTGTGTAAAAGAAATTTCCAGGTAGTGGAGACAATGGTGTAATAAGGAAGAGAAGGGTTTTATGACTCAAGTAATAAGTGTATGAAGATGAAGATATCGATGATATTCAAGTGATGACTTCGGAAGAATCTACTAGATACCAAATTCAGAGACCTGCAGAGTCCGTTTCCAACTAGGTAACAGTTCTGATAAGAAAAGTTCCGCGAAAATACAATCCAACTATATTTTTGCAGTTTTCAGTCAGTAAGGAAAGTTACGAAGTGAAAAACGGACGGAAACGGAGCCGGGATGGCCCACGCCACCCCATGGCGCGGGCCCATCCCTGGCCGCGCCACCAGGTGGTGAGGCCACCCAGGACTCCGCCTCCGACTCGTTTTCTCCCAGTACCTTCCTTTTGATATGAAACTTCATAATATATAACCCCCGGATCCCCCGAGGTTCGTATATTGTATTTTCGTCGTGTTTTTGTTTCGATCTGTTTCTGTCAGGACATACTCTTTGAGAGCTTAGAAGCACAATGGTGTCCGCCAAGGATAAAGGGAAGGAGCCCATGGAGGAAGACCTCCAAGACCCCGGGAAGGAGAAGGAGATCAAGAGTGAAGGTGAAGAGGAGCAAGGCCAACGTCCGCATACCGGCACCACCATTGCAAGCATTGGGGTGGTGAAACCTGCCAAGATTAGAAGGACTGCATGGATGCAGACTGGGGGGAAAGCTCCTCGTCACAGATTGGCTCCACGGTCACTTCCTCCACGCACCAGGAATCCTTTCCATACCCTTATCCATGAGCATCAATACCAGAATATGCCCAAGGAGAAATTACCCTCCAATTGGTATTTGCCTCGTTCTAGCCATGCAGGAAAAGAAGACTTCAAGGAGGAAGAGTGGGGAAAGAATAGCAAGAGCTGGAATTCTCAACACGACATGATCATGAGCCGCATTGAGCAAAACTCACAGCTGATTCGTAATCTCACCTTTGAGATTGAGGACTTTGGGAAACTGATCAAGGAGCTCATCGAGAGGATACCACCAACACCGAAGGAGTAACTCGTCATCAGGTTTAGCACCCCCTTGGTTTGTTCCAAGCTTGGGGGAGTGCCATGGTATCACATCACTATCTTCTACCTTTTTACCTTATTAGTAGAGTCATGTCATGAATAGAGGAGTTATTTTATAGTATGGTTTGCATTTTGGAAGTGTCCCCTCTCTCGTTAGATATGTATCCCTTGGTGTGAGTTTCCGTTATGGAATATTAATGAGAAGTTCTATTATTCACTCTTTTGCATAGCTTATGTTAGTTTTCAATTCGTGGTTATATGATTGATCTTGTTGTTAGTATTAGTAGCACTTTGGGATCATTGAGTTAATTTAGTTGGTTTTGGAAAACCTGGCTCGGTCAGTAGCAATACCTTTTTGAGAGTTGAAAAGAAAAAGATAGAAGTACTCGAGAGAAAAATAATTTCATCATCTTTCTTTCTTGATTTGCTCATAAGTCTAGTATTCTCTAGTTAAGATCTTTTGTGCTTCCGAGGAAGATTGCATGTTTGTCTTTATCACTTGTTTGTTTGTTTGTTTGTTTGTTTGTTTCAACTCTTGTACTTGCTACCCAACCTTGCTAGCCAAAAACCTATACTGAGAGGGTATTCTTCTCGTGCATCCACCTCCTTTAAACCAAAACCTTTGCCATTTGTGTCCACCATACCTACCTAGTAGCATTATTGCTATTCCAAGTAAATTCATGTTTTGTCTACCTCCCAAATTAAACTTGTTATGTGAAAATTAGTGATTAAAGCTCTCACGAATTTGATGGCACACTTTACTTTCTTGCACTTAATAAAGCTGAACCATTGTGATCTCTCCATGAAAGTTATATGCTTGCAAATTATAGGCTGGGGATTAGCAGAACCATGTTGTCACGGGGAACGCTTTCAACACTTGTAAATATATACCCAGTTGATACCTTGCTCTTTTGTTTGTGGATGTCGTCGGTGTGAAATAAAAGGGGATCTTGCAAGTCCATGGAGTTATGTATGTGTGTTAGAGAAACGCCTAGGCCGCTAGTCTAATCCATGCTGACATGGTGGAAACCTGCAGCGTAACCATAATGATATCTATGAAGCATTCTTCTTATAAAAAAAGAGAGATATAGCTATTGAGAAAAAAAAAAGAAAAAAAAGAGATACTATGAAAAGAGGAAAGAGAGAAAAAAGCACCATTTTCCCATGGTAAATAAGAAGATTGCTGAGATACTCATTGTCTGCTTGCCTTGTCATTTTGATATGGGGATTCTTCCGTATCATCGGGGAAGGGGTAACCCGTTGGTGGTTCTCAATGATATGCACATACTTACGATGACAAGAACTTACCGGTAACTAAAGTTGAGTAGCGTGAGGAGTGGCCCTCGTACTCAAGGGACTTGGGATTTTCAGTTTATAGTCTATCAAGCACATAACTCAGATTGGACCTCACTTTAACCTTAATCACCTAAAGATGCCTATGATAGGGCAATGAGAGCTGAAAGCTAGTAAGTATCATAATTTTTGGGAGCTCTTTATGAGACTTGCAATCCCTGCTTCCCTCTTTGAAGGGCCCTTTCTTTTACTTTGTAGATTGAGTCAGTAAACCTACTCCCTTATACCTTAGCAAGTACTTTGAGTTGATGTGTTTCATTCATTCATATGATGATTTATTCAATCATGTTTCTTCTGTTCCTTGTTTTGCACATTGCTCTTATCTTGATGTTTATTACTTTGAAAGCTTTCTTTGAAAACCAGCTATTTCTGAACTCCAGCAAATTATCAACTATTCTTCGACCAAGAGCTAAGTTTGCCATTACCAATTATGATTTACTCTATGTATCTTTATTGTGTTTCCTTTACTCATTGCAAGTTTAGTTATATAATAGTGATTTGTCTTCTATTTTGATCTATGATTTTGATGAATGTGATGCTTCTTGTACGTATTCTTTAATCGACTCTTCGCTCCATAAACCTGAGGTCACGTTTATTGAGCTCAGTTTCGCTTGGGGACAAGCGAAGTCTAAGCTTGGGGGGAGTTGATACGTCCATTTTGAATCACTATTCTATGTCTTAATTCACTATTATTCATTGATATATTTCGTATTGAGAGGTGATACTTATGTTATTTCATCTATTTTTGCATGGTTGATGACTTTTGGAGCATGGACCGCTACAGTCAGGATTCTGATGGAAAAGGTGCTGTTTGGAGGCAAAATTCGCGAAGATCAGAAAATCCGGGAAAATATATGGAAAATCCTATTTTTCCAGAAGACTCAGGATGCCAGAAGATGAAGTGGAGGTGGGCCATAGGGGGCCCACACCACCCCATGGCGCAGGCAGGCCTAGGCCGCGCCTAGGAGTGGTGTGGCCGCCCTGGCCCACTCCAGCCTCTCTCCTCTGGCGTATATCATCCCCACGAAACCCTAAGACTCGGGGAGGGACCATAGAAAGATTCCGCCGCCTCTGCGGGGCGGAAAACACCGAGAGAGAAAGATCTCTCCAACAGACAGATTTCGGCCGGGGGAATTCCTTCCCGGAGAGGGGAGATCGTCGCCATCAACACCACCATCAAGCTGGACTTCATCGGGATCATCATCATCACCACCATCATCACCATCAGCACCCTCATCACCATCTCCATATTGTTGTAACAATTGGGTTGAATCTTGCATAGTTCATAGGGGAAACTTTCCCGGTGTTGACTACTCTTTGTAGTTGATGCTATTGAGTGAACCATTGAATTATTGTTTATGTTCAGATTGTTATACATCATTATTCCATCTCTGATCATGATCCATATGATGTCTTGTGAGTAGTTCGTTTTGTTCTTGAGGACATGGGAGAAGTCTTGTTGTTAGTAGTGGAGTTGCGTCGAGAAAGATTCAATAGATTGTTATTTAAGTTGTGGTGTACTTCTAGTGGTGTCATGTGAACGTCGACTACATGACACTTCACCTATATGGGCCTAGGGGAATACATTGTGTATTTGGCTACTAATCGTAGGGGTTGCCGGAGTGACAGAAACCTGAACCCCTGTTAGGAAACCATTGCACAAGGGACGTAAGGGTCTTACAGTTTAAAGTTGTGGTGAGGTTTCTACCTTAATTACTTTCTTGTACATACGGATGTTTGCAAGGGGTATAATCACAAGTATTTATTAGTCTTGGATGGGGCGGTACATTAGCACAGGTTCACCCACACAACACTTAGCAAGCTAAAGAAGATTAATCAGCTATATGAAGCGAAAGCACTTGACAGTCTTCCCATGTGTCCTCGAGAACATTTGGTCATCTATAGAAATACAACCGGCTTGTCCTTTGCTGCATAAAGGATTGGGCCACTTGCTGCATTCATTCTTACTGTCTTTCATTTACTCGTACCTTGTTTACTTGCTTTATCGAAAACCCCTAAAAATCCTTTTGCTAAGTATTTGCAGAGAATTCCTGATCCATACCACTAGCCAGCACCTTCTACTCCTCGTTGGGTTCGACACTCTTACTAATCAAAAATACTGTGATACACCCCCTATACTTGTGGGTCATCACTTCCACATTGCATGTTACACCAGTGTGGCAGAAGTTGCATCATAGAATCCACTGGAGTGTGTGTGGTCATGTGGATCAATGTGGTTTAGGAAAAGAACACATGCAATGTTGTCTTGAGGATCAATGTGGTTTAGGAAAAGAAGACATGCAATGACTCTAGGGACTCCATGTGTCAAACCATAGTCACAGAGACCCAAAACACTTAGGAAAGTAGCTTCCACATTGCATGTTGCACCAGCGTGGAAGAAATTGCATGACAGAATCCACTCGAGTGTGTGTGGTCATCTGGATCAAAGTGGTTTAGGAAAAGAACACATGCAATGTGGTCTTGTGGATCAATATGGTTTAGGAAAAGAACACATTCAATGACTCTAGGGTCTCCATGTGTAAAACCATGGTCACACAGACCAAAAACACTTAGGAAAGCAGCTTCCACATTGCATGTTACACCAGTGAGGCAGAAGTTGCATCATAGAATCCACTGGAGTGTGTGCGGTCATGTGGATCAATGTGGTTTAGGAAAAGAACACATGCAATGTCATCATGAGGATCAATGTGGTTTAGGAAAAGAACACATGCAATGACTCTAGGGACTCCATGTGTCAAACCATGGTCAAAGAGATGAAAAACACTTAGGAAAGCAGCTTCCACATTGCATGTTCCACTAGTGTTGCAGAAGTTGCATCGGAGAATCCACTAGAGTGTGTGTAGTCATGTGGATCAATGTGGTTTAGGAAAAGAACACATGAAGTGTGGTCATCTGCATCAATGTGGTTTAGGAAAAGAACACAAACAATGACTCTAGGGACTCCATGTGTCAATCCATAGTCACAGAGACGATAAACACTTAGGAAAGCAGCATCCACATTGCACGTTGCACCAGTGTGGAAGAAGTTGCATCACAGAAACCACTGGAATGTGTGTGGTCATGTGGATCAATGTGGTTTAGGAACACATGCAATGTGGTCCTGTGGATCAATGTGGTTTAGGAAAATAACACATGCAATGACTCTTGGGACTCCATGTGTCAAACCATGGTCATAGAGACGAAAAACACTAGGGAAAGCAGCTTCCATATTGCATGTTGCACTAGTGTGGCAGAAGTTGCATCACATAATCCACTAGAGTGTGTGTGGTCATGTGGATCAATGTTGTTTAGGAAAAGAACACATTCAATGTGGTCATGTGGATCAATGTGGTTTAGGGAAAGAACACATGCAATGACTCTAGGGACTCCATGTGTCAAACCATGGTCATAGAGACGAAAAACACTTAGGAAAGGAGCTTCCATATTGCATGTTGAACCAAGAAGTTGCATCACAGAATCCACTAGAGTGTGTGGTCATGTGGATCAATGTGGGTTAGGAAAACAACACATGTAGTGTGGTCATGTGGATAAATGTGGTTTAGTAAAAGAACGCATGCAATGACTCTAGGGACTCCATGTGTCAAACCATGGTCATAGAGACCAAAAAACACTTAGAAAAGCAGCTTTCACATTGCATGTTGAACTAGTGTGGCAGAAGTTGCATCACAGAATCCAATGGAGTGTGTTTGGTCATGTGGATCAATGTGGTTTAGGCAAATAACACATACAACCAACTCTAGTGTTTCAATATGGTTTAGGAAAAGAGCACATGCAATGACACTAGGGACTCCATGTGTCAAACCATGGTAACACAGACCAAACACACTTAGGAAAGCAGCTTCTACATTGCATGTTACACTAGTGTGGCAAAAGTTGCATCACAGAATCCAATGTAGTGTGTGTGGTCATGTGGATCAATGTGGTTTAGGGAAATAACACATAAAACTAATTCTAGAGTTTCAATATAGTTTAGTAAAAAAACACATGCAATGACTCTAGGGACTCCATGTGTAAATCCGTGGTCACACATACCAAAAACACTTAGAAAAGCAGCTTCCACATTGCATGTTACACCAGTGTGGCAGAAGTTGCATCATAGAATCCACTGGAGTGTGTGTGGTCATGTGGATCAATGTGGTTTAGTAAGAGAACACATGCAATGTGGTCATGTGGATCAATCTGGTTTAGGAAAAGAACACATGCAATGACTCTAGGGACTCCAGGTGTCAAACCATGGTCACAAAGAACCATAACACTTAGGAAAGCAGCTTCCACATTGCATGTTGCACCAGTGTGGAAGAAGTTGCATCACAGAATCCACTAGAGTGTGTGTGGTCATGTGGATCAATGTGGTTTAGGAAAATAACACCTGCAATGTGGTCATGTGGATCAATATGCTTTAGGAAAAGAACACATTCAATGACTCTAGGGACTCCATGTGTCAAACCATGGTCACACAGACCACAAACACTTAGGAAAGGAGCTTCCACTTTGCATGTTATACGAGTGTGGCAGAAGTTGCATCACAAAATCCACTAGACTGTGTGTGGTCATGTGGATCAATGTGGTTTAGGAAAAGAACACATGCAATGTCATCATGACTATCAATGTGGTTTTGGAAAAGAACACATGCAATGACTCTAGGGACTCCATGTGTCAAACCATGGTCAAAGAGATGAAAAACACTTAGGAAAGCGGCTTCCACATTGCATGTTCCACTAGTGTCACACAAGTTGCATCATAGAATCCACCGGAGTGTGTGTGGCCATGTGGATCAATGTGGTTTAGGAAAAGAACCCATGCAATGTGGTCCTGTGGATCAATGTGGTTTAGGAAAAGAACACATGCAATGACTCTAGGGAATCCATGTGTCAAACCATGGTCATAGAGACGAAAAATACTTAGGAAAGCGGCTTCCATATTGCATGTTGCACCAATGTGGTAGAAGTTGCCTCACATAATCCACTAGAGTGTGTGTGGTCATGTGGATCAATGTTGTTTAGGAAAAGAACACATTCAATGTGGTCATGTGGATCAATGTGGTTTAGGAAAAGAACACATGCAATGACTCTAGGGAATCAATGTGTCAAACGATGGTCACAAAGACGAAAAACACTTAGGAAAGCAGCTTCCATATTGCATGTTGCACCAATTTGGCAGAAGATGCATCACAGAATCCACTAGAGTGTGTGGTCATGTGGATCAATGTGGTTTAGAAAAACAACACATGTAGTGTGGTCATGTGGATAAATGTGGTTTAGTAAAAGAACACATGCAATGACTCTAGGTACTCCATGTGTCAAACCATGGTCATAGAAACCAAAAACACTTAGAAAAGCAGCTTTCACATTGCATGTTGCACTAATGTGGCAGAAGTTGCATCATAGAATCTAATGGAGCGTGTGTGGTCATGTGGATCAATGTGGTTTAGGCTAATAACACATACAACCAACTCTAGTGTTTCAATATGGTTTAGGAAAAGAGCACATGCAATGACTCTAGGGACTCCATGTGTCAAACAATGGTCACACGGAAAAAAAACACTTAGGAAAGCAGTAGCCACATTGCATGCTGCACCAGTGTGGCAAAAGATGCATCACAGAATCCAATGGAGTGTGTGTGGTCATGTGGATCAATGTGGTTTAGGGAAATAACACATAAAACTAACTGTAGTGTTTCAATATAGTTTAGGAAAAGAACACATGCAATGACTCCAGGGACTCCATGAACCATGGTCACATAGACCAAAAACACTTAGGAAAGCAGCTTCCACATTGCATGTTACACCAGTGTGGCAAAAGTTGCATCATAGAATCCACGAGAGCGTGTGTGATCATGTTGATCAATGTGGTTTAGGAAAATAACACATGCAATGTGGTCATCTGGATCAACGCGTTAAGGAAAAGAACGCATGCAATGACTCTAGGGACTCCATGTGTCAAACAATGGTCACAGAGACCAAAAACACTTAGGAAAGCAGCTTCCGCATTGCATGTTGCACCAGTGTGGGAGAAGTTGCATCACAGAATCCACTAGAGTGTATGGTGTCATGTGGATCAATGTGGTTTAGGAAAAGAACACATGCAATGTGGTCATGTGCATCAATGTGGTTTAGGAAAAGAACACATGCAATGACTCTAGGGACTCCATGTTTCAAACAATGGTGACAGAGACGAAAAACACTTAGGAAAGCAGCTTCCACATTGCATGTTGCACTAGTGTGGCAGAAGTTGCATCACATAATCCACTAGAGCGTGTGGTCATGTGGATCAAAGTAGTTTAGGAAAACAACACATGTGGTGTGGTCATGTGGATCAATGTGGTTTTGGAAAAGAGTATGCAATGACTATAGGGACTCCATGTGTCAAACCATGGTCACAGAGACCAAAAACACTTAGGAAAGCAGCTTCCACATTGCATATTACACCAGTGTGGCAGAAGTTGCATCACAAAATCCACTAGAGTGTGTGTGGTCTTGTGGATCAATGTGGTTTAGGAAAAGAACACATGCAATCTGGTCACGTGCAACAATGTGGTTTAGGAAAAGAACACATGCACTGACTATAGGGACTCCATGTGTCAAACCATGGTCACAGAGACGAAAAACACTTAGGAAAGTAGCTTCTATATTGCATGTTGCACCAGCGTGGAAGAAGTTGCATCACAGAATCCACTCGAGTGTGTGTGCTCATGTGGATCAATGTGGTTTAGGAAAAGGACACAAGGAATGTGGTCATGTGCATCAATGTGGTTTAGGAAAAGAACACATCCAATGACTCTAGCAACTCCTTTTGTCAAACCAAGGTCACAGAGACGAAAAACAATTAGTAAAGCAGCATCCACATTGCCTATTGCACCAGTGTGGCAGAATTTGCACCACGGAATCCACTGGAGTGTGTGTGGTCATGTGGATCAATGTGGTTTAGGAAAATAACACATGCAATATGGTGATGTGGATCAATTTGGTTTAGGAAAAAGAACACATGCAATGACTCTAGGGAATCCATGTGTCAAACCATGGTCCTAGAGACCAAAAACAGTTAGGAAAGCAGCTTCCACATTGCATGTTACACCAGTGTAGCAGAAGTTGCATCACAGAATCCACTAGAGTGTGTGTGGTAATGTGGATCAATGTGGTTTAGGAAAATAACACATGCAGTATGGTCATGTGTATCAATGAGGTTTAGGAAAATAACACATGCAATGACTCTAGCGACTCCATGTGTCAAACCATGGTCATAGAGACCAAAAACACTTAGGAAAGCAACTTCCAAGTTGCATGTTGCACCTATGTGGTAGAAGTTGCATCATAGAATCCACGGGAGTGTGTGTGGTCATGTTGAACACATGTGATGTGGTCATGTGGATCAATGTGGTTTAGGAAAAGAACACATGCAATGACTCTAAGGACTCCATGTGTCAAACCATGGTCACAGGGACCAAAAACACTTAGAAAAGCATCTTCCACATTGCATGTTGCACTAGTATGGCGAAAGTTGCATCACAGAATCCATTGGAGTGTGTGTGTGGTTATGTGGATCATTGTGGTTTAGGAAAATAACACATGCAATTTGGTCATGTGGATCGTTGTGGTTTAGGAAAAGAACACATGCAGTGACTCTAGGGATTCCATGTGTCAAACCATGCTCATAGAGAGCAAAAATACTTAGGAAAGTAGCTTCCACATTGCATGTTGCACCAGTGTGGCAGAAGTTGCATCACAGAATCCACTGGAGTGTGTCTGTTCATGTGGATCTATGTGGTTTAGGAAAAGAACACATGCAATGTGGTCATGTGCATCAATGTGGTTTACAAAAAGAACACATGCAATGAATTTAGGGACTCCATGTGTTAAACCATGGTCATAGAGACCAAAAACACTTAGGAAAGCAACTTCCACATTGCATGTTGCACCAGTGTGGCAGAAGTTTCATCATAGAACCCACTCGAGTGTGTGGGCATGTGGATCAATGTGGTTTAGTAAAACAACACATGTAGTGTGGTCATGTGGATCAATGTAGCTTAGGAAAAGAACACATGCAATGACTCTAAGGACTCCATGTGTCAAACAATGGTCACAGAGACCAAAAACACTTAGGAAAGCAGCTTGCACATTGCATGTTGCACTAGTGGGAAAGAAGTTGCATCACAGAATCCAATGGAGTGTGTGTGGTCATGTGGATCAATGTGGTTTAGGAAAATAACACATACAACTAACTCTAGTGTTTTAATATGGTTTTGGAAAAGAACACATGCAATGACTCTAGGGACTCCATGTGTTAAACCATGGTCACGCAGACCAAAAACACTTAGCAAAGCAGCTTCCACATTGCATTGCACTAGTGTGGCAGAAGTTGCATCACAGAATCCAATGGAGTGTGTGTGGTCATGTGGATCAATGTGGTTTCGGAAAATAACACATACAACTAACTCTAGTGTTTCAATATGGTTTAGGAAAAGAACACATGCAATGACTCTAGGGACGCCATGTGTCAAACCATGGTCACAAAGACCAAAAACACTTAGGAAAGCAGCTTCCACATTGCATTTACACCAGTGTGGCTGAAGTTGCATCATAGAATCCATTGGAATGTGTGTAGTCATGTGGATCAATGTGGTTTTGTAAAAGAACACATGCAATTTGGTCATGTGGATCAATGTGGTTTAGTAAAAGAACGCATGCAATGACTCTAGGGACTCCAAGTCTCAAACCATGGTCATAGAGACCAAAAACACTTAGGAAAGCAGCTTCCACATTGCATGTTGCACCAGTGTGTAAAAGTTGCATCACACAATCCACTAGAGTGTGTGTGGTCATGTGGATCAATGTGGTTTAGGAAAAGAACACATGCAATGTGGCCATGTGCATCAATCTGGTTTAGGAAAAGAATACATGCAATTACTCTAGGGACTCCATATGTCAAACCATGGTCATAGAGACGAAAAACAATTAGGAAAGTAGCTTCATTATTGCATGTTGCACCAGTGTGGCAGAAGTTGCATCATAGAATCCATTGGAGTGTGTGGTCATGTGGACCAAAGTGGTTTAGGAAAACAACACATGTAGTGTGGTCATGTGGATCAATGTGGTTTAGGAAAAGAGTATGCAATTACTATAGGGACTCCATGTGTCAAACCATGGTCACAGAGACCAAAAACACTTAGGAAAGCAGCTTCCACATTGCATGTTACACCAGTGTGGCAGAAGATGCATCACAAAATCCACTGGAGTGTGTGTCGTCATGTGGATCAATGTGGTTTAGGAAAAGAACACATGCAATCTGGTCACGTGCATCAATGTGGTTTACCAAAAGAACACATGCACTGACTATAGGGACTCCATGTATCAAACCATGGTCACAGAGACGAAAAACACTTAAGAAAGCAGCTTCTATATGGCATGTTGCACCAGTGTGGAAGAAGTTGCATCACAGCATCCACTGGAGTGTGTGTGCTCATGTGGATCAATGTGGTTTAGGAAAAGGACACAAGTAATGTGGTCATGTGCATCAATGTGGTTTAGGAAAAGGACACATCCAATGACTCTAGGGACTCCATTTGTCAAACCAAGGTCACAGGGACGAAAAACACTTAGGAAAGCAGCATCCACATTGCCTGTTGCACCAATGTGGCAGAATTTGTATCACGGAATCCACTGGAGTGTGTGTGGTCATGTGGATCAATGTGGTTTAGGAAAATAACACATGCAATGTGGTGATGTGGATCAATTTGGTTTAGGAAAAACAACACATGCAATGACTCTAGGGAATCCATGTGTCAAACCATGGTCCTAGAGACCAAAATAGTTAGGAAAGCAGCTTCCACATTGCATGTTACACTAGTGTGGCAGAAGTTGCATCACAGAATCCAATAGAGTGTGTGTGGTAATGTGGATCAATGTGGTTTAGGAAAAGAACACATGCAGTGTGGTCATGTGTATCAATGAGATTTAGGAAAATAACACATGCAATGACTCTAGGGACTCCATGTGTCAAACCATGGTCACAGAGACCAAAAACACTTAGGAAAGCAACTTCCACATTGCATGTTGCACCAGTGTGGCAGACGTTGCATCACAGAATCTACTGGAGTGTATGGGCATGTGGATTAATGTGGTTTAGTAAAACAACACATGTGGTGTGGTCATGTGGATCAATCTGGTTTAGGAAAAGAACACATGCAATGACTCTAAGGACTCCATGTGTCAAACCATGGTCACATAGGCCAAAAACACTTAGGAAAGTAGCTTCCACATTGCATGTTGCACTGGTGGGGAAGAAGTTGCATCATAGAATCCAATGGAGTGTATGTGGTCATGTGGATCAATGTGGTTTAGGAAAATAACACATACAACTAACTCTAGTGTTTTAATATGGTTTTGGAAAAGAACACATGCAATGACTCTAGGGACTCCATGTGTTAAACCATGGTCACGCAGACCAAAAACACTTAGCAAAGCAGCTTCCACATTGCATTGCACTAGTGTGGCAGAAGTTGCATCACAGAATCCAATGGAGTGTGTGTGGTCATGTGGATCAATGTGGTTTCAGAAAATAACACATACAACTAACTCTAGTGTTTCAATATGGTTTAGGAAAAGAACACATGCAATGACTCTAGGGACTCCATCTGTCAAACCATGGTCACACAGACCAAAAACACTTAGGAAAGAAGCTTCCACATTGCATGTTACTCTAGTGTGGCTGAAGTTGCATCATAGAATCCATTGGAACGTGTGTAGTCATGTGGATCAATGTGGTTTAGTAAAATAACACATGCAATTTGGTCATGTGGATGAATGTGGTTTAGTAAAAGAACGCATGCAATAACTCTAGGGACTCCATGTCTCAAACCATGGTCATAGAGACCAAAAACACTTACGAAAGCAGCTTCCACATTGCATGTTGCACCAGGAAAAGTTGCATCACAGAATCCACTGGAGTGTGTGTGCTCATGTGGATCAATGTGGTTTAGGAAAAGAACACATGCAATGTGGCCATGTGCATCAATGTGGTTTAGGAAAAGAACACATGCAATTACTCTAGGGACTCCATGTGTCAAACCATGGTCATAGAGACGAAAAACACTTAGGAAAGTAGCTTCAACATTGCATGTTGCACCAGTGTGGCAGAAGTTGCATCATGGAAACCATTGGAGTGTGGGTGCATGTGGATCAATGTGGTTTAGGAAAACAACACATGTAGTGTGGTCATGTGGATCAATGTGGTTTAGGAAAAGAACACATGCAATGACTCTAGGGACTCCATGTGTCAAACCATGGTCATAGAGACCAAAAACACTTAGGAAAGCAGCTTCCACGTTGCATGTTGCACTGGTGTGCCAGAAGTTGCATCACATAATCCAATGGAGTGTGTGTGGTCATGTGGATCAATGTGGTTTAGGAAAATAACACATACAACTAACTCTAGTGTTTTAGTATGGTTTAGGAAAAGAACACATGCAATGACTCTAGGGACTCCATGTGTCAAACCATGGTCACACAGACCAAAAACACTAAGGAAAGCAGCTTCCACATTTCATGTTGCACGAGTGTGGAAGAAGTTGTATCACAGAATCCAATGGAATGTGTGTGATCATGTGGATCAATGTGGTTTAGGAAAATAACACATACAACTATCTCTAGTGTTTCAATATGGTTTAGGAAAAGAACACATGCAATGACTCTAGGGACTCCATGTGTCAAACCATGGTCACACAGACCAAAAACACTTAGGAAAGCTGCTTCCACATTGCATGTTACACTAGTGTGGCAGAAGTTGCATCATAGAATCCACTGGAGCGTGTGTAGTCATGTGGATCAATCTGGTTTAGCAAAAGAACACATGCAATATGTTCATGTGGATCACTGTGGTTTAGGAAAAGAACTCATGCAATGATTCTAGGGATTCCATGTGTCAGACCATGGTCACATAGACCAAAAACACTTAGGAAAGCAGCTTCCACGTTGCATGTTGCACCAGTGTGGAAGAAGTTGCATCACAGAATCCATTGGAGTGTGTGTGCTCATGTGGATCAATGTGGTTTAGGAAAAGAACACATGCAATGTGGTCATGTGGATCAATGTGGTTTAGGAAAAGAACGCATGCAATGACTCTAGGGACTCATGTGTCAAACCATGGTCACAGAGACGAAAAACACTTAGGAAAGCAGCATCCACATTGCCTATTGCACTAGTGTGGCAGAATTTGCATCACAGAATCCACTGGAGTGTGTGTGGTCATGTGGATCAATGTGGTTTAGGATACAAACACATGCAATGTGGTCATGTGGATCAATTTGGTTTAGGAAAAGTAGACATGCAATGTCTCTAGGGAATCCATGTGTCAAACCATGGTCCTAGAGACCAGAAACACTTAGGAAAGCAACTTCCACATTGCATGTTACACCAGTGTGGCAGAAGTTGCATCACAGAATCAAGTGGAGTGTTTGTGGTCATGTGGATCAATGTTGTTTAGGAAAAGAACACATGCGGTGTGGTCATGTGTATCAATGTGGTTTAGGAAAAGAACACATGCAATGACTCTAGGGACTCCATGTGTCAAACCATGGTCACAGAGACCAAAAATACTTAGGAAAGCAAGTTCCTTGTTGCATGTTGCACCAGTGTGGCAGAATTTGCATCACAGACTCCACTAGAGTGTATGTGGTCAAGTTGATCAATGTGGTTTAGGAAAAGAACACATGTAGTGTGGTCATGTGGATCAATGTGGTTTAGGAAAAGAACACATGCAATGACTCAAGGGACTCCATATGTCAAACCATGGTCATAGAGACCAAAAACACTTAGGAAAGCAGCTTCCATATTTCATGTTGCACAAGTGTGGCAGAAGTTGCATCAAAAAATCCACTACAGTGTGTGTGGTCATGTGGAACACATGTAATGTGGTCATGCGGATCAATGTGGTTTAGGAAAAGAACACATGCAATGACTCTAGGGACTCCATGTGTCAAACCATGGTCACGCAGACCAAAAACACTTAGGAAAGCAGCTTCCACATTGCATGTTACGCTAGTGTGGGAGAAGTTGCATCATAGAATCCACTGGAGCGTGTGTAGTCATGTGGATCAATCTGGTTTAGCAAAAGAACACATGCAATATGTTTTATGTGGATCAATGTGGTTTAGGAAAAGAACGCATGCAATGATTCTAGGGATTCCATGTGTCAAACCATGGTCACATAGACCAAAAACACTTAGGAAAGCTGCTTCCACATTGCATGTTGCACCAGTGTGGAAGAAGTTGCATCACAGAATCCATTGGAGTGTGTGTGCTCATGTGGATCAATGTGGTTTAGGAAAAGAACACATGCAATGTGGTCATGTGGATAGAACGCATGCAATGACTCTAGGGACTCCATGTGTCAAACCATGGTCACAGAGACGAAAAACACTTAGGAAAGCATCATCCACATTGCCTGTTGCACTAGTGTGGCAGAATTTGCATCACAGAATCCACTAGAGTGTGTGTGGTCTTGTGGATCAATGTGGTTTAGGATAAGAACACATGCAATGTGGTCCTGTGGATCAATTTGGTTTAGGAAAAGTACACATGCAATGTCTCTAAGGAATCCATGTGTCAAACTATGGTCCTAGAGACCAAAAACACTTAGGAAAGCAACTTCCACATTGCATGTTACACCAGTGTGGCAGAAGTTGCATCACAGAATCCACTGGAGTGTTTGTGGTCATGTCGATCTATATGGGTTAGGAAAATAACACATGCGGTGTGGTCATGTTTACCAATGTGGTTTAGGAAAAGAACACATGCAATGACTCTAGGGACTCCATGTGTCAAACCATGGTCACAGAGACCAAAAACACTTAGGAAAGCAGCTTCCACGTTGCATGTTGCACTAGTGTGCCCGAAGTTGCATCACAGAATCCACTGGAGTGTCTGTGGTCAAGTTGATCAATGTGGTTTAGGAAAAGAACACGTGTAGTGTGGTCAAGTTGATCAATGTGGTTTAGGAAAATAACACGTGTAGTGTGGTCATGTGGATCAATGTGGTTTAGGAAAAGAACACATGAAATGACTCAAGGGACTCCATGTGTCAAACCATGGTCATAGAGACCAAAAACACTTAGGAAAGCAGCTTCCATATTTCATGTTGCACAAGTGTGGCAGAAGTTGCATCAAAAAATCAACTGAAGTGTGTGTGGTCATGTGGAACACATGTAATGTGGTGAGGTGGATCAATGTGATTTAGGAAAAGAACACATGCAATGACTCTAGGGACTCCATGTGTCAAACCATGGTCACACAGACCAAAAACACTTAGGAAAGCATTTTCCACATTGCATGTTACTCCAGTGTGGCTGAAGTTGCATCATAGAATCCATAGGAACGTTTGTAGTCATGTGGATCAGTGTGGTTTAGTAAAATAACACATGAAATTTGGTCATGTGGATCAATGTGGTTTAGTAAAAGAACGCATGCAATGACTGTAGGGACTCCATGTCTCAAACCATGGTCATAGAGACCAAAAACACTTAGGAAAGTAGCTTCCACATTGCATGTTGCACCAGGAAAAGTTGCATCACAGAATCTACTGGAGTGTGTGTGCTCATGTGGATCAATGTGGTTTAGGAAAAGAACACATGCAATGTGACCATGTGCATCAATGTGGTTTAGTAAAAGAACACATGCAATTACTCTAGGGACTCCATGTGTCAAACCATGGTCATAGAGACGAAAAGCACTTAGAAAAGTATCTTCAACATTGCATGTTGCACCAGTGTGGTAGAAGTTGCATCACGGAAACCATTGGAGTGTGGGTGCATGTGGATCAATATGGTTTAGGAAAACAACACATGTAGTGTGGTCATGTGGATCAATGTGGTTTAGGAAAAGAACACATGCAATGACTCTAGGTACTCCATGTGTCAAACCATGGTCATAGAGACCAAAAACACTTAGGAAAACAGCTTCCAACTTGCATGTTGCACTGGTGTGCTAGAAGTTGCATCACAGAATCCAATGGAGTGTGTGTGGTCATGTGGATCAATGTGGTTTAGGAAAATAACACATACAACTAACTCTAGTGTTTCAATATGGTTTAGGAAAAGAACACATGCAATGACTCTAGGGACTCCATGTGTCAAACCATGGTCACACGGGCCAAAAACACTTAGGAAAGAAGTTTCCACATTGCATGTTACACTAGTGTTGCAGAAGTTGCATCATAGAATCCACTGGAGCGTGTGTAGTCATGTGGACCAATCTGGTTTAGCAAAAGAACACATGCAATATGTTCATGTGGATCAATGTGGTTTAGGAAAAGAACTCATGCAATGATTCTCGGGATTCCATGTGTCAGACTATGGTCACATAGACCAAAAACACTTAGGAAAGCAGCTTCCACATTGGATGTTGCACCAGTGTGGAAGAAGTTGCATCATAGAATCCATTGGAGTGTGTGTGCTCATGTGGATCAATGTGATTTAGGAAAAGAACACATGCAATGTGGTCATGTGGATCAATGTGGTTTAGGAAAAGAACGCATGCAATGACTCTAGGGACTCCATGTGTCAAACCATGGTCACACAGACCAAAAACACTTAGGAAAGCAGCTTCCACATTCCATGTTACTCCAGTGTGGCTGAAGTTGCATCACAGAATCCACTGTATTTTGTGTGGTCATGTGGATCAATGTGGTTTAGGAAAATAACACATCCAATGTGGTTATGTGGATCAATGTGGTATAGGAAAAGAACACATGCAATGAATCTAGGGACTCCATGTGTCAAATAATGGCCACAAAGACCAAAAACACTTAGGAAAGCAGTTTCCACATTACATGTTGCACCAGTATGGTGGAAGTTGCATCACAGAATCCACTTGAGTGTGTGTGGTCATGTGGATCAATGTGGTTTAGAAAAAGAACACATACAACTTACTCTAGTGCATCAATGTGGTTTAGGAAAAGAACACGTGCAATGACTCTAGGGACTCCACGTGTCAAACCATGGCCACACAGACCAAAAACACTTCGGAAAGCAGCTTCTGTATTGCATGTTGCAAAAGTGTGGCAGAAGGTATATCACAGAATCCACTAGAGTGTGTGTGATCATGTGGATCAATATGATTTAGGAAAATAACAGATGAAACTGACTCTAGTGGATCAATGTGGTTTTGGAAAATAACACATGCAATGACTCTAGGGACTCCATGTGTCAAACCATGGTCACACAGACCAAAAACACTTAGGAAACCAGCTTCCATATTGCATGTTGCACAAGTGTCGCATAAGTTGCATCAAAGAATCCACTAAAGTTTGTGTGTGATCATGTGGATCAATATGGTTTAGCAAAAGAACACATGAAACTAACTCTATTGGATCAATGTGGTTTAGGAAACGAACAGATGCAATTACTCTAGGGACTCCATGTGTCAAACCATGGTCACATAGACTAAAAACAGTTAGAAAAGTAGCTTCCACATTGCATGTTGCACTACTGTGGCAGAAGTTGCATCACAAAATTCTATTGGAGTGTGTGTGGTCATGTGGATCGATGTGGTTTATGAAAATAACACATGCAATGTGGTCATGTGGATCAATGTGGTTTAGGAAAAGAACACATGAAATGACTATAGGGACTCCATGTGTCAAACCATGGACATAGAGACCAAAAAACAGTTAGGAAAGCATCTTCCACATTGCATGTTGCACCAGTGTCGTAGAAGTTGCATCACAGAATCCATTTGAGTGTGTGTGGTCATGTGGAACACATGTAATGTGGTCATGTTGATCAATGTGGTTTAGAAAAACAACACATGCAATGACTCTAGGGACTCCATGTATCAAACAATTGTCACACGGACCAAAAGCAATTAGGAAAGCAGCTTTCACATTGCATGTTACACTAGTGTGGAAGAAGTTGCACCATAGAATCCACTGGAGTGTGTGTGCTCATGTCGATCAATGTGGTTTAGAAAAACAACACATGCAATGTGGTCCTGTGCATCAATGTGGTTTAGGAAAAGAACACATGCAATGACTCTAGGGAATCCATGTGTCAAACCATGGTCACAAAGACGAAAACCACTTAGGGAAGCAGCATCCACATTGCATGTTGCACCAGTGTGGCAGAATCGCATCATAAAATCCACTGGAGTGTATGTGGTCATGTGGATCAATGTGGTTTAGAAAAAGAATACACGCAATTTGGTCATGTGGGTCAATGTGGTTTAGGAAAAGAACACATGCAATGACCCTAGGGACTCCATGTGTCAAACCATGCCCACAGAGACCAAAAACACTTAGGAAAGCAGCTTCCACATTGCATGTTGCACCACTGTGGCAGAAGTTGCATCATAGAATCCACTAGAGTGTGTGTGGTCATGTGGATCACTGTGGTATAGAAAAATAACACATGTACTGTGTTCCTGTGCACCAATGAGGTTTAGGAAAAGAACACATGCAATATCTCTAGTGACTCCATATGTCAAACCATGGTCATAGATACAAAAAACACTTAGGAAAGCAACTTCGATATTGCATGTTGCACCAGTGTGGCAGATGTTGCACCACAGAATCCACTGGAGTGTATGTGGTCATGTGGATCAATGTGGTTTACGAAAAGAACACATGTAGTGTGGTCACGTGGATCAATGTGGTTTAGGAAAACAACATATGCAATGACTCTAGGGACTCCATGTGTCAAACAATGGTCACAAAGAACAAAAACACTTAGATAAGCATCTTCCATATTGCATGTTACACAAGTGTGGCAGAAGTTGCATCACAGAATCCACTGGAGTGTGTGTGGTCATGTGGATCAATGTGGTTTAGGAAAAGAACACATGCAATGACTCTAGGGACTCCATCTGTCCAACCATGGTCACACACAGACCAAAAACACTTAGGAAAGCAGCTTCCACATTCCATGTTGCACACGTGATGCAGAAGTTGCATCACAGAATCCACTGTAGTGTGTGTGGTCATGGGGATCAATGTGCTTTAGGAAAAGAACACATGCAATGTGGTTATGTGGATCAATGTGGTTTAGGAAAAGAACACATTCAATGACTCTAGGGACTCCATGTGTCAAACCATGGCCACGTAGACCAAAAACACTTAGGTATGTAGCTTCCACATTGCTTGTTGCACTAGTATGGCGGAAGTTGAATCACATAATCCACTAGAGTGTGTATGGTCATGTGCATCAATGTGGTTTAGGAAAATAACACATAGAACTGACTCTAGTGGATGAATGTGGTTTAGGAAAAGAACAGATGCAATGACTCTAGGGACTCCGTGTGTCAAACGATGGTCAAACACACCAAAAACACTTTGGAAAGCAGCTTCCATATTGCATGTTGCACAAGTGTGGCAGAAGTTGCATCACAGAATCCACTAGAGTATGTGTGATCATGTGGATCAATATGGTTTAGGAATAGAACACATGAAAATGACTCTAGTGGAACAATGTGGTTTAGGAAAATAACACATGCAATGACTCTAGGGACTCCATGTGTCAAACCATGGTCATAGAGACCAAAAACACTTAGGAAAGCAGCTTCCACATTGCATGTTGCACCAGTGTGGAAGAAGTTGCATCACAGAATCCACTGGAGTGTGTGTGCTCATGTAGTTCAATGTGGTTTCGAAAAAGAACACATGCAATGTGGTCATGTGCATCAATGTGGTTTAGGAAAATAACACATGCAATGACTCTAGGGACTCCATGTGTCAAACTGTGGTCACAAAGACGAAAAACTCTTAGGAAAGCAGCATCCACATTGCATGTTACACCAGTGTGGCAGAATCGCATCACAGAATCCACTGGAGTGTGTGTGGTCATGTGAATCAATGTGGTTTAGAAAAAGAACACACGCAATGTGGTCATGTGGATTAATGTGGTTTAGGAAAAGAACACATGCAATGACTCTAGGGACTCCATGTGTTAAACCATGGTCACAGAGACCAAAAACACTTAGGAAAGCATCTCCACATTACATGTTGCACTAGTGTGGCAGAAGTTGCATCACAGAATCCACTAGAGTGTGTGTGGTCATGTGGATCAATGTGGTATAGAAAAAAACACATGCAATGTGGTTATGTGCATCAATGAGGTTTAGGAAAAGAACACATGCAATGACTCTAGGAACTCCATGTGTCAAACCATGGTCATAGAAATGACAAACACTTAGGAAAGCAACTTCGATATTGCATGTTGCACCAGTGTGGCAGAAATTGCATCACAGAATCCAATGGAGTGTGTGTGGTCATGTGGATCAATGTGGTTTAGGAAAAGAACACACGTAGTGTGGTCATGTGGATCAATGTGGTTTAGGAAAAGAACACATGCAATGACTCTAGGGACTCCATGTGTCAAACCATGGTCACAGAGACCAAAAACACTTAGAAAAGCAGCTTCCATATTGCATGTTGCACAAGTGTGGCAGAAGTTGCAACACAGAATCAACTGGAGTATGTGTGGTCATGTGGATCAATGTGGTTTAGGAAAAGAACACAAGTAGCTGACTCTAGTGGATCAATGTGCTTTTGGAATAGAAGTCGTGCAATGACTCTAGGGACTCCATGTGTCAAACCATGGTCACATAGACCAAAAACACTTAGGAAAGTAGCTTCCACATTGCATGTTGCACTAGTGTGGTTGAAGTTGCATCACACAATCCACTAGAGTGTGTGTGGCCATGTGGATCAATGTAGTTTAGGAAAATAACACCTACAACTGACTCTAGTGGATCAATGTGGTTTAGGAAAAGAACACATGCAATGACTTTAGGGACTCCATGTGTCAAACCATGATCACAGAGACCAAAAACACTAGGGAAAGCAGCTTCAACATTGCATGGTTCACAAGTGTGGCAGAAGTTGCATCACAGAATCCACTGGAGTGTTTGTGGTCATGTGGAACACATGTAATGTGGTCACGTGGATCAATGTGGTTTAGGAAAAGAACACATGCAATGACTCTAGGGACTCCATGTGTCAAACCATTTTCATAGATACCAAAAACACTTAGGAAAGCAACTTCCACATTGCATGTTGGACCTGTGTGGCAAAAGTTGCATAAAAGAATCCACTGGAGTATGTGTGGTCATGTAGATCAATGTGGTTTAGGAAAATAACACATGCGGCTGACTCTAGTGGATCAATGTGGTTTTGGAATAGAATTCATGCAATGACTCTAGGGACTCCATGTGTCAAACCAAGGTCACAAATACCAAAAATACTTAGCAAAGCAGCTTCCACATTGCATGCTACACTAGTGTGGCAGAAGTTGCATCACATAAGCCACTTGAATGTGTGTGGTCATGTGGACCAATCTGGTTTAGGAAAATAACACATGCAATGTGGTCATGTGGATCAATGTGGTTTTGTAAATGAACACATGCAATGACTCTAGCGACTCCATGTGTTAAACCATCGTCATAGAGACCAAACACACTTAGGAAAGTAGTTTCCACATTGCATGTTGCACTAGTGTGGCAGAAGTTACATAACAGAATCCACTGGAGTATGTGTGGTCATGTGGATCAATGTGGTTTAGGAAAACAACACATGCAACTGACTCTAGTGGATCAATGTGGTTTAGGAAAATAACACATGTAATGACTCTAGGGACTCCATGTGTCAAACCATGGTCAAAGATACCAAAACACTGAGCAAAGCAGTTTCCACATTGCATGGTCCACCAGTGTGGCAGAAGTGGCATGATAGAAGCCACTGGAGTGTATGTGGTCATGTGGATCAATGTGGTTTTGGAAAAGAACACATATAATGTGGTCATGTGGATCAATGTGGTTTAGGAAAATAACACATGCAATGACTCTAGGGAATCCATGTGTCAAACCATGGTCAGAGAGACCAAAAAAACTTAGGAAAGCATCTTCCACATTGCATATTGCACAAGTATGGCGGAAATTCCATCACAGAATCCACTAGAGTGTGTCTGATCATGTGGATCAATATGGTTTAGGAAAAGAACACATGCAACTGACTCTAGTGGATGAATGTGGTTTAGCGGAAAAAACACATGCAATGACTCTAGGGACTCCATGTGTCAAACCATGGTCACATAGACCAAAAACACTTAGGAAAGTAGCTTCCACATTGCATGTTGCACTAGTGTGGCAGAAGTTGCATCACAGAATCCACTAGGCTGTGTGTAGTCATGTGGATCGATGTGGTTTAGGAAAAGAACACATGCAATGTGGTCAGGTGGATCAATGTGGTTTAGGAAAAGAACACATGTAATGACTTTAGGGACTCCATGTGTCAAACCATGGTCATAGAGACCAAAAACACTTAGAAAAGCAGCTTCCACATTGCATGTTAGACCAGTGTGATAGAAGTTGCATCACAGAATCCACTATAGTGTTTTTGGTCATGTGGAACACATGTACTATGGTCATGTGGATCAATGTGGTTTAGGAAAAGAACACAAGCAATGATTCTAGGGACTCCATGTGTCAAATCATGGTCACAGAGACAAAAACACTTAGGAAAGCAGCTTCCACATTGCATGTTGCACCAGTGTGGAAGAAGTTGCGTCACAAAATCCACTGGAGTGTGTGTGCTCATGTGGATCAATATGGTTTCGAAAAAGAACACATGCAATCT
This sequence comes from Avena insularis, assembly GCA_023614405.1. Lineage (NCBI taxonomy): Eukaryota > Viridiplantae > Streptophyta > Magnoliopsida > Poales > Poaceae > Avena > Avena insularis. Next base: position 317,145,204 of record CM042688.1, on the reverse strand, counting down.
GGTCATGTGCATCAATGTGGTTTAGGAAAAGAACACATGCAATGACTCTAGGGACTCCTTGTGTCAAACCATGGTCACAAAGATGAAAAACACTTAGGAAAGCAGCATCAACATTGCATGTTGCACCAGTGTGGTAGAATCGCATCACAGAATCCACTGAAGTGTGTGTGTTCAGGTGGATCAATGTGGTTTAGAAAAAGAACACACGCAATTTGGTCATCTGGATCAATGTGGTTTAGGAAAAGAACACATGCAATGACTCTAGGGACTCCATGTGTCAAACCATGGTCACAGAGACCAAAAACACTTAGGAAAGCAGCTTCCACATTGCATGTTGCACCAGTGTGGCAGAAGTAGCATCACAGAATCCACTAGAGTGTGTGTGGTCATGTGGATTAATGTGGTATAGAAAAAGAACACATGCAATGTGGTCATGTGCATCAATGAGGTTTAGGAAAAGAACACATGTAATGACTCTAGGGACTCCATGTGTCAAACCATGGGCATGGAGACGAAAAACACTTAGGAAAGCAACTTCGATATTGCATGTTACACCAGTGTGGCAGAAGTTGCATCACAGATTCCACTGGAGTGTGTGTGGTCATCTGGAACACATGTAATGTGGTCATGTGGATCAATGTGGTTTATGAAAAGAACCCATGCAATAACTCTAGGGACTCAATGTGTCAAACCATGGTTACACAGACTAAACACTTAGGAAAGCAGCTTCCACATTCCATGTTGCACACGTGAGGCAGAAGTTGCATCACAGAATCCACTCTGGTGTGTGGTCATGTGGATCAATGTGGTTTAGGAAAAGAACACATGTAATGTGGTTATGTGGATCAATGTGGTTTAGGAAAAGAACACATGCAATGTCTCTAGGGACTCCATGTGTCAAACCATGACCGCAAAGACTAAAAACACTTAGGAAAGTAGCTTCCACATTGCATGTTGCACTAGTATGGCGGAAGTTGCATCACAGAATCCACTAGAGTGTGTGCGATCATGTGGATCAATGTGGTTTATAAAAAGAACACATGACTCTAGTGGATCAATATGGTTTAGGATAAGAAAGATGCAATTACTCTAGGGACTCCATGTGTCAAACCATGGTCACGGATACCACAAACACTTAGGAAAGTAGCTTCCACATTGCATGTTGCACTAGTGTGGCAGAAGTTGCAACACACAATCCACTGGAGTGTGTGTGGCCATGTGGATCAATGTAGTTTAGGTAAAGAACATATGCAACTTCCTCTAGTAGATCAATGTGGTTGAGGAAAATAACACATGCAATGACTTTAGGGACTCCATGTGTCAAACCATGGTCATAGAGACCAAAAACACTTCGGAAAGGAGCTTCCACATTACATTCTATACCAGTGTGGCAGAAGTTGCATCATAGAATCCATTTGAGTGTGTGTGGTCATATGGAACATATGTAATGTGGTCATGTGGATCAATGTGGGTTAGGAAAAGAACACATGCAATGACTCTAGGGACTCCATGTGTCAAACCATGGTCACAGATACAAAACACACTTAGCAAAGCAGCTTCGACATTGCATGTTGCACAAATGTGGCAGAACACATGTAATGTGGTCATGTGGATCAATGTGGTTTAGGAAAATAACATATGCAATAACTCTAGGGACTCCATGTGTCAAACCATGGCCATAGAGACCAAAAACACTTAGGAAATTAGCTTCAACATTGCATGTTGCACCTCTTATGGCAGAAGTTGCATAACAAAATCCACTGGACTATGTGTGGTCATGTGGATCAATGTGGTTTAGGAAAAGAACACATGCAACTTACTCTGGTGAATCAATGTGGTTTAGGAAAAGAACGCATGCAATGACTCTAGGGAGTCCATGTGTCAAAACATTGTCACACCAACCAAAAACACTTAGGAAATTAGCTTCCACATTGCATGTTGCACACATGTGGACCAAGTTGCATCACGGAATCCATTGGAGTGTGTGTGGTCATGTGGATAAATGTGGTTTAGGAAAAGAACACATGAAATGTGGTCACGTGGATCAATATGGTTTAGGAAAATAACACATGCAATCACTCTAGGGACTCCATGTGTCAAACCATGGTCACAGAGACCAAAAACACTTAGGAAAGCAGCTTCCACATTTCATGTTGCACCAGTATGGAGGAAGTTGCATCACAGTACCCACTAGAGTGTGTGTGATCATGTGGATCAATATGGTTGACGAAAAGAACACATGCAACTGACTCTAGTGGATCAATCTGGTTTAGGAAAAGAACACATGCAATGGATCTAGGGACTCACTCTATCACACCATGGTCACATAGACCAAAAACACTTAGGAAAGTAGCTTCCACATTGCATGTTGCACTAGTGTGGAAGAAGTTGCATCACAGAATCCACTGGACCGTGTGGTCATGGGATCAATGTGGTTTAGGAAAAGGACACATGCAATGTGGTCATGTGGATCAATGTGGTTTAGGAAAAGAACACATGAAATGACTATAGGGACTCCATGTGTCAAACCATGGTCACAAAGACCAAAAACACTTAGGAAAGCATCTTCCACATTACTTGTTGCACTAGTGTGGTAGAAGTTGCATCACAGAATCCACTGTCATGTGTGTGGCCATGTGGATCAATGTAGTTTAGGAAAATAGCACCTACAACTGACTCTAGTGGATCAATGTGGTTTAGGAAAAGAACACATGCAATGACTTTAGGGACTCCATGTGTCAAACCGTGATCACAGAGACCAGAAACACTTAGGAAAGCAGCTTCAACATTGCATGTTGCACTAGTGTGGTGGAAGTTGCATCACAGAATCCACTGGAGTGTTTGTGGCCATGTGGAACACATGTAATGTGGTCATGTGGATCAATGTGGTTTAGGAACAGAACACATGCAATAACTCTAGGGACTCCATGTGTCAATCCATTTTCATATAGACCAAAAAACACTTAGGAAAGTAGCTTCCTCATTGCATGTTGCACCTGTGTGGCAAAAGTAGCAAAACAGAATACACTAGAGTATGTGTGGTCATGTGGACCAATGTGGTTTAGGAAAAGAACACATGCAGCTGACTCTAGTGGATCAATCTGGTTTTGGAATAGAACACATGCAATGACTCTAGGGACTCCATGTATGAAACCATGGTCATGGAGACCAAAAACACTTAGGAAAGCAGCTTCCACTAGAGTGTGAGCGGTCATATGGATCAATGCGGTTTAGTAACAGAACACATGCAATGTGGTAATGTGGATTAGCATGGTTTAGGTAATGAACACATTCAATGACTCTAGGGACTCCATGTGCCAAACCATCGTCACAAAGACCAAAAACACTTAGCAAAGCAGCTTCGACATTGCATGTTGCACAAATGTGGCAGAAGTTGCATCACGGAAGCCACTAGGGGGTGTGTGGTCATGTAGATCAATGTGGTTTAGGAAAAGAACATATGCAATGACTCTAGGGACTCCATGTGTCAAACCATGGTCACACATACGAAAACCACTTAGGAAAGCAACTTCCACATTGCATGTTGTACACGTGTGGCAGAAGTTCCATCATAGAATCCACTGGAGTGTGTGTGGTCATGTGGATCAATGTGGTTTAGGAAAAGAACACCCACAATGTGGTCATGTGGATCAATGTGGTTTAGGAAAAGAACACATGCAATGTGGTCATGTGGATCAATGTGGTTTAGGAAAAGAACACATGCCATGACTCTAGGAAATCCATGTGTCAAACCATGTTCACAGAGACCAAAAACACATAGGAAAACAGCTTCCACATTACATGTTGCACTAGTGTGGAAGAAGTCGCATCACAGAATCCACTCGAGTGTGTGTGGTCATGTGGATCATTGTGGTTTAGGAAAAGAACACATGAATTATGGTCATGTCGATCAATGTGGTTTAGGAAAAGAACACACGCAATGACTCTAGGGACACTATGTGTCAAACCATGGTCACAGAGACCAAAAATACTTTGGAAAGCAACTTCCACATTGCATTATGTACTAGTGTGGCAGAACTTGCATCACACAATACATTTGAGTGTGTGTGTTCATGTGGAACACATGTAATGTGGTCATGTGGATCAATGTGGTTTAGGAAAAGGACACATACAACTCTAGGGACTCCATGTGCGAAACCATGGTCACAGAGACCAAAAACACTTAGGAAAGTAGCTTCCACATTGCATGTTGCACCAGTGTGGAAGAAGTTGCATAAATGAATCCACTAGAGTATGTGTGGTCATGTGAATCAATGTGGTTTAGGAATAGAACACATGCAACTCATTCTAGTGGATCAATGTGGTTTAGGAAAAGAACACATGCAATGGCTCTAGGGACTCCATGTGTCAAACCATGGTCACAGATACCATAAACACTTAGCAAAGCAGCTTTGACATTGCATGTTGCACAAGTGTGGCAGAAGTTGCATCACAGAAGCCACTGGAGTGTGTGTGGTCATGTTGATCAATGTGGTTTAAAAAAGAACATATGCAATGTGGTCACGTGGATCAATGTGGTTTAGGATAAGAACAAATGCAATGACTCTAGGGACTACATGTGTCAAACCATGGTCACATAGACCAAAAACACTTAGGAAAGCAGCATCCACATTGCATGTTGTACACGTGTGGCAGAAGTTGCATCTCAGAATCCACTAGAGTGTGTGTGTTCATGTGGATCAATGTGGTTTACGAAAAGAACACATGCAATGTGGTCATGTGGATCAATGTGTAATAGGAAAATAACACAAGCAATGACTCTAGGTACTCCATGTGTCAAACCATGGTCACAGAGACCAAAACCACTTAGGAAAGCAACTTCCATATTACATGTTGCACTAGTATGGCGGAAGTTGCATCACAAAATCCACTAGAGTGTGTGTGATCATGTGGATCAATATGGTTTAGGAAAAGAACACATGCAACTAACTCTAGTGGATCAATGTGGTTTAGGAAAAGAACACATGCAATGGATCTAGGGACTCACTCTGTCAAACCATGGTCACATAGACCAAAAACACTTAGGAAAGTAGCTTCCACATTGCATGTTGCACTAGTGTGGTAGAAGTTGCATCACAGAATCCACTAGACCGTGTGGTCATGGGATCAATGTGGTATAGGAAAAGGACACATGCAATGTGGTTATGTGGATCAATGTGGTTTAGGAAAAGAAACATGAAATGACTATAGGGACTCCATGTGTCGAACCATGGTCATAGAGACCAAAAACATGCAATGACTTTAGGGACTCCATGTGTCAAACCATGATCACAGAGACCAAAAACAGTTAGGAAAGCAGCTTCAACATTGCATGTTGCACTAGTGTGGCAGAAGTTGCATCATAGAATCCACTTGAGTGTTTGTGGTCATCTGGAACACATGTAATGTGGTCATGTGGATCAATGTGGTTTAGGAAAGGAACACATCCAATGACTCTAGGGACTCCATGTGTCAAACAGTTTTCATAGAGACCAAAAACACTTAGGAAAGTAGCTTCCACATTGCATGTTGCACCAGTGTGGCAGAAGTTGGATCAAAAAAGGCACTGGAGTGTGTGTGGTCATGTGGACCAATGTGGTTTAGGAAAAGAACACATGCAATGACTCTAGGAACTCCATGTGTCAAACCATGGTCACATAGACCAAAAAGACTTAGGAAAGTAGCTTCCACATTGCATGTTGTACACGTGTGGCAGAAGTTGCATCACAGAATCCACTAGAGTGTGTGCGGTCATGTGGATCAATGTAGTTTAGGAAAAGAAGACATGCAGTGTGGTCATGTGGATCAACGTAGTTTAGAAAAGAACACATGCAATGACTCTAGGGACTCCATGTGTCAAACCATGGTCAAAGAGACCAAAAACACTTATGAAAGCAGCTTCCACATTGCATGTTGCTACAGTGTGGCGAATTTTGCGTCACAGAATCCACTAGAGTGTGTGTGGTCATGTGGATCAATGTGGTTTAGGAAAAGAAGACATGTAATCTGGTTATGTGGATCAATGTGGTTTAGGAAGAGAACACATGGAATGACTCTAGGGAATCCATGCATCAAACCATGGTCAAGGAGACCAAAAACACTTAGGAAAGCGGCTTCCACATTGCATGTTGCACTAGTGTGGCATTAGTTGCATAACAGAATCTATTGGAGTGTGCGTGGTCATGTGGATCAATGTTGTTTAGGAAAAGAACACATACAATGTGGTCATGTGGATTAATGTGGTTTAGGAAGTGGACACATGCCATGACTCTAGGGAGGCCATGTGTCAAACCATGTTCACAGAGACCAAAAACATTGTGGAAAGCACCTTCCACTTGCATGTTGCACCAATGTGGAAGAAGTTGCATCACATAATCCACTAGAGCGTGTATGGCCATGTGTATCAATGTGGTTTTGGAAAAGAACACATGCAATGTGGTCATGTCGATCTATGTGGCTTAGGAAAAGAACACATGCAATGACTATATGGACTCCATGTGTCAAACCATGGTCACAGAGACCAAAAACACTTAGGAAAGCAGCTTCCACATTGCATGTTGCACTAGTGTGGCAGAAGTTGCATCATAGAATCCAGTAGAGTGTGTTTGATCATGTGGATCAATGTTGTTTAGGAAAAGAACATATGCAAAGTGGTCATGTTGATCAATGTTTTTTTAGGAAAAGAACACATGCAATGACTCTAGGGACTCCATGTGTCAAACTATAACATCCCAGCATTAGAGCTTAGAAATAAGCTAAGATTAGGTGTGTGCATTGCATTCATGCATTGAAAATCTAGAGAATTTTCATGCTTTTCAATAAAATTTGTCAAAGTGATTGAAGCTTATGCTAACTTGGTGGAACTGAAGTAGATCATCAAGTTGATTGCGGTAAGTTCGATATGACCTTTGCTAATACCTTATCTTTGGGTAGTATAATTTGGTCTATGGGTAGATCAAATGGAGGCAAGCGAAACCCACAACACATTACTCAAAGATGAATACTTAATCTTCTAAATATTATATCAAGTTATTCCTTACAACCAACCCTGAATACTTAATCAGGTATATACGCAAGAAAAGAAACTCAATAACTAAACCTTGATACTCTTGCTTACCATAGTTATTTATACCATGAACATCAAGGTAGTTCTTAAACATTAGCTCTCATCACAAATAGAGTGAAAAAGGAAGTGAAGCCAAGACCATTCATCACATATCTTTGTTGTCATATTAATAGATGACATTATTTTTTAACTAAGTCCTAGTGTCAATTGATCATCAATGTGGAGTAATCAATTGTTGACTTAGAACTTATTGACCTTCCAAAGACCTTAAGTAAATTAACAAGAAGGAGGAACTAGTTATGGTAGAGTGTGCCATCATCAATGGAATGTGATCCTTAGTGGAGATCAAACCATCTGATGTTGGAGGAGTTAACTCACTCTTGAGTTAACTATAAGCAGTATTTGAACCTAAGAGTTAAGTTAGTAATTATGAAGTTATAAGAAAGTTAGAAATGATAGAATATCAAATAATAATCTTGTTAAGCCAAGTAGATACAAAAATAGAGTAAGCTTCCTTAACAAGATAATCCCTATAAATAGACTAGTGTAAGTCTACTAATTAGTTGATTATAGATCTTGATCAGACAATTAGAAGCCTAAGCTTAGTATGATGAACGGACGGTTGTCATTATTCCCAAGTCACTTGAGAATGGATGACTAGGTGTTGAATAAGAGTTGTGAGTTTACCAAATTAGGCAAAACCCTAGTAAGCTGAATTATCTAGCTTGATCAAGAGAAATCAAGCTAGTGTATGATGAAGTTTAGAACCTAAGTGGAATGGAGTAGTGGAAGTCATGGTAGTTTAACCAAGCTAATACAAGAGTAATATTTTATTATTCAGAATAGTACCATACCTCTTCCAAAGGATTAATATCTTATGTGATATAAGGGTTGTAATCTTGCAAGCCTTGGAGGTAAATGCAAGGTGAATATAAAGGAGTTATTGGATGGAGTTATAAACAGCTACCTCGATATATTCATTAGTAGTAGCTAAGAAGTAGAAGTTATATACTAGAGAAGAATGAGGAGGAATATTGTTGAAGTGGCATGGCCATGTCATCATATGGTGATGGATATGGTGAAGCCAAATGACTAGTTCATTTAGGCAGACGAGATCTTAGAGGATTAGATAAGAAATTTGAGTAGAGTATATTTAGGAAATAAACTCATTAACTAAAGACAAGCTTAGTGAAAAATTGAAGTTAGGATTCTTGAGAAACCTTTAACTAACATCATATCAAGCCATGACAAGACCCATGTCTACCTTTTGTCCAAAACCCTAGAATTAAGTTAGAAGCGGAACCAATTCCTATTTTTAGGCAGTCAAAGAATAGTAGCTCTTAGTCAAATTAAGTTTGTAAGGGATAATTAGAATATCAGATGAGTGTGTTGATGAAAGCCTTACCTACCCTATTGCCCTAATACAAATAGATCCATCAAGATCACCTTAAGAGGCATATTAATATCTCACTCTGAGTTGAGACATCAACTCTAATTACCAAGTTAGAAATAAACCCTTAACGTGTGGTCCTTACGAATTATTATGGATTTGGGTGAATAATTTGAATACATATTTGAAATGTGAATAATTTAAAAAGAATTAGTGCATAAGAAGTATTAGTGTTTATTTGAATTCCAAAAAGAATTTAGTTAATATTATTGCTTGAAAGAAAAAAATTATAAAACAATAAATGAAATGGACAATAATACAAATGTATAATTCAAATAAGTATTTCTTATTTCTTTCCTTTATTCCTCAAGTAACAAATGAATACAAATATAATTGAAGGAAGAATATTACAGAGACAATATTGAAGGAAATCAATACTTTATTAATAATAAACACATATTACATTGTTCTTACAAAACATGAAAAGAAAAAGATTACAATTGAAGCTAATAGACTAGTCCTAACTAAACCTAGTCTAAATCTTCTGAATCTTAACTTAAGCTTGTGCTTGCAAATAAGACAGAAATAGAATAAAACAAAGTGAGGGGTTAATGTTAAAAATTCTCTCAGTTATTAACAGTGAAGTGCACTATTTTCTTCACATCATTGAGCCAAATCTTTTTAGAAGAAGGGACAAAACCAGTAAGTGTAGTATCTGTTCATTTCATAGTTTGAGCCTCAGTGCAACCTCATAGGCAGAAAAGGGACAAGTTTCACAGGGATAGAAATAGTAAAAGGTGGGGGAGTTTAAAGCAAGATCACTTGATCTCATCCATAGTCAGAGCAATAATGAACTTTCTCCCACACCTAAATGCATGCATTGAGGTGTTAACCGCAGAGAACAAGCAAGCATTTTAAATCACAACTGCATAGTGCAAAGCCAAGCTTTGGTAGTCACTTCACATAGAGCCAAACACCAGTTTGTCACCATCACACACAAGAACACTACACGTTCTTGCAAACCACCACCCAAATCAGCCACTTTCCACCACATAAAACCCAGGAAACACCAGTAAGGATGGTGACCTAAGGAGGGAGAAGATCTAGGTGCACAACAAGGCCACAAAGGAGCAGCAGCACAAGGAGGAACAAGCCAAGGTGTCATTATATTGGGAACGGCAGTACCTAAGCAGGTTAGATAGAGGTGTGGGGACTAGCAGGGAAGCTATCGACAGCGTCCGCAGGCGGGATTGGATACAAGCAAGCATAGAGGGACGCAAGAAGTACCCAGGTTCGGGGCCCTCGTGGTGAGGTAAGGCCCCTACTCCTGCCGGATCTGACTATGGGGAATACCCGAACTACAAGTGCTCCTCGAGCTGTGTGTGCTAGCTAATGCCTTAAATGCTGTATGGCCAACCCTTTCTACTGAGGCCCTGCCTCTCCTTATATAGGCAGAGAGGCAAAGGTCTCACTGGCTAGTCCGACTGGCGGGCCCCACAGGCGGGTCCTAGCCGGCTAGTCATCTACAGTATCTAGTATGGCATGTCTTATCGGAGTACGAGCGGTATGGCTGTCGTAGGCACAATGGACGCCGTGCGAGCCCGTTGTCAGCATAGGCCACTGTTCCTGCGTCACCCTCGCAAAGTCTTCGGTATGGTTGGGTGGTTGTCAGTCTTGTCATCGTACAGGGCGTGCCGTGCACTGATACGCACGTCGTCCTGTCTCGCTGATTGGGTCCGCTTACGTCACCGTATCCGGATGTCTCTCCTGATCCGGCTAGCGGGTTATAGTCGGCCTGTCTTACCGGTCCGGACGTGATCCGGATCACCTTGTTTCTTATCCGGTTGGGTTACCTGGGGATCATTCCCCTGACACTAGCCCCCGGGCGCGTGTGGATTCCGCCCTTAGGCGAAATGTGCGCGTGCTCCTTCTTATTTTTGAATTTGCGTCCGGCTGAGCCTGGCGGTTGCGCTACCTGCGTGCGGTCGACGCCACGCGCCACGCTGGCGCCATCATTGCACTGCGGCGGGCAGCGTAACGTCTAGTCGTACGTCGCCTCGGGAAACCGCTGTCTGGCGCTTCGGTTCTCGCCTCGGGATCTTCTGCGCATCCTGTCCTGGCACACGGGATCTAGGCGGCGGTTGGGGTGTGGGTTGCCCGGGTGCATGCCACATGGCCCCGTCGATGGTTGCCCTTCTGGTCCTTTAAAGGGACACCGCGGGGGAGGCAGTTCCTTTCCTTCGCTCCCCCGCTGCAGTCTTCTTCTCCCCCGCGTGCTCCTGCTTCTGCGCTCTTGCCCTCTGCGCCGCAGCCCGCTGTGCCGCCCGCTCGCCGTCGTCGACGCTACGGGCCATCGCCACTCTTCCGTCGCCGCTCCTCTCCACCAGCCGGAAATGGCCGCCGACCGCGGGGCTTGGTGCGTCTCCTCCGTCATCGAGGACCAGATTCAGAAGTACCGCGCCACCCGCGTTCTGCTGTTGGAGGAGGAGGTGGTGGTGCGGTTGGCATCGGCGGAAGAGGTGTCACCGCACCCGGCGGAGGGGAGCGCATCGTCTTCCTCTCCCATATGGCGCGCGGGTTCACCCTTCCGGTGAACCCCTTCCTCTTGACGTTCCTCGCCTTCTTCGACCTTCGTCTTCACCACCTCGGCGCCAACGCCATCGGGACGCTGGCGCACTTCATGGCGTTCTACGAGAGCTATCTCGGGATCCAGCCGGATCTCGGGCTCTTCTGCCGGCTCTTCCGAGTCCGGCCACAGGTGTAGTACACGAAGGGGGCGCTAGTCGTCTATGGCAGCGCCTCCATCTACTCCCGCTCCCAATCCGGCTACCCCAAGTTCTTGCTCCAGGACACGGTACGGCTATGGCAGCAGTCGTACTTCTACGTCAAGAACGTCACCAACGTCGACCGGATAAATCTTCCAGCCTTCCAGGATGTCGAGTCCAGCCGGCAGAACTGGGACTTGAAGTTCCATGGCGACAGGGCGGAGACGGCGGCGACAGCCGCGCATGCTCCCTCATCACCTGCCGGATAACCGGCCGGGACATCACTCTTAGCTGGATGTCCCGGCTGATGATGCCGATGCAGCAGCGGGCACACAAGATGTGCTATTACTCCGGCCGGATGGACCCGACCCGGCTGTCGCGCCACGATCCCCCCTACCACAACCTGAAGGAGTGGTTGTGGACGATCAGCAAGGAGCGGCTGCCGGAGAACTGGACGTTCAGTCTGGCCCCCTACAGCCGGGAGAACCGCGCGCCCCGGGTAAGTTCTTATAGCCGGAAACTTTATTTGCTCTTTCTATGTTGTTTCCTTGTTCGGTCTGACTGACTTCTTGTATTTGGCAGATCTTCGCCTGCATCCTTCGCGAGGAGGGCGAGGCTGCCCTCGAGGTATTCCCTCCTGACTTGCCCAAGCCGCGCGCTCGGCGGTCCGACGAGGAATCGGACAGGGACGGCGATGCCTTCCCCAGCCAGAATGACGAGCCGGCTGCCGACCCGCACACGGAGGTGCACAAGGAGGAGGAGGCCACGCCGACCATGGATCCGGCGACGCGCTCCGCGGCGAACGACGAGGCGGGCGGGAGCGGCTCCAGTCGTTCCGGCTCCCAAGAGAGTGGTCCGCCGTGCCGTAGCCGTCTTGGCTGGAAGAAGGGCCGCCCAGTTGTGTCAGTCGTTTTTCTCTCCCCTCTGTCTTTCGGTGCTTTCTGTCTGCTTCCCCCTTTTTCTTCTTTTTCTGACTTTGGTTTGTTTTGCTTTTGCCTTCTCCTCTTTCTTTTTAGCACACTGGTCTCCTTTGGATCTGCGTGCCCGACACGAGTACCGGCCGGGTCGCCGCCCCATGCCCCGACTGTGCCAACCGGCGCCCCTCCTTATTCTGACGCGCGACCCTCGCCTCCCCCTCGAGCTGAGCTGACCGCCTCCACCCAGCCGGAAGGTCCTCAGCCGGAAGTGGAGCCCTCCCAGCCGGAAGGCTCTTCTGCGGGTGCACGGGAGGCTGCCGGCAAGGAGCTCGTCGTTGTTGGCAACGACAACTCCGACGAGGAGGCCGGGGAGGAATGGCGAACGACGGTGGTCACGGCGAAGGAGTCCTTGGCCGTCAACGCCGTGGACGACAATGCTTCCTCCGCCGCCTTGCTGTTGGACCTTGCCACCACGCTTGAGCTGGCAGTGAAGGAGATCCGGCTGTTGGAGGCCACAGCCGGCGGGAACCGGACGTTGGAGCAGAAGCTTGCTGCCGCCAACGGGAATTCCTAGAGTAAGGTCGCTTCACCTAGCTCGCTTTTTTTTACTGATAGCCGGTTTTGTTGCATCCATCCTCGTGTAGCTCAACGCGAGATCGATCGCTTGAAGAAATTGAACGACCGGCTGAGCAAGTCCAACTCCACTCTGCGGCTGCAGAACAAGGATTGGGACACGAGGGTAGACGGTCTGGAGGCCACCGTCAAGGAGCACGACGCCTCGCTTGCTAGCCGGGCCGAAGCCTTCACCCTTCTCGAGGCCTAGAACAAGGACCAAGAGAAGGAGATCAAATGGCTAGCGGTCAAGGAGAAGGCGCTGGTGGAGGAGCTGATGCAGGTCGGCCACACTGCCAAGGGTGAGTTCCTTTTCCCGTCTTCCTTTCTTTCCAAATCCGGTAGCCGGATCTAACCCTCTTTTCTGACAGCCTTTTACCCCGGCATAGACCTGCTGGCCTACAACCGGCTGCAGGAGAATTGGCCGAGAGCACAGCCGACGGCCCAGGATCTTGTCGTCCTTCTTTGCGAGGAAGCCGCCATGCTTCATCAGGTGGCGCGGGATGTCTTCTCCTTCATGTGCACGGAGGCTCCGGTTCCGGAGACGATGGCGCAGCTGGCTGCGAAGGTGGGAGAGGTATCGGCTGTGGTGGACCGGCTGCGGGACCTAGCGGCGCAGGCCGGAGCGGAGATGGCTCTGGCCCTCATGCTCTGCTGGTACAAGGATGCCCGTGTCGAGAAGATCGACGGTGGCTTTCGTGCTGGAGCCGGTCTTGTCGCCATCCGCCAAGCCCATCCGGAGCTTCGCGGCTCTGCCATCAAGATTGCCGACTACGTGGACCTCGACGAGGCGCTCACCGACTCGGAGTCCATCGGTACTCCCGATGTGGAGGGCCTGATGCCACCACCCGTAGGCACCGGAACCGGATCAAGCTTCGTGCCTCCTCCGCCGCCTGAAGCTTCTGTCGGCCAAGATCCCCCGCATGGCAAGGGTCCTGCCGCCTAGTTATTGCCCCGGGATGCCCGGTGTATTTGTCTTGTGTTACATGTTTACGAATCTTGTCTATTTGTACCGGCTGTCTTTGATGCGGGGTAACTTATGGGAGCTTTGTCTCCCTTTTGTTTGTTAATCGTTGAAATTCTTGAGTCTCTTAACTTGTGTGTTGAGTTTCCTTTTGATATTTTCGCCGTCTTGCTCCGCCTGGCTGACCTCGTCCGGCTACACACTCTTAGCCGGACGAACTACACGTCTAGTGGGGGCGCGCTAGCGCACACACTGGGTGTAGCCCCTGAGATTCGGAGTAGCTGGCGTAGCCAGGTGCTTCGAATCTTCCTTATTTCTCCCAAGTCTTCTAACTTTATCCGACTGACCTCGTCCCAGTCGGCCGCTTTTGTCGGCTAAACGCCTTCAGCCGGGGGAACTAACATTCCAGTGGGGGCGCGCGAGCGCACCCACTGGGTGTAGCCCTGGAGATTCGGAGTAGCTGGTGTAGACAGGTGCTTCGAATCTTTCTTGTCTTTTCTTGCTCCTGCCCTTGCCCTCACCTGGGCTCCGAACAGCCGCTAAATGCCCTTAGCCGGTCAGGAACTACAAGATTCCACTGGGGGCGCGCGAGCACACCCAGTGGGTGTAGCCCCCGAGATTCGGAGCGCTTGATGAAGGCAAGGACTTCGAATCTTCTTTCCTTCTCCTGAATTCCGACTTGAGGTAGTTGGACAAGAATGTACATACGCATACACACATGTCCACATAGGTTAGTAGGTTAGTCTATCAAATTGTAGCCGGAAAACGGCTTGTTTTTTCAAAAACTGGCTTGCTCCTTTCTAGACACTTAGTCGCTTTTCCGTGTGCTCTGCTGTTTTTGCTGCGTCCTTGCCGGGCGCCGGGTTGCGGTCTGCAACCGGAATCGAAGGGAGCTAACCGTACATTACGCACGGTACTAATGTCTTAGCAGCTAGATTGGTTCGAGCTAGTTGCAGGGCCGGGACGCCCGATCTATCGCGTCTCCTCCCTGTTTTTCATGTGGGATGCCTCAGGCGTTTGCTCTTGCTAGCCGGACAGCCGGGTTGCGGTCTGTAGCTGAGACGAAGAGTGGGCCTCTGACATCATCACACACTACTCAGCCGGTTTGTTGACTTAGCAGGCCGGTCCTGCCGGCGAGCCCCCGGGTAGGGGTTGCCGGAGCCAGAAAACTTGAACCGGAAAACAGGTGCACACATTTCTAGCAAGGAGCCCCCGAGATGGGTCCGCATTTTCATTCATGGGGTTTTAGGGATACATACACTGCCTAGCGACTAGGTGTAAAATGGGCGCAGTAGGGATGCGTTCTAGGGACGCTCGCTCTCCTCGTCTGATTTGTCCATCTTGTTCTTGCGTGGCTGCTGCGCGTCGATGAGGTAATCGGAGTCATTGGGCAGCGCCCGACTGATGATGAAGGGGCCCTCCCAGGGTGGTGATAGCTTGTGCATGCCCTTCGTGTCTTGCACCAGCCGGAGAACCAGGTCGCCTTTGTGGAATGCGACTGGGTGAATCCGGCTTGAATGGTAGCGATCTAGTCGCTGCTGGTACAAGGCTGATCTGTACAGGGCCCGCTCGCGGGCCTCCTCCAGGAGGTCCACTCCGTCCTCCTGCGCCTCTTTGTTGGCTTTTTCGTCGTATAGGAGCTTGCGAGGGGAGTCGAACTCGATGTCGGCGGAGAGGACGGCTTCCGATCCGTAGACCAGGAAGAATGGCCTATAGCCGGTTGACCTATTCGGCGTGGTGCGGAGGCTCCACAGCACAGCCGGAAGCTCTTCGATCCAACATCCGGGTGACCGCTCCAACGGCTCGATGAGACGTGGCTTGATGCCGGCTAGTACCAAGCAGTTTGCTCTTTCGACCTGCCCGTTGGACTGCGGGTGCGCGATGGAGGCAAGGTCCAGTCGGATGCCCTTGTTGCTGCAAAACTAGGCGAAGGCCCCCTTGGCGAAGTTTGTGCCGTTGTCGGTGATGATGCTGTTGGGGTAGCCGAAGCGGTTGATGATGTCGGTGAAGAAGGTGACAACCGTTGCCCCATCCAGCTTCTAGATAGGCTTGTCCTCGATCCACTTTGTGAACTTGTCCACCGCTACCAGTAGGTGGGTCATGCCCGCGGGTGCTCACTTGGAAGGACCGACCATGTCGAGGCCCCAAACCGCGAAGGGCCAAGTGATCGGTATGGTCTTGAGTATCGAAGTTGGCAAGTGCCTAAGCTGCCCGAAGCGTTGGCACCCATTGCATGCGCGAACTAGCTGCTCAGCGTCCTCGAGGGCGGTGGGCCAATAGAAACCATGGCGGAATGCCTTGGCGACTATCGCCCTTGACGAAGCGTGGTGCCCGCACTCGCCCTGGTGGATATCCTTGAGTAGCCGGTAGCCCGTGTCCACATCAACACATCTTTGGAAGATACCGGATACGCTACGCTTGTACAGCTCGCCGTTTATGATGGTGTACGTGTGCGCGCGGCGCCGGATTTGCCTAGCCTCCACCTCGTCGTCTGGGAGTTCTCCATTGGCGATGTAGCTCATGAAGGGCTATGCCCAGGATGGCACTTCCCGGATGACAAGGACGCTCCTATCCTCCGGCTGACGGATGTTAGGGAGTCGTCCGGGTGGCGTACCCGGGACGGCGGCCCCCGAGCCACTAGGCGAGCCGGCAGCCCCCGGGTCTTCCAAGCCGGAAGGGACTACATGGCCGGAATTGGTGCGGGTCTTCTTCTTCGGCGGTTCTGCCGGCTCCGCCTCTGCCGTTCCGCCAGCCGGAAAGCTTCCTGCCCAGACGATGGAGTCTGATTCTGGTGACGGGTTGATGGATGGCTTGCGCAGGTGCTCCAAGGAGACCCCTGTTGGGATGGCCTTCCTGGTGGATCCGATCTTGGAGAGCGCATCGGCTGCCTCGTTGTTGATGCGCGGGACGTGGTGAAATTCACACCCGTCGAAGGAGGCGCTGAGCTTCTGGATGTGGAATCGGTAGAGGGCCATGTTTACATCTCTGGCGTCTCATTCTCCGGACACCTGCTGCACCACCAAGTCCGAATCACCGAAGCACAGGATCCGGTTGACACCGATCTCCTTGGCCAGCCAGAGCCCGTGCGCTAGTGCCTCGTATTCGGCTACGTTGTTGGAGGCCTTGAAGTGGATCTACAGCACGTACTCCAGCTGGTATCCTTTAGGCGAGGTGAGCACGATGCCGGCTCCCAAGCCCCCGAGCATCTTCGACCCGTCGAAGTGCAACCGCCAGTGGTCCGAATCCGGAACCGGTGGGAGATACTGGGTCTCGGCCCAGTCGACGAGGAAGTCCGCCAACGCTTGTGACTTGATTGTGAGCCGAGGCTCGTACTGGATGGAGTAGGCGGTGAGCTCGATGTCCCACTTGGCGACTCGGCCGGTGGCATCCTTGTTGCCGATGATTTCCGAAAGGGGTGCAGTGCACACGACCTTAATCGGGTGCTCCTGGAAGTAGTGCTTGAGCTTCTTGCATGCCAGGTACACACCGTAGCACATCTTTTGGTAGTGGGGGTAGTTCTGCTTGGAGAGGGAGAGGACCTCGCTGAGGTAGTAGACGGGTCTCTGAACCGGTTGAGCCTTGCCTTCATCGGGGCGCTCCACCACCGGGCGATCGACGACGACCGGTGATGGCTGCTATATAGAGCAACATCGGCTCCTTGCTAGCCAGCGTGGCTAGAACCGGTGCTATGGATAGCATGCGCTTGAGGTCGTGAAACGCGGCGTCGGCTTGCGAAGTCCAGGAGAACTTGTCCGTCTTCTTCATCAGCTGGTACAATGGGAGTGCCTTCTCCCCCAGCCGGCTTACGAAGCGACTGAGGGAAGCCAGGCATCCAGTGAACTTCTGGACCCCAAGCAGGTTCCTGGGTGGCAGCATCCTCTCGATGGCCACGATCTTCTCTGGATTCGCCTCGATACCTCGTTGTGATACGAGGAAACCAAGTACCTGGCCGGATGGTACTCTGAAGACGCACTTCTCTGGGTTTATCTTCATCTGGTACTGGCGGAGGTTGCCAAATGTCTTCCCAGATCCTCGAGGAGGGTGCGCTTCTCCTTGGTCTTGATGACCACGTCATCCACGTAAGCGTGCACGTTTCGGCCTATCTGCGAGTGCAAGCATTTTTGCATACATCGCTGATAGGTGGCGCCTGCGTTCTTTAGGCCGAAAGGCATGGTTACATAGCAGAAAGCCCCGTAGGGGGTGATAAATGATGTCTTAATCTGATCAGCCGGGTTTAGCCGGATCTGATTGTACCCGGAATAACAATCTAGAAAAGACAACAAATCACAGCCGGCCATGGAATCGATGACTTGATCGATACGGGGCAAGGCGAAGGGGTCTTTCGGGCATGCCTTGTTCAGGCTGGTGTAGTCGATACACATGCGCCAGGTCTTGTTCTTCTTCAGAACCAAGACTGGGTTCGCCAACCAGTCCAGGTGGTACACTTCCATGATGAACCCGGCTGCAAGGAGCCGGGTGATCTTGTCACTAATTATCTTTCTCTTCTCCTCTGCGAACCGGCGCAGAGGTTGCTTTACCAGCTTGGCATCCGAACGCACATGAAGTGAGTGCCCGGTGAACTCCCTCGGCACACCCAGCATGTCCTTGGGGGACCATGCGAAGATGTCCCGATTCTCGCGGAGGAAGTCGACGAGCGCGCCTTCCTATTTGCTATCCAAGCCGACACCAATGGTGACGAACTTAGTCAGATCGGAGGGGTCGAGCAGGATCCTCTTCGTCTCCTTTGCCGGCTAGAAAGCTCCTTCTCTAGCCGAAATGTCCTGCTGGGCCATGGCCACATTGCGCATGATCACACGTTTTTCTTCGGCTATGATGAGGGCCTCTGCCAGTTTGGAACCGGCTAAGGCGCACTCCATCGACCGCCGGAAGCAGCTGGCGACGGTGATCACACCGTGGGGTCCCGGCATCTTCGTCTTGAGGTATGCGTAGTGGGGGATTGCCATGAACTTGGCAAGGGCGGGGCGCCCGAGGAGAGCGTGGTAGGAGCTCATCAGATTCACCACCTCGAACCAGATTGGTTCGCGGCGGAAGTTCTCCTTGGTCCCGAAGATGACGTCCAGCTGGATTTTCCCCAGTGGGGCGCAGGCTGGCCCTGGCAGTACGCCGTGGAATGTCGTGGTAGTCGGGCGCAGGTCGCTTTCGCGAATGCCCAGCTTCTCCAGCGAGGACTAGTTGAGGAGGTTGAGGCTGCTGCCTCCGTCGATGAGGACGCGCGAGAATCGGCAGGTGCACGCGTTGGAGACGATGAGAGGGTCGAGCACCATGGCGTAGCCCCCGGGAGTCGGTAGATGCTAAGGCTGATCCGCCCGGCTCCAGGTGATGGGGGTTTCCGACCAGTTCAGGTACTGGGGGACCGGAGAGACGATGGTGTTGACCTGCTTCGAGCGTCGCCTGCGGCTGTTCTTGTCGTCCTGCTCCGTCTCGAAGATGTGGTAGGCAGCGTGTGGGTAGGGGTAGCCGTTATTGTTGTTGCCGCTATTGCCGCTGTTACCATCATTACCGGCTCCCCTAGCCGGTGGTGGAGGTCCGCCCGGTGGGGGAGGGGGGAGGCGAGGCTGGTTGCCCTGGTCCTTTAGCTGGCGGGTCCAGCTGCAGTTCCGTGTGGTGTGCGTAGCCGGTTTGAAGGGACCGCTATGCCACTTGCACGGGCCGTCAAACATCTGGTCGAAGGTGAGCCGTGGCTTCTGCCTTCTTGCCTCATTAGCGGGTGCGTCGGGCGCACCCTCCACAGCATTGACCTGCCGCGCGTGGTAGCGAGGCTTCTGCTATCCGGCCTGGCGGTCCCCATGGAACCGGTTGTCGTTGCCATGGCGTCTCAAGGATCCGGCTTCTCCTGCCGGGTTGCTTGGTCGGTCGCGAGCCGGCTCCGTGAGAGTCGGACGATCGTCCGCGTTTACTCGGAGGGGCTTCTTCATGGCGGCATCTGCCGTAGCTTACTGGTCCGCAACCGTCATGAGCTCCGCCATGGTCTTCGGCTCGTCACACAGTAGCCGGTGGCGAAGCATGGTGCCTTCTTGGCAACCCTCGATGAAGAAACTGATGGCTTGGCTCTCCAGGATGCCCTCGCAAGTATTGCGCAGCTCCGTCCACTTGGCGAGGTACTCGCGGTCAGTCTCGCGGTCGCCCTGGACGCACAAGGCCAGGTCGCGCAGGCGTCCTGGACGTTTGTACGTGCCGTTGAAGTTGCGGACGAACACCTTCTCGAAGTCAGGCCAGGCGTTGATGCTGTTGGGCGCAAGGCTATTAAGCCATGTCCTTGCCGACCCGGTTAACATGAGAGGGACGTAGCACACGGCTGTGCGCTTGTTCCCGTGGGCGATGCCGAGTGCCGTAGCATAGTCGGTCAACCAGTCTTTCGGCTTCATGCTGCTGTCGTACTTGGGGGTGTCCCTAGGCAGGGAGAATTTATCCGAAAACGGCTCGTTCTGGATGCGGGGTCCGAACAAACCGGGCCGGTCGAATCTTCCTCCTCCGTGACACGCGCTTGAGCGAGGAGCTCGATGCGGTCACGGGAATCCGGACAATCCGGGTTGGGCGCTCCCACCCGGCCCGAGAGACGGGAACCGGCTGGTCTGGGCGCTCCGGCTGGCGGAGGGGGAGGTGGCGGGTTGCTATTCACCGTCTGCTCCTGGTGCGGCTGGCCCCTGTTGCCAGAGCTGCGACGCCTGCTGCGGGCCCTGGGCGGCTGAGGGGAGGACGCCTGCTGGGTGTCGCGCGGGACGCCCCTGCTGTTGGCAGGTAGCTTGCTCCCCCTGGAGTAGCTAAGGTCTTCCTGCATCTGCGGGTTGGCACCGGCCTGTTCGTCCGTGACGCGGAGGAGCTCCTACACGCGAGCGTGCTGGCGGGCTCGCTCCTCGCCCTCCAGGCTGGGTAGTTCCTCCGCCGCGGCTCGCGCCGCGCGCAGGTTCTTGATGGGCGTGCTGTAGGAGGGCCGTGTGAGGATAGGCGTGGGATCCGGTTCCCCGTCCTTTTCCATCCGGCCGCCCATCTCACCGCCCCGACGCCGTACTTGGCCGCGCCGGCTCGGCTCCGCGGTAGCCGGAGTGAGGCTGTGTGCACGGTCATACTCGCGCCGGGTGATCTCGAGTTGCTTGCGGGCTGCCGCCAGCTCCATGGCCTCCTGGAGGAGGATCTGTCTCTCCATGGTGAAGTTGGCCTCCGCTTCCTCCGGGTTATCCCCGAGGTTAACCTGCGTCAGGAGCCGATCAATGGCATCCTGCACCGGGTTCCGAGGCTGCGGGGGGGCGGAAGTTCCGACCTCGTCCGCGCCTCGCTCCCACGGCTGGCAGGGATGCGAGATGGAACCGGCCATCATGACCTCCACGCCGCGGGGTGCGACAGAGGCGCTGCCGCCTGAGCGCGGCAGCTCCGCGACAAAGACAATTTCCCAAGGGAAACGCTTCGGGACGGTGGCGACGTAGATGGGGAGATCGCCGAATAGCAGGACAGTGTCGTTCGCTGGGAAGGAGGTTCCGGCGAAGCAGGAGGCATTATCGATGACGCAGTCGAACTTGCCAAGCGTGAGCACCAGGTCGGAGGCCACGCGCTCGCCGGCTGAAGTGCAGGGTTCCGTGCGGAACATGACTCCGGTCGAAGCCATCTAGCCCCACGGTGGGTGCCAACTATCGTTGTATTGGGAACGGCAGTACCTAAGCAGGTTAGATAGAGGTGTGGGGACTAGCAGGGAAGCTATCGACGGCGTCCGCAGGCGAGATTGGATACAAGCAAGCGTAGCGGGACGCAAGAAGTACCCAGGTTCGGGGCCCTCGTGGTGAGGTAAGGCCCCTACTCCTGCCGGATCTGACTATGGGGAATACCCGAACTACAAGTGCTCCTCGAGTTGTGTGTGCTAGCTACTGCCTTAAATGCTGTATGACCAACCCTTTCTACTAAGGCCCTGCCTCTCCTTATATAGGCAGAGAGGCAAAGGTCTCACTGGCTAGTCTGACTGGCGGGCCCCACAGGCGGGTCCCAGCCGGCTAGTCAGCTACAGTATCTAGTATGGCATGTCTTATCGGAGTACGAGCAGTATGGCTGTCGTAGGCACAATGGACGCCGTGCGAGCCTATTGTCAGCACAGGCCACTGTTCCTGCGTCACCCTCACAAAGTCTTCGGTATGGTCGGGTGGTTGCCAGTCTTGTCCTCGTCTGCAGGCGTGTCGGCATGTCGCATGTAATCTGTCCTCGCTGATCCGATTGGGTCACCGTATCCGGCTGTCTCTCCGATCCGGCTAGCGGGTGATAGTCGGCCTGTCTTACTACTGTCAACCGGCATCTGGTCAACGACGCGATCTTGTTTCTTATCCGGTTGGGGTACCTGGGGATCATTCCCCTGACACAAGGCCAAAGGAGTAGGCAGAAGAAACCATCACAAGGCTACCAGAGTAAAGCCCAACTCTATTTAATCAAATACTTGATCAAGAGCATATTCATATATGCAATCATATATATTTGATCTGGCAAGTACATGATAAGCACATAAGCAATGAGGCGTCCAGTAAAGAACAAGTGGTTTTCTACTTGAGGATGGTCTAAGACCAACATCACAGACCAGGGGACCTAGTTTTAACTAGATCATTACACATCACCACTACTCTTACATGGCACATCCCCAAACTGGGTAGCACCTCTATACCAACAGATCTAACATTTCTTGAGAATAAGCCTAAGCACCACTTTTAAAAACATATAATCATTTTCCTAAATGATTTAGGAATCATTCATAGAAGCATTGCGACATCTATCATAAGGTAGAGCCTTTGATCATAAAAGTTTTACACCGAAAGCATCAAACTAAGTAATAACAACCAGTAGTAAGTCACCATCACTCAAGAGGAGTAAACTCACAATCACAGCCACACAGATAGCCACACCAACTTAAACTTGCTCAACATCATGTTCTTTGACAAGAGAACTAAGTGTCTGTATTTAAACAACAAGTGTTGACTGAAAGAGTAACCATGCATACTCAATAGAGAGCATCCCAACTCTAGCATAATAGTGAGTCACAACCCAATAAAATGGATTCACATCATCTTCAATATGAGCATCCACATAAAAATTAAGTATGTTTTCATACTAGGTTCTTTGACAGAGAACAGGGTAACACCAACAAGTTCAGCAAAGTGATCACTAATAGACTAATCAAATCATGCTTAATAGGGGGTGTAACAAGCACCACTAACAAGCCATTATCCAGGAGAGTAATACAATCATCTCAACCCTAGAAACTTAACTTAACATCACTACAAGGGGGTCACAACTGAGGTTCAAAGATGAACCCTAACAGGGGGTAGTCACAATAGTCACACATGGCATGGCATACTAGAACACAGAGAGGAGAATAGAGGGGAACACAACAAACTTACTCAAGGTCCTCGCAAGAAGATTGAAGAGGAATCAGAGGAGTGGCCAGCGATGAAGAAGAAGCGGCGGCACGGGGAGCACCCCGAAGGGGCGCTACAACCCACGCTTGCAGCGCGTCGGAGGAGGTCGGAGATGTAGGGGAGCACGCCACGAGCAGCCCAGCGCATCCACGAAAAAGCACCAGGCGGCCAAACCCTAACCCTAGCCTCGGTAGGATGCAGCAGGTGGTGGCATCGAGTGCTAGAGTGCGGAGAGAGAGAGAGAGAGAGAGAGAGAGAGAGAGTGAGGAAGAGAGAGTGTGTGTGGGGGTACTCGCCCGGTGGGCTACCTAGTACCGCCTAGGTGGTCTTTAGACCAACCCAAGTGGGCCAGGCTAGCCCAATGGGCTAGGCCCGGGATTTGATACAAGGGCTTGTTTAAAAATAAATATTTACAAATATACCCCTGAAATAAAATAAGCTTTAGAAAAATAAATAAAAATCCTAAAAACACAAATAATATATCTATGAAATAAAAAAAATATCCTCTACCCAATAAAAATAATAAATAATAATTTTAAGTAATTAAATTTAAATCTATTATTGAAATTGTATATATTCCTTTTGGAATTTTATGAAAATAAATAAAATAACTAAAATTGAATAAAATTCACTTTTAAGATCCTAAATGGATATACTAAGTTATAAAAATACTAACTTGTATTTTAGTTAAGTAAAGTAAGTTTTCATAAAATAAAATACTATTTCCTTCATAGAATTTTAAGAAAATATTATTTGTTATCACAAAAATATTAAATATAATAATTGTATGATTTTAAGAAGTCTTTAGATACCATTCCACACTTGAGTACTTTAGTATTGTATGCTACATATTATATTTACATATTGTTTCACACACTCTCACAAGCCTTAATAAGAAGCACAAATGTGAAGCTGATATAAAAGTGAAACAGATTCTAAAAAAGCCATTCCCAGTTTTCGAACCCTAGATTAGATACGATTATTCCGGGGATTTATGTTTATCAAATTGCATTACACTACTTATGCATAATTGCATCTTGCTTCTTTAAACATTCGTCCCCACATGACCAATGATACTGTTTATAGAATTTGGATCTTCTATTGTCTTGAAGACCGTGATTGCATAATCTTGCAATCACAAAAGGCAAGTTTGCACTTGCTCATGTCCTTTCCTTATTTTATATCAAATGCTTGTAACTCAAATGTTGTCATCACCTGCATTTCAAAAAGGTCTGAAAATGCTATTTTCATAATAATATCATTATGGATTATTTACCGAATTGTAATAATCTACTGATACAGTTCCAGTGGTAAAGGAACATAATATCTAGGACTTAATTAACTAATGTCGTCAGTGATTCTAGCACCGTATATTACGCGTTAACCATGAGATTTGGAATGGCACAGAGAAGTCAGCTGGATCTTCTTCCTTTCGCATGGACGGATGACCATATCGTGGCGCTGGTGTACCTTTCAAGGCCCAGTATATGGGTGGGACCCCTCAGTTCCCCGTGATTTTGGTATCTAGAATATCTGGAGAGACGATCCTTGGTAGGTCCACCAACTCGTTGCGGCGACCAGGTACTGTTTTCTCACTAGAGTCCTCAATGTAGTCAACCATAGTTATATCCGCATACAGATTAATAGAGGCCGTTCTGCTTGGGGGGTCGTGTCTTCATGCGAGGTCACGGAGAAGGGTAGTGATTGGATCTTAGACTAGGCCCCATACCAAGGAAATGTGGACGAGCCTACAACTCGGATGTGCAACAAGGCTAAGGTCTCTCATGGGTAAAGCAACGCACCTCTTCAGAGTGTAAGAATGGTGACATGTTTCTCCTTGTTCTAGGAAGGAGCTACGAACGCGGCAGGAAAGGAACTCCACGAAAGTTCTAGTAAACCTATGAAGGCTGATGGACATAGCTTTTCAGAATAAAAGAAACCTTTGAAGAAATGTTTACGAAAACCTGCATTGCCTATGACCTATGGTATGTGGCTATAGATAGTGCATCAAATACTCCTTTTGAGTGAACTTGCTGAGTACGCTCGTACTCAACCGTACCTTCTTAACCCTTGCTAGGTGCTAAGCCATTGAAGACGACGTCAACACCAACTTATTCTCAAGAAACCATCATCAACAGCTCAGGTTCTTCAATAAAGTCAATGAAGTCCACATATACATCAAGCGAAGTTAATATGAAGTTCCTGATTAGATAGGAGTAGATACTCTAGACATAAAACCTACTTCTGTAGAGCATTGCATTAATAACAATTGCAAGCCAGATAGTTTAGATGCTAGTCTTATTAGCTAGATAGTTCCGAGTTATTATTTCTGGTTCTTCCTTGGAAGAAGTTGATTTCTTCCTCTTTAACCTAGAGTGGTCTCTAGATCTTTTATAAAGAGTCGAGTTGTAATCTATAGTCATGTCTTGGACCTACTATGTTTCTGTTGTACCACTCTGAGGGATGTAATACTATTGAACGGTGTTTCATTGGTGTTATGTCAACAACTATAGTGTACTACATCATGTAGTGGTATCCTGGGTCACAGCACAAACCATGGTCACAGAGACCAAAAACATTTAGGAAAGCAGCTTCCGCATTGCATCTTGCACCAGTGTGGTAGAAGTTGCATCACAGAATCCACTGGAGTGTGTGTGGTCATGTGGACCAATGTGGTTTAACAAAAAGCACATACAACTAAGTCTAGTGGATCAATGTGGTTTCAGAAAAGAACACATGCAATGACTCCAGGGACTCCATGTGTGAAACCATGTTCACATAGAACAAAAACACTTAGGAAAGCAGCTTCCACATTGCATGTTAAACATTTGTGGCAGAAGTTGCATCATAAAATCCACTGGAGTGTGTGTGGTCATGTGGATCAATGTGGTTTAGGAAAAGAACACATGCAATGTGGTCATGTGAATCGATGTAGTTTTGGAAAAGAACACATGAAATTACTCTAGGGACTCCATGTGTCAAACCATGGTCACAAAGACCAAAAATACTTAGGAAAACAGCTTCCACATTGCATGTTGCACTAGTGTGGAAGAAGTTGCGTCACAGAATCCAGTGGAGTTTGTGTGGTCATGTGGATCAATATGGTTTAGAAAAAGAACACATGCAATTTGGTCATGTGGATCAATATTAATGTGGTTTAGCAAAAGGACACATGCAATGACTCTAGGGACTCTATGTGTCAAACCATGGTCACAGAGACCAAAAACACTTAGGAAAGCATCTTCCACATTGCCTGTTGCACCAGTGTCACAGAAGATGCATCACACAATCCACTGGAGTGTGTGTGGCCATGTGGATCAGTGTGGTTTAGGAAAAGAACACATGCACTAACTCTAGTGGATCAATGTGGTTTAGGAAAAGAACACATGAAATAACTCTAGAGACACCATGTGTCAAACCATGGTCACAGTGAGCAAAAACATTTAGGAAAGCAGCTTCCACATTGCATGTTGCACCAGTGTGGCAGAAGTTTCATCATAGAAATGTGTGTGGTCATGTGGATCAATTTGCTTTAGGAAAAACACATGGAATGACTCTAGGGACACCATGTGTCAAACCATGGTCACAGAGACCAAAAACACTTAGGAAATCAGCTTCCACATTGCATGTTGCACTAGTGTGGAAGAAGTTGCATCACAGAATCCTCTGGAGTGTGTGTGGTCATGTGGATCAATGTGGTATAGGAAAATAACACATACAACTGACTCTAGTGGATCAATGTGGTTTAGGAAAATAACACATGCAATGACTCTAGGGACTCAATGTGTCAAATCATGGTCACACAGACCAAAAACACTTAGGAAAGTAGCTTCCACATTTTATGTTACACAAGTGTGCCAGAAGTTGCATCACAGAATCCACTGGAGTGTGTGTGGTCATGTGGATCAATGTGGTTTAGTAAAAGAACACATGCAATGTGGTCATGTGGATCAATGTGTTTTAGGAAAAGAACACATGCAATGACTCTAGGGACTCCATCTGTCAAACCTTGGTCACAGAGGCCAAAAACACTTAGGATAGCAGCTTCCACATTGCATGTTGCACACGTGTGGCAGAAGTAGCATCACATAATCTACTGGAGTGTGTGTGGTCATGTGGATCAATGTGGTTTACGAAAAGAACACATGCAATGACTCTATGGACTCCATGTGTCAAACCATGGTCACAGAGACGAAAACACTTAGGAAAGCAGCTTCCACATTGCATGTTGCATGAGTGTGGCCGAAGTTGCATCACATAATCCTCTAGAGTGTGTGTGGTCATGTGGATCAATGTTGTTTAGGAAAAGAACATGCGCTTACTCTAGGGTATCCATGTGTCAAACCCTTGTACAGAGAACAAAAACACTTAGGAAAGTAGCTTTGCATGTTGTACCAATGTCGCAGAAGTTGCATAACAGAATCCACTAGAGTGTGTGTGGTCATGTGGATCAATGTGGTTTAGGAAAACAACACATGCAAATGACTCTAGTGGATCAATGTGGTGTTGGAAAAGAACATATTCAATGAGTCTATGGACTCCATGCGTCAAACCATGGTCATAGAGACAAAAAAACTTAGGAAAGTAGCTTCCACATTGCATGTTGCACCAGTGTGGCAGAAGTTGCATCACATACTCCACTTGAGTGTGTGTAGTCATGTGGAACACATGTAATGTGGTCATGTGGATCAATGTGCTTTAGGAAAAGAACACATGCAATTACTCTAGGGAATCCATGTGTCAAACCATGGTCACAGCGACGAAAAACACTTCGGAAAGCAGCTTCCACATTGCATGTTGCACGAGTGTAGCAGAAGCTGCATCACAGAATCCAGTGGAGTGTGTGTGGTCATGTGGATCAATGTGGTTTATAAAAATAACACATTAAGTGTGGTCATGTGGATCAATGTGGTTTAGGAAAATAACACATGCAATGACTCTAGGGACTCCATGTGTCAAACCATAGTCATAGAGACCAAAAACACTTAGGAAAGCAGCTTCCACATTGCATGTTGCACAATTGTGGCAGAAGTTGCTTCATAGAATCCATTGGAGTGTGTGTGGTCATGTGGAACACATGTAATGTGGTCATGTGGATCAATGTGGTTTAGGAGAAGAAAACATGCAATGACTCTAGGGATACCATGTGTCAAACCAATGTCATAGAGACCAAAAACACTTAGGAAAGTAGCTTCCAAATTGTATGTTGCACAAGTGTGGCAGAAGTTGCATAACAGAATCCACTGGAGTATGTGTGGTCATGTGTATCAATGTGTTTTAGGAAAAGAACACATGGAACTAACTCTGGTGGATCAATGTGGTTTAGAAAAAGAACACATGCAATGATTCTAGGGACTCCATGTGTCGCACCATGGTTACACAGACCAAAAACACTTAGGAAAGCAGCTTCCACATTGCAAGTTGCACAGGTGTGGCACAAGTTGCATCACAAAATCCACTAGATTGTGTGTGATCATGTAAATCAATGTGGTTTAGGAAGAGAACACATGCAACTAACTCTAGTGGATCAATGTTGTTTAGGAAAAGAACACATGCAATGACTCTAGGGACTCCATGTGTCAAACCATGGTCACACCAACCAAAAACACTTTGGAAAGTAGCTTCCACATTGCATGTTGCACCAGTGTGGCAGAAGTTGCATCACAGAATCCACTGGACTATGTGTGGTCATGTGGATCGATGTAGTTTAGGAAAAGAACACATGCAATGTGGTCATGTGGATCAATGTCATTTAGGAAAATAACACATGCAAAGACTCTAGGGACTCCATGTGTCAAACCATGGTCACAAAGACCGAAACACTTTGGAAAGGAGCTTCCACATTGCATGTTGCACTAGTGTTGCAGAAGTTGCATCGGAGAATCCACTGGAGTGTGTGTGGTCATGTGGATCAATGTGGTTTAGGAAAATAACACATATACTGTAACACCCCGTCCACTCCTGGGCCCGGGGGGTGTCACTCCTAGCAGTCTAATAGGATATCTAGACTAGCCCCACAGACCAACACTAGTGTTTTCTGCGCACTTTATCCTCACTCGTGCGCACCCGGTTACCCACTTCCTGGTCGGTCACCCATCCTAGAATTGCTCTAGGCCAAGCACGCTTAACCTTAGAGTTCTTTTCGAATGAGCTTCTAGAAAAGAAGTTGCAACTTGTTGGTATGAGTATTCTATCAATGCTATTAAGCCATGTGCCTGGATCTCACATACACCCACCCTCTAGAAGATCGATGCCCTCATCGATCAAGCACACCCTGTGAACGCCTCTGGGCAGCAGTATGCGTACACCCCAGAACGCTCCTCTAGGCACGCACGCGGTCTAAAGACATGTGCCATGCCGTGTCCACTCCGGGCCACACGCGCCATGCTCCACATGTCCCACCACTGACCCGCACACACCCATGTAATCGCAAGGGTCGGCTCTGATACCACTTGTAACACCCCGTCCACTCCTGGGCCCGGGGGTGTCACTCCTAGCAGCCTAATAGGATATCTAGACTAGCCCCACAGACCAACACTAGTCTTTTCTGCGCACTTTCTCCTCACTCGTGCGCACCCGGTTACCCACTTCCCAGTCGGTCACCCATCCTAGAATTGCTCTAGGCCAAGCACGCTTAACCTTAGAGTTCTTTTCGAATGAGTTTCCAGAAAAGAAGTTGCAACTTGTTGGTATGAGTATTCTATCAATCCTATTAAGCCATGTGCATGGATCTCACATATACCTGACTCTAGTGGATCAATGTGGTTTAGGAAACGAACACATGCAATGACTCTAGGGACTCCATATGTCACACCATGGTTACACATACCAAAAACACTTAGGAAAGCAGCTTCCACATTGCAAGTTACACAAGTGTGGTATAAGTTGCATCACAGAATCCACTAGAGTGTGTGTGACCATGTGGATCAATGTGGTTTAGGAAAATAACACATGCAACTGACTCTAGTGGATCAATGTGGTTTATGAAAAGAACACATGCAATGAATCTAGAGACTCCATGTGTTAAACAATGGTCACACAGACCAAAAATACTAAGGAAAGTAGCTTCCTCATTGCATGTTGCACCAGTGTGGCAGAAGTTGCATCACAGAATCCACTGGACTATGTGTGGTCATGTAGATCAATGTCGTTTAGGAACAGAACACATGCAATGTGGTCATGTGGAACAATGTCATTTAGGAAAAGAACACATGCAAACACTCTAGGGACTCCATGTGTCAAACCATGGTCACATAGACCAAAAACACTTAGGAAAGTAGCTTCCTCATTGCATGTTGAACTTGTGTGGCAGAAGTTGCATAACAGAATGCACTAGAGTATGTGTGGTCATGTGGATCAATGTGGTTTAGGAAAAGAACACATGCAACCGACTCTAGTGGATCAATGTGGTTTAGGTAAAGAACATATGCGGTGACTCTATGGGACTCCATGTATCAAACCAGTGTGGCAGAAGTTCCATCACATAATTCACTAGAGTGTATGTGGTCATGTGGAACACATATAATGTGGTCATGTGGATCAATGTGGTTTAGGAAAAGAACACATGCAATGACTCTAGGGACTCCATGTGTCAAACCATGGTCATAGAGACCAAAAACACTTAGGAAAGCAGCTTCCACATTGCATGTTGCACAATTGTGGCAGAAGTTGCTTCACAGAATCCACTGGAGTGTGTGTGGTCATGTGGATCAATATGGTTTAGAAAAAGAACACATGCAACTGACTATAGTGGATCAATGTGGTTTAGGGAAAGAACACATGCAATGACTCTAGGGACTCCATGTGTCAAAGCATGGTCACAGAGACCAAACACACTTAGGAAAGCAGCTTCCACATTCCATGTTGCACTAGTGTGGCAGAAGTTGCATCAAAGAATCCACTGGAGTGTGTGTGGTCATGTGGATCAATGTGATTTAGGAAAAGAGCACCTGCAACTGACTCTAGTGGATCAATGTGGTTTAGGAAAATAACAGATGCAATGACTTTAGGGACTCCATGTGTCAAACCATGATCACACAGACCAAAAACACTTAGGAAAGTAGCTTCTGCATTGCATGTTGCACAAGTGTGGCAGAAGTTGCATCATAGAATCCACTAGAGTGTGTGTGATCACGTGGATCAATGTGGTTTAGGAAAAGAACTCATGCAACTAACTCTAGTGGATCAATGTGGTTTAGTAAAAGAACACATGCAATAACTCTAGGGAATACAAGAGTCAAACCATGGTCATAGAGACCAAAAACACTTAGGAAAGCAGCTTCACATTGCATGTTGCACCAGTGTGGCAGAAGTTGCATCAGATAGTCCACTAGAGTGTGTATGGTCATGTGAAACAATGTGGTTTAGGTAAAGAACACATGCAATGTGGTCATGTGTAACAATGTGATTTAGGAAAATAACACATGCAATGACTCTAGGGACCCCTTGTGTCAAACCATGGTCACACAGACCAAAAACACTTAGGAAAGTAGCTTCCACATTGCATGTTGCACCAGTGTGGCCGAAGTTGCTTCATAGAATCCACTGGAGTGTGTGTGGTCATGTGGATCAATGTGGTTTTGGAAAAGAACTCATGCAATGTGGTCATGTGGATCAATGTGGTTTTGGAAAAGAACTCATGCAATGTGGTCATGTGGATCAATGTGGTTTAGGAAAAGAACACATTGAAAGAGCATTTCATGATCCCTAGTGTTTTGTGTGTTAGATAACAATACCAAGGATCATCTCATGTGTGTTGAGTGCTGCAGATAATTGTTCATACGAAAAGCAAGAAAAATATGTTGTTGAGGTGCGAATTATCCGCCCCTGCCAAGGGCCGGATAATTAGGCCTTGCTCGATCAACAAACGCAGGAACAACACGTCATGCAGGGAGGGGGCAGATAATCTCTCGGATTGTCTTGCCAGGGCTAGATTTTTTCCTGGGCCAGATAATCCACCCCCGAGAAGGTTTTCAAAGTGTGGCCAAGCGCGTCATGCAGTGAGGGGGGCGGACTATCTCTCGGATTATCTGGCTAGGGCCCGAGGTTTTTCCCGGGCCGGATAATCCGCCCCAAAGGGGACCGGATAATCCGCCCCCCAGGGAAATTTCCAAAGGGAGCCAAGGCTCGTCAAGCGGTATAGGGGGCGGATTTCCCCCCAGAAAATCCGAATCTAGGGCGGTGTTTTGCGCCAGTCAGATAATCCGGACATCACTTGGGCCGGATAATCCAGCCCCCAACTTCACCAATGGCGAAGTCTGGATAGGGGGTATAAATGCCCCAATCACGCCTCCTGTCAGATCTTTTGATTCATTCGAAAAAGTACTGGCCTATTCAAAAAGCTCGCAATAGAGATCTCTCACTTCAACCACCCGAAGGTTCCCATATTTGGGGAATCGAAGGAGGATACTTCATTCATAGATATCACAAATAAAGCGCATCACTTCCCTCCATTCACTTGGAGATTTCTCGATCTAGTATTACTTGTTAATATCTAGACCTTGTGTTTCAGGTTTGATAATATTTGTTCTTGTGGCAGCTTGTTGTCATTACGGGAGCCTCCAATTCGGTTGTGGAGTTGTGCCCTGCTAGTTGTGTAAAGGCATTGGTTCCCTCCTCGAAGGGTACCAATAGTGGAAAGGTGGATCAGGCCTTTGGTGGTGAGATCCATCGGAGAATAGGGTGAGGCCTATTTGGACGTGGTGGTCTTAGTACCGCCCACCCCAACGCAGATGTACTTACCTTAACAAGGAGGAACTACGGTAAAACAAATCCTGTGTCTCCGCGTGCTCCACTACGGTTTCCTCACTCCTCACTCTTACTTGCCTTTACTCTCTAGTAGTTAGGTTTACATATAGGGAAATTCTTCGTAGTTGCATATCTAGACAATTTACCTTTGTGTCAAGCCTAAAATTGAAAAAGTATTAAAATTTGGAGTACACCTATTCACCCCCCTCTAGGTGCCCATACGATCCATTTCAATTGGTATAAGAGCCTCGGCTCTTTATCCGGGCTTAACTGCCTAAGAGAAGTATGTGTACTAGGGAGATGGGAGTGAGGCTGTGGACAAGGTCACAATGGATGATCTCAAGACATTGGAAACAACCTTGTTGAAATCCTTTGAGACTAAAATGGAAGAGATGCATCAAATGATTGCTCGTCTCTCTATAGTTACAGCCCCACCTCCATCTACCTCGGAGGCCACCACTCCTATATCTAAGGATAAAGATAATGCTAAATCCAAGGACGATGAAGTGGTAGGTGATAAAAATAATGGATGCTCATCCAAAAAGGGAAGTGGTAAGGAGGATATAGTTAGGTACCTCACTTGTACTCTCCCGATCCACCAATCCCTCACCCTCATATAAACAATAGGGGTGATCCACCCAAGCTTACTGCTTCTTCATTTAATCAATGGCAATTCTTAATGAAATCTCATGTGTCCAGGTCGTCCATTGAGCTTTGGATAATCATTGAAGATGGCCTCTACATTGAAGACTCCACAAACTTGACAAGACGAGAAGTGGTGGACAGTCAACTAAATGCAACTGCACTTCACATGATTCAACTTGGTGTGGGTCCCAAGGATATGCCACATATTGAACACATCAACACTGCCAAGGGAGCTTGGGATGCTATCACCGACCTATTCATTGGCAATGAAAGCATGAGAAGAAATATGTATGATGCTCTAAGAAATGAGGCTAAAGGATTTTACATGTTGGATGGTGAAGACCATGAAGACATGTATAGAAGGCTCAATATCATTGCAACAACATTTAGAAAGCATGGTGCCACTCATATTGATGATGCTTGGATCAAAAGAAAATATGTGAGTGCCCTCATACCATTTGAGCCCACAGTCTTGAAGAGTTTGCAAGGTAGACACAACTACCACCAAATGACTTCCATGAACTCATGTAAGAAATGGCGGCTTTTAAAGTGGCAGTGAAGAATGCTGAAGATGCTCGCGCTCGGGCAATTGGGATGCAAAAGGTGTAAACGTTGCATTAAAGGCCAATGTTGTTGAACAAGATGAAGATGATAGAGGGTTTGGCATTATCTCCATGAGTTGTCCTGATGAGGTCAAGCGTGCTCATGGTGAGTACATGGCCTTCTATGCAAGAAACTTTTCGAAGGACCCAGCTAAGGCTAAATCTGAACTTGAGCGCAAGAATGGGTCAAGTATACGAAGGGAGAACGACCCAAAGTGACAACTTGCTACAATTGTGGAGACTGTTTGTACTTTGTGGCTGAGTGTCCCTATCAAAGTAGAGAAGATAATGGGGGCAGGCTCATCCTCAAAGAAAAAGTCCAAGGAACCTCGAAAGAATCCATTCGTCAAGAAAAATGCTCCCTACAAGAAGCAACCTAAGATTGTCTTGGTGGCACAAGAAGAGTATTCATCCGCAAGTGAAGATGAAGAGGATGAAGATATCACTCGAGAGGTGGCTGCAATAGCCACCACATCTAGCCCCACATCTCTCTTTGACTCACCCAATGAAAACGTCATCAACAACAACGTCACTTGCCTTATGGCAAGAGGTTCCGAGGTATCATCTTCTATCTCTTCTTTTCCTAAGACTACTATGAAGGTTGATATGGATGATCATACAAGTCTTAGAGTAAAGGAAGAAGTTATTGCTTTGGACCATTTTATCAGTAACTTGCAAGGTGAACACAAACTACATTTTGAGGCTCTCATGAGCCAACTTGCTCACTCCAAAGAGCTCTTCAAAGAAAAGGGCAGAATTGAAAGAGAGGATGCCATGGAGATTGCATCCTTGAAGAATGCTCTAGAAGAGGAAGAAGAGACTTGAGTCTCTCTAGAGGAGAGGCTTGAGTCAATTGAGGAGTCAAATGACGAGGTTGTAGCCCAGCTCATAAAGGAACGTGATAATGCTCTTGCCAAGGTAAAGAAATTAAAGAAGGAGAAGATTGACTTTGGGGTTGCTCATGCTAGACTCTCTGAGAAATTAGAGAAACTTGACATTGCCTACAAGGCTTGGAGAGTGAACACTCTACTCTAAATGAGTCTCATGATCAGATCCAAACTCGATTGGATAAGTATGATAGGCCTAGCACCTCTACACCATCATGTGGACATGAAGATGTCATTGAATAAAATGCTAGGTTGAAACATGAACTTGTCAAGGGATCCCAACACAAAGGTAAGGAAGTCCTAGATGAGATCCTTGGTAAGCAAAGGGCAAGCAATGGAAAAGAGGGACTTGGCTATGTTCCCAAGACAAAGAAGAAGAAGAATAAGAAAAGCAAAACTGCTCAAGCAAAGACAAGCACCATAACAAATGACAAGACTAACTATATTGGTTTTTGTAGGGTCTAATAATCTTAATTATGCATTATTTTTTGATTACTATGGTGATGTATATGCTAGTTATGTTGGCCCATTTGATAATTACATTTCTTGGCCTATTTGGGTACCAAGACCCTTGTTACTAACATGAGAGGACCCATTGAAAAATGGGTACCTAAAACCAAGAAGTAATTTTCTTGTAGGGTTATGCTTCCGGTGGGTCCAAATGGGTGCTCGATAGCGGGTGCACGAGTCATATGACCGGAAGCAAGGAGATCATCTCGGAGATGCGGCCAAACCATGATCATATAACTGTCTCCTATGGTGATAAGTCAAAATCTAAGGTATTGGGTCTTGGCAAGGTTGTTGTTTCCCACGATATTTCTCTCGTGGACGTCCTGCTTGTTGAGACCCTCGGTTACAATTTACTTTTTGTTCGTACCCTTGGTAAGATGGGCTTTGCAGTTTTTATTGATGGTGGGAGCAAGTCTCTAAAGGTCGCTTTCATTGGATATGTCGAGAATAACCTATATGTGGTGGACTTATTAGGGAAAACCACTACAGGCCCGATGTGTCTTTTCGGAAAGGCCAACGCGGGTTGGCTTTGGCATCGCCGTCTAGCCCACGTCAATATGAGAACTTTGCGAAGCCTTCACAAGGGTGGCTACATGCTTGGACTAAAAGAAAATGTTTCCTTTGCAAAAGATTGTGTTTGTAGGGCTTGCGTTGAAGGGAAAATGCATGACTCTCCCCATCGAAGGAAGACAATTATTTCATCAAAGAGGATTTTGGAGCTCCTTCATGTGGACATATTTGGTCCTCCGTCTCATGCGAGCCTTAGTGGGAAGAAATATTTTCTCGTAATCGTCAACGATTATTCAAGATATACATGGGTCTACTTCTTCAAGTTGAAGAGCGAGACCCAACAAACTGTCATCGATTTTGCCAACAAGGTTCAGCGTCAACACAATGTCCCTATATTGGCAATTAGAAGCGATAACGGCTCCAAGTTCAAGAACTACACTCTGAATGAATTCCTAAGTGAAGAGAGGATAAGACACCAATATTCTGCTGCATACACCCCTCAAAAAAATGGTGTAGCCGAGAGGGAGAATCAGACTTTAATGGATAAGGCAAGGTCTATGTTGTTTGAATTCAAGTCACCATATAACTTTTGGGCTGAAGACATTTCCACCGCATGTCATTCATCCAATCAGCTTTACCTCCAAAAATCTTGGACAAGACGTCTTATGAAATACTTACCGATAACAAGCCCAACATTTCATACTTCCGGGTATTTGGTTGTAAGTGTTTCTTTCTCATCAAAGGAGTTCGTTTATCTAAATTTGAGTCTAAGGCATTAGAAGGAATTTTTGTTGGTTATGGTGCCGAATCCCACCCTTATAGAGTCTACAATAAACTCTCCGGAACTATTGTAGAATCTTGTAGTGTGGTGTTCGAAGAAAATGATGGCTCCTGTGCGGGGCAAGTTGATGTTTGTGATGCAGATGTTGAAATACCCCAAGATGCCATAAGAAGAATGAGCGTGGGATTTTTCCGCCCCATTAAGGAACCCCTTGTGGCTGATCGGGAAGGAGAATGCCCTACTCAAGTAGAGCCCTCGTCGACACAAGCTCAACATGTTCCACTCACTGGAGAAACCACTACACCAACACCTCCACCTGTTGAAGATCATCCATCATCTGCACTTGGAAGCTCTAGGCTGGATTATCTGATGGACACAGGGTTATCCGGTCATACTACCTCAAATATAAGGACTGAACATATCAACCAAGAAATTGATGCAACTCACAGGCCAGATTTTCCAGGTGACCACGGATTATACGGGCCTTCTCCAACTCGGGCCAGAAGCATCCAAGATAGCCAAGGACCACGTACTCCTAGGCCAGATTATCTAGCCACTCCCTCGGCCGGATTATCCGGCCCTGAAATTTTAGGACAACAGCAGCCTCCTATTATGGTTACTGATCATCATCAAGGGCAAGGTTCTTCATCTCCCGTTCTCGCTGATCAAGCTGTGGATCAAAGAAAAGCGAGTGGTCCCAACAAATACTCAAATGATGAAGAAATTCCTCCAAGAAACACCAAGTTGATTGAACTTAGCCGCAAAGCTCGTGCAGAAAGGAATCTTGAATTGAGAGGTCACACGCTTAATAAAGTTGTAGGTGATCTTAGACGGAGAGTGTCCACAAGAAGGGAGTTAGCAAGCTTCGGTGAGCACCAAGCTCACATATACATGGTGGAACCCAAGAAAGTGTTTGAATCTCTTGAAGATCCGGACTAGGTTGTTGGTATGCATGAAGAGTTAAATAATTTCTAGCGCAACAAGGTATGGAAATTAGTAGAGAAGCCCAAGGGTTTCTGCAATGTTATCGGCACAAAGTGGATATTCAAGAATAAGCAAGATGAGAATGGCATTGTTGTAAGGAACAAGGCAAGACTCGTGGCACAAGGTTATTCCCAAGTTGAAGGCATCGACTTCGGCAGGACTTATACTCTAGTGGCTCGTCTTGAGTCCATCTGTATCCTCCTTACTTATGCAGCTCATAATAATTTTAAATTAAAACAAATGGACGTTAAGAGTGCTTTTCTGAATGGTCCTCTACATGAGTTGGTATATGTAAAGCAACCCCTGGGTTTCAAGGATCCCAATTTCCCGGACCATGTTTACAAACTCAATAAGGCGCTCTATGGCCTTAAACAAGCCCCACGTGCATGGTATGAGCACCTTAAAGAGCTTTTGCTAGACCGTGGTTTCGAGATTGGGGAAATCGATCCCACTCTTTTTACTAAGAAGGTTAAGGTGGATCTCTTTGATACGTTGCAAACGTATCTATAATTTTTGATGTTCCATGCTTGTTTTATATCTACTTTCTTATGTTTTGTCCACACTTTGGAGTATTTTATACACTTTCTTGGACTAACCTATTAACAAGATGCCACAGTGCCAGCTGCCTGTTTTCTGCTGTTTTTGGTTCCAGGAAAGTCATAAAATGAATATTCTCGGAATTGGATGGGACAAAAGCCAAAGTCAATATTTCACCGAGGGGGACATGGATCCAGAAGACGAGACAGAGAGGGGCCAGAGGCCGGCCACACCAGCTGGCCGTGAGGCCAGGCCTGGCCCGCGCCAGGGGGTGGTGTGGCCGCCTAGGGCACCCCCTCGGCCTCCCCTTTCTCCTATAAGATGCCTCCGATACAAAAACCCTAAGTAACCGATCAAAATTCCACGAAAGAGTCTGTAGCCGCCGTCATCTCCATCCCTAGATCGGGAGGGATCTGAAGCTCTTCCTGGCACCTTGCCGGAGGTGAGACTTCACCCTGGAGGCCTTCTTCATCACCATGCCTGCCTCTGGTGTGATGCGTGAGTAGTTCATCTCTGGACTACGGGTCCATGTAGTAGCTAGATGGTTGGTTCTTCTCCTTTGTGCTACCATGTTTAGATCTTGTGAGCTCCGTTCATGGTCAAGATCATCTATTTATAATCATACATGTTGTGTTTGCGGGGATCCGATGGATATTGAGATGCTATTTCAGATTGATTATTGATTCTCTCATGTCTTTGTTATTTGTGATCTTTCATGCTATCCGTTGTTAGTAGCTATATTGGCCGATTAGATGCTAGCAACTACAAGAGGGAGTATTTATGCTCGATAGTGGGTTCATGCCTCTAGGAATCTGGGGAAGTGACAGAAATCTCTAAGGTACTAGATGTGCTATTGCTACTAGGGAGAAAACAGCAATCCTTTGTTCATAGAACAATCGTATTGTTTACTTTACAAACAATGCTTAATGCAATTATATGTTGCTTGCAACTTAATACTGGAGGGGGTTCGGATGATAACCTGAAGGTGGATTATTAATCATAGATGCAGTTGGATTACGGTTTATGTATAATGTTGTAATTCCCAACCAAATCTCATAGAAGTCAGTATGATTAGTATATGCATGTACGCTTTCTCGATGTTTGTCAATTCCCCCTGTAATTTGTTCACCCAACATGTCATCTATCTTAAGGAGAATCACCACTAGTGAACTATGGACCCCGGTCCTTTCTTTTACCATCAATCTACAATCGACTATTTATCGTTTTCTGTTTACTTTATGCAAAGCTATTACTATCTTACACACAATACGTTTAATCCTTTGTTTTCAGCAAAACCGGTGAGATTGACAACCTCACTGAGTTGGGGGCAAAGTTCTATGATTGTGTTGTGCAGGATTCCAAGTTGGAAAGAACACCTTGCAGGTGTTTCCTTGCTCCTACTGGTTCGATAACCTTGGTTTCGTAACTGAGGGAAAACTGGTTGCTATACTCATCATACCTTCCTCTTTGGGTTCCCCAACGAGCTCATCATCTTGAGTAAGCAAGACTTTTTCTGGCGCCATTGCCAGGGAGTCAAGGACATCTTCACAAGGGGAGTCCCTCATAACTAATCTCTTTACTTTGTTGTTTTTGTTTTTCTTAGTTTATTTCTGCTTTGTTTGCTTGTTTCTTTATCAAAAACACAAAAAATTAGTTGTACTAGTTTGCTTTCTTTATCAAAAACATTAAAAAAATTGTTTCCTCATTCTTAGCTCACCATGTTGATCCCGAAGTTCACCCTGAAATACCTTTCAATAGGTAGTGGCTCTATAATTGGGAAAGATAACATTGAAGAATTCTTTAATCATGTCAGCAAGCATGAGGATATTGAGGATAGATCCCTTGCAGAACTTGCTCCAAATTATGAAATTGCTGCATTTTCTTTCATACACATGTTGGAAGCTAGGTTTGTTAACCTTAACCCCATAATGCAAGTAATGTTTCTTAAACTTAAAGAAATTGAGGATCCCGAAAAGAGAGATTTTATTCTGGAAACCTTGCTTAAAGAATTCTATGACGTTGCTAAGGAAGATAGAAAAGTCTTTGATCATTTTAATATGCTAGGCTCATGTGTAGATGGTATTGGTACACGAGAAAATATGAAAAAAACCGAACCTAATGGGGAGGAAATTAAGATACCAATACCTTTTAAACTTGTAGGAATGCATGAAGCCTTAGAAGAGAATTTTGATTGGATTGTTCATGAAAACCCATTTGATGAAAATAGTGAACCCAAGATCATTGAGAGAGGATCCCCTAGAACGTATTTCGATGAGATACCTTGCCTTGTTGAAGATATTTCTGGTATTAATCTTAATGCTTCTTCATTTGAGAATACTTGATGCTTTTCTTGCTTCTTATGCGTAACTTAAAGGCGTTAAAGAAAAGTACTTACTGGGAGTTAACCCAAAAGTTTTAATTAAGTCTTGGAAGTTATTGCTTCAGTAATAACCTCTCCTTATCCTTTTTATTTTCTTTTTGTGCCAAGAGTAACCTCTAATGAGAGAGAAGTAATGCTTGGGAAAGTTGATGTCCCAAAACAGATTTTTGTGCTTCGCTGTAAAAATTCGTGTAAAATATCTGTATGTCGGTTTAAGCCGTAATTTTTTGTCATTGTGCCCCAGGTTGTTATCCAACTTCCATTAGTTCAACACATTTCGATTTGAGCAACAGAAGGTCTTCGAAAAAATTGTTTTTACCTGCTGGTCTGTTTTGACAGATTTCTGCCATTATTTGCATTTGCTTCTTGTTGATTCCTTTTTGGGTTCTTTTTAGGGAATTGAGCTTTTTGAGGGAAGTGCTACAGTAGCTTGTGTTTTAATGGAAGTTTTACTTGTGTTGGAACTGAACCCAAAGACTTATTATCTTGAGTACACTAATGTTGTTAATAAAGATTGTGTGAAGTTTTGTATGAAGGAAAAATTTTAGGTGTAGGGAAAGAATGATGTAATGAGATGAATAATGGACTAAAGATCAAGCTTGGGGATGCCACCCCGTGTCACCCCAAGAAATATCCAAGAAGTACAAGCGTAAAAGCTTGGGGATGCCCAAGGCATCCCCTTCTTCATCAATAAAAATCTCAGGTTCTTCCAAACACTTCATTTTTATTGTTTCATGCACCGTTGTGTTGTTCTTGGAGCATCTTCATTTTTGTTTTCGGTTTTCGTTTGCTTGGTTTGCTTAGTTTTCTTGAATAAATTGGTTGGACCCCCTCATTCATGCATTAGTTTTCAAATAAGATTGGTTTGGATTGGAAAAGAGTAGGAAAAGTTCATGCTTAAGTGGTAAAAAGGATCTTGTTTTTGGACTGTGGCCTGTACTTTGTCATGTCATGCTTGATATTGTTTTGGCTTTATGCTTAGTGATTTTTGCTGTAGCATGACATGTTATAGACAATTGAGATTGCTTAATGTGCCTTGAAAGAATCATGCGTTGTTTTAGCATATTAAAGCATAGTATTGTGGTATTCTCCTTTGATGCTTTATTTGGGTTGACTTGGCACATGCTCACACCATGTTAAGACTATTCCAAGTCACCATAGCCTCTATGATCCTTTAGTTTTCGACTTGTAATATCACTTTATGCTTTAATTAATAATGTTTTGTCTCTTTGCATGATTATGGCCATTATTGCTCTCTTAGTTGGTAGCTCCCAATCTTTTGCTATCCTGCATAACCAAGTATGAGTTCCACTCATGCATCCAACTCCAAATAAAACCAAGTTATTCAAAAGAGTCCACCATACCTACCTATTAGTATTTGCTATTCCAAGTATATTCATGTTTTTATCTACCTTCCGAATTAAACTTGTTATGAGAAAACTAGTGATTAAAGCTCTCGGGAACTTGATGGCACACCTTACTTTTCTTGCCCTTAATAAACTTGAACCATTGTGTCATCTATGTTGTATATGCTTGCACTTATATGTTGGGGATTAGCAGAACCATGTTGTCATGGGGAACGCTTTCAACATTGCACTTATACATTGTACCCAGTTGATATCATGCTCTTTTGTTTATGGATGTCATCAGTGTGAAATCAAAGGGGAGCTTGTAAATCCATGGAGTTATGTATGTGTGTTAGAGAAACGCCCGGGCCACTGGTCTAATCCATGCCTAATCATGGTGGAAACCTGCAGCGTAACCATAATGAGCGATCTATGAAGCATTCTTCTTATAAAAAAAAGAGATAGAGATTGAGAAAAATAGAAAAAGGAAAAAAAGAGATGAGAAAAGAGGAAAGAGAGAAAAAAGCACCATTTTCCCATGGTAAATAAGAAGATTGCTGAGATGCTTATTGTCTGCTTGCCTTGTCATTTTGATATGGGGATTCTTCCGTATCATCGGGAAAGGGGTACCCCGTTGGCGGTTCTCTATGATACACATGTACTTACTATGACAAGAACTTACCGGTAACTAAACTTGATTAGCATGAGGAGCGGCCCTCGTATTCAAGGGACATGAGATTTCCAACTTATACTTTGTCAAGCATATACTCCATAGTTTGTTCACTTTAACCTTAATCACTTCAAGATGCTTATGATAGGGGCAATGAGAGCTGAAAGCTAATAAGTACCATAATTTTTGGAAGCTCTTTATGAAACTTGAATCCCTTCTTCCTTATATGAAGGCCTTTATTTTACTTTTATGTTGAGTCTCCATCTTCTATCTTTATGCAGCTATTGAGAGAGCATAGTGGCCCTTCTTAGTTTAATGTGCATTGTCCCAAGACTTGTTGATTGATGCATAACTTTGATATTGCTTGTTCTTAAACTACTTGTATCTAGTCACCCTTATGAACTTTGAAGGTGTCCTATGCATTTATGTTTTGCTACACTATGTGGGACAAGCTGAATACCATTCTCATTATGCTTTTTATATGTGAAACAAACAAACGTCTTGCAAAGCATTGTTATTCATGAATCTTTTGTTTGCATCCTTTCATGTTACAACATAGTTGCTATGTCTTATTGTTAGAACCATATCTTTCATGCTATGTTAAAGTACTATGATCCCATCTATCAATGTTCTACAAATACTTTGATCAAGTTTATGATGGTGCATGTCACCTCAAAAAATATTCTTTCTCTTTATCACTTACCTACTAGAGGACGAGCAGGAGTTAAGCTTGGCGATGTTGATACGTTGCAAACATATCTATAATTTTTGATGTTCCATGCATTTTTTATATCTACTTTCTTATGTTTTGTCCACACTTTGGAGTATTTTTATACATTTTCTTGGACTAACCTATTAACAAGATGCCATAGTGCCAGCTGCCTGTTTTCTGCTCTTTTTGGTTCTAGGAAAGTCAGAAAATGAATATTCTCGGAATTGGACGGGACAAAAGCAAAAGTCAATATTTCACCGAGGGGGACACGGAGCCAGAAGACAGAGAGAGGGCGGAGGACGGCCACACCACACAGCGTCACAGGCTGGCTCGCGCCCGAGGTGGTGTGGTCGCCTAGGGCACCCCCTCGGCCTCCCCTTTCACCTATAAGATGCCTCCGATACAGAAACCCTAAGTACCCGATCAAAATTCCATGAAAGAGTCTGTAGCCGCCATCATCTCCATCCCTAGATCGCAGGCATCTGAAGCTCTTCCTGGCACCCTGCCGGAGGGGAAATTCACCCTGGAGGCCTTCTTCATCACCATGTCTGCCTCAGGTGTGATGCGTGAGTAGTTCATCCCTGGACTACGGGTCCATGTAGTAGCTAGATGGTTGGTTCTTCTCCTTTGTGATACCATGTTTAGATCTTGTGAGCTCCGTTCATGATCAAGATCATCTATTTGTAATCATACATGTTGTGTTTGCGGGGATCCGATGGATATTGAGATGTT
Source organism: Avena insularis (assembly GCA_023614405.1). NCBI lineage: Eukaryota > Viridiplantae > Streptophyta > Magnoliopsida > Poales > Poaceae > Avena > Avena insularis. The sequence continues at coordinate 317,101,040 of CM042688.1, read as the reverse complement.
ATTTCAGATTGATTATTGATTCTATCATGTCTTTGTTATTTGTGATCTTGCATGCTCTCCATTGTTAGTAGCTATCTTGGCCGAGTAGATGCTAGCAACTCCAAGAGGGAGTATTTATGCTCGATAGTGGGTTCATGCCTCTAGGAATCTGGGGAAGTGACAGAAATCTCTAAGGCACTAGATGTGATGTTGCTACTAGGGAGAAAACAGCAATCGTTTGTTCATAGAACAATCGTATTGTTTACTTTACACAAATGCTTAATGCAATTATCTGTTGCTTGCAACTTAATACTGGAGGGGGTTCGGATGATAACATATAGGTGGATTATTAGTCATAGATGTAGTTGTATTACGATCTATGTATAATGTTTTAATGCCCAATCAAATCTCATAGAAGTCAAGATGATTAGTATATGCATGTATGCTTTCTCGATGTTTGTCAATTGCCCCGCTGTAATTTCTTCACCCAACATGTCATCTATCTTAAGGAGAATCACCACTAGTGAACTATGGACCCCGATCCTTTCTTTTACCATCAATCTACAATCTACTATTTATTGTTTTCTGTTTACTTTCTGCAAAGATATTACTATATTCCACACAATATGTTTAATCCTTTGTTTTCAGCAAAACCGGTGAGATTGACAACCTCACTGAGTTGGGGGCAAAGTTCTGTGATTGTGTTGTGCAGGATTGAAAGTTGGAAACAACACCTTGGAGGTGTTTCCTTGCTCCTACTGGTTCAATAACCTTGGTTTCATAACTGAGGGAAAACTTGTTGCTATACTCATCATACCTTCCTCTTGGGGTTCCCCAACAAGCTCATCATCTTGAGTAAGCACTCTTCGTATGCCAACTATACATAGACAACATTATCTTTGGCTCTACTAATAAAGCTTTTAATGATGAATTTTTAAAGCTTATGACTGACAGGTTTTAAATGTCTATGATGGGGGAATTTCGGTTCGTTCTCGGATTTGAGATCAAACAACTTAGAGAAGGAACCTTCATAAATCAAGCAAAATACATCCAAGACATGCTCAAGAGGTTCAAGATCGTGCATCTTAATGGCGTCGCCACACTGATGCAAACTAAATGCCATATTGAACTCAATCCCAACGGTAAAGATGTGGACCAAAAGGTATATCGGTCCATGATCGACTCTCTTCTTTACCTCTATGCATCTAGACATGATATTGTGTTGAGTGTAGGTGTGTGTGCAAGGTATCAAGCGGCTCCTAAAGAAAGCCACTTAGTGGCGGTCAAGAGAATCTTCGGATATTTGGTTCATTCCCCTAATTTTGGTTTATGGTATCCCAAGGGCTCCAATTTCTCTTTATGTGGTTATACTAATTTAGATTGGGCTGGTGACAAGGATGTTAGGAAATCAACTTCTGGAGCTTGTCAATTTTTGGGAAGGTCTTTGGTATGTTAGTCTTCTAAGAAACAGAATTGTATATCTCTCTCCACCGCCGAAGCTGAATATGTGGCTGCTGCAAGTGCATGTACTCAATTATTGTGGATGAGGTAAACTTTAAAGGAACGCGGTGCCAATTGTGACAAAAGTGCCTCTTTTATGTGATAATGAAAGTGCAATCAAAATTGCGTACAATCCGGTGCAGCATATAAGGACAAAGCATATTGAGATTCGCAATCATTTTAATTGGGATCATGTTGCTCGTGGTGATATTGATCTATCATTTGTGAGCACGAAAACCAACTTGCTGATATTTTCACGAAGCCACTTGATGAATCATGGTTTTGTTATTTGAGGAATGAGCTAAATATCATTGATTCAAGGAGTTTGTCTTGATTACTCATGCACATGCACTTACATCTCATCCTTTATTTGGTTTAGATGTGGGCATGGATATAGGGGGAGTGTGGTTCTAATTGATTGGGCTAACCCTACCCCCATAATGCCGAAAGTAAGAAAAATCATTTCTCTTAATATCATTTTGTGATATGTGAGCTTATTGATGAGCGTTGGTCATGAACCCAAGATATATCTTCACGGTGTCATACCATGCACTCCAACATGGTGGCCTCGGCCACCGCCCTCTTCCGTACGAAGAGTTGGTTCTGTGTGGATCTTTTTGGAGTTTCTTGCATATCGTCAGTTCTTATGGAAAACACACCCAATTTTGGCTTTTATTTGATTTGATTCTTGTAATCTTGGGTGTGTAGTACCATCTCAGTTTGGTTGTCTAATCCCAAGCATTTTTTATCCCCGAGCCATCTATTCTTGCACACAAGTCTATTGTTTATCTTGTGGTGGTTTTTGTTTGGTGGTGTGTGGGCCTGAATCTATGTACAACAGAATTTTAGAAATCTGGTCGGATTATCCGCCCCAAGTGGGGGCTGGATAATCCTCCACTTGCGGCCTCTGTCTTCTAAGGGCTGGGTGTCGGGGGGAAGAGCTCAAACAGAGCAGTTTTTTCTCCCCCGACCCCTCTCTCTCTCTCCCAATCCGCTGCCCGCCACCCCAGCCCTCCCGGAGCCATTCCGGCCACCTGATTCTCCGGGCCTTCCCTAGATCTTCTCCCCCACACATCCAGGTACCTTCTCCTCCGCATTCTCCCTTCAATGAGTGAGGGTAACTCCCTCTCCACCATCTTTTGTATAGATGTGTTGATTGTTGGTGGAACTTGGTCTAGAAGTCGCCTTGTGGTTTATAATCTATTTAGAAATTGCAGTCGTACAATTCCTGTACCCGATCTACTTTGTTGCATGAGATCTAGGCTAATTTTGAAATTTTTGCCAAGGCCAGATTATCCGCCCCTGGCAAGGCTGGATTATCCGGCCTGGCAGATTCAACTCTAATTCAGAATTTCTCAGATTTTGTGCATATGGTATTTTGAGTTGTGGATTGCTTGCCTACTGTTTCTACATCCCTCCTAGACTTGTGTGTGTGCTTACCCCATGATATCCCTCTCATTCGTTTCACATGTGGTTGTAGTGCTCCCAAGACCTACAAGCGACGTCCTCGTCCTCGTTACTTCAGGCCTGACGGTGAAGGTGGGTTGATTAACGAGGTATAACTGTGCAGACAAAAGAGAGAGGCTGATCGAATGGCTGAAGAAGCAAAGAAGTACAAGGCCATGAGGGGTATGGCGAAGAGAAAGGGTAAGGCACCAAAGGTCAACTATAAGGCAATGGATCCCATCACTTATTCCTCGATTCGTCATCGTGATCTGTTTGTGGACACCGAGTGAGATTCATAGCTTGGTGTCTCCCGCTTTTGGTGCGCTAACTAGAGGTCCATCTATGAGGATGTCTATTCATCTCTAAAGTTTCGTCCTATGCATCCCATGATTATTGCTAAGGCTATGTAGAAGCCTCAACTTGCTGATGCTATGGTTGTGACTGAGCGGATGGGGCTGCATACTCTTATGGCCCTGCAGTGTTCCTATGACTCCGAGGTGGTGAAGCAATTCTTCTCCACTTTGGTGATTTGTGGCGATGAGAAACTCACCATGAAGTGGATTACCCGTGACACTATGATGCAATCTGACTTTCGGACCTTCGCTGGGGTGCTTGGCTATCCGTTCAATGGCCTGGATCATCCTTGTGTCCATCGTATCATCACTCAACTCAAGCCCAACAAAGATGCTGCTCTTTCTCCTTGCACGGCTGACGATGATATTGTGGGGACGCTTGCAGGCCTCTCCACTATTTATGCTCGTTTGGTTGGTATTTTCCGTGACTCCATCACGCCTAGTGGGGGCAACAATGACACTATTTGTGGCCACTTGGTTCAGTTGCTTGCTTTTTCTTATGAGGTGGCCACCTGTGTGGATGACTCTATGGACTACAAGCTGGATGTGATGGAATTTATCTATCATGAGTTGACTGATGCCATGTTTAATAGGCTCTCCATTCCGTATGCTCCTTACATTATGATGCTCATCAAGTAGTTGCTTCCCACTATGGAATTTCACTATGATGTTGAGCATAAGGTGAAGAAGATCTACAATAAATCTCGGAAGACCGCTCACCCATCTTCTGCTCCAGAGGGTATTATGACGGATGCTCGTGCTAGTGCCCGTAGGCCTCTAGTGCCTCCTATTGCCCGTGAGGTTAAGAGGCTGAATTGGTTCCAGCGAAACATCTTGTGCATGGGAGTGGATACTCATAAGGGGCAGTATGAGGCGTACAAGCAGCGCCACGAGATGGCTCACACCCAGCAGCTCATTCTTCACCATGTGTCTGGGGCATCAGGCCCTCCTCCCACTCCCGCTGCTCCCACACCTTATGCTCAGTGGAACACTTATGGTACCAACTACAGAGAGCTCGAGCGTCACTTGTTTCCCACTCCTCCAGCTGTTGATGAGGAAGAGGAAGACGAGGAGGAGTATGATGATGAGGACAGGGACAAGGAAGATAATGAGGACTACGAGTGATATCTTGGGGGTGCTATCATCACTCTTCTTCCTTTTTGGTGTTTCAATGCCAAAGGGGTAAAAGTAGTTCTATTAGGTCATCGTGGATTTGCATGGGTCGGGCACAAGCATTTGCTCTTTATCGTTTCGGTTTTATTCTTGCTTGTGCCCATTTAGCGTTGAACTATTACTTCATGATTTGTTTGTATGAGACTATGTTGGTATGTGGCACTGGAATATCTTATGGATTTATCTATTGGTGATTATGGATCCATCTATCATACTGGCTATTGCTTACCTTTCTCTCAGTGGAAGGCCTCAATAATGGTTATCATATTGGCTATCCTTGTATTATATTGTGGTCTTCTCTCTCATGATGGTATGAGGTTTTGAGCTAAGTTATCATGTGTGTGAAAATTCCATTCCTATGAAATAGACTTGTACCTACTTGTGTGCATTTGTATTCAAATGCAAAATTTCAACTATGCACACACTTAGGGGGAGTCTCTTTCATCCTTGTGTTGTTATTGTTAGTAGGTCTATATTGGAAATCCTAGTATTGTCATCTAACACCAAAAAGGGGGAGATTGAAAGAACATTTCATGATCCCTAGTGTTTTGTGTGTTAGATAATAATACCAAGGATCATCTCATGTGTGTTGAGTGCTGCAGATAATTGTTCATATGAAAAGCAGCAAAAATATGTTGTTGAGGGGCGGATTATCCGCCCCTACCAAGGCCTAGATAATCTGGCCTTGCTCGATCAAACAATGAAGGTAGGGCGCGTCATGCAGAGAGGGGGCGGATAATCTCTCGGATTGTCCGACCAGGGCCGGAGTTTTTTCCCGGTCCATATAATCTGCCCCAATAGGGGCTGGATAATCCCCCCCCGCCCGAGAAGGTTTTCAAAGTGTGGTCAGGCGCGTCATGCAATGAGGGGTGCATACTATCTCTCGGATTGTTCGGTCAGGTATAGAGGTTTTTCCTAGGCCGAATAATCCGCCGCCAGGGAAATTTGCAAAGGGAGCCAAGGCGCGTCATGCGGTATAGGGGTGGATTTTCCCTCGGAAAATCTGAATCTGGGCGGTGTTTTGCCCCAGCCGGATAATCTGGCCATAACTTGGGCCGGATAATCCGCCCCCAACTTCACCAACGGGCAAGTCTAGACAGGGGGTAAAAATTCCCCAATCACCCCTCCTATCAGATCTCTTGATTCATTCGAAAAATTACTAGCCTGTTCAAAAATCTCTCAATAGAGATCTCTCACTTCAACCACCCAAAGGCTCCGATCTTTGGGGAATCGAAGGAGGAGACTTCATTCATTGACATCATGAATCAAGTGCATCACTTCCTTCCAGTCACTTGGAGATTTCTCGATCTAGTATTACTTGTTAATATCTAGATCTTGTGTTTCGGTTTTGATAATATTTGTTCTTCTGGCAGCTTGTTGTCATTACAGGAGCCTCCAATTCGGTTGTGGAGTTGTGCCCCGCTAGTTGTGTAAAGGCATCGGTTCCCGCCTCGCAGGGTACCAATAGTGGAAAGGTGGATCAGGCCTTTGGTGGCGAGATCCATCGGAGAACAGGGTGAGGCATATTGTGGCATGGTGGTCTTAGTACCACCCACCCCTCCAACATAGATGTACTTCCCTTAACAAGGAAGGAACTGCGGTAAAACAAATCATATGTCTCCGCGTGCTCCACTATGGTTTCCTTGCTCCTCACTCTTACTTGCCTTTACTTGCTAGTAGTTAGGTTTACATATAGGGAAATTCTTCATAGTTGCATATCTAGAGAATTTACCTATGTGCCAAGCCCAAAATTCAAAACTTATTAAAATTTGGAGTAGCACCTATTCACCCCCCCTCTAGGTGCCCATACGATCCATTTCACACATTAAATGACTCTAGGGACTCCATGTGTCATACCATGGTCACAGAGACCAAAAACACTTAGGAAAGCATCTGCCACATTGCATGTTACACCAGTGTGGTCAAAGTTGCATCTCACAATCCACTAGAGTGTGTGTGTCCATGTGGATCAATGTGGTTTAGGAAAAGAACACATGCAATGACTCTAGGGGCTCCATGTGTCAAACATTGGTCACACAGACCAAAAACACTTAGGAAAGCAGCTTCCACATTGCATGTTGCACAAGTGTGGCCGAAGTGGCATCACATAATCCACTAGAGTGTGTGTGATCACGTGGATCAATGTGGTTTAGGAAAAGAACACATGCAACTGACTCTAGTGGATCAATGTGGTTTAGGAAAAGAACACATGCAATAACTCTAGGGACTCCATGTGTCAACCCATGGTCAGAGAGACCAAAAACACTTCGGAAAGCAGCTTCCACATTGCATGTTGCACTACTGTGGCAGAAGTTGCATCACAGAATCTACTGGAGTGTGTGTGGTCATGTGGAACACGTGTAATGTGGTCATGTGTATCAATATGGTTTAGGAAAATAATGCATGCAATGACTCTAGGGACTCCATGTGTTAATCCATGGTCACAAAGACCAAAAGCAGTTTGGAAATTAGCTTCCACATTGCATGTTCACCAGTATGGAAGAAGTTGCATAAGAGAATCCACTGGAGTATCTTTGGTCATATGGATCAATGTGGTTTAGGAAAAGAACACATGCAACTAACTCTAGTGGATCAATGTGTTTTAGGAAAAGAACACATGCAATGACTCTACGGACTCCATGTGTAAACCCATGGTCACAAATACCAAAAACACTTAGGAAAGAAGCTTCCACATTACATGTTTCACTAATGTCGCAGAAGTTGCATCAAAGAATCCACTGGAGTGTGTGGTCATGTGGATCGATGTGGTTTAGGAAAAGAACACATACAACTGACTCCAGTGGATCAATGTGGTTTAGGAAAATAACACATGCAATCACTATAGGGACTCCATGTGTCAACCCATGGTCACATAGACCAAAAACATTTAGGAAAGTAGCTTCCATATTGCATGTTGCACAAGTGTGGCAAAAGTTGCATCACAGAATCCACTGGAGTGTGTGTAATCACATGGATCAATGTGGTTTAGGAAAAGCACACATGCAAAAACTCTAGGGACTCCATGAGTCAACCCATGGTCACAGAGACCAAAAACACTTAGGAAAGCAGCTTCACATTGCATGTTGCACTAGTGTGGCAGAAGTTGCATCACAGAGTCCACTGGCGTGTGTGTGGTCATGTGGATCAATGTGGTTTAGAAAAAGAACACATGCAATGTGGTCATGTCGATCAATGTGGTTTAGGAAAGGAACATATGCAATGACTTTAGGGACTCCATGTGTCAAACCATGGTCACAGAGACCAAAAACACTTAGGAAAGCAGCTTCCACATTGCATGCTGCACAAGTGTGGCAGAAGTTGCATCATTGAATCCACTGTAGTGTGTGTGGTCATGTGGATCAATGTGGTTTAAGAAATGAACACAAGCAATGTGGTCATGTGGATCAATGTGATTTAGGAAAATAACACATGCGATGACTCTAGGGACTCCATGTGTGAAACCATGGTCAGAGAGACCAAAAACACTTAGGAAAGCAGCTTCCGCATTGCATGTTGCACCAGTATGGTAGAAGTTGCATCATAGTATCCACAGAGTGTGTGTGGTCATGTGGATCAATGTGGTTTAGGAAAAGAACACTTGCAATGACTCTAGGGAGTCCATGTGTCAAACCATGATCACAAATACCAAAATCACTTAGGAAAGTACCTTCCATGTTGCATGTTGCACTAGTGTGGCAGAAGTTGCATCACAAAATCCACTAGATTGTGTGTGGTCATGTGGGTCAATGTGGTTTAGGAAAAGAACACATACAACTGACTCTAGTGGATCAATGTGTACTCCATGTGTCAAACCATGGTCCAAGAGACCAAAAACACTTAGGAAAGTAGCTTCGCATTGCATGTTGCACTAGTGTGTAGATGTTGAATAAGAGAATCCAGTGGAATGTGTGTGGTCATGTGGATCAATGTGGTTTAGGAAAATAATGCATTCAATGTGGTCATGTGGATCAATGTGGTTTAGGAAAAGAACACATGTAATGACTCTAGCGACTCCATGTGTAAAACCATGGTCATATAGACCAAAAAACATAGGAAAGGAGCTTCCACATTGCATGTTGCACCAGTGTGGGAGAAGTTGCATCACAGAATCCTCTGGAGTGTGTGTGGTCATGTGGATCAATGTGGTTAAGGAAAAGAACACATGCAACATGGTCATGTGTATAAATGTGGTTTAGTAAAAGAACATATGCAATGACTCTAGGGACTCCATGTGTCAAACCATCGTCATAGAGACGAAAAACACTTACGAAAGCAGCTTTCACATTGGATGTTGCACCAGTGTGGCAGATGTTGCATCATAGAATCCACTCGAGTGTGTATGTTCATGTGGATCAATGTGGTTTAGGAAAAGAACACACGGAGTCTGGTCATGTGGATCAATGTGGTTTAGGAAAAGAACACATGCAATGACTCTAGGGAGTCCATGTGTCAAACCATGATCACAAAGACCAAAAACACTTAGAAAGTACCTTCCACATTGCAGGATGCACTAGTGTGGCAGAAGTTGCATCACATAATCCACTAGAGTGTGTGTGGTCATGTGGATCAATGTGGTTTAGGAAAAGAACACATGCGATGTGGTCATGTGGATCAATGTGGTTTAGTAAAAGAACACATGCAATGACTCTAGGGACTCCATGTGTCAAATCATGGTCATAGAGGCCAAAAACACTTAGGAAAGAAGCTTCCACATTGGATGTTGCACTAGTGTCGCAGAAGTCGCATCATAGAATCCACTTGAGTGTGTGTGGTCATTTGTATCAATTTGGTTTAGTAAAAGAACACATACAATGTGGTCATGTGGATTAATGTGGTTTAGGAAAATAACACACGCAATGAATCTAGGGGCTCCAGGTGTCAAACCATGGTCACACAGACCAAAAACACTTAGGAAAGCTGCTTATGCATTGCATGTCGCACAAGTGTGGCAGAAGTTGCATCACATAATCAACTGGAATGTGTGTGATCACGTGGATCAATGTGGTTTAGGAAAATAACACATGCAACTGACTCTAGTGGATCAATGTGGTTTAGGAAAAGAACACGTGCAATAACTCTAGGGACTCCATGTGTCAAACCATGGTCGCAGAGACAAAAACACTTAGGAAAGCACCTTCAACATTGCATGTTGTACCAATGTGGCAGAAGTTGCATCACAGAATCTACTGGAGTTGGTGTGGTCATGTGGAACACATATAATGTGGTCATGTGTATGAATGTGGTTTAGGAAAAGAACTCATGCAATGACTCTAGAGACTCCATGTGTCAAACCATGGTCACAGAGACCAAAAGAAGTTTGGAACATAGCTTCCACATTGCATGTTGCATGAGTGTGGCTGAAGTTGCATAACAGAATCCACTTGAGTATGTGTGGTCATGTGGATCAATGTGGTTTAGGAAAAGAACACATGCCACTGACTCTAGTGGATCAGTGTGGTTTAGTAAAATAACACCTGCAATGACTCTAGGGACTCCATGTGTCAAACCATGGTCACACGGACGAAAAACACTTAGGAAAGCAGCTTCCACATTGTATGTTGCACAAGTGTGGCAGAAGTTCCATCACAGAATCCACTGGTCTGTGTGTAATCATATGGATAACTTTGGTTTAGGAAAATAACACATGCAACTGACTCTAGTGGATCAATGTGGTTTAGGAAAAGCACACATGCAATAACTCTAGGGACTCCATGAGTCAAACCATCGTCACAAAGACCAAAATCACTTATGAAAGTACCTTCACATTGCATGTTGCAATAGTCTGGCTGAAGTTGCATCACATAGTCCACTGGAGTGTGTGTGGTCATGTGGATCAATGTGGTATAGGAAAATAACACATGCGATGTGGTCATGTGTATCAATGTGGTTTAGGAAAAGAACACATGCAATGACTTTAGGGACCCCTTGTGTAAAACCATGGTCACACAGACCAAAAACCCTTAGAAAAGCAGCTTCCACATTGGATAATGCATCACTGTGGCAAAAATTACATCATAGAATCCACTTGAGTGTGTGTCGTCATGTGTATCAATTTGGTTTAGGAAAAGAACACATATAATGTGGTCATGTGGATCAATTTGGTTTAGGAAAACAACACATGCAATGACTCTAGGGATTCCATGTGTCAAATCATGGTCATAGAGACCAAAAACACTTAGGAAAGCGGCTTCCACATTGCATGTTGCACCAGCGTGGCAGAAGTTGCATCACAGAAACCAGTGGAGTGTGTGTTGTCATGTGGATCAATGTGGTTTAGAAAAAGAACGCATGCAATGACTCTAGGGACTCCATGTGTCAAACCATGGTCACAGAGACCAAAAACACTTAGAAAACCATCTTCCACATTGCATGTTGCACCGGTGTAGTAGAAGTGGCATCAAGAATCCACTGGAATGTTTGTGGTCATGTGGATCAATGTGGTTGAGGAAAAGCACACGTGTAATGTGGCCATGTACATCAATGTGGTTTAGGAAAAGAACACATGCAATGACCCTAGGGACTCCATATGTCCAACCATGGTCACACGGACCAAAATCACATAGGAAAGCAGCTTCCAGATTGCATGTTGCACTAGTTTGACAGAATTTGCATCACAGAATCCACTAGAGTGTGTGTGGTCATGTGGATCAATGTGGTTTAGGAAAAGAACACATGCAATGTGGTCATGTGCATCAATGTGGTTTAGGAAACGAACACATGCAATGACTCTGGGACTCCATGTGTCAAACCATGGTCACACAGACCAAAAATAGTTAGGAAAGGAGCTTCCACATTGCATGTTGCACCAGTGTGGTAGAAGTTGCATCATAGAATCCACTAGAGTCTGTGTAAAAAGGTCATGTGGATCAATTTGGTTTAGGAAAAGAACATATGAAATGACTCTAGGGACTCCATGTGTCAAACCATGGTCATAGAGACCAAAAACACTTAGAAAAGAAGCTTCCACATTGCATGTTACACTAGTGTGGTAGAAGTTGCATCACAGAATCCACTGGAGTGTTTGTGGTCATGTGGATCAATGTGGTTGAGGAAAAGCACACGTGCAATGTGGTCATGTGCATCAATGTGGTTTAGGAAAAGAACACATGCAATGACTCTAGCGACTCCATGTGTCAAACCATGGTCACAGAGACCAAAAACACTTATGAAAGCAGCTTCCACATGGCATGGTGCACCAGTGTGGCAGAAGTTGCATCACATAATCCACTAGAGTGCGTGTGGTCATGTGGATCAATGTGGTTTAGGAAACACACATGCAATGTGGCCATGTGGATCAATGTGGTTTAGGAAAAAACACATGCAATGACTCTAGGGACTCCATGTGTCAAACCATGGTCATAGAGACCAAAAGCACTTAAGAAAGCAACTTCGACATTGCATGGTGCACTAGTGTGGTAGAAGTTGCATCACAGAATCCAAATGAATGTGTGTGGTCATGTGGATCAATGTGGTTTAGGAAAAGAACACATGCAATATGGTCATGTGGATCAACGTGGTTTAGGAAAAGAACACATGGTATGACTCTAGGGACTCCATGTGTCAAACCATGGTCACAGAGACCAAGAACACTTACGAAAGCAGCTTCCACATTGCATGTTGCACTAGTGTGGCAGAAGTTGTATCATAGAATCCACTAGAGTGTGTGTGGTCATGTGGATCAATGTGGTTTAGGAAAAGAACACATGCACTGACTCTAGGAATTCCATGTTCCAAACCATGGTCAGAGAGACAAAAAACACATAGGAAGCACCTTCCACATTGCATGGTGCACTAGTGTGGCAGAAGTTGCATCACAGAATCCACTAGAGTGTGCAGTCATGTGAATCAATGTGGTTTAGGAAAAGAACACATGCAATGTCTCTAAGTAATCCATTTGTCAAACCATGGTCACAGAGACCAAAAAACACTGAGGAAAGCAGCTTCCACATTGCATATTGCACTAGTGTGGTAGAAGTTGCATAACAGAATCCACTTGAGTGTGTGTGCTCATGTGGTTTAGGAAAAGCACACGTGCAACATGGTCATGTGCATAAATGTGGTTTACGAAAAACACATACAATGACTCTAGGGACTCCATGTGTCAAACCATGGTCACAAGGACCAAAAACACTAAGGAAAGCAGCTTCCACATTGCATGGTGCACCAGTGTGGCAGAAGTTGCATCATAGAATCCACTGGAGTGTGTGTGGTCATGTGGATCAATGTGGTTTAGGAAAAGAACACATGCAATGTGGTCATGTGGATCAATGTGGTTTAGAAAAAAGAACACATGCAATGACTCTAGGGACTCCATGTGTCAAACCATGGTCAGAGCGACCAAAAACACTTAGGAAAGCAGCTTCCACATTGCATGTTGCACCAGTGTGGCAGAAGTTGTATTACTGAATCCACTAGTGTTTATGGTCATGTGCATCAAGGTGGTTTAGGAAAAGAACACATGCAATGAGTCTAGGGACTCCATGTATCAAACCATGTTCACAGAAACCAAAAACACTTAGGAAAGCAGTTTCCACATTCCATGGTGCACCAGTTTGGCAGAAGGCGCATCACAGAATCCACTGGAGTGCGTGTGGTCATGTGGATCAATGTGGTTTAGGAAAAGAACACATGCAATGTGGCCATGTGGATCAATGTGGTTTAGGAAAAGAACACATGCAATGACTCTAGGTACTCCATGTGTCAAACCATGGTCACAGAGACCAAAAACACTTAGAAAAGCAGCTTCCACACTACATGTTGCACCAGTGTGGTAGAAGTTGCATAACAGAATCCACTTGAGTGTGTGTACTCATGTGGATCAATGTGGTTTAGGAAAAGCACACGTGCAGCATGGTCATGTGCATAAATGTGGTTTAGGAAAAGAACACATGCAATGACTCTAGGGAATCCATGTGTCAAACCATGGTCACAGAGACCAAAAACACTTCGGAAAGCAGCTTCCACATTGCATGGTGCTCCAGTGTGGCAGAAGTTGCATCACAGAATCCAATTGAGTGTGTGTGGTCATGTGGATCAATGTGGTTTAGGAAAATAACACAGGCAATGTGGTCATGTGGATCAATGTGGTTTAGAAAAGAGAACACATGCAATGACTCTAGGGAATCCATGTGTCAAACCATGGTCAGAGAGACCAAAAACACTTAAGAAAGCAGCTTCCACATTGCATGTTGCACTACTGTGGCAGAAGTTGCATTACAAAATCCACTAGAGTGTGTATGGTCATGTGGATCAATGTGGTGTAGGAAAAGAACACATGCAAGGACTCTAGGGACTGCATGTGTCAAACCATGGTCATAGAGACCAAAAAACACTTAGGAAAGCAGATTCCACATTGCATGTTGCACGAGTGTAGCAGAAGTTGCATCACCGAATCCACTGGAGTGTGTGTAGTCATGTGGAGCAATGTGGTTTAAGAAATGAACACATGTAATATGGTCATGTGGATCAATGTGGTGTAGTAAAAGAACACATGTAATGACTTTAGGGAATCCATGTGTCAAACCATGCTCACAGAGACCAAAAACACTTAGGAAACCAGCTTCCACATTGCGTGTTGCACCAATGTGGCAGAAGTTGCATCATAGAATCCACTTGGGTGTGTGTGGTCATGTGGATCAATATGGTTTAGGAAAAGAACACATTCAATGTAGTCATGTGGATCAATGTGGTTTAGAAAAAAGAACACATGCAATGACTCTAGGGACTCCATGTGTCAAACCATGGTCAGAGAGACCAAAAACACTTAAGAAAGCAGCTTCCACATTGCATGTTGCACTAGTGTGGCAGAAGTTGCATTACAGAATCCACTAGAGTGTGTATGGTGATGTGGATCAATGTGGTGTAGGAAAACAAAACATGCAAGGACTCTAGGGACTGCATGTGTCAAACCATGGTCATAGAGACCAAAAACACATAGGAAAGCAGCTTCCACATTGCATGTTGCACCAATGTGGGAGAAGTTGCATCACAGAATCCACTAGAGTGTGTGTAGTCATGTGCATAATTGTGGTTTAGGAAAAGAACACATGCAATGTGGTCATGTGGATCAATGTGGTTTAGGAAAATAACACATGCAATGAATATAGGGGAATCGATGTGTCAAACCATGGTCACAGAGACCAAAAACACTTAGGGAAGCAGCTTCCACATTGCATGTTGCATTAGTGTGGCAGAAGTTGCATCACAGAATCCACTAGAGTGTGTGGTCATGTGGATCAACATGGTTTAGGAAAAGAACATATGCAATGACTCTAGGGACTCTCTGTGTCAAACCATGGTCATAGAGACCAAAAAAAACTTAGGAAAGCAGCTACCACATGGCATGTTGCACCAGTGTGGCAGAAGTTGCATCACAGAAACCACTGGAGTGTGTGTGGTCATGTGGATCAATGTGGCGTAGGAAAAGAACACATGCAAGGACTCTAGGGACTGCATGTGTAAAACCATGGTCACAGAGACCAAAAACACTTGGGAAAGCAACACACTCAATGACTATAGGGAATCCATGTGTCAAACCATGGTCACAAAGACCAAAAACACTTAGGGAAGCAGCTTCCACATTGCATGTTGCACTAGTGTGGCCGAAGTTGCATCACAGAATACACTAGAGTGTGTGGTCATGTGGATCAACATGGTTTAGGAAAATAACACATGCAATGACTCTAGGGACTCCTTGTGTCAAACCATGATCATAGAGACCAAAAAAACTTAGGAAAGCAGCTACCACATTGCATGTTGCACCAGCATGGCAGAAGTTGCATCACAGAAACCAGTGGAGTGTGTGTGGTCATGTGGATCAATGTGGTTTAGAAAAAGAACACATGCATTGACTCTAGGGACTCCATGTGTCAAACCATGGTCATAGAGACCAAAAACACTTAGGAAAGCAGCTTCCACATTGCATGTTGCACGAGTGTGGCAGAAGTTGCATCACAGAATCCACTGGAGTGTGTGTAGTCATGTGGATCAATGTGCTTTAGGAAAAGAATACATGAAATGTCGTCATGTGGATCAATGTGGTTTAGGAAAAGAACACATGCAATAACTATAGGGAATCCATGTGTCTAACCATGGTCACAAAGACAAAAGTATTTAGGGAAGCAGCGTCCACATTGCATGTTGCATCAGTGTGGTAGTAGTTGCATCACAGAATCCACTAGAGTGTGTGTGGTCATGTGGATCAACATGGTTTAGGAAAAGAACACATGCAAAGACTTTAGGGACCCCATGTGTAAAACCATGGTCACACAGAACAAAAACACTTAGGAAAGCAGCTACCACATTCCATGTTGCACCAGCGTGGTAGAAGTTGCATCACAGAAACCACTGGAGTGTGTGTGGTCACGTGGATCAATGTGGTTTGGAAAAATAACACATGCAATGACTCTAGGGACTCCATGTGTCAAACCATGGTCACAAAGAGAAAAAACACTTAGAAAAGCAGCTTCCACACTTCATGTTGCACCAGTGTGGTAGAAGTTGCATAACAGAATCCACTTGAGTGTGTGTACTCATGTGGATCAGTGTGGTTTAAGAAAAGCACACGTGCAACATGGTAATGTGCATAAATGTGGTTTAGGAAAAGAACACATGCAATGACTCTAGGGACTCCATGTGTTAAACCATGGTCACAGAGACCAAAAACACTTAGGAAAGCAGCTTCGACATTGCATGGTGCACCAGTGTGGCAGAAGTTGCATCACAGAATCCACTTGAATGTGTGTGGTCATGTGGATCAATGTGGTTTAGGAAAAGAACACATGCAATGTGGTCATGTGGATCAATGTGGTTTTGAAAACAGAACACATGCAATGACTCTAGGGACTCCATGTGTTAAACCATGGTCAGAGAGACCAAAAACACTTAAGAAAGCAGCTTCCACATTGCATGTTGCACTAGTGTGGCAGAAGTTGCATTACAAAATCCACTGGAATGTGTGTAGTCATGTGGATCAATGTGGTTTAAGAAATGAACACATGAAATATGGTCATGTGGATCAATGTGGTTTAGGAAAATAACACATGCAATGACTAGGGAATCCATGTGTCAAACCATGGTCACAGAGACCAAAAACACTTAGGAAAGCAGCTTCCACATTGTATGTTGCACCAATGTGGCATAAGTTGCATCATAGAATCCACTGGAGTGTGTGTGTTCATGTGGACCAATGTGGTTTAGGAAAATAACACATGTAACATGGTCATGTGGATCAATGTGGTTTAGAAAATAGAACACATGCAATGATTCTAGGGACTCCATGTGTCAAACTATGGTCAGAGAGACCAAAAACACTTAAGAATGCAGATTCCACATTGCATGTTGCACCTGTGTGGCAGAAGTTGCATTACAGAATCCCCTAGAGTGTGTATGGTCATGTGGATCAATGTGGTGTAGGAAAATAACACATGCAAGGACTCTAGGGACTGCATGTGTCAAACCATGTTCATAGAGAACAAAAACACTTAGGAAAGTAGCTTCCACATTGCATGTTGCACAAATGTGGCAGAAGTCACATCACAGAATCCACTGGAGTGTGTGTAGTCATGTGGATCAATGTGGTTTAGGAAAAGAACACATGCAATATGGTCATGTGGATCAATGTGGTTTAGGAAAGAACACATGCAATGACTATAGGGAATCCATGTGTCAAACCATGGTCACAGAGACCAAAAACACTTAGGGAAGCAGCGTCCACATTGCATGTTGCATCAGTGTGGTAGTAGTTGCATCACAGAATCCACTAGAGTGTGTGTGGTCATGTGGATCAACATGGTTTAGGAAAAGCACATGCAATGACTTTAGGGACCCCATGTGTAAAACCATGGTCGCACATAACAAAAACACTTCGGAAAGCACCTACCACATTGCATGTTGCACCAGCGTGGCAGAAGTTGCATCACAGAAACCAGTGGAGTGTGTGTTGTCATGTGGATCAATGTGGTTTAGAAAAAGAACGCATGCAATGACTCTAGGGACTCCATGTGTCAAACCATGGTCACAGAGACCAAAAACACTTAGAAAAGCAGCTTCCACACTACATGTTGCACCAGTGTGGTAGAAGTTGCATTACAGAATCCACTTGAGTGTGTGTACTCATGTGGATCAATGTGTTTTAGGAAAAGCACACGTGCAACATGGTCATGTGCATAAATGTGGTTTAGGAAAAGAACACATGCAATGACTCTAGGGACTCCATGTGTTAAACCATGGTCACAGACACCAAAAACACTTAGGAAAGCAGCTTCGACATTGCATGGTGCACCAGTGTGGCAGAAGTTGCATCACAGAATCCACTTGAGTGTGTGTGGTCATGTGGATCAATGTGGTTTAGGAAAAGAACACATGCAATGTGGTCATGTGGATCAATGTGGTTTAGAAAACAGAACACATGCAATGACTCTAGGGACTCCATCTGTCAAACCATGGTCAGAGAGACCAAAAACACTTAAGAAAGCAGCTTCCACATTGCAAGTTGCACCAGTGTGGCAGAAGTTGCATTACAGAATCCACTAGAGTGTGTATGGTCATGTGGATCAATGTGGTGTAGGAAAAGAACACATGCAAGGACTCTAGGGACTACATGTGTCAAACCATGGTCATAGAGACCAAAAAACACTTAGGAAAGCATCTTCCACATTGCATGTTGCACGAGTGTAGCAGAAGTTGCATCACTGAATCCACTGAAGTGTGTGTAGTCATGTGGATCAATGTGGTTTAAGAAATGAACACATGCAATATGGTCATGTGGATCAATGTGGTTTAGGAAAAGAACACATGTAATGACTCTAGGGAACCCTTGTCTCAAACCATGGTCACAGAGACCAAAAACACTTAGGAAAGCATCTTCCACATTGCATGTTGCACCAATGTGGCAGAAGTTGCATCACAGAATCCACTTGAGTGTGTGTGGTCAAGTGGATCAATATGGTTTAGGAAAAGAACACATGCAATATGGTCATGTGGATCAATGTGGTTTAGAAAAAAAGAACACATGCAATGACTCTAGGGACTCCATGTGTCAAACCATGGTCAGAGAGACCAAAAACACTAAATAAAATAGCTTCCACATTGCATGTTGCACCAGTGTGGCAGAAGTTGCATTACAGAATCCACTAGAGTGTGTATGGTCATGTGGATCAATGTGGTGTAGGAAAAGAACACATGGAAGGACTCTAGGGACTGCATGTGTCAAACCATGGTCATAGAGACCAAAAACACATAGGAAAGCAGCTTCCAAATTGCATGTTGAACCAATGTGGGAGAAGTTGCATCACAGAATCCACTTGAGTGTGTGTAGTCATGTGGATAATTGTGGTTTTGGAAAAGAACACATGCAATGTGGTCATGTGGATCAATGTGGTTTAGGAAAAGAACACATGTAATGAATATAGGGGAATCCATGTGTCAAACCATGGTCAAAGAGACCAAAAACACTTAGGGAAGCAGCTTCCACATTGCATGTTGCATTAGTGTGGCAGAAGTTGCATCACAGAATCCACTAGAGTGTGTGGTCATGTGGATCAACATGGTTTAGGAAAAGAACACATGCAATGACTCTAGGGACTCTCTGTGTCAAACCATGGTCATAGAGACCAAAAAAACTTAGGAAAGCAGCTACCACATTGCATGTTGCACCAGTGTGGCAGAAGTTGCATCACAGAAACCACTAGAGTGTGCGGGGTCATGTGGATCAATGTGGTTTAGGAAAAGAACACATGCAATGACTCTAGGGACTCCATGTGTGAAACCATGGTCACGGAGACCAAAAACACTTAGAGAAGCAGCTTCCACACTGCATGTTGCACTAGTGTGGTAGAAGTTGCATAACAGAATCCCTTTGAGTGTGTGCACTCATGTGGATCAATGTGGTTTAGGAAGAGCACACGTGCAACATGGTAATGTGCATAAATGTGGTTTAGGAAAAGAACACATGCAATGACTCTAGGGACTCCATGTGTCAAACCATGGTCACAGAGAGCAAAAACACTTAGAAAAGCAGCTTCCACACTGCATGTTGCACTAGTGTGGTAGAAGTTGCATAACAGAATCCACTTGAGTGTGTGTACTCATGTGGATCAGTGTGGTTTAATAAAAGCACACGTGCAACATGGTAATGTGCATAAATGTGGTTTAGGAAAAGAACACATGCAATGACTCTAGGGACTCCATGTGTGAAACCATGGTCACAGAGACCAAAAACACTTAGGAAAGCAGCTTCGACATTGCATGGTGCACCAGTGTGGCAGAAGTTGCATCACATAATCCACTTGAGTGTGTGTGGTCATGTGGATCAATTGGTTTAGGAAAAGAACACATGCAATGTGGTCATGTGGATCAATGTGGTTTTGAAAACAGAACACATGCAATGACTCTAGGGACTCCATGTGTCAAACCATGGTCAGAGAGACCAAAAACACTTAAGAAAGCAGCTTCCACATTGCATGTTGCACTAGTGTGGCAGAAGTTGCATTACAAAATCCACTGGAATGTGTGTAGTCATGTGGATCAATGTGGTTTAAGAAATGAACACATCAAATATGGTCATGTGGATCAATGTGGTTTAGGAAAAGAACACATGTAATGACTCAAGGGAATCCATGTGTCAAACCATGGTCACAGATACCAAAAACACTTAGGAAAGCAGCTTCCACATTGTATGTTGCACCAATGTGGCATAAGTTGCATCACAGAATCCACTGGAGTGTGTGTGTTCATGTGGACCAATGTGGTTTAGGAAAAGAACACATGTAATGTGGTCATGTGGATAAATGTGGTTTAGAAAATAGAACACATGCAATGATTCTAGGGACTCCAAGTGTCAAACTATGGTCAGAGAGACCAAAAACACTTAAGAATGCAGATTCCACATTGCATGTTGCACCTGTGTGGCAGAAGTTGCATTACAGAATCCCCTAGAGTGTGTATGGTTATGTGGATCAATGTGGTGTAGGAAAAGAACACATGCAAGGACTCTAGGGAATGCATGTGTCAAACCATGGTCATAGAGAACAAAAACACTTACGAAAGTAGCTTCCACATTGCATGTTGCACAAATGTGGCAGAAGTCACATCACAGAATCCACTGGAGTGTGTGTAGTCATGTGGATCAATGTGGTTTAGGAAAATAACACATGCAATGTGGTCATGTGGATCAATGTGGTTTAGGAAAAGAGCACATGCAATGACTATAGGGAATCCATGTGTCAAACCATGGTCACAGAGACCAAAAACACTTAGGGAAGTAGCGTCCACATTGCATGTTGCATCAGTGTGGTAGTAGTTGCATCACAGAATCCACTAGAGTGTGTGTGGTCATGTGGATCAACATGGTTTAGGAAAAGAACACATGCAATGACTTTAGGGACCCCATGTGTAAAACCATGGTCACACAGAACAAAAACACTTAGGAAAGCACCTACCACATTGCATGTTGCACCAGCGTGGCATAAGTTGCATCACAGAAACCACTGGAGTGTGTGTTGTCATGTGGATCAATGTGGTTTAGGAAAAGAACGCATGCAATGACTCTAGGGACTCCATGTGTCAAACCATGGTCACAGAGGCAGCATGTTGCACCAGTGTGGTAGAAGTTGCATAACAGAATTGTTGGGTCCGCAACATAGAAAACAAAAATTTTCCTACGATGAGAACTACACGCCAAGATCTATCTACTAGGTACAGAGCAACGGGTGGACATACATCCATCGAGAACTTATCCTCGAAGACAACGAGTTTTTTTAACGAGTAGGAACTCATGGTTGATATAGTCATACACTTGTCGATCTCAAGATCGAGTGGAAGACCGAGCGCCGCCACTCAGCAGCGCATCCGTACTCACACACACGTTCAAGCAACCGGACAACCTCCACCTCCTCGCTCTAGCGATCCAGCGGAAGCAGCAACTCCTTCCGCATTTAAATGCCACTGAACATGTATCTCGCTAATCCGAGACCATGGGGGAATAATTCTAGAGGGGGAGAGAGATCCTTCACGAGGAGGTGTAAGGGAGAAGGAGGAAGAGGGGGGATTTTATAGGAGGAGGGGGGTACCCCCTCCCCATGGCCGGCGCATGGGGGGGTGACCCCTCACCTCCCCCATTCATATGGTGGTAACCCCTCCACATTAAAATGCCTCTTCACATTCCCTTTTTAAAGTCCCCACTTTAAATGCATTAAAATTCTCCAAGTTTAATGCTCTCTCATTTAATAAAAACTCTTTTATTAAATTTATTCAGAATTTTGTTAATTACTTTAATTAACAAACATTCACATATAACCCCTTGCAATATTTCAATATCACATGCAGAACCACTTTCTGAAATTTCACCCGAAACAATTTCCGGTTTCTATCGAAATAATTCCTACGCTTTGCAATTCTTTTGTCTGAAACATATGTGCTCCAAAATGGTTTCCGGTAACTCTTAAGTGTGTCACCCTACAGTTCTCGAATAATGCAGACATGATTGAGACTCCTCTCAGATCAATAATCAGAAGCGAGATCTGGAGATCCATACTGACTCCTACATATTCAACGATGACTTCTGTGATCGTGAGAACCTTTAACACTTGTAATTTAATCCCTTTGTCTCTTGATATAATACATGTCCGCGATTCGATCATCGGTATCCAAATACCTAGTTTGATCTCGTTACCGACATGCACTCTTTTCTCGTTCCCGTGATATAAAATTCTAGTGATCACATCACTTGCTTCCAAGCTACCTTAATGTGATATCACCGAGAGGGCCCAGAGTATATCTATCCGTCATCGGGATTGACAAATTCCACTCTTGATACGTGAGCCTCAACATAACACCTTCGTAGCACTGAACCCATCTTTATAGTCACCCTATTACGGTGTGACATTTGATGTTATCAAGATACTCTTTCGGTGTTAGCAATTAACATGATCTCATGGTCTAAGGATAAATATTACTTTGTATGATGTTATAGCAATGTAAACATAATGAATTGATCCTAATGCTATACTTCGGATGAATGTTCATCACATCATTTCACAAATGTTGTGACCTTGTTATTAACAACATCCAATGTCCATGATCAAGAAACCTTGATCATCTTGTTAATCAACAAGCTAGTCTATAAGAGAGTGTAACACCCTCGAATTGGCCCTATGCAAGTTTTAGCGATTCCCGCCAAACCCGCATAGAAACGATTCAAGGACGCCCACTAGGCACTTGCATGTGGGTGGAAAACGAAGTAATACCATTACACATTAGTCCACGATGGTACCCACAGAACATATATATACAACAATGACTCCAGGAGTCAGGAATACAGATATACAGTACAAAGATCAAATTCACCTTGAAAACGATACAACATCCGAGTATGGATAAGAAGCAAATTGGGCTAAGAGCCCTTAAGAATAACCAATGGCGTCCATAACCCTGCTCAGGCCAAGCCGGAAGGGTAACCCTGCTAACGACGTCGAACTCGTACCTACTAAACAAAAGGGGTGCCAACAAAGGGAGAAGGGAAAAAGAGGAGCGTTAGTACTGAGGCCAGTACACGACGAGGCTAGAATTCAGCGGCTCTTGCCTACATAGGTATGGTGGACTGAAGCGGCAGCGAAGCATGCACTAAACAACCTATAGAGACTCGATTCATCTGTCGGCTATTAGAGGGGGATAAGAGAGACCTATTCGGATCCAACCTGATACTAACACCAATCATACCCATCCTGGTATTCCCCCTCGAGACCAAACGAGGACGTCAAACCAAGGAACTCACACAGTTGGCAGTTTTATTCCTTCCATTATAGTTGCAGCACTTACTAGTCAGATATAGATATCATGAGTCATCCTGATAGCATAAGTAGTGGGTAGTTTTAGTTAACCATTCAGTTGTAGTTGTAGTATTTACTAGTCAGATACCATTATCATGTGACATCCCAAACCCAGCAGTTGTTGGTACTTTTATCTCATTCCATTGGAGTTGCGATACTTACTAGGCAGGTATAACATGACACGATACACCCCAGTTCCACTAGTTGTTGGCACTTTTTTTATCCATTCCATTGTAGTGAAGCTGATTACTAGTCACATATTAAGTCAAATTTATAGCACTACTTTAGTTATGCTTGTCTATGATCGAGATACTATGCTCCAAGTCATCCATAACCGTGGACACGGCTTTCAGAAAGATTTACCCTAAAGGGGTGCACAAATAGCAACACACACATGATCAACCTCGGGAAAACCAAATCAAAACCCAACAAGGCTTTCACGACAAAGCAATCACAGGATTCATAAAATATTTCAGGGGGCCACCCCACTAAGCTACCCGCAACGAAGTTGGCCGGCTCCGGAACGGACCCAGGGTTTGCGAGAACGGCTGTAAACGACTGGGAACCCGAAAGTGTGACTAGGCTTATCGATACCGCGAAATCGTGCCGCGATCCAAAACGGTACAGGTGCTCCACGCACAATCTTAAATAAAGCAATAAAGCATGGCATAAGTACAGGATAGTAATAAAACCCCAAACTACTTTGTGGCCCTAAGAAATAAGAAATGAATCAAGCTCTGGCTAAGGGGGATTCATAGAGTCTCCCGTATGTGGATAGTGTGAATAGTCAAGGAACATGTATCAAGTACTCGGGGCCTACGGGACACAAGTGGACATGAAAAACCAAATAGCATATATTGTCCACTGGTGCCTATTTCATTAGTTATCCCAGCAATTTAATAGTTGTGTTTAAAATCATGATCATCTCCACCATTAAGCAACTCCACCATTCCAACAACTGTGGTACTTGACAACACGAGATCGCACCTGAGCAAGCAACTACGACTCGCAAGGCCAGCTACCTACCAAGCACAGGTAATAGGAGGTGTCCAAGGCAATATAGAGGCTGCACGGGATATAACTGGTGTACAGAAACTAAAGCATCGCGACACGAATAGCAATAGATCAACAGGAGGAAATAAAGACTATAAATGCAAAATAGGTGTCCTGAGGGACCTCGCTGAACACAAACTACACGTTGACCCCAAAGTGCGACCGGTAAAGCAGTCGCTGTGGGCCTTCAATGAAGAGCGCCACCGAGCAATCGCCGAAGAAGTGCAACGCTTGTTGGTCGCAGGCTTCATTCGACCAATAAAACACTCCAAGTGGCTGGCGAACCCAGTCCTGGTCCTGAAAAAGAACAACACATGGAGAATGTGTATCGACTACACCAACCTCAACAGCGCCTCCCCGAAGGAGGAGTTCGTCCTACCGCCCATCGATCAGATCATCGACTCGACCGCAGGATCGGAGTCGCTGTGCTTCCTCGATGCTTACTCCGGTTACAACCAAATCAAGATGGCGGTCGAGAATGAGGATAAGACGGAGTTCATCACGCCATTCGGTACCTTCTGCTACACGACCATGACGATCGGCCTCAAGAACGCCGGCACCACATACCAAAGATGCATGCAGGAGTGCCTCGCGAGCCAAATTGGCTGCAATATTCACGTCTACATCGATGATGTGGTGGTAAAATCCTCCTGCCAGGACGACCTGCTCGCTAACCTGGCCAAAACCTTCGCAAATCTGCGGAGGTACAACATCAAGCTGAACCCAGGAAAATGCACCTCCAGCGTCCCCACCGGACAGATACTAGGATACGTAGTCTCCAAGCGAGGTATCGAAGCCAACCCCACCAACATCGACACCATCGCGTGACTCGGAAAACCCGAGTGCCTATGCGATGTCCAGAAGTTGGCCGGGCCAGTCGCGGCTCTCAATCGCTTCATCCCCCAACTAGGCGAGAAGGCCATGCCTCTTTATCGCCTGATGCGCAAGAACCCCATGTTCCAATGGGACGCGGCGGCGGACGATGCACTCAAAGCACTCAAAGAAGTGCTACTCGTGGCTCCACTACTTGCTGCACCAGTCGACAAAGAGCCAATGCTCGTCTACGTGGCGGCCTCCAATCGAGTCGTCAACGCCATGATGGTCATTGAACGGCCAGAGGAGGGCAAGGAGCGCCCCATACAACGCCCCATCTACTACATCAGTGAAGTCCTAACGTCACGACAGCGCTACCCGCAGTACCAGAAACTGGTGTACGCGGTATTCGGAGCTCAGTGACGACTCCCCCACTATTTCCAAGAGCATCCAATCATGGTGGTCTCATCTGCACCGCTGCAAGACATAATACGCAATCGCGAGGCGACTGGGCGAGTCGCCAAGTGGGCCGTCGAAGTCGGCGTCCACAATATCAAATACGAGCCCGCACAGCAATCAAGTCACAAGCCCTAGCTGATTTCCTAGCAGATTGGGAAGAAGCGCAGCAGCCGGAGAAGCTACCATATCTCCACTACTAGTCGCTACACTTCGATGGCTCGAAGAACACCGACGGAGCAGGGGCCGGGGTCATACTGACCTCCCCCAAAGGGGACAAGCTCCGATACGTGCTCCACCTCAACTTCAAGCCCTGCACCAACAACATGGTAGAATACGAGGCCCTCCTCCACGGCATGCGGGCCGCCAACGAAATGAACATCAACCTCCTACGGTGCTATGGCGACTTCGACCTAGTCGTCGGCCAGATGATCGCGTACCACCAAGCGGTAGACCAGCTGGGAGGACACTTTGACGGCTATTCCGTCGAGTGGATCGACAGATGCAAAAACAAGGAGGCCTACACCCTTTCTCGCATCGGGTTGGCCCGACAAGCGCCACCAGCAGGCGTCTTCCTCGATATCATCCACAAACCTTCGGTCAGCCCACCGAAGGAGATCGTCGTTGGGATACCACTGCAACTAGAGCCGGCCCTAGTCGCCATGGTTGTGGAGCCTAGCAACTGGACGGCACCATACGTCGCCTTCCTCGATCACAAGATCCTCCCAAGCAACGAGACGGAGGTGCGAATGATCGTGCGCCACTGCAAATCCTTCATCATCATCAACGGCGAGCTGCACAAACGCAGCATGACTGGCGTGTTCCAGCGCTGTGTATAGCCAGAAGAAGGCCGCAAGATCCTCCAGGACATTCACGCCGATGACTGCGGCCATCACGCCGGCGCCAAGTCGCTGGTCGCCAAGGCCATACGGCACGGCTTCTACTGGCTAACCGCGCACGCCGACGCCACCAACATCATCCAAAAATGCGTCGGGTGTCAAAAGTACGCCCACCATACGCACCTCCCTGGTTTGGCACTCAAGACCATCCCCATCACATGGCCATTCGCTGTATGGGGCATGGACATGGTAGGCCCGTTCAAGAAGGCCCCATCCGGCTTCACCCACCTCCTGGTCGCAGTCGACAAGTTCACCAAATGGGTCAAGGCCAAGCCAATCAAAAAGTGCGACAGCAAGACGGCCACCAAGTTCTTACGCGAGCTCATCTACCGGTACGGCTACCCGCACAGCATTATAACAGACAACGGCACCAACTTCACTAAAGGGGCCACAGCGGAATTCTGTGAAGAGCACGGCATATGACTCGACCTTGCCTCAGTCGCCCACCCGGAGTCAAACGGCCAAGCAGAACGCACCAACCAGAGCGTCCTCCACGGTCTCAAGCCACGACTCCAGGTGCCCCTCAAGCGCACCCAGGATGCTGGGTCAAAGAGCTCCCTTCAGTCATATGGGGGATCCGGACGTCTGTCAATCGCTCCACCGGGTTCACACCCTTCTTCATGGTGTATGGTGCCGAAGCCGTAATGCCAACAGACCTGGAGCACGACTCACCTCGAGTCGCCAATTACGTCGAGGCGACAAACGAGACCGCCCGCCAAGACAGCATCGACCAAATCGACGAGGCACGCGACCTGGCTCGCTCCCGTACAACCATCTACCAACAGGGACTCCGCCGCTACCATAGCCGCCGAGTCCGGACTCGCACCTTCCAAGACGGCGACCTGGTACTACGGCTAGCTCAAGACAAGAAGGGCATGCACAAACTCTCCCCCCATGGGAGGGGCCGTTCGCCATAGGGCGGGTCCTCGGCAATGACGCCTACTACCTCATCGACATACGAGGCGACGGCCAGCTCGAGGTTGGGAGGCCATGGAATGTAAACCTCCTCCGGAAGTTCTATACATAGAACCGAAACATGTACTTAGCTGATATATATAATGAAATTCATTCGGTTCACAAAATTGTGTCTACTCGCCACATCCTTGTGCCACTCGCACTCGTACAATCAGCAATACGCTACCCACGGAAGTCAACCTTTGGTCGAGCTACTGGCACGGCTAAGTAGTGCGGCCCAAGTGCACCGAAAATACTCGGGCCTTGGGACGTCCACGAAAACGCCAACCCGGAGCCACCATCGGAGTCGCCTAGTTCGACTGGCCCACCGGGCCAAGAAGACCGGTATACGCTTCTCACAGCGACCTGTCCTTCCCATCCTCGCACAAAGCGACTCGAACGGTTAAGTACCACGCACGGGGACTCCGCAAGAATTGAACCCACACGCGGCTCGGGAACACACCAAGTAAGAGAGTTGCCTTAGACTCGCCCAGCGACTGGCTCTCCGAGCTAGGGGAAGAGACGCGTTACAAACAACATATTAACAACCTACAACAGGAACGCGCCCAATATGGCTAAGCACGACCCTCGGGGACTCACCTACAAACAAAACCATTCGCGCTCATGGACTCGCCCCTTTAGGACACGCAAAGGATAAACAAAACACCATAAAATAAAACACATATGTACACAATCGAGTTATACCCCATTAAAGGGAAGGCGCGCTCGGGGACTCGATAAACAAAAAATAAACACACCACACAATGACGGTCGCATTGCGATTCGATTGGCTCCTCTTAATCAAAATATTGTTCATGCAACAAAAGTCACCACTTGGCATATATTACAAATTGCCCAACGATACTATCTATTCCGCAGGTCCTGATGAAAAAGCACCACCACCACCCTTGACACGAATGAAAGGCTGCCACGGGTTCGCCGGGTAGGTCGTCGGCAACTTCGAAAACACCGACCGGAAGGGTTGCTCCGACTTCATGTCGCGACGCTCTGGCTCGGGGTCGCCAAGCGCCAATACCGTTTCCTGGTATGGCAGAAGGTCCCCCATCGCCAACACTCGATCAACAAAAGGGGCGGCCTTGGCAGTCAGCTTCAGCACCTCTGACATCTCGACCGTGCCAGTCGCCGAATGGTAGCCACTGGTGACGTCGTCGAGGTCGAAATCATCGGGGAAGTGGGCAAGACCCAGGCTCAATGCCGTGGTGGCCCCGCGCCTGAAAGCCGAGCGCGCCATCCACTCCACGATGTCGGGCGCCTCCTCCAGATAATGCCACACTTCTGTAAGTCCCCCAGGAATAACCTCGGTGGGGGACATCCCTTGAAGGACCGCTTGGACGCACAATGGAAAGGCAGTGGCCGCGTTCACCACGGCAGTCACGCACTACGAGGCGTTGAAAGTCTGAACCACCGGGTCGCTTTGCCCTATCACAGCTGCAACATCACACGTCAGTGACACTATGGATCTCCCCACTCGAGGACTCGCCAAATGTGTTAAGCAAAAATCGGAGACTCACCAAGAAGCTTTCGGCAGTTCTCCATGGCGGCATGATCCTTCTGCAGCCCCACGATGATAGAGTCTACGGCCTTGCGCTCCTCTTCAGCCACAGTGACTGCAGCCTTCGCTCGATCCTTAGACGAAATTGAGGCTGCTTTCGCCTCCTCCAATTCCTGGATCAGCGAGGCAATTCGCCTATTCGCCGCGTCCAGCTCGGCGACTGGAACATACCCTTCATGGGCCTAGGAAATGGCAGCCGGAAGACGATCTGGAAAGAAAAGGGACAAATCATCAACACGCCGGCACACCAACAGTTAACAGCTGAAAAAGAAAAAGTACTTACCAACAGTCTCTTGGAGTCGACGGTTTGCTTCCTGCGCCATGCACAGATCCCGCTCCAGACGCTCCCTCGCGGCCTGTCGGTCGGTCGACTCCCTCTTCAAACCCTGCAAAAGTAACAAAATCAGTACTTACCAAGAACAATATTCAGCTCCGAGCCGCTGAAATTCAGCGACTAGGAACTCAGGGACTGGGGAGTAGAAAAAACCCAGTTCCTAGCCGCTGAAATTCAGCGACTAGGAACTCGGGGACTGGAGAGTAGAAGAAACTCAGTACCTAGCCACTGAAATTCAGCAGCCAGGAACTCGGGGACTGGAAGTACCTAAATGGCGGCGCCAAGCATCTTGTGGAGCTCTCCGGTGTCAGTCGACGGGACCGTGAAGGAGGTGCGCCCAATGTCTTCATCAACGATCTCCGGGCTTTGTGGAGACTGGTTGTCCGCCACGCCTAGAAACCCCCTCGCCATGAAGTGCGGGAATGTTGCCAACGCCCTAGCAGGGGCACTGGTCGTCGGAGCTGGCGCTTCCATCGCAGGAGCGATCGTGACTAGCTCAGACCGCATCGCCGCCACTTCTTCGGCGACTGAAGCGAGATCGCACTCCTTGGAGCTATCCATCGCCACGATGTTATCGGCACCGCCCTTTTGCCTCTTTGTGCCCTCCGCAGTCGCCGCATCTCTAGCAGATTTCCTCTTCTTGGGGAGGTCGCCCTCTCCTGTGGTGGCGACCAGCGGAATCTTCGCCATTGAAGGGCGACCAATCTTCTTGGATCCAGACCTGCCAAAACCTCCAAAGTCAACACAGTGACAACACGAAAACGAGACACGACTCGGAATGGAGAAGCCAATACTTACTTAGCGACCGGAAGAACACGTAGCCCGGTGCTGATGTGGGCGGGCTTGTCTAGTTCTGGGCCCAACTTGCGTGTGAGACCCCTCTCAAAGACATCTGAAGCCCATGACACCACGAGCTTCCTTGATGACGAAGCCGCTGTTGCCGGAATTTCCGGCTCTAGAGACGCGACCGCCCTTGAAGGCTGCGGCGATCTCGGCGCCGCGGCCTTAGTCGCCTCCTGGCTTGGGTCCCTTGAAGATTTAGGCGCGATCACCGCTAGAGGGACTTCCACCGCCGCCTCGGTGTCCTCGTCCCCCAATCCCTTCATCGGAATCGCATCCTCCGGGATCTTGTGCAAAGAATTGGGGGCGCCATCATCATCGGAGTCATCATCAGACTCAAACACCACCGATGACCTTGGCGGTGATGCTGGCTTCTTTGCTGGCAACTTTGGTCTACGCGCGGTGTTCGTCGGCGTGGCTATGCGCCGAGACGTGTGCTCTTGCATGATTTCGTCGCCCCCTTCATGTTCATCAAGGCTACGACTCGCCTCGAACTCGTGCTGCTTCTTTGTGCCAGTCTTGCGGGCCATAGGCGCTAGGGGGGAACCTCCTCCTCCTCCTTGTCGCTTCCGGAGGAGTCTTCCTCGGAGGCCTCTTCGAGCTCCCGGGGAACCTCTTCATCAAGCAGAGGGAGCCAACCCTCCAGCACCTGGAACAACTGAGAACAACCACCAATGAATATCAAATGATGTGACTACGAGCCACACTGCGGAAATGGCGACTAGAAGGAAAACTTACCGTGGGGGCCTCATTCTTCACGGGAATGTACGGGGCGAGCCCAGTCGATGTGGTTGTGAATTCCGCATCGGTGATCTTCTTCAAGGTAGCCTTGTAGTCTTTGATCTCCCACGACTCTTTGCTGGTCCGGGAGGGATCGTGTTTCCCGCTGTACTCATACATCCAATGTGGCCGAGCCGCTAGCAGAACCAGACGCCGCCCGAGCCAGCAGTTGTAGAGGTTGACCGAGGATAGCCCATGATCCTTCAACCTCTGGATTTGGTCCATCATTTCCGTGATGGCCATCCTCTGGTCTTTAGGAAGCTTCTTCGCCGCCAGCCGACGAGTCTCGCTCCTTTCTGCGACAAACTCGGGGAGCGCTACTTCGCTGGAGGGAGTGGACTCTTTGACATAGAACTAGCTCTTCTTCCACTCGCTGGTGGCCTTCTTCGACAGCAGAAGCTTGATAAAGTTGGCCTTCGGCTCCAACTGGAACGTGACGCCGCCAACCGCCAACATCAAACCGCTGGCCGCCTCGCGCTCGATGCGGCCGTGGAAGAGCTCCAGACACAGCAGGAAGTCCATCCTGTAGCCCAAATAGCATTCACAGAAGGCGACAAATATTGCCAGCTGCTCGATGCTATGCGGGCCAAGATCTGACGGCTTGATTGCGTAATATGCGCAGAAACACCGGGAGAACAGTGAGGTGGGGAATCCTAAACCTCTCTCTAGGTGGCTTGGGAAGCAAATGAACTCGCCGTCCCGCGGCTTTGGCTCGATCTCGGAGGAAGCAGGGATTCGCTAATTCCCCTTGCAGAGGACTCCGGCGTCCTCGAAGGACTTGTGTTGGGCCGTGGTGCACTTGGATTTCCCCCATGAACCTTTGGGAGGTGCCAGGGAAGGATTTGGAGTCGCTCGGCACGGAAGGATCGGATCGAAGGAAGACAGAAAGAATGAATACGCGAGAATGAAGAATGCAGGGAAGGATCTGCAAGGCTGATTCGCCACTCCCCTTATAAGGGGGAGCTACCCGCCAAATTCAGGGTAGCCGTTACCTGCGGTAATTATGCCGAAGTTACCATTGGATTATCCAACGGATAGTTTGACCAGGTTGACGGTCCAACTCCTCCATTCCACTCACTAGCAACTAGTCCTGTCCACTCGCCGAAGCATCGACTTGGCAGCCGTGACATTCGCCGGAGCAGCGACTGGGAGCCTGGGGAAAATTTCCTTGGTTTTAGTGGAGTCCATCGCCGATTCGACTAGGCGTCCAAATTGGACTCGCCTACTCCGACTGCCAAATGACCACCTGCGTCTGATTCAACGATGGCCTCGGGGACTACTGATGGGGATATGCCGAATGGGGTGTACCCAGCAGGACGTTCTGGTTGGGCCAAAGGGTCTCACGAGTGGGCATGCATGACGGCGACTGGAATGCGACTAAGATGAAGGCCCGGCGACTGGAGACTGGAGGCCTAGAAGCGTACCAGAAGCCTAGTCGGATTAGGTCAAAGCCTCTGAATCCATATCTTGTTCGGTTGTAACTTGTAAACCCTATCGAGGTGCCTCATATACCCCTTATGTAGCATCCCAATTGTCTAACAATTGCAATGCTACTAGCCTAGTCTATATAAATGCTACTTCCAACATATAAGTGTTGCATCATAATTATATCATGCTCATGTCATCATGCCACCTTGCATTTGAGCATCATATAAAACCCTTTTTGGTTTGGTTCTTCTCTCATATGCATTGTAAATTGTATTTGCCTCTTGATATTGTATTTGGTTATTGATATATTGTTTAAATGCCCAAGTTGAGTTGGGGGCATATCTTTTATTCCACTCCACCACCCTTTCTTTTCACCACCTTATAATTCCATCATCCCATTATCCATGAGCTTGTATCTTATTTTCTTTTGGTATTTAATCTAGCTCATGGGAGATAGGATGGATCTACTTCAATAAATTCTTTGCTTGGCTTTATTCCACTTGTGGGAATGCATAAGAATAATGCCATGTTAATATTATTGTTTTCACAAGAATAAACATGGCATTAATTATTTTGCATGGGCCATGCAAGTAACACCACATTCTAGTCTTTTGGATTTTATTTGAATTTTTGAGTGGATCATCTCCCATCTCTCTCTACCCCTCTTCATGCTTGATCTTGTTTGGTTCTTGTTAAAAACCCTACACCACCCCCATCCATGCAAGCCATGTGTGGGCATTTCCACCTTTATCTCTAAAAACCCTAAACCTCTCCCTTCCCCTCTCTCTTTATCCTCTCTCCTAAACCCTAGTTTCCACTCTAACCCTACCTCACCTCTCTCTCCCTTTGCCTGGCTACCCCCTCTCCCTGGTCCCACACCCCATCTACCCCCTCCTAGCCAACCCTAACCGAGCCCCTCTAGTCCTAACCGAAGCTCACCCGAGCCTCTCCCTCCTCTCTCTCTTTCTCTCTGCCAGCAGCCCCACCCGAGCCTACCCTCCTTGGACGCTCCCTGGTCCCACCTGCAGCCTCTCCACGACCTACCTGCCCTGCCCTGCCCGAGCAAGCACGTGAGGAGGAGGGAAAAAGGTGGCACCCGAGCCACCTTATCTACCCCTGCCTCGGCTGCTCCTCCTCTCTCTCCCTCCCTTTTCCTCCTTCCCCACGTCTCCTCTGGCCTCTCCAGATCTACCCCAGGGCCTTGCCCTCTTCTCTACTTCCTCCCCACCAACGGCACCCTCCCTCTCTGTCGCCGGCGCCCACCGTCGGTGTCCACCACCGATCCCTCAAACCAGCAGGCGGGCGTGGCGTGGAGGTTGTCGAGGGAGCCGAGGAGGTTCCCTCTGTATCGACCAGTACCCGCCCGCGAGGAGGAGAAGGACCAGAGCCGAAGATCACCGCCGCCACCGACGCCAAACCCTAGCTCCGCCGGCCTCTGCTTCCTCGCCGATCCGTCGTCTCCCAGCCCGATCCAACACCACCAACCAAACCACGGTGAGCTCCTCTACCTCCTGGACACGCTCTGCCTCACCGTACCGCCCTAGCCCCGCCGTCCTTTTCGTCGAACGCCCACCATGCGCGCCGTCCGTTGTAGTCTGCAACCTCCCCGCGCTGCGCCAGCCTCTTCTAGCCTGCGTCCACCCTCCTAACACCAAGCCTAGCCTACCGCAGTGGCTGCCGCCTCCGCGCGCGAGCCCCAGGTCCCCGGGTCGAATCCCCCACGCGCCGTGCCTGCGTCGATCGCGCACCGATCGGTCATCAGCGCAGAGAAGATCCACAGTACCTAGCGCCGTTTTGCAGATAGCCCCTCTGTTCTTCTCGCGCTCAACCCGCAGTCCCACCGAGCCCCACCAGTAAGTCTCTCTGTCTCTTTACAAAAACGCCCCGCAATTTTTGTAAACCGTAACCCGCGCTCCAGCCCTAGCCCCACCAGTCAGTCGCTGCAGCCCCACCCCTGACATGTGGGCCGTAGCCGCTGGGCCCGCATGTCAACCGCGTGGGCTAGCCAGAGCCGCGGTGAGAAAGGGTTTTCACATGTATGTGTCGATCGACACCTAGCCCACCGTCGTATGCGTGGCTAAGCCTTGGCGGAGTAGAAAAAGGATTTCTGTTTTTCTGTTTTATTTCAAACTTTTCAAATTTGTTTTAAATTCAATTCAAATCTGTTTTTAAATAACTTTTAAAATATGGCTAGGTCTGGGCTGAGTAACAAAAGTTTCTGTTCTTTTCTGTTTAATTTAGACTTTTCAAATTTTGTTTTAAATTTCAAATTCAAATCTGTTTTAAAATAACTTTTAAAATACAATTCCAAATTAAACATGTAATATATGTTTTGAAATCAGAAAAATATGAGGAATTCAAATATGCCCTCCAAAATATATTTTGAACACCTAAAATTTCGAGTTGATTAAAATTACAATAAAATGCCCTCTTTCTTAATTAATTAATAACTTTTGTTTTATAACTCCAAATTTGACAAATAATATG
The DNA here is from genome assembly GCA_023614405.1 of Avena insularis. Taxonomy (NCBI): domain Eukaryota; kingdom Viridiplantae; phylum Streptophyta; class Magnoliopsida; order Poales; family Poaceae; genus Avena; species Avena insularis. The sequence goes on along the minus strand of CM042688.1, from coordinate 317,066,145 downwards.
TCTAAATCGATCAGCGCGACGAGCCCGTTCTATCTATGCATTCCATGTTCTGAATTGCAGCATGAATCATATAAATATAAAGCATACAGCAACTTATTTGAGGTTAAAATGTGACTAAAACACCCTAAAATGCCTTCTTCTTGTATTCCACGCCTCACCCATGCCATGCTACTTTATTGCCATGCAAATTGTGCATCATTCATCATGGCATGATTGTTTGCTTGTCGCATTTTATTCATATGCGTGTGCACTCTATTTATGTTGGCCCTTGTTTGTTTGGTTCTTCTTCGAATAGGCTGGCGAGGATATATCAAGAGACCCAGGAGCACTACCCAGATCCTTCTCTCGCTTCAACTGAGCTGCCAGGCAAGCACTACCACATGCTTGCATACATATAGTTCCTATTGGCTCTATCTTATTCTTGCATCATTGAGTCGCGATTGCATTAAACTGAATCCCAAGTACTGCATAGCCTTTACTTTTAAGCCCCACCGAAGCTTGTTCCTCCATCCCATGAGCCATTACTACAGGAGTTGATTGAGCCATGCGGGTCGTAGAACAGCATGTGTAGGGTATGTGAGTGTCTGATGGATAACGAGGTACCTAAACAACTTAACCTGAGTAGTAATGGGAGAACTAATGAAAGTGGCACCGGTGGGCAATACCTGCTATTTGGTTTTTCATGCTCACTTGTGTCCCGTAGGACCCCGAGTACTTGATTCCTGTTCCTTGAATATTCGCGCTATCCACATCCGGGAGGCCTATGGACCCCCCTGAGCCAGAGCTTGATTCTTTCTTATTTCTTGGGGCCACAAAGTAGTTTGGGGCTTTATTACTATCCTGTACTTATGCCATGCTTCACTGCTTTATTTAAGATTGTGCGAGGAGCACCTGTACTGTTTAGGTAAGCGGAGTGTTTTCGCGGTATCGACAAGCCCAGTCACACTTTCGGGTTCCCAGTCGTTCTGACCATTGACGCAAACCTTGAGTCCGTCTCGAGCCGCCAACTTCGTTATGGTAGCTTAATGGGGTGGCCCCCTGAAATATTTCTGAATCCTGTGATCGCTTTGTCGTGAATGCCTCGTTGGGTTTTGATTTGGTTTTTCCAAGGTTGATCGAGTGTGTGTTGCTATTTGTGCACCCCTGCAGGGTAAAACTTTCTGAAAGCCGTGTCCGCGGTTATGGACGACTTGGAGCACAGTTTCTCGATCATAGACAAGTATAACTAAAGTACCGCTTTTAATTTGACTGAGTACCTGACTAGTAATTAGTGCAACACTCATGGAATGGATAATAAAACTGCCTATGGATGGGGGGTTGTTCGTCCGCTTCCTCGTTGGTAAGCGAGGAGGAGGATGGATCTGTTAATATTACTGTTATCACTGTTGCTATTAATTCACGGACATCCGTCTATCTTTGGTTAGGCGGATGGTTAGCGAGTATCTATAGAATTGTTAGGTATTATATTTTGCTGCAATTGTGTCACCCCAGGTTGTCCCCTTTAGAGGCATAAATACTTGCTGAGTACCCCTAGGGTCTCACACGATATATTGTTTGATTCATATGAACAGGTAAGCTCGCAAGATGGATACTGGGTGGAGGAGACGGACGATGTGGGCAACGATCATTCGGTGTAGAGATTCCGGGAACGGGGATCCGTGAGATCTGTGGGCGGGATGTGTTTATTTATGGGGCATCTTATGCCGATTTGCTTCTTATCCGTACTCGGATCTTGTCTTCCTCTTCCGCCTGATACTCTGATGTTTGATGTATGAGGAGGTATCCTAAACTATTATATCTATCTAGGATATTTGGATCTTGCCGTATGGCATTGCAATATTTCTATTTCTTTTAGATGGTATGGCTCTGAGGACTGTTGTATGGTGGCTTGCATACATACTCATTTGTGTATGTAGTTGATCCCTTCGCCTGCGGATGACGCCGCCCGTTCTTGTTCCGATGCTTGGAAATGGTTAGGACGGCCGAAAGGTCTACCTGTGAGTGGCATTTGGGCCCCACCGTACTACAACCATTTCTGCTCATCCAGGCTTGAAACTAGGAGCGTAATTCACCGAGGTAGTTACAATTGGTATCAGAGCCATCCCGCCCTTCAGGGTCTCAGCCAAATGGTCGTTGTCAGTCTAACAAATATTTTTGGTAGCTATGTATACTAGGGAAAAACAAAACGCGAGAGTAGGACTGCTTCCACTTTTCTTCTTACCCAACCACCCACTCTTTTCTGGTAAGGAAGTGTAACGTTTTCAATCCTCTTCTTAAAATTCAAACTAGGATTCACGTGTTCTGGGTTCCGTAGTACCATAGGTTGTGTGTGTGTGTGTGTAATTCCTTGTCTATCTGTTGCATCCTTTTGTTATCACAATCTGCCTTTGGTTATCAACTGTTGGTATATTCCATACTGACAGGCTTTTGAAAACCGGCGCGATCTATCTGACTCCTTGTTAACCGGTGCCATCTTCTTAAGGGTGTTCTTCCTTCTAGCATGCTTTCACAGAATGTGGAGTTGCTAATCTCTACCTGATAAGTGTTTTTGCGCATCTATTGGTATTTTAATGCCGAAAAATGCGGGAAAAAATTTCTTTGATACATCTGTGTTTCCACACTCCTTTCCAGTCGTGTGTGAAACATTATCTATCTCCCTTTTATCAGCATGTCCATGCTAACTCATTCTTTTGTCACCGGCGCTTAATCCTAGAGTTTCATTTCATCTCCAATTCTCTTGGGCTAATTACATAACATGTGTCGATCCGATGCTGGTGATTGTAATTTGGTTCTCGGCATAGCTATAGGACACTTATCATGAGTGGAATATGGAAAATGCTATCAACGCTATCCTCCAAATGGTGACGGTTATCTCCTGTGATTTTGAGTACACCGTGATCATATCTATGCATATTCAAGCATCTTTGGCAATCCGGAGTTTCTCAAGGCACTACGGCGGTCTATCATCTGTCCATCATGCTGCACATCTTTTTGAACTCCATATCTGCAAAATTCTCTTTGAGACGAGGGAAATGCATCTTTTCGTCTTTGGTAGCTTTGCTTGAGGTATGAGCTATCATCGGTTCTTATCCAAGATCTCTTTATCTTAGTAACCAGTGATCCGATCGACAATGTGAACCAGGTGACATCTCTTTTTCTTCCGAAGGACCAGATAATCTATTCTACCAGTGCATCTTTCCAACATGAATCCTTACTCGTAACGTTGACCTTTCAAAGAGCGTTGAGCTCAGAAAGTGTTTCGAGCATTTGTTCGTTTCTCTCGCCTCTTGAACTTGATATTCTGGGAATATCCTGTTCATCCATGGTGGTATATGTTGATAATATGCTTGCCTATTCGATATCAATGGAAGGACATGGAAGTTCATCTGTGTCTCTTTCTCTCAAGCTTTGCTAACACTGCCGTGTGCAAAGTTCCCAAAGTGGAAATTCTGGCTTCTTGAAGTCACCTATCTCGACCACGTCCTTCTGCTAAATACATTACTTCAATTCTGGAATCAGCAAGTTCATTGTTAATTCCAGCTTTCATCTTCAATCAACCCGGAGTTTTCCTTGTTGGCAAGTTATCATCGTCGTTTCGCTAAAGATTTTCCTCAAGAGGGCTAAATCTTTCTCAATCATTTCAAGAACAACATGGAGTTCTTTTCACCTCTATCTCGTTAAGTAATCTCTTGAAACCCTCTCGCTCTATCGTCTATGCTCAATCCACCGGAGGCCATGAAGACCTTCCAGATCTTGTAGTCCTTCCATTCAAGTTGGTGCTATCTTTCCAGAATGTTGAATCTTGCAGTTCTTCTCCGTAATCTTCCTTCATATCTTTCTGGTGGCTTGATACTTCAGACATGACGACAACATCATCATCTTTATCTATCTATGAATCCGGCGAATCGTTTGCATCTATCCTTGTTTTCTAACGAAGTTCCATGAGTTATTGTCAATACCTTCAGTCTGTTTCGGTAGTTGGGTTGCATGGTTTTCTTATTCATGTGCGGAGTAATGCTTTGAGTGCGGGATGGAGTAGCTACCATACCACTACTCTTATCATTCGCTCTTGTACATTGAATTGGTGAATTAATGTGATTTCACTCATTCCACGGAAGTTAAAAGTGGCCTTTATCCCTTGATACTTTTACTTCCATCTTTGTTTTTCCGGAGTGCTCTCTCGAAGAAAGTAATCAATAATCTCTTGTTGGTGGTCTGTCTACTCTAGATGGAGCAAAATCTTCAATTATCTGGTGGAAACAAACGCAAACTCTTTTCTGTCCTCGTCATTCTACCGATGCTCGACATCCACAAACAAAATGAAAGGAAACTATCTCTCTTTTTGTTTCATCAATTCTTTTCTGTGGTAAAGGCAATTATGGTTGATGCTATCCACTGCAAATCTATTGCGTTAGCCTAAAGGCTAAAGAAAGCAATAAGTATCTCTACAATAAACTCCGGATCCTCCATATTCTTTGCTTCTCGGGATTCTACCATGATCTGGCTTCACATCCGTCTCTGGAAGTTATATCCGCGCACCTCAATTGCGTGATCCTTGGTTCTTACCAGCGCAAGAAGAATCTAATCCGACGATGTCTAACTAAATCTTTCTGTTGATATCAAGGGACTCTATTGTTTGAAGCCAATATTGTTTCCGTACTTCATTTCTCAAATCCGAGAGAAGATACGATGCTTTTGTCATAGTGGTTCAAAACCTCTACAATCTAGCTCTTTTTCTTCCGGCGAGACAAAGATTCATCCACTCTAGTATCGGTAAATCTTTAATCTTAACAGTGTGTCTTTCTTTATTCATGGTACATCATCTTGTCTTTTTCTTTCGCAAGTGGTTCTAGTCTTTTATCTTGTTTCTCGAAAAACCGGAGCTATGTTCATCCTACCTTCTTGCCTCACGACAATCCTTCAACTCTTCTAACCCGTTGTTTCTCAAGCAAAACGGAAGACTCGCAACAAGTCTAGCAAGTTTTGCAAGGTGTAGTGGTCGCACCATTCCGTTGTTCATCAACTTGGGAACGTGAGGGTCACCTTCGTTCGAACACCCGCCTCTCCTTGTGTTGTTTTCTTTTCCCTAGGAATCTCGGGGCGAGATTCTTGTTTGGTGGGGGAGAGTTGTAGCATCCCAATTGTATAACAATTGCAATGCTACTAGCCTAGTATATATAAATGCTACTTCCAACATATAAGTGTTGCATCATAATTATATCATGCTCATGTCATCATGCCACCTTGCATTTGAGCATCATATAAAACCCTTTTTGGTTTGGTTCTTCTCTCATATGCATTGTAAATTGTATTTGCCTCTTGATATTGTATTTGGTTATTGATATATTGTTTAAATGCCCAAGTTGAGTTGGGGGCATATCTTTTATTCCACTCCACCACCCTTTCTTTTCACCACCTTATAATTCCATCATCCCATTATCCATGAGCTTGTATCTTATTTTCTTTTGGTATTTAATCTAGCTCATGGGAGATAGGATGGATCTACTTCAATAAATTCTTTTGCTTGGCTTTATTCCACTTGTGGGAATGCATAAGAATAATGCCATGTTAATATTATTGTTTTCACAAGAATAAACATGGCATTAATTATTTTGCATGGGCCATGCAAGTAACACCACATTCTAGTCTTTTGGATTTTATTTGAATTTTTGAGTGGATCATCTCCCATCTCTCTCTACCCCTCTTCATGCTTGATCTTGTTTGGTTCTTGTTAAAAACCCTACACCACCCCCATCCATGCAATCCATGTGTGGGCATTTCCACCTTTATCTCTAAAAACCCTAAACCTCTCCCTTCCCCTCTCTCTTTATCCTCTCTCCTAAACCCTAGTTTCCACTCTAACCCTACCTCACCTCTCTCTCCCTTTGCCTGGCTACCCCCTCTCCCTGGTCCCACACCCCATCTACCCCCTCCTAGCCAACCCTAACCGAGCCCCTCTAGTCCTAACCGAAGCTCACACGAGCCTCTCCCTCCTCTCTCTCTTTCTCTCTGCCAGCAGCCCCACCCGAGCCTACCCTCCTTGGACGCTCCCTGGTCCCACCTGCAGCCTATCCACGACCTACCTGCCCTGCCCTGCCCGAGCAAGCACGTGAGGAGGAGGGAAAAAGGTGGCACCCGAGCCACCTTATCTACCCCTGCCTCGGCTGCTCCTCCTCTCTCTCCCTCCCTTTTCCTCCTTCCCCACGTCTCCTCTGGCCTCTCCAGATCTACCCCAGGGCCTTGCCCTCTTCTCTACTTCCTCCCCACCAACGGCACCCTCCCTCTCTGTCGCCGGCGCCCACCGTCGGTGTCCACCACCGATCCCTCGAACCAGCAGGCGGGAGTGGCGTGGAGGTTGTCGAGGGAGCCGAGGAGGTTCCCCCTGTATCGACCAGTACCCGCCAGCGAGGAGGAGAAGGACCAGAGCCGAAGATCACCGCCGCCACCGACGCCAAACCCTAGCTCCGCCGGCCTCTGCTTCCTCGCCGATCCATCGTCTCCCAGCCCGATGCAACACCACCAACCAAACCACGGTGAGCTACTCTACCTCCTAGACACGCTCTGCCTCACCGTACCGCCCTAGCCCCGCCGTCCTTTTCGTCGAACGCCCACAGTGCGCGCCGTCCGTTGTAGTCTGCAACCTCCCCGCGCCGCGCCAGCCTCTTCTAGCCTGCTTCCACCCTCCTAACACCAAGCCTAGCCTACCGCAGTGGCTGCCGCCTCATGTGAGCCCAGTCCCAGGTCGAATCCCCACACGCGCTGCGTCGGTCGCGACCGATCGGTCATCAACGCAGAAGATCCACGATACCTAGCGCCCTTTGCAGATAGCCCCTGTTCTTCTCGCGCTCAACCCATGATCCCACCGAGCCCCACCACTGATCGGCCTCTGTCTCTTTACAAAACGCCCGCAATTTTTGTAAATCGTAACCAACTCTAGCCCTAGCCCCACCAACGATCGGCTGCAGCCCCACCCCTGACATGTGGGCCGTAGCCGCTGGGCCCGCATGTCAACCGCATGGGCTAGCGAGCATGTGAGAAAGGGTTTCCGCTACATTGTGTCGCCCCTCCTTTGGCCATTACGTGTCTCGGTGGCGGCTGAGGCTGGTGGCTATTTCATTTGTGTCCAGCATCACCCCCACCCACCCTGTCGTATGCGTGGCTAAGTGCCGGCTGAGTAGAAAAAGGATTTATGTTTTTCTGTTTTATTTCAAACTTTTCAAATTTGTTTTAAATTCAATTCAAATCTGTTTTTAAATAACTTTTAAAATATGAATCCAAATTAAACATGTAATATATGTTTTGAAATCAGAAAAATGTGAGGAATTCAATTATGCCCTTCAAAATATATTTTGAACACTTTAAATTTCAAGTTGATTAAAATTACAATAAAATGCCCGTTGCCTTAATTAATTAATAACTTTTGTTTTATAACTCCAAATTTGACAAATAATATGTCTAAATCGATCAGAGCGACGAGCCCGTTCTATCTATGCATTCCATGTTCTGAATTGCAGCATGCATCATATAAATATAAAGCATACAGCAACTTATTTGAGGTTAAAATGTGACTAAAACACCCTAAAATGCCTTCTTCTTGTATTCCACGCCTCACCCATGCCATGCTACTTTATTGCCATGCAAATTGTGCATCATTCATCATGGCATGATTGTTTGCTTGTCGCATTTTATTCATATGCTTGTGCACTCTATTTATGTTGGCCCTTGTTTGTTTGGTTCTTCTTCGAATAGACGCTGAGCAGGGGATATATCAAGAAACCCAGGAGCACTACCCAGATCCTTCTCTCGCTTCAACTGAGCTGCCAGGCAAGCACTACCACATGCTTGCAAACATATAGTTCCTATTGCCTCTATCTTATGCTTGCATCGTTGAGTCGCGATTGCATTAAACTGAATCCCAAGTACTGCATAGCCTTTACTTTTAAGCCCCACCGAAGCTTGTTCCTCCATCCCATGAGCCATTACTACAGGAGTTGATTGAGCCATGCGGGTCGTAGAACAGCATGTGTAGGGTATGTGAGTGTCTGATGGATAACGAGGTACCTAAACAACTTAACCTGAGTAGTAATGGGAGACCTAATGAAAGTGGCACCGGTGGGCAATATCTGCTATTTGGTTTTTCATGCTCACTTGTGTCCCGTAGGACCCCGAGTACTTGATTCCTGTTCCTTGAATATTCGCGCTATCCACATCCGGGAGTCCTATGGACCCCCCTGATCTAGAGCTTGATTCATTCTTATTTCTTCGGGCCACAAAGTAGTTTGGGGCTTTATTACTATCCTGTACTTATGCCATGCTTTAGTGCTTTATTTAAGATTGTGCGAGGAGCACCTGTACTGTTTAGGTAAGCGGAGTGTTTTCGCGGTATCGACAAGCCCAATCACACTTTCGGGTTCCCAGTCGTTTACAGCCATTGACGCAAACCTTGAGTCCGTCTCGGAGCCGGCCAACTTCGTTGCGGGTAGCTTAATGGGGTGGCCCCCTGAAATATTTCTGAATCCTGTGATCGCTTTGTCGTGAATGCCTCGTTGGGTTTTGATTTGGTTTTCCGAGGTTGATCGAGTGTGTGTTGCTATTTGTGCACCCCTGCAGGGTAAAACTTTCTGAAAGCCGTGTCCGCGGTTATGGACGACTTGGAGCACAGTTTCTCGGTCATAGACAAGTATAACTAAAGTACCGCTTTTAATTTGACTGAGTACCTGACTAGTAATTAGTGCAACACTCATGGAATGGATAATAAAACTGCCTACGGATGGGGGTTGTTAAATCGCTTCCTCGTTGGTAAGCGAGGAGGAGGATGGATCTGTTAATATTACTGTTATAACTGTTGCTATTAATTCACGGACATCCGTCTATCTTTGGTTAGGCAGATGGTTAGCGAGTATCTATAGAATTGTTAGGTATTATCTTTTGCTGCAATTGCGTCACCCCAGGTTGTCCCCTTTAGAGGCATAAATACTTGCTGAGTACCCCTAGGGTCTCACACGATATATTGTTTGATTCAGATGAATAGGTAAGCTCGCAAGATGGATACTGGGTGGAGGAGACGGACGATGTGGGCAACAATCATTCGGTGTAGAGATTCCGGGAACAGGGATCCGTGAGATCTGTGGGCGGGATGTGTTTATTTATGGGGCATCTTATGCCGATTTGCTTCTTATCCGTACTCGGATCTTGTCTTCCGCTTCCGCCTGATACTCTGATGTTTGATGTATGAGGAGGTATCCTAAACTATTATATCTATCTAGGATATTTGGATCTTGTCGTATGGCGTTGCAATATTTCTATTTCTTTTAGATGGTATGGCTCTGAGGACTGTTGTATGGTGGCTTGCATACATACTCATTTGTGTATGTAGTTGATCCCTTCGCCTGCCGATTACGCCGCCCGTTCTTGTCCCGATGCTTGGAAATGGTTAGGACGGCAGAAAGGTCTACCTGTGAGTGGCATTTGGGCCCCACCGTACTATTTTAACCATTTCCGCTCATCCAGGCTTGAAACTAGGAGCGTAATTCACCGAGGTAGTTACACCTTCATACACCCCTTAGGGTATCCTCGGGACTTAGGTTCCATCATACACCCCTTCAAGCGACTCGCTGCTTAGACGCCACCCCTGTAACTCGCTCTCCAATAATCTAATCTAGCAGTAGTAGGTCTTTTCCCTCCGGGGGCCGAACCTGGGTAAACCCATGTGCATCCGCCCCCATCTCACACCGTAGATGGGCGCCAGCTCTCGCCCCCGATTCAATCAATTGCTGCCTACTGCAGCGACTGTCGTGGCCATTTCCACGACAAGTTGTATGGAGTAGTTGGAGGCATAGTAGTTTAACCCAAGCTAATACAAGAACAACTTGTATTATGGAGAGTAATACCATACCTCTTCTAGATGATTGATTTCCCTTGTTATATATGGTGAGGATTGTAATCTTGCAAGCCTTGGAAGCTAATGCAAGGTGAATGTAAAAGGAGTTAATAGATGGAGCTAGAAATAACTACATTGGTGGATTCACCAAGGGTAGTTAAAAAGTGCAAGTTGGGTAGTAAAGGAAGAATGTTACAAGAATGGATTAATGAAGTTAGAACTAGCTAGATGAATGACTTCCTCGAGGGTAGTTTAGAAATGTAAGCCTTATGCTATAGGATGAATAGAGAATGAGTATTGTTGAAGTGACATGACCATGTCATCATATGATGATTGATATGGTGGAGTCAGATAATTAATTTATTCAGAAGGATGTGATCTTTGTGAATAAGATAAGAGAGATACATAGAGTATATTTAGGAAAGCAATTCTTTAACCATGACCCAAGCTCAGTGAAGTGTGAGGATTGGAATTCTTTAGAAGCTTTAACCAACAGTATATAAAGCCATGAGAAGACCCATGTCTACCTCTTTGTCCAAAACCCTAGAATGAAGTTAGCAGAGGGATCAATTCCTACTTTTAGGCAGCCAAAGAATAGTAGCTCTTAGTCAGATGATGTTTCTAAGAGATAATTAGAATACCAGTTGAGAGTATATTGATGGAAGCCTTGTCCACCTTATTGTCTTAAACTCTAATAAAGACCTAGTCTCATATACCATGAAGATCACATTAGGAAAGTAATCCCCATAGCTCACTCTAAGTTGAGATGTCACCTTGGTCACAAAAAAATGATGGCAATTTGTCTTAGCCTTAATATTCATCCATATCTCTAATTGAATATGAGTTATTAAATCATCTCAAAACCCATATACCTATATTTGAATAAACATTAGCATTTCTCCACCAATGATTGTTATTGATTCATAATTACCTAACCAAGATTGTTCTATGGTAATTCTAAACACTACAAATCAAGTAGAATTGGATTTGGTGAAATCACCAAAACTTAAGAACCATGGAATTCAAATCACCATATTATAAACCCAGGGTTTAATACCTTGTAATATATTTGCATAGTTCCTTTATGAGGCTAAGTATGAGTAGAGTCCTATATATATCATTCACCATTTTAAATCCTTACCATTCCAATTATCAAGAGAAAACAAAATCATCTTCAAAGAATCTTTGAATAAGAAGTAATTTCTAAAAAAACCTTATTCCTATTAATGTTTCCTAATGAAGAGGACCTCTCATATAATTATGAATATTTTATTACACAATAATAAATGAGGAGAAGATAGTCATACTTTCTTTACACAAAGACGTTTATGACCTACAAGTTCTCTAGATATTTAAATCCTTGAAGAATTCATATTTGAACTTGAATTGTAAAAACAGAAAATAGAAATAAAATTAAGAAAAAGAAGGCAGCTAGGAGTAGGCCCATAGCCCATTCCCTATTCCCAGCTCATGAGCAGCAGCAGTAATAAACCGCTCACTCAGCCGCGGCTCAGCAGAAGCCCAACAATAGCCCGTCTCACCTCTCCTCTTTGACTGACAAGTGGGACCCGATGGAGGACCGCGGGTTAAGACTGAAAACACGCCCGGGGGTTTTCCACAAGGTCACGTCGTCTCATCTTCCTCATCAAATGGAAGCATCTCACTGGTGAGTGATCTGCCGTTCGTCGTTGCTGAGATGACTGCCGTGCTATGATTCGTGCTACCGACACCGCCATCTTCTATAAGAACCCCGTACACGCAGAGGGCGAACCCCATTTTCCCTTCTTCCTCCTCCCTCATCCACTGTAAACCTAGATCGTCAGAGCGACGGGATGCCATCGTCTCCGTCAGTATTCCATCTATCTAAGACCGCCATCATGATCTGCTTGTCATCCTTGTTCGCCCCCACTAGACCATGAAAGCCAGAGAGCTTCCAATCGAGCTAATCGACACCTCCCTTCCGCCACCAGTCACCACCGTTCACCATCGATTTCAAACTCGCCTCTCCTTGTCGTCACCTCTACGAGCTTCCTGGTGAGTCACTGATTCTTCCCGTACCTCCCACGTCATGCCTCTTCCTCTAGTTCGACCTGTCGTCTTAGAACTCTGACCGTCGCTAGAGTTTCTTGTCGTGGAGTTGGTTCCAATGACCAATAGTGGGCGGCCCTGCCACCACTAGGTTCGCCACGAACTCCTCGCTCGAATGCCTAGCTCCACTCGCTCGTGCGCACTCACAAACGCCGATGCCAAAGACCATATGGGGGTGGCCGGTGAGATGATGTCATCCTAACGTCATACCCACGTCATCCTCTATCCATCCCGCGTGTTGACTAGTCCATGCCTAGGTGGAAGATGACGTGGTCCTGACCCCACTGATCACTGACCCTGGCTAGGTTAGGTTCGAGTGTAAAAAGGCCTCTCTGTTTAGTAAATAGATAAAACAGTATAAATTCAAATATAAATAATTTTCAGGATTTTAAGAAAATGATTAAATCTTAGAAATTGAATATATTTTGGTTTTATAACTCAGAAAAATAAATATTATATATCAAAATGTTCAGAAAAATAAACTCTATAATATAAACCTATTATATTACTTTGTTAGCCCAGGCCTCATACCAAGGAAGTGTGAATGGGAATGCGTGCCCGGATGTGCAACAAGGCTTAAGATCTCTCATGGGTAAAGTTGCGCACCTATGAAGAGTGTAAAACTATGACATGTTACTCCCTGTTCCGGGAAGGAGCTACGAACGCGGCAGGAAAGGAACTCCATGAAAGTTTCGATCAACCCGTGATGGCTATCGGACATAGTTTTTAGAATAAAAGAATCCTTTGAAGAAATGTTTACGAAAACCTGCATTGCCTACGAACTTTGGTCTGTGGCTGTTGAGATAGTGCATCATACACTCCTTTAGAGTGAACTTGCTGAGTACGCTCGTACTCAACCGTACCTTCTTAACCTTGCTAGGTTCTAAGCCATTGAATACGACGTCAACACCAACTGATGCTCAAGAAACCATCATCAATAGCTCAAGTTCTTCAATAAAGTCAATAAAGTAAACATATTATCAACCGAAGTGAAGATGAAGTTCTGATTAGATAGGAGTAGTTCCTCTAACCATAAAACCTAATTCTGTAGAGCATTGCAATAGCAGCAATTGCAAGGCAGATAATTTCGATGTTGGTCTTTTTAGCCAGGTAGCTTTGAGTTATTATTTCTGGTTCTTCTTTGTAAGAAGTGTCTTTCTCTCTCTTTAACCTAGAGTGTTCTTTGGATCTTTTGTAAAGAGTCGATTTGTAATCTATAGTCATGTTGTGGACCTACTGTGTTTCTGTTCTACCACTCTAAGGGATGTAATACTAGTGAATGGTTTTTCATTGGTGTTATGTGAAAGACTATAGTGTACTACATCATGCAGTGGTATGCCGGGTCACCGCAACAAAGACCAAAAACACATAGGAAAGCATCTTCCACATTGCATGTTGCACCACAGAATCCACTGGAGTGTGTGTGGTCATGTGGATCAATGTGGTTTAGGAAAATAACACATGCAAGGACTCTAGGTACTACATGTGTCAAACCATGGTCATAAAGACCAAAACCACTTAGGAAAGCAGCTTCCACATTGCATGTTGTACTAGTGTGGACGAAGTTGCATCACAGAATCCACTGGAGTGTGTGTAGTCATGTGGATCAGTGTGGTTTAAGAAATGAACACATGAAATGTGGTCATTTGGATTAATATGGTTTAGGAAAACACCATATGCAATGACTCTAGGGAATCCATGTGTCAAACCATGGTCATAGAGACCAAAAACACTTAGGAAAGCAGCTTCCACATTGCATGTTGCACCAATGTTGCAGAAGTTGCATCACACAGAATCCACTAGAGTGTGTGTGGTCATGTGGATCAACGTGGTTTAGGAAAAGAACACATGCAATGACTCTAGGGACTCCATGTGTCAAACCATGGTCACAGAGAGACCAAAAAAACTTAGGAAAGCAGCTTCCACATTGCATGTTGCACCAGTGTGGCAGAAGTTGCATTACAGAAACCACTGGAGTGTGTGTGGTCATGTGGATCAATGTGGTTTATGAAAATATACAATGACTCTAGGGACTCCATGTGTCAAACCATGGTCACAGAGACCAAAAACACCGAGCAAAGCAGCTTACATATTGCATGTTGCACTAGTGTGGTAGAAGTTGCATCACATAATCCACTTAAGTGTGTGTGGTCATGTGGATCAATGTCTTTTTGGAAAAGAACACGTGGAATGTGGTCATGTGCATCAATGTAGTTTCGGAAAATAACACATGCAATGACTCTATGGACTCCATGTGCCAAACCATGGGCACAGAGACCAAAAGCACTTAGGAAACTAGCTTACACATTGCATGGTGCACTAGTGTGGCAGAAGTTGCATCACAGAATCCACTGGACTGTGTGTGGTCTTGTGGACCAATGTGGGTTAGGAAATGAACACATGCAATGTGGCCATGTGCATCAATGTGGTTTAGGAAAAGAACACATGCAATGACGCTAGGGACTCCATGTGTCAAACCATGGTTAGAGAGACCAAAAACACTTAGGAAAGCAGCTTCCACATTGCATGGTGCACCAGTGTGGCAGATGTTGCATCACAGAATCCACTAGAGTGTGTGTGGTCATTTGGATCAATGTGGTTTAGGAAAATAACAAATGCAATGTGGTCATGTGGATCAATGTGGTTTAGAAAAGTAACACATGCAATGACTCTCGGGACTCCATGTGTCAAACCATGGTCAGAGAGACCAAAAACACTTAGGAAAGCAGCTTCCACATTGCATGTTGCACTAGTGTGGCATAAGTTACATCATATAATCCACTAGAGTGTGTGTAGTCATGTGGATCAATGTGGTTTAGGAAAAGAACACATGCAATGTGGTCATGTGGTTCAATGTGGTTTAGGAAAAGAACACATGCAATGACTCTAGGGAATCCATGTGTCAAACCATGGTCACATAGACCAAAAATACTTAGGAAAGCAGCTTCCACATTACATGGTGCACTAGTGTGGCATAAGTTGCATCATAAAAGCCACTAGAGTGTGTGTGGTCATGTGGATCAATGTGGTTTAGGAAAAGAACACATGCAATGTGGCCATGTGGATCAATGTGGTTTAGGAAAAGAACACATGTAATGACTCTAGGGATTCCATGTGTCAAACCATGGTCACAGAGACCAAAAACACTTAGGAAAGGAGCTTCCACATTGCATGTTGCACTGTCGTGGCAGAAGTTCAATCACAAAATCCATTGGACTGTGTGTGGTTATGTGGATCAATGTGGTTTAGGAAAAGAACACATGCAATATGGTCATGTGGAACAATGTGGTTTTGGAAACGAACACATGCAATGACTCTAGGGACTCCATATGATGAACCATGGTCACATAGACCAAAAACAATTAGGAAAGCAGCTTCGACATTGCATGTTGCACCAATGTGGCAGAAGTTGCATCACAGAATCCACTAGAGTATGTGTGGTCATGTGGATCAATGTGGTGTAGGAAAAGAACACATGCAATGACTCTCGGGACTCCATGTGTCAAACGATGGTCACAGAGACCAAAAAATTTTAGGAAAGCGGCTTCCACATTGCATGTTGCACTAGTGTGGCAGAAGTTGCATCACAGAATCCATTAGAGTGTGTGTAGTCATGTGGATCAATGTGGTTTACAAAAAGAACACATGCAATGTGGTCATGTGGATGAATGTGGTTTAGGAAAAGAACACATGCAATGACTCTAGGGAATCCATGTGTCAAACCATGGTCACAGAGACCAAAAACATTTAGGAAAGCATCTTCGACATTGCATGTTGCACCAGTGTGGCAGAAGTAGCATCATAGAATCCACTAGAGTGTGTGTGGTCATATGGATCAACGTGGTTTAGGAAAATAACACAAGCAATGACTCTAGTAACTCCATGTATCAAACCATGGTTACAGAGACCAAAAAACCTTAGGAAAGCAGCTTCCACATTGCATGTTGCACTAGTGTGACAGAATTTGCATCACAGAATCTACTGGAGTGTGTGTGGTCATGTGGATCAATGTTGTTTAGGAATAGAACACCTGCAATTTGGTCATGTGCATCGATGTGGTTTAGGAAAACAACACATAAAATGACTCTACGGAATCCATGTGTTAAACCATTGTCATAGAGATAAAAATACTTAGGAAAGCAGCTTCCACATTGCATGTTTCATAATTGTGGTAGAAGTTGCATCATAGAATCCACTGAAGTGTGTGGTCTCATGTGGATCAATGTGGTTTAGGAACAGAACACATGCAATGTGGTCATGTGGATCTATGTGGTTTAGGAAAAAGACACATCTAATGACTCTAGGGACTCCATGTGTCAAACCATCATCACAAAGACCGAAAACACTTAGGAAAAGCAGCTTCCACATTGCATGTTTCACCAGTGTGGAAGAAGTAGCATCATAGAATCCAATAGACTATGTGTGGTCATGTGGATCAATGTGGTTTAGGAAAAGAACAAATGCAATGTGGTCATGTGGATCAATGTGGTTTAGGAAAATAACACATTCAATGACTCTAGGGACTCCATGTGTCAAACCATGGTCACGGAGACCAAAAACACTTAGGAAAGCAGCTTCCGCATTGCATGTTGCACCAGTGTGGCAGAAGTTGCATCACAGAATCCACTGGAGTGTGTGTGGTCATTTGGATCAATCTGGTTTATGAAAAGAACACATGCAATGACTCTAGGGACTCCATGTGTCAAACCATGGTCATAGAGATCAAAAGCACTTAGGAAGCAGCTCCCACATTGCATGTTGCACTAGTTTGGCAGATGTTGCATCGCATAATCCATTTGAGTGTGTGTGGTCATGTCGATCAATGTGGTTTAGGAAAATAACACATGCAATGTGGTCATGTGGATCAATGCGGTTTAGGAAAAGAACACATGCAATGACTCTACGGAATGCATGTGTCAAAGCATGGTCACATAGACCAAAAATACTTAGGAAAGCAGCTTCCCCATTGCATGGTGCACCAGTGTGGCATAAGTTGCATCATAGAATCCACTGGGATGTGTGTGGTCAGGTGGATCAATGTGGGTTAGGAAAAGAACACATGCAATGTGGCCACCTGGATCAATGTGGTTTAGGAAAAGAACTTATTCAATGACTCTAGGGACTCCATGTGTCAATCCATGGTCATATAGCCCAAAAACACTTAGGAAACAGCTTCCACATTGCATGTTGCACCAATGTGGAAGAAGTTGCATCATAGAATCCACTGCAGTGTGTGTGGTCATGTAGATCGATGTGGTTTAGGAAAAGAACAAATGCAATGTGGTCATGTGGAACAATGTGGTTTTGGAAAAGAACACATGCAATGACTCTAGGACTCCATGTGTCAAACCATTGTCACAAAGACCAAAAACAGATAGGAAAGCAGCTTTCACATTGCATGTTGCACTAGTGTGGCAGAAGTTGCATCATAGAATCCACTAGAGCATGTGTGTTCATGTGCATCAATGTGGTTTTTGAAAAGAACACATGCAATGACTCTAGGGACTCCATCTGACAAACCATGGTCATAGAGACAAAAAAACACTTAGGAAAGTAGCTTCCACATTGCATGTTGCACCAGTGTGGCCGAAGTTGCATAAAAAATCCACTAGAATGTGTGTAGTCATGTGGATCAATGTGGTTTAGGAAAAGAACACATGCAATATGGTCATATGTATCCATGTGGTTTAGGAAAAGAACACATGCAATGACTCTAGGGAATCGATGTGTCAAACTATGGTCACAAGGACCAAAAACACTTAAGAAAGTAGCTTCCACATTGCATGTTGCACCAGTGTGGCACAAGTTGCATCACAGAATCCACTGGAGTGTGTGCGGTCATGTGGATCGACGTGGTTTAGGAAAAGAACACATCCAATGATTCTAGGAACTCCATGTATCAAACCATGGTTACAGAGACCAAAAAAACTTAGGAAAGCAGCTTCCACATTGCATGTTGCACCAGCGTGGTGGAAGTTACATCATAGAATCCACTGGAGTGTGTCTGGTCATGTGGATCAATGTGGTTTACAGAAAAAACACATGCAATGGCTCTACGGACTCCATGTGTCAAACCATGGCCATAGAGACCAAAAACAAATTAAAAAGCAACTTCCACATTGCATGTTGCACCAGTGTGGTAGAAGTTACATCATAGAATCCACTGGAGTGTGTGTGGTCATGTGGATAAATGTGGTTTAGGAAAAGAACACGTCCAATGCGGTCATGTGCATCAATGTGGTTTAGGAAAAGAATACATGCAATGACTCTAGGGACTCCATGTGTCAAACCATGGTCACAAAGACCAAAAACACTTAGGAAGGCAGTTTCCGCATTGCATGGTGCACTAGTGTGGCATAAGTTGCATCACAAAATCCACTGGAGTGTGTGGTCAGGTGGATTAATGTGGTTTAATAAAAGAACACATGCAATGTGGCCATGTGGATCAATGTGGTGTAGGAAAAGAAACACATGCAATGACTCTAGGGACTCCATGTGTCAAACCATGGTCACAAACACCAAACCCACTTAGGAAAGCAGCTTCCACATTTCCTGTTGCGCTAGTGTGGCAGAAGTTGCATCACAAAATCCACTTGAGTGTGTGTGTTCATGTGGATCAGCGTGATTTAGGAAAAGAACACATGAAATGATTCTAGGAACTCCATGTGTCAAACCATGGTTATAGAGACCAAAAAAACATAGGAAAGCAGCTTCCACATTGCATGTTGCACCAGTGTGGCAGAAGTTGCATCACAGAATCCACTGGAGTGTGTGTGGTCATGTGGATCAATGTTGTTTAGGAAAAGAACACATGCAATGTGGTCATGTGCATCAATGTGGTTTAGTAAAACAACACATGAAATGACTCTAGGGACTCCATGTGTCAAACCATTGTCATAGAGACAAAAATATTTAGGAAAGCAGCTTCCACATTACATGTTTCATCAGTGTGGTCGAAGTTGCATCATAGAATCCGCAGAAGTGTGTGTGGTCATGTGGATCAATGTGGTTTAGGAAAATAACACATGCAATTTTGTCATGTGTATCTATGTGGTTTAGGAAAAAACACATGCAGTGACTCTAGGGACTCCATGTGTAAAACCATGGTCACAGAGACTAAAAGCACTTAGGAAAGAAGCTTCCACATTGCATGTTGCACCAGTGTGGCAGAAGTAGCATCACAGAATCCACTAGAGTGTGTGTGGTCATGTGGATCAATGGTTTAGGAAAAGAACACATGCAATGTGGTCATGTGGATCAATGTCGTTTAGGAATAGAAAACATTCAATGACTCTAGGATCTCCATGTGTCAAACCATGGTCACACAGACAAAAACACTTAGGAAAGCAGCTTCCACATTTCATGTTGCACTAGTGTGGAAGAAGTTGCATCACAGAATCCACTAGAGTATGTGTGGTCATGTGGACCAATGTGGTTTAGGAAAAGAACACATGCAATGACTCTATAGACGCCATGTGTCAAATCATGGTCACAAAGACAAAAAGACTTAGAAAAGTAGCTTCCACATTGCATGTTGCACTAGTGTGTTAGAAGTTACATCACAGAATCCACTGGAGTGTGTGTGGTCATGTGGATCAATGTGTTTTAGGAAAAGCACACGTGCAATGTGGTCATGTGCATCAATGTGGTTTATGAAAAGAACACATGCAATGACTCTAGGGAATCGATGTTTCAAACCATGGTCACAGAGACCAAAAACAGATAGGAAGATAGCTTCCACATTGCATGGTGCACCGTTGTGGCATAAGTTGCATCACAGAATCTACTGGAGTGTGTGTAGTCAGGTGGATTAATGTAGTTTAGGAAAACAACACATTCAATGTGGGCATGTAGATCAATGTGGTGTAGGAAAAGAACACATGCAATGACTCTAGGGACTCCATGTGTCAAACCATGGGCAGAGAGACCAAAACCACTTAGGAAAGCAGCTTCCACATTGCAGGTTGTGCCAGTGTGGCAGAAGTAGCATCACAGAATCCACTGGAGTGTGTGTGGTCATGTGGACCAATGTGGTTTAGGAAAAGAACACATTCAATGACTCTAGGGACTCCATGTGTGAAACCATGGTCACAGAGACAAAAACAATTAGGAAAGCAGCTACCGCATTGCATGTTGCACAAGTGTGGCAAAAGTTGCATCACAGAATCCACTGGAGTGTGTGTAGTCATTTGGATCAATGTGGTTTAGGAAAACAACAGAAGCAATGTGGTCATGTGGATCAATGTGGTTTAGACAAAGAACACATTCAATGACTCTAGGGACTCCATGTGTCAAACCATGGTCACGGAGAGCAAAAACACTTAGGAAAGCAGCATTCGCATTGCATGTTGCACCATTGTGGCAGAAGTTGCATCACATAATCCACTGGAGTGTGTATAGTCATTTGGATCAATATGGTTTAGGGAAAGAACACATGCAATGACTCTAGGGACTCCATGTGTCAAACCATGGTCACAGAGACCAAAAGCACTTAGAAAGCAACTTCCACATTGCATGGTGCACTAGTGTGGCATAAGTTGCATAACAGAATCCACTGGAGTGTGTGTGGTCAGGTGGATCAATGTGGTTTAGAAAAAGAACACATGAAATGTGGTCATGTGGATCAATGTGGTTTAGGAAAAGAACACATGAAATGACTCTAGGGAATCCATGTGTCAAACCATGGTCACAGAGACCAAAAACACTTAGGAAAGTAGTTTCCACATTGCATGTTGCACCAGTATGGTAGAAGTTGCATCACAGAATCCACTGGAGTATGTGTGGTCATGTGGATCAACGTGGTTTCGGAAAAGAACACATGCAATGATTCTAGGAACTCCTTGTGTCAAACCATGGTTACAGAGACAAAAAAAACTTAGGAAAGCAACTTCCACATTGCATGTTGCACCAGTGTGGCAGAAGTTGCATCACATAATCCTCTAGAGTGTGTGTGGTCATGTGGATCAATGTTGTTTAGGAAAATAATGCATGCAATGTGGTCATGTGCATCAATGTGGTTTAGGAAAACAACACATGAAATGACTCTAGGGAATCCATCAAACCATTGTCACAGAGACAAAAACACTTAGGAAAGCAGCTTCCGCATTGCATGTTTCATTAGTGTGGTAGAAGATGGATCACAAAATCCACTGAAGTGTGTGCGGTCATGTGGATCAATGTGGTTTAGGAAAAGAACACATGTAATGTGGTCATGTGGATCTATGTGGTTTAGGAAAAAGACACATGTAATTACTCTAGGGACTTCATGTGTCAAACCATGGTCACAGAGACCAAAAACAATTAGGAAAGCAGTGTGTGTGGTCATGTGGTTTAGGAAAATAACACATGCAATGCGGTCATGTGGATCAATGTGGTTTAGGAAAAGAGCACATTCAATGACTCTAGAGACTCCATGTGTCAAACCATGGTCACAGATACCAAAAACACTTAGGAAAGCAGCTTCCGCATTGCATGTTGCACCAGTGTGGCAGAAGTTGCATCACAGAATCCACTGGAGTGTGTGTGGTCATTTGGATCAATGTGGTTTAGGAAAAGAAAACATGCAATGACTCTAGGGACTCCATGTGTCAAACCATGGTCACACAGACCAAAAGCACTTAGGAAGCAACTTCCACATTACATGTTGCACCAATGTGGAAGAAGTTGCATCACAGAATCCACTTGAGTGTGTGTGGTCATGTGGATCAATGTGGTTTGGGAAAACAACACATGCAATGACTCTACGGACTCCATGTGTAAAACCATGGTCATAGAGACCAAAAACACTTAGAAAAGCAGCTTTCATATTGCATGTTGCACTAGTATCGTAGAAGTTACATCACAGAATCCACTGGAGTGTGTGTCGTCATGTGGATCAATGTGGTTTAGGAAAAGCACACATGCGATGTGGTCATTTGCATCAATGTGGTTTATGAAAACAACAGATGCAATGACTCTAGGGACTCCATGTGTCAAACCATGGTCACAGAGACCAAAAACACTTAGGAAAGAAGCTTCCACATTGCATGGTGCACTAGTGTTGCATAAGTTGCATCACAGAATCCACTAGAGAGTGTGTGTTCAGGTGGATTAATGTGGTTTAGGAAAAGAACACATGCAATGTGGCCATGTGGATCAATGTGGTGTAGGAAAAGAACACATGCAATGAATCTAGTGTCTCCATGTGTCAAACCATGGTCACAGAGACTAAACCACTTAGGAAAGTAGCTTCCACATTGCATGTTGCGGCAGTGTGGTAGAAATAGCATCACAGAATCCACTGGAGTGTGTGTGGTCATGTGGATCAATGTAGTTTAGGAAAACAACACATTCAATGACTCTCGGGACTCCATGTGTCAAACCATGGTCACGGAGACCAAAACTACTTAGGAAAGCAGCTTCCACATTGCAAGTTGCACCCTTGTCGCAGATGTTGCATCACAGAATCTACTGGAGTGTGTGTATTCATTTGGATCAATGTGGTTTGGGAAAATAACACATGCAATGACTCTATGGACTTCATGTGTTAAACAATGGTCACAGAGACCAAAAGCACTTAGGAAGCAGCTTCCACATTGCATGTTGCACCAATGTGGCAGAAGTTGCATCACAGAATCCACTTGATTGTGTGTGCTTATGTGGATCAATGTGGTTTAGGAAAATAACACATGCAATGTGGTCATGTGGATAAATGTGGTTTAAGAAAAGAACACATGCAATGACTCTAGGGACTCCATCTATCAAACCATGGTCACAGAGACCAAAAACACTTAGGAAAGCAGCTTCCACATTGCATGTTGAACCAGTGGGACAGAAGTTGCATCACAGAATCCACTGGAGTGTGTGTGGTCATGTGGATCAATGTGGTTTAGGAAAAGAACACATGCAATGTGGTCATATGCATTAATGTGCTTTAGTAAAATAAAACATGCAATGACTCTAGGGGCTCCATGTGTCAAACCATGGTCACACAAACCAAAAACACTTAGGAAAGCAGCTTCCACATTGCATGGTGCACCAATGTGGAAGATCTTGCATCACAGCCTCCACTGGAGTGCGTGTGGTCATGAGGATCAATGTGGTTTAGGAAAAGAACACATGCAATGAATCTACGGACTCCATGTGTCAAACCATGGTCACAGAGACCAAAAACACTTAGAAAAGCAGCTTTCATATTGCATGTTGCACAAGTGTGGTATAAGTTACATCACAGAATCCACTGGAGTGTGTGTGGTCATGTGGATCAATGTGATTTAGGAAAAGCACACGTGCAATGTGGTCATGTGCATCAATGTGGTTTAGGAAAAGAACACATGCAATGACTCTAGGGACTCCATGTGTCAAACCATGGTCACAGAGACCAAAAACATTTAGGAAAGCAGCTTCCACATTGCATGGTGCACTAGCGTGGCATAAGTTGCATCACAGAATCCACTGGGGTGTGCGTGGCCAGGTGGAATAATGTGGTTTAGGAAAACAACACATGCAATGTGGCCCTGTGGATCAA
This sequence comes from Avena insularis, assembly GCA_023614405.1. Classification (NCBI taxonomy): domain Eukaryota; kingdom Viridiplantae; phylum Streptophyta; class Magnoliopsida; order Poales; family Poaceae; genus Avena; species Avena insularis. Next base: position 317,042,671 of record CM042688.1, on the reverse strand, counting down.
TGTTGTTTAGGGAAAGAACACATACAATGACTCTAGGGACTCGATGTGTCAAACGATGGTCACAGAGACCAAAACCACTTAGGAAAGCAGCTTCCAAATTGCATGTTGCACCAATGTGGCAGAAGTTGCATCACAAAATCCACTAGAGTATGTGTGGTCATGTGGATCAATGTGGTTTAGGAAAAGAACGCATGCAATGTGGTCATGTGGAACAACATGGTCTAGGAAAAGAATACATGCAATGACTCTAGGGACTCCATGTGTTAAACCATGGTCACAGAGACCAAAAGCACTTAGGAAGGAGCTTCCACATTGCATGTTGCACCAGTGTGGCAGAAGTTGGACCACAGAATCCACTAGAGTGTGTGTGGTCATGTGGATCAATGTGGTTTAGGAAAAGAACACATTCAATGACTCTAGGGACTCCATGTGTCAAACCATGGCCATAGAGACCAAAAACACTTAGGAAAGCAGCTTCCACATTGCATGTTGCACCAGTGTGGCAGAAGTTGCATCACAGAATCCAATGGAGTGTGTGTAGTCATGTGGATCAATGTGGTTTAGGAAAAACACATGCAATGTGGTCATGTGGATCAATGTGGTTTAGGAAAAGAACACATGCAATGACTCTAGGGACTCCATGTGTCAAACCATGGTCATAGAGACCAAAAACACTTAGGAAAGTAGCTTCCACATTGCATGTTGCACCAGTGTGGCAGAAGTTGCATCAAAGAATCCACTGGAGTGTGTGTGGTCATGTGGATCAATGTGGTTTAGGAAAAGAACACATGCAATGTGGTCATATGCATTAATGTGGTTTAGTAAAATAAAACATGCAATGACTCTAGGGGCTCCATGTGTCAAACCATGGTCACACAAACCAAAAACACTTAGGAAAGCAGCTTCCACATTGCATGGTGCACCAATGTGGAAGATCTTGCATCACAACATCCACTGGAGTGTGTGTGGTCATGACGATCAATGTGGTTTAGGAAAAGAACACATGCAATGAATCTACGGACTCCATGTGTCAAACCATGGTCACAGAGACGAAAAACACTTAGAAAAGCAGCTTCCGCATTGCATGTTACACAAGTGTGGTATAAGTTACATCACAGAATCCACTGGAGTGTGTGTGGTCATGTGGATCCATGCGATTTAGGAAAAGCACACATGCAATGTGGTCATGTGCATCAATGTGGTTTAGGAAAAGAACACATGCAATGACTCTAGGGACTCCATGTGTCAAACCATGGTTACAGAGACCAAAAACATTTAGGAAAGCAGCTTCCACATTGCATGGTGCACTAGTGTGGCATAAGTTGCATCACAGAATCCACTAGAGTGTGTGGCCACGTGGATTAATGTGGTTTAGGAAAAGAACACATGCAATGTGGCCATGTGGATCAATGTTGTTTAGGGAAATAACACATGCAATGACTCTAGGGACTCCATGTGTCAAATGATGGTCACAGAGACCAAAACCACTTAGGAAAGCAGCTTCCAAATTGCACGTTGCACCAGTGTGGCAGAAGTTGCATCACAGAATCCACTAGAGTATGTGTGGTCATGTGGATCAATGTGGTTTAGGAAAAGAACACATGCAATGTGGTCATGTGGAAGAAAATGGTTTAGGAAAAGAATACATGCAATGACTCTAGGGACTCCATGTGTTAAACCATGGTCACAGAGACCAAAAGCACTTAGGAAGCAGCTTCCACATTGCATGTTGCACCAGTGTGGCAGAAGTTGCACCACAGAAGTGTGTGTGGTCATGTGGATCAATGTGGTTTAGGAAAAGAACACATGCAATGACTCTAGGGACTCCATGTGTAAAACCATAGCCATAGAGACCAAAAACACGTAGGAAAGCAGCTTCCACATTGCATGTTGCACCAGTGTGGCAGAAGTTGCATCACAAAATGCAATGGAGTGTGTGTAGTCATGTGGATCAATGTGGTTTAGGAAAAATACATGCAATGTGGTCATGTGGATCAATGTGGTATAGGAAAAGAACACATGCAATGACTCTAGGGACTCCATGTATCAAACCATGGTCATAGAGACCAAAAACACTTAGGAAAGTAGCTTCCACATTGCATGTTGCACCAGTGTGGCAAAAGTTGCATCAAAGAATCCACTAGAGTGTGTGTGGTCATGTGGATCAATGTGGTTTAGGAAAACAACACATGTAAGGACTCTAGGGACTCCATGTGTTAAACCATGGTCACAATGACCAAAAACACTTAGGAAAGCAGCTTCCACATTGCATGTTGCAGTAGTAGGGAAAATCCTATGGACAAATTCATTACCGCTGGTGAAGTGGGCATGCGGGTCGCTAGCGGCAAGGCCACCCAGGTCTTCCTCACGTTACCTCCAACGAGAAGAAAATGGATGTGCGGGGGATGGCCCAATTATCGCCGGTGAAGAAGCCTGGTGCACGCCGGGGATGTTATGGGTCGCGTGCCCCCCGGATGGGCTGGCCGTTACCACTAGCGAATTCAGCCCATTTGTGCCAGGGATACAATGGGATATGTGGGCCTGCCCGGGCCAAAAGCTTTTATCCCTGAAAAATTAGGCCCTTAGGCGTCGGGGTCCACCTATCAGCACATTGTGTCGATCTAACCCGACCCTCCCCACCCCCATCGATCCATCTAACACACCGACAAAAAATCCCCACCCGCAACCCTAGCACTCGCCTCGCCTCACCATCGTCGTCCTTGCTCTGTCGTCAGCCTCGATGTCGAAGGGACGGAGGAGGAGGCTCCCCTTACTCCACTATCCGCCTTGCTGAATGGGAAGGAGGAGGAGGCCAGTCTTGCCCTTGCCATTGCCCATCCAGCCTTGCTGTCACCGTCCGCCTCGCCTCGCTGTCGCCCATCTAGGTCTAAGTTCGTCCTCCCACACGTTTAATATCGTCGTCTCCATGACCTAGCATGGCCACCGTCGGTCGTCGAGCTTTGGGCTCCCCGATCTGCTCTAGCTGGTTAGTTTTGGAAATCAAAATAGTGTTGAAACCAGTCCAAAATTGCAGTGTGGATGGGATAAACTTAGAATTTGAGGTAGTTAGCGCAATCTGTTTGTAGGAATGCACTTGCTTTTTTTGAAAAAAAGGAGTTAGTGTGATCTTTTTGTAGGAATTCACTTGCTAGTTTTGTCTAGTGAACTGAGAATTTGATGCATGATCTGTCCATCCCCATGGGTAAAGGTAGTTAGCGCAATCTATTTGTAGGAATGTTTGGTAAAAAATCTATAGAAGCAACTTTTTCCTTCAGACTTATAGCGTATAAGATAGTGCTTCTATATTAAGAAGAAACCACGTGTGAGTCATTTTTGGTTGCTTAAATTGCCAGTCCTTACTTATGTTTGTTTATTCTTTAAAATTTAAGTCTTGGTGGTCTGTTTGAATAATCTAGTATGGGATAAATCAAGTTGATGCCTATAAATCTAGTATGCCGTTTCAAATACCATTTGCAAACTAAAAAAAATATATTTAGTTCCACTATCCACTGCACATTTTCCACCTTTTATAAGTTTATATGCACATTGCTATGCCTTAGCACCGTCAATGGATCATTTACTTTCTTGCTTGCCCTTTAGCAAAGTGTGATTTACTTGCTTATTACCAACTTCTCCTTTTGCATGTTTTGCTTATTTAAATTAGCCAACATTGTAATCTACTTCCTAGGTAGCTTAAACAGTTGATGCACTTGTACTGAATGAAGGTTTTCCTAAAAGGTTATACTTGTACTTGTACTGAATGAAGAATTATAATGTCCTAGCTATGATTTAGTTTCTTGTAAACTGTTTTCGCTAATATGTCTGTTTGTTTAAGTAGTAGGTCGTAGTCACAGCCAAAGTACTACGGTGTGTACAAGAATCCGACGAGGATCCCCACTTGGGAGGCTAAGATCACCGTGGCTGGGATTAGGCGCCACCTTGGGACATGGCAGTCCCCTGAGGAGGCACACGTGCCTATGACTACATGGCAGTCCAGCACTTCGGGGCAAGGGCAATCCTAAGCTTCCCTGAGGATCGAGCTAGGGCCATTCAGAATAGGCCCGTGGATATGACAGTCACCACGCCGGCGGATGAGTAGGGGCACCGACTGGTCGAGAGACAGCTTGTTGACCCCTTGGTCAAGACACTCCGAGAGGATCCTATGGTGATGGCACAGCAGTACGAGGTCTTGGCGACCATTACGCACCAGCAGCCCGTCCATGAGGCGGGTCCCTCTAGGTCCGACGACGTGGGATCCTCCAGCATGCGCCCTTAGGGACCGTACTACGGGTTCAGCTCCGGCGACTGCACCGTCACACCCACGTTGTCTGCTGACCTAGGTTCCTTAGGTTTGTCGTCCGACGATGATGATGACGCCTGATCTAGCTAAACTTTGTCATATATTACTTTAGACTTATCCTTCTAGACTTTGTGATTTATATTACTTATCCTTCTAGAGGTGGATCAGCTACTTGTCATATATTACTTATCCAGCTACTTAATTACTTTATAACTATGTTTATTATGCGTCTTCTTTCTAGATAAATATATAGAATGGATCAAGTGTGCAACAACTGTGCACAACCATTGGGGAGGTGCCTGGACAAGAATTTCTCCATAGTGCTCCCTATCGGGTTTGAGGCTAGGACGATATGTGCTCTGTGAGATACACAGTATCATGGATGTCTCTATATAGAATCGAAAATAAACCATGGACTTTGTTATATTGTTATTGTTTTACTCAGTCAATCCCTTGCGCTTGGAGATGGGACTTCATGGACCATTTCCATCAAAAAACCATGGATGATGTCGTGTTTGAGATCACTTTGATGTCAGATGCTGATCTCGATAGGAGTTATGTGGTTACAGTGACCAACATAGCAATCAGGACATCTTTCAGTGGACCTGGCTAGATAAACTTTGGTGTTAGGATGGTATATATAGATTGTATTATAGCGAAGAAGCATGCAGCAATTGTGGTTAACATAGTTGGCATTGCATGGACAGGAGGATTACCATACCGCTCCCTGCGAACTTTGGTGTTAGGACGGTATGTTCTCTGAAATTCATGTGGAGAATGTAAATATATATATGTTCAATGAAAATCACGACTAATTGTTCTGTCCTATGATTTTACTCAGTCAATCCCTTGCGGTGCACGACATGGCTTCATGGACCATCTCCATAGAAGCATGGATGAGGTTACCGTGTTTAGTGTCACTTTGACGTATCATAATCATTCCGATAGGACGTACCAGGTTAGGGTCACCAACGAGGAGGCCCAAACATATTTTAGTGGTCATGGATGGAACAGACTCCTCATATTGTACAACGACATGCAAGAGGGATGGGAATTCAAGTTTTTGCTCAGTCATACTTATGGCATCATCTATTTCACTTTCTTTCCTCCCGACTCTTCCGACGAGGGTGAAGATGAGTGAACTCCAGATAATGCTAACCAATGCCTAGCTATATTGAACATTTGGTGGATACTGCTACTGTTTCCTGTGTTAATATGTATTTTACTGTCATTATCCTGTATACTATGTATTCTTGTATTCATTTGTGTATTCTGTCTATTTTTTTTTGCTCTGATACATAATACTGCCGGCGAACAAATTGAATTACCCCTAGCGAAGTTATGTGCGCCAGTGTTAGGGGACATTATCCCCGGCAAATGGGGTTACTTGCTGGTGGTATGCTCAGTTATCGCCAGCGAACTGTGTAGTTCATCGGCTGTAGTGCATTACCGCTAGCAAGATGGTCACCAGCGAACCGGAACTCGCCGATGGTATATGATTTTGGTGCACTGGCAGCGAGCCATTCCCTACTAGTGTGTCACTAGTGTGGCAGAAGTTACATCATAGAATCCCCTGGAGTGTGTGTGGCCATGTGGATCAATGTGGTTTAGGAAAAGAACACATGCAATGTGGTCATGTTCATCAATGTGGTTTAGGAAAAGAACACATGAAATGACTCTAGGGACTCCATGTGTCAAACCATGGTCACAGAGACCAAAAATACTTAGGAAAGCAGCTTCCAAATTGCATGTTACACCAGTGTAGCATAAGTTGCATCAAAGAATCCACTGGAGTGTGTGTGGTCATGTGGATCAATGTGGTTTAGGAAAAGAACACATGCAATGTGGTCATGTGGATCTATGTGGTTTAGGAAAAGAACACATGCAATGACTCTTGGGACTCCATGTGTCAAACCATGGTCACAAAGACCAAAAACACTTAGGAAAGTAGCTTCCCCATTGCATGTTGCACTAGTGTGGCAGAAGTTGCATCATAGAATCCACTAGAGCATGTGTGGTCATAAGGATCAATGTGGTTTAGGAAAAGAACACATGCAATGTGGTTATGTGCATCAATTTGGTTTAGGAAAAGTAAACATGAAATGACTCTAGGGACTCCATGTGTCAAACCATGGTCATAGAGACCAAAAACACTTAGGAAAGCAGCTTCCACATTGCATGTTGCACCAGTGTGGCAGAAGTTGCATCACAGAATCCACCGGAGCGTGTGTGGTCATGTGGATCAATGTGGTTTAGGAAAAGAAAACATGCAATGTGGTCATGTGGATCTATGTGGTTTACGAAAAGAACACATGCAATGACTCTAGGGACTCCATGTGTCAAACCAAGGTCATAGAGACCAAAAACAATTAGAAAAGCAACTTCCACATTGCATGTTGCACGAGTGTGGTAGAAGTTGCATCAGATAATCTAGTGAAGTGTGTTGTCATGTGGATCAATGTGGTTTAGTAAAATAACAAATGCAATGTGGTCTTGTGGATCAATGTGGTTTAGGAAAAGAACACATTCAATGGCTATAGGGACTCCATGTGTCAAACCATGGTCACGCAGACCAAAAACACTTAGGGAAGTAGCTTCCACATTGCATGTTGCACCAGTGTGGCAGAAGTTGTATCACAGAATCCTTTGGAGTGTATGTGGTCATTTGGATCAATGTGGTTTAGGAAAAGAACACGTGCAATGACTCTAGGGACTCCATGTGTCAAACCATGATCACAGAGACCACAAACACTTAAGAAGCAGCTTCCACTACAAGAAAAGTTGGCTTTTACAACGGACGATTTTCGTGGTTGAAGGCCCATTTTTCGTGGCCAAAGAGTCTTCTGCGATGGATGGCCTTCGTGGTAAAAGCCCCGTCACAAATGAATTAACCACAGTTTTTTTTCGACCGTGGCAGATTGCACCCTTCAGCCATGAAACCTTGTTCCGTCGTTGATCTGTTTGCCACCCGTGTTGACTGCTGACGTCATGCGAACTACCAGGTGGCAGCCGCCGTTAGTGGCCGGTTACTGTCATTAACAGCCATAGAAACCATGGCAGAATCCATGCCCAGCCAAGGCCTGCTAAATACTAACTGGGCTGGCCCATAAGGGGAGCCCAATAAGAAGATGGCTTGTTACTGTTTTGTCTTGTACTGTTTGAAATGGGCCCAAAAATGCAGCCAGCAGCGGCCCACGAACTTTCAGGCCTGATTCTGTTTTGGCCTACATAAGGTCCATGTTGGTCCAATACTGTGCGGCCCATTAGCAACCTGTGCCAAGTCGCTCCTGTAAACATAAGGCCCGCGGTCAGCCCATCACTGTTATCGCAGCCCATCGTCGACCGCCTACTGACAGCCCTTCTCTGAGATGGTCCGTTATGAAGGAAATATGCCCTGAGAGGCAATAATAAAGTTGTTATTATGTATTCCTTATATATGATAGATGTTTATTTTGCATGCTATAATTGTATTCATCGGAAACGTTAATACATGTGTGTTTAATAAACAAAAAGGGTTCCTAGTTATGCCTCTCTTATAGACTAGCTTGTTGATTAACAAGATGATCAAGGTTTCTTGATCATGGACATTGGATGTTGTTAATAACAAGGTCACAGCATTTGTGAAATGATGTGATGAACATTCATCCGAAGTATAGCATTACGATCAAGTCATTATGTTTACATTGCTATAACATCATACGAAGTAATCTTTATCCTTAGACCATGAGATCATGTTAATTGCTAACACCGGAAGAGTATCTTGATAACAGCAAACGTCACACCGTAACAGGGTGACTATAAAGATGGGTTCAGTGATACGAAGGTGTTATGTTGAGGCTCATGGATCAAGAGTGGAATTTGTCAATCCCGATGACGGATAGATATACTCTGGGCCCTCTCGGTGATATCACATTAAGGTAGCTTGCAAGCAAGTGATGTGATCACTAGAATGTTATATCACGGGAACGAGAAAAAGAGTGCATGTCGGTAACGAGATCAAACTAGGTATTTGGATACCGATGATCGAATCTCGGACATGTATTATATCAAGAGACAAAGGGATTAAATTACAAGCGGTAAAGGTTCTCATGATCACAGAAGTCATCGTTGAATATGCAGGAGTCAGTATGGATCTCCAGATCCCGCTTCTGATTATTAATCTGAGAGGAGTCTCAATCATGTCTGCATTATTCGCGAACCGTAGGGTGACACACTTAAGAGTTATCGGACACCATTTTGGAGCACATATGTTTCAGACGAAAGAATTGCAAAGCGCAGGAATTGTTTCGCTAGAAACCAAAATTGTTTCGGGTGAAATTGCAAAAAGTGGTTCTGCATGTGATATTGAAATATTACAAGGGGTTATATGTGAATGTTTGTTAATTAAAGTAATTAACAAAATTCTGAATAAATTTAATAAAAGAGTTTTATTAAATGAGCGAGCATTAAACTTGGAGAATTTTAATGCATTTAAAGTGGGGACTTTAAAAGGGAATGTGAAGAGGCATTTTAATGTGGAGGGGTTACCACCACATGAATGGGGGAGGCGAGGGGTCACCCCCCATGCGCCGGCCATGGGGAGGGGGTACCCTCCTCCTCCTATAAAAGGCCCCCCTCTTCCTCCTTCTTCCTCACACCTCCTCGTGAAGGATCTCTCTCCCCCTCTAGAATTATTCCCCCATGGTCTCGGATTAGCGAGATACATGTTCCTGGTGGCATTTCGTCTGGAAGGAGTTGCTGTTTCCGCTGGATCGCTAGAGCGAGGAGGTGGAGGTTGTCTGGTGGCTTGAACGTGTGTGCGAGTACGGATGCACTGCTGAGTTGCGGAGCTCGGACTTCCACTCGAACTTGAGATCGGCACGTGTACGACTACATCAACCACGAGTTCCTACTCGTTAACAAAACTCGTTGTCTTCGAGGGTAAGTTCTCGATGGATGTATGTCCACCCGTTGCTCTGTACCTAGTAGATAGATCTTGGCGTGTAGTTCTCATCATAGGAATTTTTTGGTTTTCTATGTTGCGGACCCAACAGTGGTATCAGAGCCTAATCTATGCGTAGGTGCTTTGCACGGGTAGTACACATATGTTTATATGTGGGCCATGATGATCATGTTATTGCACCTTGTATGTATTTTGGATATTGGTGGCATAGTGGGATGAAGCGGCCCGGACCAACCTTACATGTCATCGTACATGAGACCGGTTCCACGACTGACATGCAACTAGTTTTGCATAAGTGGCTGGCGGGTGTCTGTCTCTCCTACTATAGTCAATATCTGATTTAAAACGAGTTGCTAATAACTTGGTTATCCTTGTTGTGGTTCATGTTCGAAGGTAAGAACGGTTCTATCTCCGAAAGCCCTAAGCCACATAAAACTTGCAATTGATAAATTAGAGGCGTCTAGTTTAGATCGTTGCTGGGCTAGTGTATTGATATGGTATTGTTGTAAGTAGATGTATGATAGATACTCTTACAACACACTCAACGTGTAAGTTCCATAGACCTTGGCCTTACACACAAAGGAATGATAGAGATCATACCACGATGCAAATGATAGAGATCAAATGCATGGACCATATCATCTCACTTTACACATCAGATGTTAGCATCTTATACTGCTAGTTTGGCGCTTTCTGTAGCATTGTAAGATGATCCCTCATTTAGATATCAAGATAAAAATGTGTTCTTCCTTAAGTATGCACCGTTCTGTGGTGTTTCGAGACATCACGTGATGATCGGGTGTACTCGAATCTACGCTTTCATGGGAACGGCTGTAAGACAGTTTTACACACGCGAATACTTAGGTTCTTACTTGGCGAGCCTAGCATGTACAGACATGGCCTCGAAACACGGACCTAAAGGATAAGCATGAGTCATATAGTAGATATGATTCCCATATAGATGGTCGCCTTTGAAGCTACATCAACTCACATGATGATCACCAAAAGGACACGAGGGATGTCGTTTTTGAGTGGGAGTTCATTAGTAATTTAGATTAGTTGAACTCACTCTATCATAAACTTAGTCTAAATAAACTTTACAAATTCTGTTGTAGATGGCAACGCCTACTTTTAATTTCAATGTGTTCATGGAGAAAGAGAAACTTGCTGCGAATGGTAGCAACTTCACCAACTGGGCTATGAATTTGAGGATTTTCCTCACTGCTGCACAAAAACAATATGTGCTAGAGGCGCCGCTACGCCTCCCACCAGCTCCTGATGCCCCTGACGAGGAAAAGAATGTCTATATGACTCGTCAGGAGGACCAAAACTTAGTTAATTGCGGCATACTGTATGGGCTAGAGCCAGAACTTCGAAAGCGTTTGAGAGTTATGAAAATGATTTTCATGGGAGATCAGAACTTCTAAAGCCAGAACTTCCAAAATGGCAATGCCTTTGATACCATGGGAGAACTGAAAATGATTTTCGATACCCATGCTGCCTTAGAGAGTTATAATGCTTCTGAAAAGTTCTCTAGCTGCATGATGGAGGAAAACAGCTCCGTTAGTGAGCACGTACTCAAAATGTCTGGGTACGCCGATAAGCTTGTGTCCATGGGAATAACGATTCCCATTGACTTAGGCATACATCGTGTTCTCCAATCTCTGCCACCTAGCTACAAGAGCTTCATGATGAACTATAATATGCAGGGCATGAAGAAGTCTCTTCCCGAGCTTCTGTGAATGCTTAAGACTTCAGAAGTGGAGATTAGGAAAGAACATCAAGTGTTGATGATCAATAGAACCACCGGTTTCAAGAAGGACAAGAAAGGCAAGCACAAGGGAAAGAAGGGTGGAAAATCTATTGCCACACCTGAAAAGAAACCCCGAGCTGGCCCTAAGTTTGACACCGAGTGTTACTATTGCAAGGGGACTGGCCATTGGAAGCGCAATTGCCCCAAGTATTTGGCGGACAAGAAGTCCAGCAAGGAAAACAAAGGTATATATGATATACATGTTATTGATGTGTACTTGACTAGTACTCGAAGTAGCACCTGGGTATTTGATACGGGATCGGTTGCTAATATATCTAACTTGGTTTAGGGGCTGCGGAACAAGCGACAACTAGCAAGGGATGAGGTCAGGATGTGGGTAGGCAATGGATCAAGAGTTGATGTGATCGCCATCGGGACGCTACCTCTCCATATGCCATCGGGATTAGCTATAAACCTAAATAATTGTTATTTGGTGCCTGCACTGAGAATGAACATTGTATCCGGATCGTGTTTGATGCAAAGTGGTTATTCCTTTAAATCTGAAAACAATGGTTGTTTGATTTATAAGAATGATATCTTTTATGGTCATGCACCTGTGTTGAATGGTTTATTTCTATTCGATATTGATAGTAGTATTACGCATATTCATAATGTTAATGCTAAAAGGATTAAACTTGGTAATGATATATCTGCATATATGTGGCACTGCCGTCTAGGTCATATTGGCGTTAAACGCATGAAGAAACTCCATTCTTATGGACTTTTGGAATCACTTGATTTTGAATCATTTGATACATGTGAGCCATGCCTTATGCGCAAGATGACTAGCACGCTGTTTTCCGATTCAATGGAATGGGCGACAGATTTATTGGAAATCATACATACTGATGTATGTGGACCAATGAGTGTGTCGGCGCGAGGTGGATATCATTATTTTGTTACTTTCATGGATGATTTAAGTAGATACAGGTATATCTATTTGATGAAACACAAGTCTGAAACCTTTGAAAAGTTCATGGAATTTAAGAATGAAGTGGAAAATCATCGTAGTAGAAAGATTAAATTTCTTCGGTCTGACCGTGGAGGTGAGTATCTAAGTTACAAGTTTAGCACACACATGAAAGAGTGTGGAATAGTTTCACAACTCACGCCTGCCGGAACACCACAACGTAATGGTGTGTCGGAACGTCGTAATCGTACTTTATTAGATATGGTTCGATCTATGATGTCTCTGACTGACTTGCCACTGTCATTTTGGGGTTATGCACTGGAAACAGCTGCATTCACTTTAAATCGGGCACCATCTAAATCCGTTGAAACGACACCGTATGAATTATGGTTTGGAAACAAACCTAAGTTGTCATTTCTTAAAGTTTGGGGATGCGATGTTTATGTGAAGAAACTTCAACCGGATAAACTCGAACCCAAAGCAGAAAAATGCGTCTTCATAGGATACCCTAAGGAAACGATTGGGTATACCTTCTATCACAGATCCGAGGGGAAGGTTTTTGTTGCCAAGAATGCATCCTTTCTTGAGAAGGAGTTTCTCGCGAAAGGTGTGAGTAGTCGGAAGGTAGAACTCGAAGAGGTTATTGAACCTTCTCTTCATGAAATGGCGAGTAGCGCAGCACCGGAAACTGTTTCGGAGTTGACTTCACCTAATGAAGAGAGAGCTAATGATATTGATCATGAAACTCCGAAAGAGGACACTACCGAACCTTGCAGGTCAAGTAGGACACGTGAAGCTCCTGAACTGTACGGTAATCCTGTTGTGAGTTTCATGGTTGATGAAATGGATGACCCTGCGAGGTATGAAGAAGCGATGATGAGCCCGGATTCCAACAAATGGCTAGAAGCCATGAAATCCGAGATGGAATCCATGTACGAGAACCAGGTTTGGACCTTGGTGGACTTACCTCACGATCGAAAGGTCGTTGAGAATAAATGGATTTTCAAAAGAAAAACTAATGCTGATGGTAATGTGACCATCTATAAGGCTCGACTTGTCGCAAAGGGGTTTCGACAAATTCAAGGAGTTGACTACGATGAGACTTTCTCTCCCGTAGCGATGCTTAAGTCGGTTTGGATTATGTTAGCAATTGTTGCATATTTCGATTATGAAATAGGGAAGATGGATGTCAAAATTGCGTTCCTCAATGGTAATATTGAAGAAGAGTTGTATATGATACAACCTAAGGGTTTTGTCGATCCTAAGGATGCTAATAAGGTATGCAAACTTCAGTGATCCATCTATGTACTGAAGCAAGCATCCCGGAGTTGGAATCTCCGCTTTGATGAGGTGATCAAAGAGTTTGGATTTGTCCAAACTTATGGAGAGGCTTGTATTTAGAAGAAAGTGAGTGGGAGCAATGTGGCATTTCTGATATTATATGTTGATGACATATTAATGATTGGAAATGATATAGATCTTTTAAACAATGTTAAAAGTTATCTAAACAGCAAATTTTCGATGAAAGACATATATATTAGGCATTAAAATCTATAGAGATAGATCAAGGCGCCTAATTGGGCTATCACAGAGTACATACCTTGATAAGATATTAAAGAAGTTTAATATGGACGGAAGTAAGAAGGGGTTCTTACCTATGTTGAGAGGCAAGACATTGAGTAAGACTCAAAGTCCGGCTAAGGCGGAAGAAAGAGAGATGATGGATAAGATCCCCTATGCCTCGGCCATAGGCTCTATTATGTATGCCATGCTATGTACAAGACCGGATGTGGCACATGCTATTAGTTTGACTAGTAGGTACCAATCTGATCCAGGTTCGGAACACTGGAGAGCGGTTAAGAACATACCCAAGTACTTGAGAAGAACTAGGGATATGTTTCTTATATACGAAGGTGAAGAAGAGCTAGTCGCTAAGTGTTATGTCGATGCTAGCTTTGACACTGATCCGGATGACTCTAAGTCTCAATCTAGATACGTAATTCTCTTGAACGGAGCAGCAGTTAGTTGGAGGAGTTCCAAACAACCTGTGGTGGCTGGATCAACGATGGAGGTGGAATATGTTGCTTCTTCAGAAGCAGCACAGGAAGCAGTTTGGATGAAAGAGTTCATTACGGAATTAGGTGTGGTTCCTAGTGCATTGGACCCGATGGTGATCTATTGTTACAACAATGGAGCCATAGCCAAGGCCAAGGAACCGAGGTCTCACAAGAATTCCAAGCATATTAAGCGCCGGTTTCACTCCATCCGCGAACATGTCAAGGATGGAGATATAAAGATTTGTAAAGTACACACGGACCTAAATGTAGCAGATCCGTTGACTAAAGCTCTCCCTAGGGCAAAACATGATCAACACCAGAACTCCATGGGTGTTAGATTTATCACTATGTGAACTAGATTATTGTCTCTAGTGCAAATTATTGTCTCTAGTGCAAGTGGGAGACTGAAGGAAATATGCCCTGAGAGGCAATAGTAAAGTTGTTATTATGTATTCCTTATATATGATAGATGTTTATTTTGCATGCTATAATTGTATTGATCGAAAATGTCAATACATGTGTGTTTAATAAACAAAATGGGTTCCTAGTTATGCCTCTCTTATATACTAGCTTGTTGATTAACAAGATGATCAAGGTTTCCTGATCATGGACATTGGATGCTGTTAATAACAAGGTCACAGCATTTGTGAAATGATGTGATGAACATTCATCTGAAGTATAGCATTACGATCAAGTCATTATGTTTACATTGCTATAACATCATATGAAGTAATCTTTATCCTTAGACCATGAGATCATGTTAATTGCTAACACCGGAAGAGTATCTTGATAACATCAAACGTCACACTGTAACAGGGTGACTATAAAGATGGGTTCAGTGCTACGAAGGTGTTATGTTGAGGCTCATGGATCAAGAGTGGAATTTGTCAATCCCGATGATGGATAGATATACTCTGGGCCCTCTCGGTGATATCACATTAAGGTAGCTTGCAAGCAAGTGATGTGATCACTAGAATGTTATATCACGGGAATGAGAAAAAGAGTGCATGTCGGTAACGAGATCAAACTAGGTATTTGGATAGCGATGATCGAATCTCGGACATGTATTATATCAAGAGACAAAGGGATTAAATTACAAGCGTTAATGGTTCTCACCATCACAAAAGTCATCGTTGAATATGCAGGAATTAGTATGGATCTCTAGAACCCGCTTCTGATTATTGATTTGAGTCTCAATCATGTATGCATTATTCGTGAACCGTAGGGTGACACACTTAAGAGTTACCGGACACCATTTTGGAGCACATATGTTTCATACGAAAGAATTGCAAAGCGCAGGAATTATTTCGATAGAAACCAAAATTATTTCGGGTGAAATTGCAGAAAGTGGTTCTGCATGTGATATTGAAATATTGCAAGGGGTTATATGTGAATGTTTGTTAATTAAAGTAATTAACAAAATTCTGAATAAATTTAATAAAAGAGTTTTATTAAATGAGAGAGCATTAAACTTGGTGAATTTTAACGCATTTAAAGTGGGGACTTTAAAAGGGAATGTGAAGAGGCATTTTAATGTGGAGGGGTTACCACCACATGAATGGGGGAGGTGAGGGGTCACCCCCATGCGCCGTCCATGGGGAGGGGGTACCCCCCCTCCTCCTATAAAAGCCCCCCCTCTTCCTCCTTCTTCCTCATAGCTCCTCGTGAAGGATCTCTCTCCCCCTCTAGAATTATTCCCCCATGGTCTCGGATTAGCGAGATACATGTTCCCGGTGGCATTTCGTTTGGAAGGAGTTGCTACTTTCACTGGATCGCTGGAGCGAGGAGGTGGAGGTTGCCCGGTGGCTTGAATGTGTGTGTGAGTAGGGATGCGCTGCTGAGTTGCGGCGCTCGGACTTCCACTCGATCTATAGATCGGCAAGTGTACGACTACATCAACCACGAGTTCCTACTCGTTAACAAAACTCATTGTCTTCGAGGGTAAGTTCTCGATGGATGTATGTCCACCTATTGCTCTATACCTAGTAGATAGATCTTGGTGTGTAGTTCTCATCATAGGAATTTTTTTGTTTTCTATGCTACGGACCCAACACGTTACTGTTCTGGGCTTTTACTGTTCTGGCCTTTTGTTGTTTAGG
The DNA here is from genome assembly GCA_023614405.1 of Avena insularis. Classification (NCBI taxonomy): domain Eukaryota; kingdom Viridiplantae; phylum Streptophyta; class Magnoliopsida; order Poales; family Poaceae; genus Avena; species Avena insularis. The sequence continues at coordinate 317,026,550 of CM042688.1, read as the reverse complement.
CCCACAAAAGGCCCTTTACTGTTCTAGCCTGGTAAATTTATCAGTCTGTTACTACCCTCATTCGGGAATATCTTGGCTCGTACTGTTTAGGCTCGTCACTGTTCTAGCCATTTACTGTTGCGGCCCGCTACTGTTTTGGCATGTTACTATTTTGTGATTTGTGATGTTTCTTGCTTGTTACTGTAATAGGTTATTTCTGTTCTGGCCTACTACTGTTACGGCCTGCTTCAGTAACAGCCTGTTTATGTTACAGCTCGTTACGCCTGTTACTACATGCGCATTAGCCCATTACGTTTATGGCCTTTTGCAGTTTCGTCAGTTCTGAAGCCCATGACAATATCATAAAACGTGTATAATAATCTAGCATTTTTTTACTGTTTGTTGTCGGTCGAATACAACACGGTACTGTTCCCTAATCGACTTGCCTGGCATAGTTAGCGTAACGACTACTGCAATGTATGGACAACGTCAACTAAATGCCTACATGGCCTACGCGAGTTATCTAGATATTACATCAGCTATAAAATTCTTAAAATTATTACATATTATCAACTTAGGGGAAAGAAAAATCGGCATTTCAGTTGACAATCAAGTTGATAGCAGAGTCCTCAATTTTCTTTCTCAATCGATCACCTGCATCTTTGATTGAGTGTGATAGCTACATTGGAGGAGACATGATCTTGCAGCCCCTTTTTGGTGGGGCTAACAATAATTGCAGTCTGAAACAAAATAATAACAAGTTAATACATCAAACAAGACAAACTACTCATTTGACTGATATGACAGGAGCTATGAACTGGAGTAATCAAGTATTAACCAACTGGTCAATGGTTCAATTATTGACCAACACGTCAAACAAACATGACAAACAAGCACGCATTAAACAAGTGTGACTATCGTGAAACGAGCAATCAAAAAATGTGTGTGTGTGGCTTAGAATTTCAGCAGATATAAACTAGCCAGGTCATTTTGAACAAATATATATGGAATCAGTTCTATACCCTAAAATGCAAGAGACATTGGGTTACTCGGAATTTGCGCTGAGCCACAAAATGGCATGTAGTTACTGTCATAGCGAAGAATGAACCAGATAGAAATTATAACCGCATCATACGAGAACCTATAGAGCAGGAATGCAAACCACAGATGAACTACATATTGTAGAGGATAGTTATGTCATGACTTAGGACAAACCAGACACAGAACCAGATGCGAGATATAATGGCGTCGCTCATGAACCTGTAGAACAAGACAAACAAGCATTACACAAGTGTGCCTAGAATGAAATGAGCAATCAAACAAAGTGTTTCTTAGAATTTCAGCAAATATATATGGAAGCTGTGGCATCTCCTGGAATCCATAGAGTCATTGGGTGACTTAGAATTTGCGGTGAGCTACACAATGGAAAGTAGTTACTGTCATAGATAAAAATCAACCAGATAGAAATTATAATGGCATCATAAGAGAAATTCTAGAGCAGGAATGCAAACCACGAGTGAACTACATAGTAGAGGACAGTTATGCTGTTGCTCAGGACGAACCAGCACCAGATAAGGAAGTAATGGCATCCCTGGTGAACCTGTGGAATAGGCTATGCAAACCAACATGTTCATTGTTCCATTTTGAGCTCTATGCAAGAAAAAGGAAATAGTTATTGATGCAGCTTTTGAAGAGCCAGATGACATTATGGCAAAACAAAATTATAATCGAATTAATACGAAGAGTTTAAATGGCTACTACAGGATAGGAGAACGATGCCAAGGAGGAAATAATAGCAGGAACTGATCTCAGCATGAACCAGATAGATTCAACAACTGTAGAGCAGGGAATCCACACTAATATTTTCCACTGACTACAGATTTTACAAGAATTACACGGTAGCAGGCAATTACTGTTGTATGGAGTAGCTAAGAACATGTGCATGACAAAATAACAGACATGTGCATGACTTGAAATTTGTAGAGCAGTAAATGCAAACCAACATGTCTAATGACCTTGCATGTACTAGCACGAAAAACAGGCGTGCCCAGTGACTTGTATGTACTAGCACGATTAAAAAATGCAGTGCACTACGATAGGCTTGAACCTGCTATACTGCTGACAAAACAAAAACAGGTAGGAGATTAGGTTAACCTTGGTTGGAGAGGCGTCTAAGCATCATCGGTACCGTGCGAGTGATGTCCAGGTCACCGAGGGTGTTGCGGTTCCGATGGCTATTGGCGTCGGGGAAGCAGATCTTGGGTGGTTGATGCCGGCTTGAACGCGGTGGATGAGAGCATCGCTGAGGCAGATCCGGTGTAGTGAATGGCGACGGCCGTGCAGCTGGTCTGGAGCGGTGGACATGGAACTCCTTGAACTAGATCACGTCAAGTGGACACTAGTGAAGCGGATCCGGTACGGTTGGGTAGCTTTCGGTGACGAGGAAGCAGAGCTTGGGCGGTCGATGATGCCATCAGCATGGTGAACGACACCGCAGCTCCGGTGCAGTGGCAGAGAGACCCGGTGAACTAGATCCGGTGGGTGTTAAGCGGCTCTACAGCGGCGCACGAGACTAGAGATCAAGCGGTGCACGTGGTGGCCGTGGAGGCGACATAGGAGCTTGGGATTTTTCGAAGGGCCAGGGGAAAAATGTGCGAATCAGGACCATAGTATAGGTGAATAGCAATATAATTACAATCATACCCCCAAGGTACTGACTTTAGCGTGCCCATCTATTGTCTTAACAATGGGTAGAACATGAAATTTAAAGACAAAAGTTTTTGAAACGGAGGGGCGCGAAATGCTTCAAGGTTGGTGTGTGATATTGCCGCTCGATTGAGATTTGAATTTGGCCCGCGTCTAGCTAATAATAATAGAAAGATGGTACTATCCGGTGGGAGATTTTGGTTCAAAGGTTTTGAATCGGTGGGGCGGTAAATGCTTCAAGGTCGGTGGGTGATTTTGCCGCTCGATTCAGATTTTGAATTTGGCTAGCGTCCATCTAGTAATAGAAAAAAGGTAGTAGACCTTAACCTATCTGTCCAGGAAATCAAAACCGAGAGTCACATCAACTGATCATCCATATCCATACTAGTAAAAGGCACGTGACACAATTTCCATACCACTGTATAGTGCTTGACACTTCTTTTCAAAACAAAAAACGACTATGTTGCTTCACAATTTCCATACCACTATATAGTGTACGAATAACTTCAAACATCGACAGTTGGATATAGATTGGCAAAACCCAACATTGTTGACCATTGGATCTCTTTCAGTACATTTGATTATGTCATGTCTAGCATATAGAAGATCCCATTATTGTTGGCCTCTAGCACCATGAATATACTATGCACAGAAAGTACAGAGAACATGGTTTTGAATGCCACAAGCCAAGTTTCCAGATATAGTGGACAATGTTTTATGTACGATTCCCAAGTTTTATGAGTTTTCATAGCTTTCGAGCTAACTCGAACCACTCAAATAACTTTATGTCTCTATTAACAAAATCATGTCATATTTGAAATAGAAGCTCTAGAAACTGGTAGATTTCTATCAAAGTTCTACAAAAAGCTTTTGGTGGTACGCATCAGGTAGTTAATATATCGAAAACAATCGAGAGTTTTGACAAATTTAACTTTCTGCTTAGAATTTGTATCTTGACAATTTTGAACATGTTTTGAAACAATCGCATGTAATAAAGAAAAATAGAAAAACAAATATTTATGCATGGCATCCTATCACGTCACGTGTACAGCCTGCCAGGAAATTGATAACCATGGGATTTGACAACTTCTGGAAACTATCCACGCAATATTTTCCCACCATGTATAAATATTATTAGGTTTCAACCCTGATGACCAAAAAAGGCCATGGCCATATCGACATCATAGTTAATGTACTGTTCCCACATTAATTTGGTATATGGGTGCATCTTGGCGTAGTAGGAAATGTTGCCGGTGGGAGTCTCAACATTGGGCCTATTTTTTGTTTTGTTAACAGGCAAGGGATGAGTTTGCCCTTTTTCTCCGAACACACTCCATCATTGGATCAAGCAAGACTGACGATTAAGTCTGCATTTGTGTGCATACCTCGTTCTTACATCAATGCATGTGTGACCAACATATATGCAACCTAAGAAGCCTAGGCCTCATCTAGATTGAGAAGGCCATGTTTCAAAAGAAAAGCAAAACAATCTACTGCCATTGATCAAAACAAGTACTAGTACAAGAGTATTAGTTCTACAAAATAATTTAATAATAGCAACATCAGCATATTTGAGAGATTCAGTAGCTTTTGAAAGATTCAGCAGTACATGCCATATTCTGCACTCGATCTGAACAATTCCAAGTACATAGGAATTATTACAAAATATATTAGCAGTTGCAGAACTCCATACAAAATACTCGGTAGAAGTATAAAACTACTCCTAGTAGAACCTTAATCTAGGTAGGAATGATTACATGTCCCATCATGTACTCCAAACATGCATGAGAGAAAGAGAAAGGTCAGAATCACCACAAGATCTATATGCCAACGATTCAGCGTGTCCAGGTCGTGGCTGGGTAGCGCTTGCTTTCCCGCCTGTCACACTTCTCTCGTTTTACCGTTGTCTCTGGATCCTCGTAATAGGCTTTCGCCTGTTCACCCTTAGAAAGATAGATGTAAAATTCACGGACCTTTCCAGCCATCTCCACCACTCCGATTGCGAAAGGAATCTGCCACTAAAATAAATAAAGTAATTAATATTAGAACTGAGGGACTAGAAAATTACATATACATTCATATTAGGATCATTAGGAGAATATTAAGATGTGATATCTCACAATGGGTTGATGTCATCAGCGATCCAAAATTGGAACTCCACGAGGAACTTCGACCAACAATTGAGGAGCTTGACAATTAGTCCCTGCTACCAACAGGTAATGGTTGAGCGCCTCCAGCGCGGCTTCGACCGGAGGGTGCCCAATCTTTGACTCAGTATCAAACTCGAGTGGATAGGACCCACGACAATCGACCAATGATGATATCCTCACCTCGTAGTCCTCCAATTCCCATGCCGCGGACCTTGCGCGGCTGACGGACAGGACAATCTCTGTAATGTGCCCGTCAATCTGGCCGATGAATAGCATGCCCGTCTTCCCGATGCCGATGACATTTGTTCTCCACGAGCACCCTGCAGGCACCGGCTTAGACGGGTCCCATTGTTTGACGCTGTAGAGGACTGTGGGCACCACGATCGAGTGGGTGGATTTTAGGTGCAGATACAACGTTAATTTTTTGCTGACCCAGTTGCATCCTGTCTCCGTGCAAATAAACGGGTTGTGGATGTGGGAGGAGATTTCCTCCAACGCAATGAGGATGATGCTATTAATGCCATAAAGAAGTTGGTCTTTACTTACAACTTGCCTAGCAAATCTGATTCTTCCTTCATAAACATATTTGCTAGATTGAATACTCTTGAGACCAACACTGCTACTTTGAAACATTGCTATAATACACTTAGAGAGCATCATAACTATGTTCCAATAAATTCTGAACCCTCAAAATGGCTTCCCACAGTAAAGATTGCTATAAATAATGAAACTTTTCATGCTTATTGTGATATCATGTCTGAATTTTGTCTTATACCCAAAGATATCTATGAATCTTTGGCGGCTTTCTGAAGGAGGAGGAGAAAAAATTCTAGCTAATAATGCCACAATATTACCTATTGGAATAGCTGAAGGAGTGTTTACAAAGATCCTAGGGAAAATGGTTTCTACTGATTATCTTGTTATTGAATGTGTAGGAAAAGGACAAATCACACTTGGAAGATCCCTATTGAAACTCCTTGGAGCAATAATAGATGTGGAAAAGGGCACCATGCACTTTGCTTCTCCACCAAGCAATCATATGTTCCCCAAGGTTAAGAATAAAAGTAAGAGAGGTAAGGGCAAGAAATTTGGTTTTAATGCTTCTTCATTTGAGAACACTTGATCCGTTTTCTTGCTTCTTATGCCTAACTTAAAGGCGTTAAAGAAAAGTACTTATTGGGAGATAACCCAAAAGTTTTAGATGAGTCTTGGAAGTTATTACTTCAGTAATAACTGCTCCTTATCCTTTTTATTTGCTTTTTGTGCCAAGAGTAACCTCTAATGAGAGAGAAGTAATGATTGGGAAAGTTGCTGTCCCGAAACAGATTTCTGTGCTTCACTATAAAAATTCGTGTAAAATATCTGTAAGTCCTTTTGACGCGTGAGTTGTTGTGCTTCTGACCCAGGTTGTTATATAACTTTTGTTAGTTCAACACTTTTCGATTTGAGCAACAGAAGGTCTTCGAAAAAATTCATCTTTACCTGCTGGTCTGTTTTGACAGATTTCTGCCATTATTTGCATTTGGTTCTTGTTGGTTCCTTTTTGAGTTCTTTTGGGGAATTGAGATTTTTGAGGGAAGTGCTACAATAGCTTGTGTTTTAATGGAAGTTTTATTGGTGTTGGAACTGAACCTAAAGACTTGTTATCTTGAGTGCACTAATGTTGCTAATAAAGATTGTGTGAAGTTCTGTATGAAGGAAAAATTTCAGGTGTATGGAAGGAATGAGTAATGAGATGAATAATGGACTAAATCTCAAGCTTGGGGATGCCATGCGTGTCACCCCAAGAAATATCCAAGAAGTACAAGCGTTAAAGCTTGGGTATGCCCAAGGCATTCCCTTCTTCATCAATAAAAATCCTAGGTTTTTTCCAAACACTTTATTTTTATTGTTTCATGCACAGTTGTGTTGTTCTTGGAGCGTCTTCTTTTTCATTTTCGTTTTGGTTTTTTGTTTGCTTGGTTTGCTTAGTTTGCTGAATAAATTGGTTGGACCCCCTCTTTCATACATTGGTATTGAAATAGTTTGGTTTGGATTGGAAAAGAGTAGGAAAGTTCATGCTTAAGTGGTAAAGAGAGCTTGTTTTTGACTGTGGCCTATGCTTTATCATGCCATGCTCGATATTGTTTTGGCTTTATGCTTAGTATTCTTTGTAGTAGCATGACATGTTATAAACAATTGAAATTTCTTAATGTGCCTTGGAAGAATCATGCGTTGTTTTAGCATATTAAAGCATAGTATTGTGGTATTCTCCTTTGATGCTTTATTTGGGTTGACATGCTCACACCATGTTATGACTATCCCAAGTCACCATAAGACTTTATGATCCTTTAGTTTTCAACTTGTAGTATCATTTTATGCTTTGATTAATGATGTTTGTCGCTCTGCATGATTATGGCCATTATTGCTCTCTTAGTTGGTCCCTCCCAGTCTTTTACTAGCCTCCATAACCAAGTGTGAGTTCCACTCATGCATCCAACTCCTAAAACCAAGTTATTCCAAAGAGTCCGCCATACCTACTTATTAGCATATGCTATTCCAAGTATATTCATGTTTTTATCTACCTTCTGAATTAAACTTGTTATGAGAAAATTAGTGATTAAAGCTCTCATGAACTTGATGGCACACTTTACTTTCTTGCACTTAATAAACTTGAACCATTGTGTCCATCTTTGTTGCGTATATGCTTGCGCTTTATAAGTTGAAGTTAGCAGAACCATGTATCATGGGGAACATTTTCAACATTGCACTTGTACTTTGTACCCCGTTGATATCATGTTCTTTTGCTTATGGATCCCGATGGTGTGAAATAAAAGGGGAACTTGTAAGATCATGGAGTTTGTATTTGTGTTAGAGAAACGGCTAGGCCGCTAGCCCAAGCCATGCCTAATCATGGTGGAAACTTGCAGCATAACCATAATGAGCACTCTATGAAGCATCCTCAATAAAAACCTATGAAAATAGCAAATAAAAAGATCGCTGAGATGCTCATTGTCTCCTTGCCTTGTCATTTTGATTATGGGATAGCTCATGTATCATGTGCAAGGGGTACCCCGTTGGCAGTTCTCTATGACACATATGTACTTACAATGACAAGAGCTTACTTGTGACTAAAGTTGAGTAGCATGAGGTTCGGTCTTCATAAGTAAGGGGCGAGATTTCAGCTGATAACTTGTCAAGCATATCCTCTTAGTTGTGTCAATTTAACCTTAATCACCTAAAGATGCTTATGATAGGGGCAATGAGAGCTGAAAGCTAATAAGTACCATATTTTTTGGAAGCTCTTTATGAAACTTGAATCCCTACTTCCTTCTATGAAGGCCTTTCTTTTACTTTTATATTGAGTTTCCACCTTCTATCTTTATGAACCTACTTTGAGAGCATAGTGGCCCTTCTTAGTTCTATGTGCATTGTCCCAAGACTTGTTGATTGATGCATAGCTTTGATATTGCTTGTTTTAAACTATTTGTATCTAGTCACTCTTATGAACTTTGAAGGTGTCCTATGCATTTATGTTTGCTACTCTATGAGGGACAAGCTGAATGCCACTATGCTATGTTTTCTTTATGTGAAACAAACAAGCGTCTTGCAAAGCATTGTTATTCATGAATCTTTTGTTTGTGCCTTTTCATGTTGCAACATAGTTGCTTTGTCTTATTGCTAGAACTTTATCTTTCATGCTATGATTGAAGTACTATGATCCCAGCTATCATTGTTTTACAAATAATTTGATCAAGTTTATGATGGTGCATGTCATCTCAAAAATTATTCTATCTTTTTATCACTTACCTACTCGAGGACGAGCAGGAGTTAAGCTTGGGGATGTTGATATGTTGCTAACGTATCCATAATTTTTGATGTTCCATGCTTGGTTTTTATCTACTTTCTTATGTTTTGTCCACACTTTGTAGTACTTTCTATACACTTTCATGGACTAACCTATTAACAAGAGCCACAGTGCCAGCTGCCTATTTTCTGCTATTTTTTGTTCTAGGAAAGTCAGAAAATGAATATTCTCAGAATTGGACGAGACAAAGGCCAAAGTCAGTTTTTCACCGAGGGACACACGAAGCCAGAATACGAGACGGAGAGGGGCCAGAGGGCAGCCACACCACCTGGCCATGTGGCCAGGCCTGGCCCACGCCAGGGGGTGGGGTGGCCAGCCCAGGAACCCCCTCGGCCTCCCCTTTCGCCTATAAGATGCCTCCGATACAGAAAACCCTAAGTTCGCGATCAAAATTCCACGAAAGATTCTGTAGCCGCTGTCATCTCCATCCCTAGATCGGGAGGGATCTGAAGCTCTTCCCGGCACCCTGCCGGAGGAGAGAATTCACCCTGGAGGCCTTCTTCACCACCATGCAAGCCTCCGGTGTGATGCTTGAGTAGTTCATCGCTGGACTACGGGTCCATGTAGTAGCTATATGGCTGGTTCTCCTCCTTTGTGCTATCGTGTTTAGATCTTGTGAGCTCCGTTCATGATCAAGATCATCTATTTGTAATTCCTACATGTTGTGTTTGCGGGGATCCGATGGATATTGAGATGCTATTTCAGATTGATTATTGATTCTATCATGTCTTTGTTATTTGTGATCTTGCATGCTTTCCGTTGTTAGTAGCTATCTTGGCCAAGTAGATGCTAGCAACTCCAAGAGTTAGTATTTATGCTCGATAGTGGGTTCATGCTTCTAGTAATCTATGACTAGATGTGTTGTTGCTACTAGGGAGAAAACAACAATCCTTTGTTCATAGAACAATCGTATTGTTTACTTTATACGCAATGTGTAATGCAATTATCTATTGCTTGCAACTTAATACTGGAGGGGGTTCGGATGATAACCTGAAGGTGGATTATTAGTCATAGATGCAGTTGGATTATGGTCTATGTATAATGTTGTAATGCCCAATCGAATCTCAAAGGAGTCAATATGAGTAGTATATGCATGTATGCTTTCTCGATGTTTGTCACTTGCCCCGCTGTAATTTGTTCACCCAACATGTCATCTATCTTAAGGAGAGCCACCACTAGTGAACTATGGACCCCAGTCCTTTTCCTATTACCATCAATCTACAATCAACTGTTCACTGCTTTCTGTTTACTTTCTGCAAACTATTACTTTCTTCCACTCGATACTTTTAATCCTTTGTTTTCAGCAAAACCGGTGAGATTGACAACCTCATCGCAAGTTGGGGGCAAAGTTCTGTGGTTGTGTTGTGCAGGTTTCCACATTGTTGCTGGCACCGGTAGTGCGCCCTGCCAAAGTCCAGCTAGCAACACCTTTGAGGTGTTTCCTTCCTCCTACTGGATTGATAACCTTGGTTTCATAACTGAGGGAAAACTTGCTGCTGTGCTCATCATACCTTCCTCTTGGGGTTCCCCAACAGGCTCGATATATTTTGGGCTAAGCAGGACCTCATAAAAATGAAAATTGCATCCCAAGTTCAAGCATTTATTAGCACAAGGACCCTGAAAACTGAGCAATGGAGTTTGTGTTTTTAGGTTTACGCATAGTAGCGTTCATCATGCTAAAGTAGAATCTTTCTAGATGCTAAGAATGGAAAAGGAGATCAAGAGGTTGGCAATGTTTGGATTTGCTAGTCAGTGTTATTTTAAGCGTACGCTTAAGCTCGCTTAAGCACGCTTTAGCGCTAAGCAGAGGACAAACGCTTAGGCCGCTTAAGCGCTTAATTGTGCTTTAAGCGTGCGCTTAGCGCTTAGCTTCGTTATGTGAAAAGCGGATTTCAGCGCTTAGCGCTTTTTTGAACCTTGGCTAGTCTTGATCCAACGGTTAATGTTCAAAGTTAATCCGTACACTATGCAATGGTTTATTATATTGTAAGAGATAAGACACGATAAAGAGAAGATAAGAAGTACTGCGAATGGCTATCAAATGGTAGGTCTCGTAGGAGAGAGGTTCTTGAGAGTTAACACGATCGGTGGAAGTACAAGTTACATCAAGGACCTCATAACAATGAAAATTTCACCCAAGTCCATGCATTTATTAGCACAGGGACCTTGAAAACTGAGCAATGGAGTTTGTGTTTTTAGGTTTGCGCATAGTAGCGTTCATCATGCTAAAGTAGAATCTTTCTAGATGCTAAGAATGGAAAACAAGATCAATAGGTTGGCAACGTTTTGATTTGCTAGTCTTGATCCAACAGTCAATGTTCAAACTTAATCTGTACAATATGCAGTGGTTTATTGTATTGTAAGAGATAAGACACGGTAAAGAGAAGATAAGAAGTACTGCGCATGGCTATCAAATGGTAGGTCTCGTAGGATAGAGGTGCTTGAGAGTTAACACAGTCGATGGAAGTACAAGTTCAAGGACCTCATAAAAATGAAAATTGCACCCAACTCCATGCATTTATTAGCACAGGGACCCTGGAAACTGAGCAATGGAGTTTGTGTTTTTAGGTTTGCGCATAGTAGTGTTCATCATGCTAAAGACTATCAGTAGAATCTTTCTAGATGCTAAGAATGGAAAAGAAGATCAAGAGGTTGGCAATGTTTTGATTTGCTAGTCTTGATCCAATGGTCAATGTTCAAAGTTAATCGGTTAGCAAAGTTTGACCTAATTTCATGAAATAGTGAGCAAAGTTTGACCTAATTTCATTAAATAGTTAGGATGCAAAATCTTAGCAAGAAGATGAACCTGTCGTCAAAACTCTCGGTGGTTTCTTATATATATTAATTGACCCTTCCCCCTGATAGGTACCTCCAAGAGCTTTTTTGTAAAACTTTCAAAGCGACCTACAATTTACCTGTAGATGACCTTGGTCGTTCGGGTTGAAATAAACCCGATAGTGTCCACACACATGGTAGGACAATATTGTCAAGCTATTTTTCCAAAACTTATCTAATCCCATGATTACAGTTTTCATGGCACATGGTGCATAAGACAAGATAGGACATCATGAGTAAAACTTTTGTTTTTTGTTTTTCGTTTATTCAATGTGATCAATGTCCAAAACTGGTTCAAAATTGCCTTCCCTCCCAATGTTTGGCTGATCTTTTGGATAACCTTCCCTCCTGATGTTTGGGAAGCAAGTGAAAATTTCAAAAACCAGAAAAGATTGAATTTTTGTGCCGCCAAGGTCCAAAGTGGTTTCCTTCCTATGTACTCCTCCTCGTCCCTACTCCACACCAATGCGCGGCTGCCGAACACGCCAGAGACACAGAGCCGCCGTACCAAGGCACACATGCATAGCACCACGCTGTGGACGAGGGGAGAGAGATCAGCCGGACCGGTGCGCAAGTTATGAAGGAGAGATGGAGCATAGGGAAGGAGAGAGAAAACACACGATTTGTTTTGCGTGCATAGGTCCTGAAATTTACTACTAGTAGACTGTACATTGTAAGGCCATAGGATTACCTCGTGTCAGAAACCCATCATAACTTTGCTCTGACATGGAACCGCCTTCAACTTCTCTTCACTGCTGCCCTCTTCCCCTGCCAATGTTTTATTCTCTCAGCATGTACAACGCGTGGACAGAGGTGACCATATGTCTAAGCAAAGAAATATACTACTCCCGCATTGTGTAAGAAAGCACACCTTAATAAGGCTCAGATAGTAAATCGTATGACATATAAATCACTATATAAAATTATAATTGGTAAAGCACAAAAAATTATAAATTTGATCAACATCTACTGTATAAAGTATGGATGTATATTTGGTCCTTGTACTTTGTATCATCATGTGTAGAAGTCAAAGATTATTAGCTACCTAACACTTGAATTTTTTGGTAACATGGTCTAGAGAAACGAGGGAGAAGATTCCAGTATGAACGAGAAGTGTGTTTGGAGAGGTTTATGCATAGTGCATTCATTGTGTTCAAGACTATCAATATAATCTTCTAGATGCTAGAATGGAAAAGAAGATCCAACGGCTAGAAATGCTGGGATTCGCGAGTCTTGATCCAATAGTCAAAATTCAAAGTTATTCGTACACTATATAGTGGTTTGTAATGAAGACTATCAATAGAATCTTCAAGATACTAGAATGGATAAGAAGATGCAGCGACTGGAAATGTTGGGATTCGCGAGTCTTGATCCAACGGTCAATATTCAAAGTTGTTTGTACACTATATAGTGGCAAGACCATGTAGCAGTCAACGATTATTAGCTACGACGGAGAAGATTCTAGTATGATGGAGAAGTGTGTTTTGAGGTTTGTGCATAGCATTCATTATGCTGAAGACTATCAATAGAATCTTCTAGATGCTAGAATGGAAAAGAAGATCCAACGGCTAGAAATGTTGGGATTCACGAGCCTTGATCCAACGGTCAATATTCAAAGTTATTCGTACACTATATAGCCGTAATATAATATAAGATAAGATATCTCTATCTCTACTACTATATTGGAGCAGTTTTGAATTAGATCCATAGCACCAATCCTGACCATTGGGCTGTTGGATCCAATCGTTCAGAGAAGCTGGATTCGTGTTGAATAATACCTAGAGCAAACTCCACCATGCATGTTCTAGAACCATCATGTCACCACTCCCAAAATTTCATAGCATAGTAGACTATATTCTCTCTACTTATACTACTATAGTGGAGCAGTTTTGAATTGGATCCATAGCACTAATCATGACCGTTGGGCTGTTAGATCCAATGGTTGAGAGCAACTGGATTCATGTTGAATAGTAGTCCCTCCGCCAAAATATAAGGCGCCTAAGGATTAGTCAAAAGTCAACATTTTTTAAGTTTGACCATGATTATACACAAAAATATAAAAATTTAGAGTACTAAACTAATATCAATAGATTAACCATAAAGTATATTTTCTTAATATGTCCATTCAATATTGAAGATGTAGATATTTTTTGTAAATATTTGGTCAAAGTTAGTAAGGTTTGACTTTTGACCAATCCTTAGGCACCTTATGTTTTGGGATGGAGCGAGGGAGTACATACCTAGATGCTAGAATGGAAAAGAAGACCCAACGGTTAGCAATGTTTGGATTTGCCAGTGTTGATCCAATGGTCAATGTTCAAATAAGTTAATCCCTACACTATTTAGTGGTGGTATGCATGGTATTGTAAGATATAAGAGACAAGATAAAGGTAAGATAAGAAGTACTTCGAATGGACGATATAATGGTAGGTCTTGTAGGAGTGAGGTGATTCAGAATTAACACGGTCGGTGGAAGTACAAGTTATATCAAGAACCTCGTAAAAATAAAAATTGCATCCAAGTACATGAATTTTAGCACAAGGACCCTGACACTGAGCAATGAAGTACTATGTGTTTTTAGGTTTGCGCATACTAGTGTTCATCGTGCTAAAGACTATCAATAGATCGAATCTTTCTCGATGCTAAGAATGGAAAAAAGATCCAACGGTTAGCAATGTTTGGATTTTCTAGTCTTGATTCAAAGGTTAATATGTTCAAAGTTAATCCCTACACTATGTAGTGGTATGGTATTGTAAGAGATATGAGACAAGATAAAATATAAGATAAGAAGTACTATGAATGGCCGATCTTATGGTAGGTCTCGTAAGAGCGAGGTGCTTGAGAGTTAACACGGTGGGTAGAATTACAATTTACATCAAGGACCTTAGAAAAAATAAAAATTGCATCCAAGTCCATGCATTTATCACAAGGACCCTGAAACCTAGTAATGAAGTACTATGTGTTTTGAGGTTTGCACATACTAGTGTTCATCATGCTAAAGACTATCAATAGAATCTTTATAGATGCTAAGAATGGAAAAGAAGATCCAACGGTTAGCAATGTTTGGATTTGCCAGTCTTGAGATCCAACGGTCAATGTTCAAAATAAGTTAATCCCTACACTATGTAGTGGTGGTATATATGGTATTGTAAGAGATAAGAGACAAGATAAAGATAAGAAGTACTGCGAATGGCCGATCCAATGGTAGGTCTTGTAAGAGCGAGGTGCTCGAGTGGTCGGTGGAAGTACAAGTTACATCAAGGACCTCATCAAAAAATGAAAATTACATCCAAGTCCGTGCATTTGGCACAAGACCGAGTAATAATGAAGTACTGTGTGTTTTGAGGTTTGCGCATACTAGTGTTCATCGTGCTAAAGACTATCAGTAGAATCTTTCTAGATGCTAAGAATGGAAAAGAAGATCAAGAGGTTGGCAATGTTTTGATTTGCTAGTCTTGATCCAATGGTCAATGTTCAAAGTTAATCGGTTAGCAAAGTTTGACCTAATTTCATGAAACAGTGAGCAAAGTTTGACCTAATTCCATTAAATAGTTAGGATGCAAAATCTTAGCTAGAAGATGAACCTATCGTCAAAACTCTCGGTGGTTTCTAATATATATTAATTGACCCTTCCCTCCGATGGGTACCTCCAAGAGCTTTTTCGTAAAACTTTCAAAGCGACCTACAATTTACCTGTAGATGATCTTGGTCGTTCGGGTTGAAATAAATCCGATAGTGTCCATACACATGGTAGGACAATATTGTGAAGTTATTTTTCCAAAACTTATCTAATCCCATGATTACAGTTTTCATGGCACGTGGTGCACAAGACATGATAGGACATCATGGGTAAAACTTTTGTTTTTTGTTTTTCGTTTATAGTTGAATGCCCGTACGTTGCCACGGCCCACGAACACTTGATATTTTTGGTCGGAACTAGACTGCGCTGACGGTCCTCTGATGCTTATCCCAAGAGTCCAACAATTCTATTTAGCAGAACATTTATAATTTGTTATTCTAGAATGCAAATGATCAATTGAAACATGTCATTCTTACACATCCTAATTCAAACATCTTTGTTACCTAGCTATTTAGTTCACAACTGTCATACTCTCTATTCATATTCTAAAGAGTCTCCCGATTCTTCATAAGAGAGAACATAGGAGATTTTGTTTCGCCATTTACTTGCTTTGTCACTGAATCTGTCGACTTTTTGTATCAACAGAAAATTAGCGTGATTTTTGATTAATAAATG
Source organism: Avena insularis (assembly GCA_023614405.1). Taxonomy (NCBI): domain Eukaryota; kingdom Viridiplantae; phylum Streptophyta; class Magnoliopsida; order Poales; family Poaceae; genus Avena; species Avena insularis. The sequence goes on along the minus strand of CM042688.1, from coordinate 317,010,778 downwards.
GAAAAGAGGAAAACTGATATCAGTGAATTAATCATGAAAGATGGTATTAGGAGAATGCATTTGTTTCACTTACTATTGACATGTCACTTGCGTGGAGCACCTCAGAATATGGGCTACATATTCCATTTTGCACTAGTAAATATAGACTGTAGTCTATTCATACTCCCTCCGTTTTTAAAATAGATATCACAATTTTTTTTAAATTCGGATGTATCTAAACACTATTTAGTAGCTAGATTCATCAACTTAACAGTAGAAAATGCAGTAATGACATCTAGTAATACATATCGTATCAAATTGCACATGGAACCATCTAGCTAGTGCCGAATATTGTATAAGTACATTTTCGCATTACGAGGTTCAACAAGAACTGAAGCATGCAGTTGTAAGGACATATCGAGAAGGGTCAACTTCATAACATTAAATATTAGATTACTTTAAGTAAAATTCTAGTGACTTTGCATTCTCCAAGTCAACTGGCACTGCTCCAGTAGGATCGTCCAAGTAGAAATGGCGCTCCTTCAACTGTGTGATGACTCCAAAAAATCCATCTCCGTCGAGTGAACACAGTTAAAGACTATATAGAAGTTAGGTACATGAAGGGGAAATTGTATGCCATTTCATATACAGAGACTTGTAAAATATGGGGAGGAAAATATGATGTATAAATATATTTTGGGGAGAAATACCAAGTATTGGACTTTAGTTAACTTGGATCACAAGATTCATTCAATAGTAGTAAAAACACAGTATAAATTAAGACAAATACCTCGCAGCTATCATTTTTAGTCATAATAGTTTTAAAAACTAGCTTGGAGAAATTATCAGGAGTGAGCCTCTTAAGCAGCACCTGATACTTGTACCTGTAAGGGCAGCTGTATCTCAAGCTTTTACACGGATGGCTCATTTTCCAGTATGCTTGTACCTATATACATAGAATAATCAAGCACAATATCAACAAACGTAATATCCGAAAGATCATTAGAATCGACACTTCCCACTTTTCCGTGAGATAAACAGTTATTACACTCTTAAAACATAAAAATAATATTTTTAGCAGGGCATGTGTTATAGTCTAGCATCAAAGATAAATATATGTGTCATACTAAATTACATTGCAGCTCTTAGAGAGAAACAAATCAATTAGAAGTCAATCCAATCATCATGGTCGATCTCATAAATTGACGAACTACACCCAAACAGAATTTCTAGAAACAAAAAAGGTGTTTGTAATACGTTTATCTTAAATATGGACTATTAGCATTACAGATTTAGGCAAATCATGCAGTGATTATTGATTAAACACCCTTCTTGCAATACTCAGGCATGACTCCAGTCTAAAAGAAACGCCTCCCAATTCTCTAGATATAATAGGAAGTAGCAGTACATACATACTCATAGACCAATTTCTAGATTGGGTTGTAGTGGAACTATGGCACTACAAACTACTAAACCACCAGTCCTGACACCATGCTCTGTTGACTGGGCATAGGTGGTCACTATCGACGCACTGGCTCTTATGCCTCAACGAGCATGGTAATCACAAACCTTACCACATCTAGGTCTTTGTACATGTGATTTCACTACACATACCTACAAATCAACATAGAGAAGCGCACACCACATAGGTCACAACCCAATGTAAAACAAAGACACAAACGATAATAGCTTAAACTAACATATATGAACCAAAGTTTAACCAGGTCATTATCCCTACTATAAAATCCAGGAAAAGATTACCGGATACGAGGGCCCTTAGTTTACGAAGTGTATCTTGAAGTAATGTCAGCCAGGATGACAATCACATCCTTCCTCACTCATATGCCAAGTAGTCCGCGGTGTGGTGAGAGCAATTGTTGGACTAGTAATAATACGATCAATGGTTAGATAATTTGAATATGAACAAGAGAAAAGGATTGGTTGTCAGATTTTAGAAAATCCTTAGAGCAATAGGTGAAAGAGAAAGAAAAGGATAATATAGATGTACTACCAGATTAAAAAATCAGGCAACTCTCCATGGAATCATCCCGTCAATTTGAAAGGTGGCGTCGCTTCTCTTTCTCTATGGATAATATAGATGTACTACCAGATTAAAAAATCAGGCAACTCTCCATTGAATCATCCCGTCAATTTGAAAGGAGGCGTCGTTTACATAATGTGATTTACATGCATTACAACATGCTGTAGGTTAAAGTTAGGGACCCTTGAACACCATCATGCATCAGAAAACATCATCAACTGGTATAAGCAGGAACCTTTACAAACCTAAGCATCAAAAAGACTTCTAACATATTTATTAAGCATCAATTAGTTTCTTACTACCTCACATACATGTGATTGCACTACATTAGAACTAATCAAAACTATTATGGTAAATAGCAATTACGTAAGAGAAAGAGTGACCTTGTCTAGCAGGAGATGACTCTGAAGGGCTATGTAAAGGGCAGTTATATATTGACCTCCACTAAGGTTAATTGTACTTTTTCATAATATCCTTTTCACTACAAATCTGCACATCAACCTGAAAATAAATAGGAAAAGTGAATAATACAAACCAACCATGTCGCTGGTACTTTCCTACTATGCTCGTGGGTGCTAGGAAATACTGAACAGCTTACAGAAAAGGGAAAAGTGGAAGGAAACGCACACCTGTGAGCAAAACAAAGATATATAGATGAGCAAGCAGCCAGCAGACATGAAACCACATAAATCTAAGTTGTTTAAAGAGCACCATGTTGCCTATGATAGGTCAGGCGACACAAAAATATTTACTTAATCTATATAGTGCAAAGAACCAGATGATTACCTTCACATATATAAAAAATACTGAATAAATGGAATAATTCACTTCTTAGCATCAAGACTTGCAGAAAGAACAGCTAGCAGATCAACGTTCCAAATCAAACTACATATGGAAGTACAAACATTTCTAACATCAGGACATTGCCAAGCTATTTTCGATCTAAGATGTACATGAAAGTACGAGACCTAATCCTATATAACTAAGAAGATCATCCCTGCTATTTTATTTCACTAAACATGCACCTATGACACCTCAGCGGTCCCACCATATTACCCAACTGCTGACCACGTCATCCTGTGCATCCAGATTAAGTACGGTTGCCGCATCCGTGCGATGATGCCTTCCTGGCTTCCAGGCCCTGATTCCCTTCCTTTCCTCCACCCCACTGAAACGAAATGACCGGGCATGATTTAGCGAGGCAGGTGACCAGTCGTTGCCTCTTTATTGTTTTCCCATATTATTTGCCTTTCCCTTCCATTCGTGGTTGAATTAAAATTCGGTATTCATCTGTCGCCCCAATTTATCCCGTGGCCTTTCCAGATTCCCCTTCTCTCTCCTCCCAAAACCACCAGAAGCCAATTCCGTTTTTCTCATTCGGCACTTTCTACCGGTGATATGAATCGTTGAATCAAATACTGGTGTATGGTAAGAATCCTTGTGACGCCCTCTCTCTGATTTTTGTTGTTTATTTCGTAAACATGGTCTCCATCAATTTATAAGGGCTAATTTGTGTCCACTATCTCACATATGGATTGTGGCAGTGCTTTTCTAATCTACTCCCTCCGACCCAAATTAGTTGACTTGGTTTTATCTAGATTCAAACGTATCTAGCACTAAAACAAGTTTATATACTCCTTCGTCCCAAAATAAGTGACGTAGGTTTATCTATATTTGGATGTATCTAGACACGTTTTAGTATATAGGTACATGTGAATCTAGACAAACTCAAGTCACTTATTTTGGGACGGAGAGAGTACATTCGAATTTAGACAAATCTAAATCAGATAATTTGGGTCGGAGGGAGTACTTTTTGTCGACTACAATGCATGCATATTTATTTACTCTGATGTTGGTCTCTGTTTTTTCTAGCAAACCTTTTTGATTCCCTCTTTTCATAATTATTTTTCTTGCGGCAGAACCTTTTTACAGCAGATCGCTAAAGTCTTCTGGACTCAGCTCAGTAAGCAACGTCCATCAACAGAAAGAAGTGGTTGTGCTCTTTCCTTTCCCCGATCCAGCAATCCTCGTTTCTCCCATGTACTAATGATTTCTTTTTTTGAGATGATGTACTAATGATTTCTGAACTGCAGTTCTGTGCTAATTTCAACTATCTGCAGAGCAAAAGACCTTAAGATGCTACTTTAATGAGCAGAAACATTAATCATACTTTCTAATGTATATCAAATGATGTATTATATTATATTCTCTTTGTCTCAAAAAGGATGTTATATTTGTCTAGATTCACATGTATTTACACACTAAAATATATCTAGTATGTGTATCTAGACAAATCCGTGACACCCTTTTCCGAGCAAAGAGAGTATATATTTTGTCATTCGAACCTTCACGAATGACAAACAGGTGATTGATGTTAGGCCTCAACCATCCAATGCATTAAAGAGATTACAGGAAAGAATACTTACTCCCTTTTATTTATATAACAACATAACATTTTTGAGCCCGATATTATATTGTCTCTTTTAGAATAGCATAGTGAGTTAGTGACTGTTCAGATGGATCATAGGTTCTGAATGTGTGTGCCTGAGTATGTTTTCAGCTACAGATGTTATCTAAGTTGGACTCATAGCCTTTACAAGTCAGATATCTGGACTCTTTCATGATGCACTGTTATTGGACTGTAATCTTTGTACAAGTACTTGTCATTACCTACTGAGATTTATAGAACAGGAAAATGGAGAAACAGTGGAGATTCAGACCGTGCTTTGCTCACCAAGTTTGAGATTGGATTTCACGTAAGAACCTGAGGGGAGCTCGCCTCCATTGTCAGAGGACGCGGCGGCGCTGTCCCGGGGCTGGTGGGGCGGTCCTAAAAGGGGGATACGACAGCGGGACCTAGATGGGAGACAACACGGGAATATTAAGCCGCTATTAATCCAGTCAGATTCCAACCTGATCAGATCAAATTCGTCATCCCCCGTTGCCTTCTAAGCCCTAAATAAGACTGCCACTGGGGGAGAAAAAGGAGTGTGCGGAAGGAGGGCCAACCTCACGGAGGTGACCAAGGGCAAAGGATGGCGCTCAGATCCGTCGATCCTCTATTGGTAGACCCTCTCGACGACCCCTTCTCCCATCTTGGCAACGGCGACGAGCTTGGCGAGCGAGCGGCATCGAGTTGTGGTCTCATACCTAGTGCGAAAGCGTGAGGCGCGAAGAGCAGATGCATCGGCAACGGGTGTGGTGTGGAGGCGTGGAGGTAGGGCGGCCCCGCGGCGTGGACGCATGGAGGGGGACATCAGAGCTACAAGCGAGATACAGAGGGGGAGTAATCTGTGGCGGACACGCGAGATATTGAGAGCGTTTTTTCTGACGCGCAACCGTGGAGGCTGGACGATTGACGAAGGCTGAGACGTAGTGCGGGCGTTGGCAGAAAACGGAACGAGCTCGTCCTTTTTAGATAGTAGAGATTCAATGTGATCAATGTTCAAAACTGGTTCAAAATTGCCTTCCCTCCCGATGTTTGGCCGATCTTTTGGATAACCTTCCCTCCTGATGTTTCGGAAGCAAGTGAAAATTTCAAAAACCGAAAAAGTTTGAATTTTTGTGTCGCCAAGGACCAAAGTGGTTTTATTCCTATGTACTCCTCCTCGTCCCTACTCCACACCAACGCGCGGCTGCCAAACACGCCAGAGACACAGAGCCACCGTACCAAGGCACACGTGCACAGCGCCACGGTGTGGACGAGGGGAGAGAGATCAGCCGGACCGGTGCGCGAGGGGAAAGGGGAGGAGAGATGGAGCATAGAGAAGGAGAGAGAAAACACACGATTTGTTTTGCCTGCATAGGTCATGAAATTTACTACTAGTAGAGTGTACACTGTAAGCCCACATGAGTACATTGTAACTACCTCGGTGAATTACGCTCCTAGTACAAGCCTGGATGATCAGAAATGGTTGAAATAGTACGGTGGGGCCCAAATGCCACTCACAGGTAGACCTTTCGGCCGTCCCAACCATTTCCGAACATCGGGACAAGAACGGGCGACGTAATCAGCAGACGAAGGGATCAACTACATACACAAATGAGTATGTATGCAAGCCACCATACAATAGTACATCAGAGCCATTCCATCTAAAAAGAAAGGAAATATAGCAATGCCATACGGCAAGATCCAAATATCCTAGATAGATATAATAGTGTAGGATATCTCCTCATACATCAATCAACAGAGTATCAAGCGGAAGCGGAAGACAAAATCCGAGTACGGATAAGAAGCAAATCGGCATAAGATGCCCCATAAATAAGCACATCCCGCCCACAGATCTCACGGATCCCTGCTCCCTAATCTCTACACCAATGATCGCTGCCCACATCGTCTGCCTCTTCCACCCAGATCCGTCTTTGCAGTGTACCTGTTCATCTGAACCAATAATTTATCGTGTGAGACCCTAGGGGTACTCAGCAAGTCTTTATGCCTCTAAAGGGGACACAACCTGGGGTGACGCAATTGCAGCAAAAGATAAACCCTAGCAATTCTATAGATACTTGCTAACCATCCGCCTAACCAGAGATAGACAGATGTCCGTGAATTAATAACAACAGTTATAACAGTAATAAAGGTAATCTTAACAGATCCATCCTCTTCCTCGCTTACCGACGAGGAAGCGGACGAACAACCCCCCCATCCGTTGGCAGTTTTATTATCCATTCCGTGAGTATTGCACTATTTACTAGTCAGGTACCTAGTCTAGTCAAATTAGAAGCGGTACTTAAGTTATGCTTGTCTATGATCGAGAAACTATGCTCCAAGTCGTCCATAACCGCGGACACGGCTTTCAGAAAGTTTTACCCTGCAGGGGTGCACAAATAGAAACACACACTCGATATGCCTCGGAAAAACCAAATCAAAACCAACGAGACAGTCACGACAAAGCGATCACAGATTCAGAAATATTTCAGGGGCCACCCCATTGAGCTACCCGCAACGGTTAGCTGACTCGAGACGGCCTCAAGGTTTGTGGAGCCGGTAAACGATCGGGAACCCGAAGTGTGACTGGCTTGTCGACATAAAACGGGTCACGGCCCTAAATAAAGACAGGTGCATTACTCGCACAATCTTAAATAAAGCAAGAAGCATGGCATAGGTACAGGATCGTAAATAAAACCTCAAACTAGTTTGTGGCCCCGAGAAATAAGAATGAATCAAGCTCTGGCTCAGGGGGGTCCATAGGCCTCCCGGATGTGGATAGCGCGAATAATCAAGGAACAGGAATCAAGTACTCGGGGTCCTACGGGACACAAGGGAGCCTGAAAAACCAAATAGCGAATAAGGCTCACCGATGCCACTTTCATTAGTTATCCCGTTACTACTCAGGTTAAGTTGTTTAAGTACCTCGTTTTCCATCAGACACTCACAAACCCTACACATGCTATTCTACGACTCGCATGGCTCAAACAACTCCTGTAGTAATGGCTCATGGGATGGATGAACCAGCTTCGGTGGGGTTTAAAGTAAAGGCTATGCAATACTTGGGATTCAGATTAATGCAATCGCGACTCAATGATGCAAGAATAAGATAGAGGCAATAGGTACTATATGTATGCAAGCATGTGGTAGTGCTTGCCTGGTAGCTCAGTTGAAGCGTGAGAAGGATCTGGGTAGTGCTCCTGGTTCTCTTGATATATCCCCTGCTCAGCGTCTATACGAGAAGAACCAAACAAACAAGGGCCAACATAAATAAAGTGCACAAGCATATGAATTAAATGCGACAAGCAAACAATCATGCCATGATGAATGATGCACAATTTGCATGGCATGAAAGTAGCATGGCATGGGTGAGGTGTGGAAACAATAATAAAGCATTTTATTTAGTTTTGGCCCCAATTTATTCTCATATTAGTTGCTGTATACTTTATATTTATATGATGCATGCCTCAAAACAAACCATGGAATGCATAAACAGAAAGGTCTCGTCGAGCTAATCATTTTAGACATATTTTTTATTAAATTTGGAGTTATAAAACAAAAGTTATTAATTATTTAAGACAAAAGGGCATTTTATTGTAATTTAAATAAACTTGGAATTTTAAGTGTTCAAAATATATTTTGAAGGCCATATTTGAATTCCTCATATTTTCCTGATTTGAAAACATATATTATTTGTATTAATTGGATTTGTATTTTAAAAGTTATATTAAAACAGATTTAAATTTGAATTTGAATTAATTTTGGAAAAGATTTGAATTAAAATGATTAGATGTAAACTTTGTTACTTAGCTCAGATCCAGCCACGACGCTACAGGTGGGGCCATGCGCACTGGGCAACACACACGCCACAGAAGGTTTTTACACCGCTGCGGCCTGCACTCAGAGATGCAGTGTGGGCTGGAGGCTTCACGGCCCACTGATGTAGGATGTCGAGGCCGACCCCTGGGGGACTGCGGGTTGAGGTTTCGAAACTTTGGGATCCTTTTTGCTAAACGCCACGGGAGGCTGATGGTGGGCCACGCGGTAGCGCGGGTTGAGCATAAAATAAACGGAGGGGGTTTCCTGCAAAACGTTGCCGCGACATCGCTTTTCTTCCTCTCCTCTCGACGAAAAAGACAATGCAAGGCTGCATGCACGGGTCCCGCGACTGGCTCGCGCTGGCGGGCGAGACCACTGCGTGGGATAGGGGTTACTGATCGAGGTAGGCTGGCTAGATCTAACTAAGCGACGCCACGGTCTGGAACACGAGCGCGGACACCGGCGCGCGCAGAGCGTTTGTCGGAACGACTGGCGCGACCAGGCCACGACGGCAACGACGAGGTTGTCTGGGAGGTTGGATAGCTCACCGAGGGGGTGTCGGTGGTGGCGGATCGGCTTGGGGCGCGGTGGATCAACGGCGATGCAGACGGACAGATGATCTAGGGTTCCGGCTCGGCGTCGATGGTTCCGGCGGTCTGGGGCTTCCTCTTCGCGGTTCCATGTACGGGGCTGCAACAGGGGGTCTCCTCGGTTCACCAGACCACTCCACGGTCTGCTCAAGGCTGAACGGGCGGTGGAGGCCGAGGGTGCCGGCGATGGTGTAGGCGGCGATGGTGGAGAAGAGAGGGGGAGGAAGCAGGGCTCCTCGGCCAGATCTGGAGAGGCAGAGGGGTTCCGTGGGGTGGTGGTAAGGCAGAGGGAGGGAGGCTGACGCCGTGGGGAGCAGGTAGACGATAAAGGTGGCTCGGCCACCTTTATCCTCCCTCTCCTTCACGTGCTCGGTTCGGCAGGGCCAGGGCAGGGTGGTTCAGTGTGGGGCTCACCAGGCAGAGAGGGAGAGAGAGAGGGGGTAGCCTCGGTTAGCTAGGGTTGGAGTGGTAGGCTCGGGCTAGGGCTTGGGGCAGCTAGGGTTGGGGCTTAAGGAGAGAGGGTGGCCGGTGGGGCCAGCTAGGGTCTGGTTTAGAGGAGTGGCTCGGCTAAAGAGGAGAGGAAGAGGGGGAAGGTGGTAGCTTAGGGTTTAGCCAGGATGGGGTATGGGTTTATATAGAAAGGTGAAGAGAGAGGGTGAGATGAGAGAGAGATGAGGGGTGAGGTTTTTGGTTTGTCAAGCTCAAGCAAGATCAAGCAAAGAGCAAGCAAGAACTAGACAAGGAAAAGAGAGGGTGAGGTGGTTTAGGTATGATCAAAAAGATCAAGCTAAGAGGAGAGAGAGATGTGGTTTAAATTCACTCAAAATTCAAATAAGATCCAAAGAACAAGCAAAAGGTGGGGCTTGCATGGCCCATGCAAAACATTTATGGCCATGTTGATTATTGTGAAAACAATATTAATACATGGCATTATTATTATGCATTCCAAATATTGGAGTAAGGCCCAAGCAAAGGAATTTAGAAAGAATTCCAAGTGGAGTATATGGAGATGATCACATTGGATTATATTTGGGACTTGCTAGTGTGTATATGCCACTAGGTATTTAATAAGCCCACAAAAATATCCCAACATGAGAATAACCCCAAAATCACACATATGGAAGCTAGGAAAAAGGTTCCACTCACAAGGCATGCAAAGGTGGCCATGTGGCTCTCATGGTTCAATATTGTGAAAACAACATGATGCCAAGATGAGAGCATGTGGAAAGAATTGGATCCATCCCAACCCACATGAGCTAGAAGTAAAACCATTAAATGCCAAGCTCATGTTTAGTTGGATGGTGGAATTATAAGGTGGTGAAAGAAAAAGGTGGTGGAGTTAAACAAGAGACATGCCCCCAACTCAACTTGGGCATTTGAACAATATATCAAGCACCAAATACAATATCAAGAGGCAAATACAATTAATAATGCATATGAGATAAGAACCAAAACAAAAAGGGTTTTATATGATGCTCAAATGCAAGGTGGCATGATGACATGAGCATGATATAATGATGATGCAACAATTATATATTTGAAGTAGCCATTATATTACTAGACCAAGTAGCATTACAATTGTTAGACAATTGGGATGCTACAACTCTCCCCCACTAAACAGGAATCTCGCCCCGAGATTCTAGGATGAAGAAGAAGACACCAAGAGGGTAGGATACTTGGCACGGAGATCATCTTCACGTTCTCAAGTGGCTTCATCAACGGAATGGTGCGACCACTGCACCTTGCGTAACTTGATGGACTTGTTGCAGTCCTTCTTTCTGCGACTTCAAGGATTTTTGTGGGTGTTCTTGATAAGACATGTCTTCTTGGAGATTGATAAGCTCATGGTCCACGGTCCCCGGGATCCTTGAAGCACTTCTTGAGTTGAGAGATGTGGAAAACATCATGGACCTTGAGTTTTTCCGGAGCTCAAGAGCATAAGCAACTTCTCCTCTTCTTCCACGAACTTTGAAGGACCGATGTATCTAGGAGCCAGCTTTCCTTTGATACCAAAGCGGTGCGTGCCTCTCATGGGAGTGACACGGTAAACGAGATCACCCGGACATACTCCATGTCCGTAAGCTTCTGTCATAATTGCTCTTCCGCGACTTTGAGCAATCCTCGATTTTCAAGAATGATGTGAAACTTCTCCTCCGCTTGAGTCACAATGTCGGGCCGAACAAGATCCTTTCACCGCACCACCAACTAATCGGAGTTCTGCATTTGCGACCATAGAGAGCCTCAAATGGTGCCATCTTTAGACTTTTCTGGAAGCTGTTGTTGTACGAGAATTCAGCATAAGGAAGACATTCTTCCCACTTCATGCCAAACGAGATGACGCAAGCACGAAGCATATCCTCCAGAATCTGATTGATCCTTTCAACTTGCCCTTGCGACTGAGGGTGGTAAGCTATGCTGAAGTTCAACTTTGTTCCCAAAGCATTTTGGAAACTTTCCCAGAACTTGGAAGTGAAGATGCTTCCACGGGCGAACTGATCTCAAGAGGAACCCCATACAGAGACAATTACATTAATATAGAGCTCCGCTAATCGAATTGCGTAAATGGTTTCCTTGACGGTGAAGAAGTGAGCCACTTTAGAAAGCCTGTCAATGACAACAAAGATTGCATTGTTGCCCTTCTGCGACCTCGGAAAACCAGTGATGAAGTCCATCTCTACTTTCTCCCATTTCCATTCCGGGGGTTTCAATGGCTGTAGAAGACCGGAAGGTTTCTGATGGACAGCTTTCACTCTGCGGCAGACATCACACTCCGAGACATACTTGGCACAATATCTTTTCAAACCAGGCCACCAATATTGTGTTTTCAAGTCCATGTACATCTTTGTGCTGCCAGGGTGGATAGAAAGAATGTAATCGTCGCCTCCTTGAGAACTTGCTCTCTCAAACCCGGTAGTTCGGAACAAACATCCGGTGTTCAAAGAAAAGCGTGCCTTGATCATCGACGTGGAAGGACTCATACTTGAAGCTGAATCGGAGATGATCTTTCTTGTAAAGGATCACCAAGCTGAGAAGAGCGAACCTTTTCTTCCAAGAGAGGGGTTGCTAGAAGGTTCAGGAGATACCCTTGTTCCACAATTTCAAGGTTGAGCTGACGGAATTCCTCGCACAAGAGAGGCTGTTGTTCTTCCATCATGAGGTTGTTGACATAAGCTTTGCGGCTGAGAGCATCTGCCATAACATTAGCTTTGCCCGGAGTGTAGTTGATGGTCAAATCGAAGTCATTGATTGCTTCAATCCATCTCCTTTGCCGAAGGTTGAGATCAGGCTGAGTAAAGATATACTTGACTCTTGTGATCGTAAAAGATCTCACAACGGTTGCCAAGCAAGTAGTGCCTCCATACTTTCAAAGCAAAGACAATCACGTAGCTCGAGGTCATGTGTAGGATAGTTGATCTCATGCGTCTTCAATTGTCGAGAGGCATAAGCAACAACTTTCTTTTCATGCATGAGGACCGCACCCAATCCATGCAAAGAGGCGTCACAGAAGATCTGGAACGGCTTGGATGTATCCGGAGGAACCAAGACTGGTGTGGAAGTGAGCTTCTCTTTGAGTGTCTCAAAGCTAGTTTGACATGCAGGAGTCCAAAGGTATTTCTTGCCTTTCTTAAGGAGATCGGTAAGAGGCTTCGCTATCTTCGAGACGTTCTGAACGGTTTAGCGGCAATAACTAGCCAAACCAAGGAAACTCCGCACTTCTTTGACATTGACAGGAGGAAGCCATTCAACAATTGTCTTCACAGTTTCCGGGTTTACTGCAATGCCCTTGGCAGAGATAACATGACCAAGATAAGTTACTTGAGGCAGCCAGAACTCACACTTGGAGAACTTTGCATACAAGCGGTTCTCACGAAGCTTGTTTAGGACACACCGAAGGTGTTCTTCATGCTCTTCTTGTGACTTAGAATAGACTAAGATGTCATCCAGATAGACCACAACGAACTTTTCAAGATACTCCATGAAAACCGAGTTCATGAGCCTCGAGAAGGTGGCAAAAGTTGGTGAGACCGAAAGACATGACCGTGTACTCATACAGGCCATAGCGGGTGGTGAAAGCTGTTTTAGGAACATCTTCCTTGCGAATCTTGATTTGGTGATAACCACTTCTCAAGTCAAGCTTAGAGAATACCACAGCTCCAGCTAGCTGATCAAAGAGATCATTAATCCGCGGAAGGGGATACTTATTCTTGATGGTTTTAACACAAAGTCTATCAGTCTGGTCTCGCTTCTTCACAAAGAGAGTTGGGCTACCCCAAGAAGAAGTACTATGTTGAATGAAACCCAACTTCTCTTGTTCATCAAGCTGACGTTTGAGTTCAGCCAACTCAGCAGGACCCATCTTATAAGGCCGCTTGGAGATAGGAGCGGTACCAGGTTCAAGCTCAATAACAAACTCAACCTCACGATTCGGAGGCATACCAGCAACTCTTCAGAAAGACATCCGGGAACTCACAGACCACCGAACACTCAATAGCTTCCATAGCATCAACATTCAGAGCCAAAGAGAAAAGCTGGATAGCAGGAGTCGACTTGGAGAATAGACTATATGGCCTTCGTGAATCTTCAGAGAAACCGGCGTTCAAAGACAATCAATCACAGCTGCATTTGTCAACCAATCCATGCCCAAGATGACATCAATGTCGAATTGCCTGCAACAATTAAGGACGCCGAGAACGAAGAGCCACCAATCTCAATTTGATTGCCATGGCTGATATGAGCAGCCCTCATGTTTGACCAGGAGATTGTACCACCGCATGTGATAAAGGAACCTTATCCAGATCTGCTCTTGTGCAAACTTATGCGAAACAAAAGAATGCGAAGCACCGTAATCAAACAAAACTCTTGCAGAACTGAGTTCACGGAAGCATACCCATCACAACCGGTGCATGCTCAACTTGAGCGGCGTTGATGCAGTTTGGCACGAGCAACAGAGACCCGGGCTTGGTGTTGATGTTGAGAGCCCGAGGTGGTGGTGCACGAACCATAGGAGAGCTTGCCGCAGATCTTGGAGGTGGTGGAGGAAGAGCCTTGTTCTTCATCGGGCAGTTCCATTGTTGATGCCCAGAGTCTCCACAAGTGTAACAAGCACTGTGGACGTGGAGAAACGTAGCTGTGGGACTCCGCCAGCGCCCAGTGGTAGTGGTGGTTGTAGCCCCGGGAGCAGCAGTGAGGAAGTTTGGTGGCCTTGCCGTAGCTTGAAGGTCTTGGTGGAGCCGGAGCCACGGTGGGGTGTTAGGAACCTGCACACGACGCTTAGAAGGAGACATAGCTGAAGAGCTTGCTGCATCACGGCTGTGTTTCTTTGACTCCTCAAACACTTGCCTACTTGCCTCTTCCTGCAGAGCTGTATGCTGAAGTTCCAGAAAAGTCGCCGGCCTTGCATGTGTGATTGCATACTTAATCGATGCATTGAGCCCTTGCTGAACCTCTTTGCTTCTTCTTGTCATCGAGATCTCATCGCCACCATAACGAGACAGGTTCATGAAGTTCTGATGTAGGTGTTGACATTATCATTGCCACAGCTTGAGGTTGAGAAACACTTCCTTCATCCTCTCCATGACAATTTCGACAGACATCTTGCTCTTTGAAAGCTCCAAGTGAACTGTCCCCAAGTAGGCTGAAAACCAGTGCAGTTTGCCTTCGTGTAATTCTCCCACCAGAGCTGCATCTCCCTTCGTAAGGTGAGCAAGACACTTTACCTATTCTTGCTCAGGAACATCAGCAGTTGCCAGTAACCTTGACATCTCACGCAACCAATCATCAGCATCAAGTGGTTGATCAGAAACATCAAACTGGCAAGGGTTGAACTTCAGGAAGCTTTTGATGTCTCCTCGCTTGGGAGGTGGAGGTAGCGAACAAACTCGTTTCTCCTGACACTTTCCTCAAAGCGCTGCTGGTTCTGCTGCATTGCTGCCAAGGCATTGGCGATGCTGGACAACGCTGCCCCCAGTTCAGGGTGTATGTCCTCCTCAGAACGGCGTGGTGGTGCCATCCTGTGAGTGAGATACCACACACGTGAGTACTATGATGGAGAATAAGAATAATCCAAAATAGTACCAAGATGGAATTAATCAAGATTAAAGGATACAATTTACTAAGATGATATTAAAATATCAACGAAGTTCAAAGCACCTAGAAGATATTAAGCATATCGCATTACGATGAAAAGGAGTGTGGTACACAAATATATCAAAGAAAATTTTCCACAAATTTCGCATTAAAATACCAATAGATGCGCAAAATCAATTAACGAATCAAGATTAGTGACTCTACCAATTCAATATACAAGAGCGAATGATAAGAGTAGTGGTATGGTCGCGACTCCATCCCGCACTCAAATCATTACTCCGCACATGAATAGGTAAAACACATATCCCAACCCCTTCTTCTCACGATGACCTAAAGATTAGCAACTACGGAAACGAACACCACAAACAAGATAACGTCGGATAACAAAGAGTAAGACAGATCGCGTCGGTATACAACGAATCAGATAGATCGCGTCGGTTTGCAAAAGCCTGTTGGTATGGAATGTACCAACAATTGATAACCAAAAGGCCGATAAAGATAACAACTTGGATGCAACAGCTAGACAAGGAATTACACACACACACACTCACACACACAGATACACAACCTATGGTACTACGGAAACCCAGAACACGTGAATCCTAGTTTGAATTTTAAGAAGAGGATTGAAAACGTTACACTTCCTTACCAGAAAAGAGTGGTGGGTGGGTAAGAAGAAAAGTGGAAGAAGTCCTACTCTCGCGTTTTGTTTTTCCCTAGTATACATAACTACCAAAAATATTTGCTAGACAGACAACGACCATTTGGCTGAGACCCTGAAGGTCGGGATGGCTCTGATACCAATTGTAACTACCTCGGTGAATTACGCTCCTAGTACAAGCCTGGATGATCAGAAATGGTTGAAATAGTACGGTGGGGCCCAAATGCCACTCACAGGTAGACCTTTCGGCCGTCCCAACCATTTCCGAACATCAGGACAAGAACGGGCGACGTAATCGGCAGGCGAAGGGATCAACTACATACACAAATGAGTATGTATGCAAGCCACCATACAATAGTACATCAGAGCCATTCCATCTAAAAAGAAAGGAAATATAGCAACGCCATACGGCAAGATCCAAATATCCTAGATAGATATAATAGTGTAGGATATCTCCTCATACATCAATCAAGAGTATCAAGCGAAGCGGAAGACAAAATCTGAGTACGGATAAGAAGCAAATCGGCATAAGATGCCCCATAAATAAGCACATCCACCACAGATCTCACGGATCCCGTTCCCTAATCTCTACACCGAATGATCGCTGCCCACATCGTCTGCTCTTCCACCCAAAGATCCGTCTTGCGAAAGTGTACCTGCTCATCTGAACCAATAATTTATCGTGTGAGACCCTAGGGGTACTCAGCAAGTCTTTATGCCTCTAAAGGGGACACAACCTGGGGTGACGCAATTGCAGCAAAAGATAAACCCTAGCAATTCTATAGATACTTGCTAACCATCCGCCTAACCAGAGATAGACGGATGTCCGTGAATTAATAACAACAGTTATAACAGTAATAAAGGTAATCTTAACAGATCCATCCTCTTCCTCGCCATCGACGAGGAAGCTGACCAACAACCCCCATCCGCTGGCAGTTTTATTATCCATTCCGTGAGTATTGCACTATTTACTAGTCGTACCTAGTCTAGTCAAATTAGAAGCGGTACTTAAGTTATGCTTGTCTATGATCGAGAAACTGCTCCAAGTCGTCCATAACCGCGGACACGGCTTTCAGAAAGTTTTACCTAGGGTGCACAAATAGCAACACACACTCGATATGCCTCGGAAAAACCAAATCAAAACCAACAAGACAGTCACGACAAACCGATCACAGGATTCAGAAATATTTCAGGGGGCCACCCCATTGAGCTACCCGCAACAAAGTTAGCTGACTCTGAGACGGCCTCAAGGTTTAGGAGCCGGTCAGAACGATCGGGAACCCGAAGTGTGACTGGCTTGTCGATACAAATAAACGGGTCACGGCCCTAAACAAGACAAAGGTGCATTACCTCGCACAATCTTAAATAAAGCGAGTAAAGCATGGCATAGGTACAGATCGTAAATAAAACCTCAAACTAGTTTGTGGCCCCGAAATAAGAATGAATCAAGCTCGCTCAGGGGTCCATAGGCCTCCGGATGTGGATAGCGAATAATCAAGGAACGGGAATCAAGTACTGGGTCCCACGGACACAAGGGAGCCTGAAAAACCAAATAGCGAATAAGGCTCACCGATGCCACTTTCATTAGTTATCCCGTTACTACTCAGGTTAATTTGTTTAAGTACCTCGTTTTCCATCAGACACTCACAAACCCTACACATGCTATTATACGACTCGCATGGCTCAAACAACTCCTGTAGTAATGGCTCATGGGATGGAGGAACCAGCTTCGGTGGGGTTTAAAGTAAAGGCTATGCAATACTTGGGATTCAGATTAATGCAATCGCGACTCAATGATGCAAGAATAAGATAGAGGCAATAGGTACTATATGTATGCAAGCATGTGGTAGTGCTTGCCTGGTAGCTCAGTTGAAGCGTGAGAAGGATCTGGGTAGTGCTCCTGGTTCTCTTGATATATCCCCTGCTCAGCGTCTATACGAGAAGAACCAAACAAACAAGGGCCAACATAAATAAAGTGCACAAGCATATGAATTAAATGCGACAAGCAAACAATCATGCCATGATGAATGATGCACAATTTGCATGGCATGAAAGTAGCATGGCATGGGTGAGGTGTGGAAACAATAATAAAGCATTTTATTTAGTTTTGGCCCCAATTTATTCTCATATTAGTTGCTGTATACTTTATATTTATATGATGCATGCCTCAAAACAAACCATGGAATGCATAAACAGAAAGGTCTCGTCGAGCTAATCATTTTAGACATATTTTTTATTAAATTTGGAGTTATAAAACAAAAGTTATTAATTATTTAAGACAAAAGGGCATTTTATTGTAATTTAAATAAACTTGGAATTTTAAGTGTTCAAAATATATTTTGAAGGCCATATTTGAATTCCTCATATTTTCCTGATTTGAAAACATATATTATTTGTATTAATTGGATTTGTATTTTAAAAGTTATATTAAAACAGATTTAAATTTGAATTTGAATTAATTTTGGAAAAGATTTGAATTAAACAGATTAGACAGAAACTTTTGTTACTTAGCTCAGATCCAGCCACAGACGCTTACAGGTGGGGTCATGTTTTGGGCAACACACGCCTTGTAGAAGGTTTTTACACCGCTGGTCCGCACTGCATCGAGATGCAGAAGTGGCCTGGAGGCTTCGCGGGCCCACTTGACAGAGGGATGCTGAGGGCTGACCCTGTGGCTCAGGGGGGGACTGCGGGTTGAGGTTTCGAAACTATGGGATCCTTTTTGCAAAACGCCACGGGAGGCTGACGGTGGGCCACGCGGGAGCGCGGGTTGAGCAGAAAAGAAACGGAGGGGGTTTCCTGCAAAACGTTGCCGCGACACTGTTTTTCTTCCTCTCCCTCTGACGAAAAAGACAGCGGCAGCGCGCGCGGCACGGGGCTCGATCCCGCGACCTGGGGCTCGCGCCCGGCGGCGGAGACCACTGCGGTGGGGTAGGGGTTACGGTCAGGAGGTAGCTGGGCGGCTAGATCTAACTAAGCGACGCCACGGTCTGGAACACGAGCGCGGACACCGGCGCGCGCAGAGCGTTTGTCGGAACGACTGGCGCGACCAGGCCACGACGGCAACGACGAGGTTGTCTGGGAGGTTGGATAGCTCACCGAGGGGGTGTCGGTGGTGGCGGATCGGCTTGGGGCGCGGTGGATCAACGGCGATGCAGACGGACAGATGATCTAGGGTTCCGGCTCGGCG
Organism: Avena insularis; assembly: GCA_023614405.1. Classification (NCBI taxonomy): domain Eukaryota; kingdom Viridiplantae; phylum Streptophyta; class Magnoliopsida; order Poales; family Poaceae; genus Avena; species Avena insularis. The sequence goes on along the minus strand of CM042688.1, from coordinate 316,991,983 downwards.
TCGATGGTTCCGGCGGTCTGGGGCTTCCTCTTCGCGGTTCCGTGTACGGGGCTGCAGCAGGGGGTCTCCTCGGTTCACCAGACCACTCCACGGTCTGTCTGCGCGTCTGGAACGGCGGGGCGCGGTGGAGGCCGAGGGTGCCGGCGATGGTGTAGGCGGCGATGGTGGAGAAGAGAGGGGGAGGAAGCAGGGCTCCTCGGCCAGATCTGGAGAGGCGGAGGGGTTCCGTGGGGTGGTGGTAAGGCAGAGGGAGGGAGGCTGACGCCGTGGGGAGCAGGTAGACGATAAAGGTGGCTCGGCCACCTTTATCCTCCCTCTCCTTCACGTGCTCGGTTCGGCAGGGCCAGGGCAGGGCAGGGGGTGGCTTCTAGGTGGGGTAGGGCGAGCCAAGGCGTGGTGGTTCGGTGTGGGGCTCACCAGGCAGAGAGGGAGAGAGAGAGGGGGTAGCCTCGGTTAGCTAGGGTTGGAGTGGTAGGCTCGGGCTAGGGCTTGGGGCAGCTAGGGTTGGGGCTTAAGGAGAGAGGGTGGCCGGTGGGGCCAGCTAGGGTCTAGTTTAGAGGAGTGGCTTGGCTAAAGAGGAGAGGAAGAGGGGGAAGGTGGTAGCTTAGGGTTTAGCCAGGATGGGGTATGGGTTTAGATAGAAAGGTGAAGAGAGAGGGTGAGATGAGAGAGAGATGAGGGGTGAGGTTTTTGGTTTGTCAAGCTCAAGCAAGATCAAGCAAAGAGCAAGCAAGAACTAGACAAGGAAAAGAGAGGGTGAGGTGGTTTAGGTATGATCAAAAAGATCAAGCTAAGAGGAGAGAGAGATGTGGTTTAAATTCACTCAAAATTCAAATAAGATCCAAAGAACAAGCAAAAGGTGGGGCTTGCATGGCCCATGCAAAACATTTATGGCCATGTTGATTATTGTGAAAACAATATTAATACATGGCATTATTATTATGCATTCCAAATATTGGAGTAAGGCCCAAGCAAAGGAATTTAGAAAGAATTCCAAGTGGAGTATATGGAGATGATCACATTGGATTATATTTGGGACTTGCTAGTGTGTATATGCCACTAGGTATTTAATAAGCCCACAAAAATATCCCAACATGAGAATAACCCCAAAATCACACATATGGAAGCTAGGAAAAAGGTTCCACTCACAAGGCATGCAAAGGTGGCCATGTGGCTCTCATGGTTCAATATTGTGAAAACAACATGATGCCAAGATGAGAGCATGTGGAAAGAATTGGATCCATCCCAACCCACATGAGCTAGAAGTAAAACCATTAAATGCCAAGCTCATGTTTAGTTGGATGGTGGAATTATAAGGTGGTGAAAGAAAAAGGTGGTGGAGTTAAACAAGAGACATGCCCCCAACTCAACTTGGGCATTTGAACAATATATCAAGCACCAAATACAATATCAAGAGGCAAATACAATTAATAATGCATATGAGATAAGAACCAAAACAAAAAGGGTTTTATATGATGCTCAAATGCAAGGTGGCATGATGACATGAGCATGATATAATGATGATGCAACAATTATATATTTGAAGTAGCCATTATATTACTAGACCAAATAGCATTACAATTGTTAGACAATTGGGATGCTACATACCTCATGTCAGAAACCCATCATAACTTCGCTCTGACATGGAACCGCCTTCAACTTCTCTTTGCTGCTGGCCTCTTCCCCTGCCAACGTTTTATTCTCTCAGCATGTACAGCGCGTGGATAGAGGTGACCAAATGTCTAAGCAAAGAAATATACTACTCCCGCATTGTGTAAAAAAGCACACCTTAATAAGGCTTAGATAGTAAATCGTATGACATATCATCACTATATAAAATTATAATTGGTAATGCACAAAAAATTATAAATTTGATCAACATCTACTATATAAAGTATGGGTGTATATTTGGTCCTTGTACTTTGTATCATCATGTGTAGAAGTCAAAGATTATTAGCTACCTAACACTTGAAATTTTTGGTAACATGGTCTAGAGAAACGAGGCAGAAGATTCTAGTATGATCAAGAAGTGTGTTTGGAGAGGTTTATGCATAGTGCATTCATTGTGTTCAAGACTATCAATAGAATCTTCTAGATGCTAGAATGGAAAAAAAGATTCGACGGCTAGAAATGCTGGGATTCGCGAGTCTTGATCCAATGGTCAACATTCAAAGTTATTCGTACACTATATAGTGGTTTGTAATGAAGACTATTAATAGAATCTTTAAGATTCTAGAATGGAAAAGAAGATCTAGCGACTAGAAATGTTGGGATTCGTGAGTCTTGATCCAACGGTCAATATTCAAAGTTGTTTGTACACTATATAGTGGCAAGATCATGTAGAAGTCAACGATTATTAGCTACTAGTAAGTTGCACGTGAGACTCAGATAGTAGACGTAAGTTAGCTACTATATACAATTATAATTGGTAAAGCACAAAAAATTATAAATTTGATCAACATCTATAAAGTATGGGTGTACATTTGGTCCTTGTACTTTGTATCATCATGTAGAAGTCAAAGATTATTAGCTACCTAACACATGTTTTTTTTGATAACATGGTCTAGAGAAATAAGGGAGAAGCTTCTAGTATGACGAAGAAGTGTGTTTTAAGGTTTGTGCATAGCATTCATTATGCCGAAGACTATCAATAAAATCTTCTAGATGCTAGAATGGAAAAGAAGATCCAACGGCTAGAAATGCTGGGATTCAGGAGTCTTGATCCAACGGTCAACATTCAAAATTATCCGTACACTATATAGTGGTAAGATAAGATAAGATCATGTAGAAGTCAACGATTATTAGCTACGAGGGAGAAGATTCTAGTATGATGGAGAAGTGTGTTTTGAGGTTTGTGCATAGCATTCGTTATGCTGAAGACTATCAATAGAATCTTCTAGATGCTAGAATGGAAAAGAAGATCCAACGGCTGGAAATGTTGGGATTCACGAGTCTTTATCCAACGGTCAATATTCAAAGTTATTCGTACACTATATAGTCGTAAGATAAGATAAGATATCTCTATCTCTACTACTATAGTGGAGCAGTTTTCAATTGGATCCATTAGGACCAATCCTGACCGTTGGGCTATTGGATCCAATGGTTCAGAGAAGCTAGATTCGTGTTGAATTGTACCTAGAGAAAACTCCACCATGCATGTTCTAGAACCATCATGTCACCACCCCCAAAATTTCATAGCACAATAGACTGTATTCTCTCTACTTATACTACTATAGTGGAGCAGTTTTGAATTAGATCCATAGCACTAATAATGACCGTTGGGCTGTTATCTAATGGTTCAGAGCAACTGGATTCGTTTTGAATAGTACTCCCTCCGCCAAAATATAAGGCCCCTAAGGATTAGTCAAAAGTCAACATTTTTTACGTTTAACAATGATTATACACAAAAATATAAATATATAGAGTACTAAATTAATATCAATAGATTCACCATAAAGTATATTTTCTTAATATATCCATTAAATTTTTGTAGATGTAGATATTTTTTTCTAAATATTTGGTCAAAGTTAGTAGGGTTTGACTTTTGACCAATCCTTAGTCGCCTTATGTTTTGGGACGGAGCGAGGGAGTAATAACCTAGATGCTAGAATGGAAAAGAAGATCCAACAGTTAACAGTGTTTGGATTTGCCAGTGTTGATCCAACGGTCAATGTTCAAATAAGTTAATCCCTATACTATTTAGTGGTGGTATGCATGGTATTGTAAGAGATAAGAGACAAGATAAAGGTAAGATAAGAAGTACTGCGAATGGACGATCTAATGGTAGGTCTCGTAGGAGCAAGGTGATTGAGAGTTAACACGGTCAGTGGAAGTACAAGTTACATCAAGAACCTCTTCAAAAATGAAAATTGCATCCAAGTCCATGCATTTTAGCACAAGGACCCTGACACTGAGCAATGAAGTACTGTGTGTTTTTAGGTTTGCGCATACTAGAGTTCATCGTGCTAAAGACTATCAATAGATCGAATCTTTCTCGATGCTAAGAATGGAAAAAAGATCCAATAGTTAGAAATGTTTGGATATGCTAGTCTTGATCCAACGGTTAATATGTTCAAAGTTAATCCCTACACTATGTAGTGGTATGGTATTGTAAGAGATATGAGACGAGATAAAATATAATATAAGAAGTACTGCGAATGGGTGATCTTATGGTAGGTCTCGTAAGAGCGAGGTGCTTGAGAGTTAACATGGTGGGTAGAATTACAATTTACATCAAGGACCTCATAAAAAATGAAAATTGCATCCAAGTCCATGCATTTATCACAAGGACCCTGAAACCGAGTAATGAAGTACTGTGTGTTTTGAGGTTTGCGAATACTAGTGTTCATCATGCTAAAGACTATCAATAGAATCTTTATAGATGCTAAGAATGGAAAAGAAGATCCAACGGTTAGCAATGTTTGGATTTGCCAGTCTTGAGATCCAACGGTCAATGTTCAAAATAAGTTAATCCCGGCACTATGTAGTGGTGGTATATATGGTATTGTAAGATATAAGAGACAAGATAAAGATAAGAAGTACTGCGAATGGCCGATCTAATGGCAGGTCTCGTAAGAGCGAGGTGCTCGAGTGGTCGGTGGAAGTATAATTTACATCTGGGACCTCATAAAAAATGAAAATTCCATCCAAGTCCGTGCATTTGGCACAACACCGAGTAATAATGAAGTACTGTATGTTTTGAGGTTTGCGCAAACTAGTGTTTGATACGTTGCAAACGTATCTATAATTTTTGATGTTCGGTGCTTGTTTTATATCTACATTCTTATGTTTTGTCCACACTTTGGAGTACTTTTACACATTTTTTGGAACTAACCTATTAACAAGATGCCACTGTGCCAGTTGCCTGTTTTCTTCTGTTTTTGGTTCCAGAAAAGCGAGGAAATGAATATTCTCGGAATTGGACGGGACAAAAGCCAAAGTCAATATTTCACCGAGGGGAATCGAGCCTCTAGCCACGAAAAGTTTCGTAGCACCGTCGCCACCGAAGGGGAGATTCGGGGGATAGAAAGTCTCTATTCCGGCACCTTGTTGGGATGGGGAATTGCCCCGGGAGCCATCTACATCGATCTCCACCTCCAAGTCCATCTCCGTTGCTGATCCCCATGATGAGGAGGGAGTAGTTCTTCCTCGAGGCTAAGGGTTCTACCGATAGCTATGTGTTCATCTCTCTCTCTATGCATGATCATATTGTGATCATGAGCTTTGTAATCAAGTAGATCTACTTTGCTACTCAAGTGCTTTAATATATCTCTGCTCTCCTCATGTGAGTGAAAGTTACAGCGTGCACACCATGGTGGCACTTTGGCTAAGATTACATAACTACTTGTTACAAGTTATATTTGGAGTTGGATGTTTCTATGAAATTTTGGTGTTTGTTGGAACCATCTAGTGCTCGAGGTGACAGTGTGGGTTATCTAGATAGGGAAAGCGAACTTTGAGGTGTGCTGTTATAGCCCTACCCTTGATTAGAGTGTCCAACCGGAGAGTAGTTCAGAGTAGTATCATGAAGAGAAGATATTTATATGAGAGTGTTCACTAGTGAAAGTATGATCCCTAGGCCTTGTTTCTAAACATTGAAACACCGTTTGCAACTAGATCTATTACATGTTTGCTTGCTTCCATCTTTTTGCCTTTAGTCTTTTCCTCCCGTCAAGCTCTATTCTGGCATCGTTGTCTTATATCCATACCACTTGTATTTCACTATCTCTTCGCCGAACTAGTGCACATATACACCTGGCAAGTGTATTGGGTGTGTTGGGGACACAAGAGACTTCTTGTATCCTTATTGCAGGGTTGCTTGAGAGGGATACCTTTGACCACTTCCTCCCTGAGTTTGATAAACCTTGGGTAATCCACTTAAGGGAAACTTGATGTTGTTCTCCAAACCTTTGCACTTGGAGGCCCAACAACTGTCTACAAGAATAGAAGTGCATAAACATCAAGCTATTTTCTTGCGCTGTTGTCGGGGAGGTAAGGTAAAAGGTACTCACATCCTCCGATGTGAGTGCTTGAAGTTATTTCCTTTAGATTCTGCAATTATATCTTTTTGTTTCTTGTTTTTATTTTCACTAGTTAGGCTTAATGGAAAACAACAACAAAATTAGAGAGCTTTATAGTATTTATCTTGAGTTAGGACATGAAGTGTTGGAAGAGAAAATTTAAAAACCTATGTTATTTGCATGCTAATAGCAATGTTGTTAGTATGAATTATTTGGAAACCATTATTGCTAATGCTATGGAGAAGTCTAAGCTTCGGGAAGCTGGTTTTGATGAGCATGATATTTTTAGTCCCCCAAGCACGGAGGAGAAAATTTACTTTGATGATACTATACCTCCAATATATAATGATTACAATGATGAATATGATATTTTTAGTCCACCTACTATTGAGGAGAAAATCAACTATGATTACAATATGCCTCCTATATTTGATGTTTATGGTGATGAGAATAATAATGATAGCTATTTCGTTGAATTTGCTCCCACTATAATTAATAAGAATAACTACGATTATGTGGAAAGTAATAATGATTATATGCATGTAGCTCATGATAAGAATGTTCTATGTAATAGTTATATTGTTAATTTTATTCATGATTCTACTTAAAGTTATTATGAGAGAGGAAAACATGGTTTTATGTATCTCAACAATATTAAGCTTCCCCTCTTTATGTTGAAAATTTTGAAGTTGCACTTGTTTTGCTTTCCAATGCTTGTTGCTTTGTGCTTTCATGACTTGTTTCTTTACAAGATTCCTATGCATAGGAAGTGGGTTAGACTTAAATGTTCTTTGAATTTGCTTCTTGATGCTCTCTTTTACTTCAATTCATATTTCTTATGTGAGCATCTTCTCAAACTATCATGCCTAACTTAAAGGCGTTAAAGAAAAGTACTTCTTGGGAGATAACCCAATAGTTTGCTTGAGTCTTGGAAGTTATTACTTCTGTAATAACCTCTCCTTATCCTTTTTTATTTGATTTTTGTTGCAATAATAACCTCTAATGAGAGGGAAGTAAGATTTAGGGAAGTGCTGTTCCGAAACAGATTTTTGTGCTTCGCTGTAAAAATTCGTGAAAACTCTATGTACGTAAGTTTGAGATGTAATTTTTGGTGCTTCTGCCCCAGGTTGTTATCCAACTTTCGTTAGTTCAACACTTTTCAATTTGAGCAACTGAAGGTCTTTGAAAAAAAATGGTTTTTACCTGCTAGTCTGTTTTGACATATTTCTGCCATTATTTGCATTTGCCTCTTAATCTCTTTCTCTTTGAGTTCTCTTTGATCATTTGAACTTTTTAAAGAAAGTGCTACAGTAGCTTTTGTTTTAATGGAAGTTTTATTTGTGTTGGAACTGAACCAAAATACTTATTATCTTGAGTACACTAATGTTGCTAATAAAGATTGTGTGAAGTTTTGTATGAAGGAAATTTTCATGTGTAGGGAAAGAATGATGTAATGAGATGAAGAATGGATAAGAGCTCAATCGTGGGGATGCCACCCCGTGTCACCCCAAGAAATATTCAAGATGTACAAGCGTTAAATCTTGGGGATGCCTAAGGCATCCCCTTCTTCATCAATAAAAATCTCAGGTTTCTTCCAAACACTTCATTTTTATTGTTTCATGCACATTTGTGTTGTTCTTGGAGCGTCTTTGTTTTCATTTTCTTAGTTTGCTTAGTTTTCTTGAATAAATTTGTTGGACCCCCCTCATTCATACATTAGTTTTCAAATAAGTTGGTTTGGATTGGAAAAGAGTAGGAAAATTCATGCTTAAGTGGTAAAAAGGAGCTTGTTTTCGACTGTGGCCTATACTTTGTCATGTCTTGCTTGATATTGTTTTGGCTTTATGCTTAGTTATTTTTGCTGTAGCATGACATGTTATAAACAATTGAGATTGCTTAATGTGCCTTGAAAGAATCATGCGTTGTTTAAGCATATTAAAGCATAGTATTGTGGTATTCTCCTTTCATGCTTTATTTAGGTTGACTTGGCGCATGCTCACACCATGTTAAGACTATACCAAGTCACCATAGCCTCTAGATCCTTTAGTTTTCGACTTATAATATCACTTTATGCTTTAATTAATAATGTTTTGTCGCTTTGCATGATTATGGCCATTATTGCTCTCTTAGTTTGTCGCTCCCGGTCTTTTGCTAGCCTCCATACCAAGTATGAGTGCCACTCATGCATCCAACTCCAAATAAAACTAAGTTATTCTAAAGAGTCCACCATACCTACCTATTAGCATTTGCTATTACAAGTATATTCATGTTTTTATCTACCTTCCGAATTAAACTTGTTATGTGAAAATTAGTGATTAAAGCTCTCACGAACTTGATGGCACACTTTACTTTTCTTGCCCCTAATAAACTTGAACCATTGTGTCATCTATGTTGTATATGCTTGCACTTATACGTTGGAGATTAGCTAAACCATGCTATCATGGGGAACGCTTTCAACATTGCACTTGTACATTGTACCTAGTTAATATCATGCTCTTTTATTTATGGATGTCGTCGGTGTGAAATGAAAGGGGAGCTTGTAAGTCCATAGAGTTATGTATGTGTGTTAGAGAGACGCCTAGGCGGCTGGTCTAATCCATGCGTAATCATGGTGGAAACCTGCAGCGTAACCATAATGAGAAATCTATGAACCATTCTTCTTATAAAAAAAGAGATAGAGATTGAGAAAAAAAGAAGAAAAAATATGAGAAAAGAGGAAAGAGAGAAAAAAGCACCATTTTCCCATGGTAAATAAGAAGATGCTGAGATGCTTATTGTCTGCTTGCCTTGTCATTTTGATATGGGGATTCTTCCATATCATCGGGCAAGGGGTACCCCGTTGGCGGTTCTCTATGATACACATGTACTTACTATGACAAGAACTTACCGATAACTAAACTTGGGTAGCATGAGGAGCGACCCTCGTATTCAAGGGACATGAGATTGCCAACTTATACTTTGTCAAGCATATACTCCATAGTTTGTTCACTTTAACCTTAATCACTTCAAGATGCTTATGATAGGGGCAATGAGAGATGAAAGCTAATAAGTACCATAATTTTTGGAAGCTCTTTATGAGACTTGAATCCCTTCTTCATTCTATGAAGGCCTTTCTTTTACTTTTATGTTGAGTCTCCATCTTCTATCTTTATGCACCTATTGAGAGAGCATAGTGGCCATTCTTAGTTTAATGTGCATTGTCCCAAAACTTGTTGATTGATGCATACCTTTGATATTGCTTGTTCTTAAAGTATTTGTATCTAGTTACCCTTATGAACTTTGAAGGTGTCCTATGCATTTATGTTTTGCTACTCAATGAGGGACAAGCTAAATGCAACTATGCTATGTTTTCTATATGTGAAACAAGCAAACATCTTTCAATGCATTGTTATTCATGATCTTTGTTTGCATCCTTTCATGTTGCATGCACAGTCACTATGTCTTATTGTTAGAACTTCATCTTTCATGATGATGTTTAGAGTACTTTGACCCTAGCTTTCAATGCTTACAAATGGTTTCATCTTGATTGTGATGGTGCATGTCACCTAAAAAATTATTCCTCTTATCACTTATCTACTCGAAGACGAGCAGGAGTTAAGCTTGGGGATGTTGATACGTTGCAAACGTATCTATAATTTTTGATGTTCCATGCTTGTTTTATATCTACTTTCTTATGTTTTGTCCACACTTTGGAGTACTTTTACACATTTTCTGGAACTAACCTATTAACAAGATGCCACAGAGCCAGTTGCATGTTTTCTTCTGTTTTTGGTTCCAGAAAAGCCAGAAAATGAATATTCTTGGAATTGGACGGGACAAATGCCAAAGTCAATATTTCACCGAGGGGAATCGAGCCTCTAGCCACGAAAAGTTCCATAGCGTCGGCACCGCCGAAGGGGAGATTCGGGGGACAACAAGTCTCTGTTCCGGCACCCTGCCGGGTCGGGAAATTTCCCTTGGATCCATCTTGATCGATCTCCACCACCATCTCCATTGCCGTTACTGATTCCCATGATGAGGAGGGAGTAGTCCTTCCTCGAGGCTAAGGGTTCTACCAGTAGCTATGTGTTCATCTCTCTCTCTCTATCCATGATCATATTGTGATCATGAGCTTTGTAATCAAGTAGATCTACTTTGCTACTCAAGTGCTTTAATAGATCTTTGCTCTCCCCATGTGTGTGAAAGTGACAGCGTGCACACCATGGTGGCACTTTGGCTAAGATTACATAAATACTTGTTATGAGTTATATTTGGAGTTGGATGTTTCTATGAAATTGTGGTGTTTGTTGGAACCATCTAGTGCTCAAGGTGAGAGTGTGGGGTTATCTAGATAGGGAAAACGAACTTTAAGGTGTGCTGTTATAGCCCTACCATGGATTAGAGTGTCCAACCGGAGAGTAGTTCAGAGTAGTATCATGAAGAGAAGATATTTATATGATAGTGTTCACTAGCGAAAGTATGATCCCTAGGCCTTGTTTCTAAACATTTAAACACCATTTGCAACTAGATATGTTACATGTTTGCTTGCTTCCATCTTTTTGCCTTTAGTCTTTTCCTCCCGTCAAGCTCTTTTCTGGCACCGTTGTCTTATATCCATACCACTTGTATTTCACTATCTCTTCGCCGAACTAGTGCATCTATACACCTGACAAGTGTATTGGGTGTGTTGGGGACACAAGAGACTTCTTGTATCTTGATTGCAAGGTTGCTTGAGAGGGATACCTTTGACCACTTCCTCCCTGAGTTCGATAAACCTTGGGTAATCCACTTAAGGGAAACTTCCTGCTGTTCTACAAACCTCTACACTTGGAGGCCCAACAACTATCTACAAGAATAGAAGTGCGTAGACATCAGTGTTCATCGTGCTAAAGACTATCAGTAGAATCTTTCTAGATGCTAAGAATGGAAAAGAAGATCAAGTGGTTGGCAATGTTTTGATTTGCTAGTCTTGATCCAATGGTCAATGTTCAAAGTTAACCGGTTAGCAAAGTTTGACGTAATTTCATGAAATAGTGAGCAAAGTTTGACCTAATTTCATTGAATAGTTAGGATGCAAAATCTTAGCAAGAAGATGAACCTGTCGTCAGAACTCCTGGTGGTTTCTGATATATATTAATTGACCCTTCCCCCCGACGGGTACCTTCAAGAGCTTTTTCGTGAAACTTTCAAAGCGACCTACAATTTACCTATAGATGACCTTGGTCATTCGGGTTGAAATAAACCTGATAGTGTCCATACACATGGTAGGACAATATTGTGAAGCTATTTTTCCAAAACTTATCTAATCCCATGATTACAGTTTTCATGGCACGTGGTGCACAAGATATGATAGGACATGATAGGACATTCAATATTGTAGATGTAGATATTATTTTCTAAATATTTGGTCAAAGTTAGTAACGTTTGACTTTTGACCAATCCTTAGGCACCTTATGTTTTGGGACGGAGCGAGGGAGTACATACCTAGATGCTAGAATGGAAAAGAAGATCCAACGGTTAGCAATGTTTGGATTTGCCAGTGTTGATCCAACGGTCAATGTTCAAATAAGTTAATCCCTACACTATTTGGTGGTGGTATGCATGGTATTGTAAGAGATAAGAGACAAGATAAAGGTAAGATAAGAAGTACTGCGAATGGACGATCTAATGGTAGGTCTCGTAGGAGCGACGTGATTGAGAGTTAACATGGTCGGTGGAAGTACAAGTTACATCAAGAACCTCGTAAAAAATGAAAATTGCATCCAAGTCCATGCATTTTAGCACAAGGACCCTAACACTAAGTAATGAAGTACTGTGTGTTTTTAGGTTTGTGCATACTAGCGTTCATTGTGCTAAAGACTATCAATAGATCGAATCTTTCTCGATGCTAAGAATGGAAAAAAGATCCAACGGTTAGCAATGTTTGGATTTGCTGGTCTTGATCCAACGGTTAATATGTTCAAAGTTAATCCCTACACTATGTAGTGGTATGGTATTGTAAGAGATATGAGACAAGATACATGATAAGGTAAGAAGTACCACGAATGGCCGATCTTATGGTAGGTCTCATAAGAGCGAGGTGCTTGAGAGTTAACACGGTGGGTAGAATTACAATTTACATCAAGGACCTCATAAAAAATAAAAATTGCATCCAAGTCCATGCATTGATCACAAGGACCCTAAAACCGAGTAATGAAGTACTATGTGTTTTGAGGTTTGCGCATACTAGTGTTCATCATGCTAAAGACTATCAATAGAATCTTTATAGATGCTAAGAATGGAAAAGAAGATCCAAGGGTTAGCAATGTTTGGATTTCCAGTCTTGAGATCCAACGGTCAATGTTCAAAATAAGTTAATCCCTACACTATGTAGTGGTGGTATATATGGTATTGTAAGAGATAAGAGACAAGATAAAGATAAGAATTACTGTGAATGGCTAATCTAATGGTAGGTTTCGTAAGAGTGAGGTGCTCGAGTGGTCGGTGGAAGTACAAGTTACATCAAGGACCTCATAAAAAATGAAAATTCTATCCAAGTCCATGCATTTGGCACAAGACCAAGTAATAATGAACTACAGTGTGTTTTGAGGATTGCGCATACTAGTGTTCATCATGCTAAAGACTAACTAACATGGGTATACCCTATAGGTACTCGAGTTTGGTATATACGGCCCAGATACGGCAGAAGCCCACGGTGTTGCCAAGGCCCAATGCAGAATTCGGGTGACCCACGGACTCTTCGATTGCTTGTGAGACAAGAAGAATCTTATGATAGAAAGTTCAAAGGGTGAACCCTAATCTGTAACCGACTCGAGCTGCTACCCGAGACCTAGCCTATCTATATAAAGGCTAGGAGGGGGCAGCGAGGAGGACAATCACAACCCTAGTTTCCACAACTCTCGCCAGATTGCATCTGCTCGCCCTTGTAATCCTCGATTCCTTCATTAATTCCAAGAGAAGACAAGGAGTAGGGACCTCTACGAGGCCTGAACCTGGGTAAATCTTGCATCCCTGTGTGCTTGTTTGCTAGCCGATTGATGCCTCCAGCGCTCCCTCCTTCTCTAAAACCCAAGTCCATAACAATGGGCATTGACGAGTTGAACCTCGTCAATTGGCGCCCTCTGTGGGAATTGGGAGTGTTGATGTCGTGGCTTCTACGGCCCCGTCAATTGCGATCTACAACTCTGCAACAACAGAGATGCACCAACTCTCCGGCGCGTTCGACTTCACCATCCACACGCCAGCCACTCGCCCGGCTTTCGAGTCCGTGGGCGCTGGAATCAGTCCGGCGATTGGGAGCTTCCGCTTCTAGGTTGGTTAACTGGGCACGCTTCACATGCCTGACCAGCCAACGGCACCCGCAATTTCTCTAGTGTCGTGGTTCCCTCCACCAATAGGAACCCTTAGCGAGCTCAACACCTCAGCAACAACTAGGAGTACGGACAGCGGCAGCAGTCACGGATCCGATCTGGGTCATCTAGCCACAGAAGATGGAGCCTACGGCTCTAGATCTGAAAGTTGCGGGAGCAACAGCTTCCCTAACCACTTCATGTGCGCCATCATCAATGCGGGCGACACCAGCGTCAATCGCGAAAACACTGGCACCGAATCTGGCACCGGATCGCCCAACGGCAGTACGCCCAATGGTGTCATACCAGTCGCAAACGGCGGCCCCACCAACGGTGGTAATGGCGCGCCCGTCAACAATGGGACGAGGGAAGAACCGGCACTCACGATGAATGAGAACACTGGCCAGCGCATGCTGATCAAGCTCAACGACAACGAGTGGGCCCGCTGTCGCGAAGCCATGGCGGGTAATCCTCTACCCCCCAACACAACACAGGACATGCTGATGGGCTACCATTGGCTGCTAAAGGAGGAATTCAAGCGCTAGCAGCAGGTGATCGTGCAACTCGAAGCGCGCAGAAAGGCGGCGGACGAGTCGAGTCTTTGACGAGCTAGGCTCTCCTCCCACGGAGGATCCTCCTCCAAAGGCAACGAGTATGTGGCCAACAAGAGGCGATCTCGACTGGCCCACCTCACCGAGCAAGAACGCATAGAAGTTGCGAAAGTCCTCGACTTCAGATCTATGATGGTGGACACGCGGGGCAACATTCTCCCGAAAACACCGCAAGCCGCGGTGACAGCGACTACCATATACCTCCTCAACAACCAGCCACCAGTTGGAGATCCGTGAGCTGCCATGCACCGATCTACGATCGTGGGCCTCGGGCTAATCGAGGCCACCCTTGTCAAGGAGCCAACTCTAGAGCCGAAGAAAAGCAAGGCTCTGGACAAGTACTACTCGTTCGACTGACTAAGAAGAAGATGAGAGTGAACTCTGCGGCGCCAGATGCTTTAGCAGAGCCATCAGGCTGAAGCGAATGCCTAAGGGGTTCAAGCTCCCGTCGGAGAACCCAAAATTTGATGGCTTGCAGGACCCGAAAATCTGGTTGGAGGACCACATCTCCTCCGTTAGGCTACATGGCGTGAGTCGAAGCACGACCATGCAATGCCTGCAGCTACAGCCGCAGGGTGTCGCTCGCGCATGGCTCAACAACCTCCCGCGCGGATCCATTCGCACTTGGAAAGAGCTGGTCTACAACTTTGTGTGCAACTTCAAGGGCACTTATAAAAGGCCCACATCAATCGAAGAATTGAGAAGCTGCCAACAAAGATCTGGCGAATCGCTGCGCTCGTACATCCAGAGGTGGTCCATCATCAAGAACTCCACAGAAAACATCTTGGAGGACCGCGCAATCGACGCATTCAACAGCGGTGTTCGCCGTATAGAGCTCAGGGAGGAGCTGGGCCGCTCGAAGCCCAAAACGACCAACCACCTGATTTAAATCGCGAATCGGTGGGCTGACGGAGAAGACTTGGTGAAAAAACGTACCTACTCTGATGACGACGATGACCTCGGGCGCAGACGCGGCCGCCGAGGCAAACGTTGGATGTGCGTCTACGATGACCGCGGTGAGGTCAATATGGTCGCAGCCGGCTACGCCGACAAACACGACGATAACCGCAACAGCGGATATCGCAGTGGTGGATACCGCGAGAGGGGAAAAACCACGCAGGTGTGGCAGCGCCGCACTCGCGAAGAGGCACCCGCGACATCTATCGAGGATAAACTGTCCGGCACATGCAACATGCACTTCTACATCGACAAGCATGATGGCAAGAAGAAATCCAACCACCTTCTCAAGGACTGCCTCGTGTTCCTCAAAATCCACGAGGGTCTGGCTCGGATGAATCGTGACGCGGTCAATAGGGGCTATGGAGCTGCCCCAGGCACTGTGGCACATGGAGCTCCTCCACCACCGCCCGGACCACCACCACCCGTGGACGCACCGGTCCAGCATCACGGAGGCGAGCCATACCCACGAGCCGTGGGCAACATGGGGATGATCCAAAAAGGGCGCCCCTCAAATCGAGTACAGAAGGCCATCCCTTGCCAAGTCAATCTGGCGATAAACTCTCCACCCTCCACCACTGAGTACCTCAGCGGAAGCGACTCCTGCATCACCTTCGATAGGAACGACCACCCACGCCAAGTTCCTCGTCCAGGCCACTATCCCCTCGTACTCGACGTGTAGATCGGGGGCTTCAATATGAGTCGCGTCTTCATGGACGGCGGCAGCAGCATTAACCTTATGTTCACGAGTACCTTGCCAGCGATGAGGATCCCTCTGACTTGTCTAGAAGTTTCAGACACGATGTTCCCCGGCATCGTCCCAGGGAAGGGCATATATACCTTGGGCAAAATCAACCTCAACATCATCTTCGGCACACTGCAAAACTTTCGGCGAGACCGCATTGACTTTGAGGTCCTCGAATGGCCCTCGCAATACCACTGCATCCTCGGACATGTAGCGTTCGCTAGGTTCATGGTGGTGCCGCACTACGCCTACCTGTAGATGAAAATGCCAGGTCCAAACAGCGTAATCACAATCAATGGCAACTTCGAGAGGTTCGGTAGCTGCGACAGGGAATTCAACAGAATCTCCCAGTCCTTCGGCATGCAGGAGGAACTCGCAAGATTGAAGGAGTCGACAAACAACAGTCTACCTCCCCTGAGCAGGCCAAGTTCACCCGACCCATCCTTCGACTCGTCGGTGCACACGAAGAAACTCCAGGTCCACCCAATGGACCCGACCAAGACGGCCGTCATCGCCAACAACTTGAGTTCCGCATAGGAACTTGCCCTCGTTGAATTCCTCCGTGAGCACTGGGAGATCTTTGCCTGGTGTCCAGCGGACATGCCACGAGTTCCTAGGGAATTCGCCGAGCACTCACTCAACGTAAATCCAGACGCAAGGCCAGTCAAGCAGACAATTCGGCGACTGTCTGAAGCAAGAGCAAAAGCAGTCGAAATGGAGATCAACAGACTCCTCGATGCAAAATTCATATGCGAGATCAAGGAGAGCACTTGGCTCGCTAACACAGTGCTTGTTCCTAAAAAAGACATGGATATCCTGCGGATGTGCGTGGACTTCACCTCCTTGAATAAGCACTGCCCAAAGGATCACTTCCCGCTGCCACAAATCGACCAAATTATCGACTCCACCGCGGGATGTCAGCGCCTCTACTTCCTCGACGCCTATTCAGGCTACAATCAGATTCTAATGAAGGAGGAGGATCAGGAGAAAACGGCGTTCACGACGCCCTTTGGTGTGTTCTGCTACAACACAATGCCCTTCGGGCTAAAAAACGCAGGAGCCACCTATCAGCGGTGCATGCAGGCTTGCCTCAAGAACCAACTTGGTCGCAACATCCAAGTCTATGTTGACGATATCGTCATCAAAACCAAAGAGGAAGCCTCACTAATCGATGATCTACGCGAGACCTTTGCCAACCTCGACCGCTATCGGATCAAGCTCAATCCGGACAAATGCGCCTTCGGCGTACCATCTAGGCAGTTACTCGAGTATCTCATCTCTACGAGAGGGATCAAATCAAACCCGAAGAAAATAAAAGCCATACTGGCCATGGAGAAGCCGAAGAATGTAAAAGGCGTCCAGCAGCTGGCTAGGCGAATCGTGGCGCTCAGTCGATTCATCAGTCGAATGAGAGAAAAGGCACTGCCCTTCTACCAACTTCTCCGCAAAACTGACAAGTTCGAGTGGACAGACGAAGCGCAAGAAGCATTCGAAGATCTCAAGTGCCTACTATCCACCTCGTCAGTACTAGTGATGCCTCGTGAAAAGGAACCACTACTGCTCTGCATCTCCGCCACGAACCAGGTGGTCAACACGGTGCTCGTGGTGGAACGAGCCGAAGAAAATAAAAGTCCACGGGGTCTAGTGCCCAGTATACTACCTCAGCGAGGTGGTCACGCCAACAAAACGGCGGTACCCGCACTACCAGAAACTGGCGTATGGCGTCTTCATGACAGCCAGGCGACTGCGCCACTACTTTCAGGAGCACCCAATCGTGGTGGTAGACGACGCCCCACTCAGGCATATACTTAATAACCCTGACGCCACAGGACGAGTCACACTCCGGGGAATCGAATTGTCTCCACGAGACATCACATACGAAAAGCGCAACGCAATAAAGTCGCAAGTTCTCCTGGACTTTCTCGTGCACTGGATCAAGAACCAGCTCCCCGACAAGCCAGATATGTCCTACCTCTAGACAATGCACTTTGACGGGTCCAAACGAAAGGACGGAGCTAGCACAGGCGTCATACTGACATCGCCCCAATGATACAAGATGAAATCCATTCCGCGAATGCAGTTCACCGCCTCCAATAATGAAGCTGAGTACGAAGCCCTAATCCATGGGATGCGGATGGCGAAAGCCTGCGGCACCAAAAGGCTCATCATCTACGGCGACTCCAAAATGGTGGTCAGCCAAACGATGCACGAGTGCGACGCACTGAGCGACAACATGATTGCCTATCGCGACCTCTATGACACACTCGAAGGAAACTTCAACTGCTATGAGCTACGACACGTGGGCCACGAAAGCAATGAAGAGGTGGATCTACTTGCCAATATTGGCTCCACCTGCGCCCCCATACCACCTGGGGTATTTCTCGAGCGCATCTGCGAGCGCTCCTTCAAGCCCAAGGCTCCAAAGAAGAAAGCAAGCACGCCAACAGACTCGGGGGCTACGCCACCTAACGAGCCAATGTCACTCGACGACCTGGAGCTTGATATAGGACTCGAAGGACCAATGGGCGTCATGATGATCGAGCCATCTTGGACACAACCCTACATCACATATCTACTCAGCAAGAGCCTACTAGAGGATCCGACTGACGCACGACACATCGCGGGACGATCCAAGGCATTTTCCCTCATTAACGGTGAACTGTACAAGCACAACATCACAGGAGTACTTCAACGATGCGTCTCCAACAGGGACGGAAGGGCCATCCTCCTCGACATCCGACATCCACGGCACTTGCGGGGACGCAGCAGCCCCATCGTTGCCAAAGCTCTCACGAGCTTCTCTACCGCCCATGGCCATGCGCTACGCCAAGGACATCGTCCAGCGCTGCAACACCTGCCAGCGATTCACAGACAAACCTCACGCACCTGGCATGGAACTTCGACCAATACC
Source organism: Avena insularis (assembly GCA_023614405.1). Lineage (NCBI taxonomy): Eukaryota > Viridiplantae > Streptophyta > Magnoliopsida > Poales > Poaceae > Avena > Avena insularis. Next base: position 316,973,411 of record CM042688.1, on the reverse strand, counting down.
ATTGGCTTGGCCCTTCGTGTAATGGGGACTCGACATGGTCGGCAAGCTCCCAAAATCCTCGCGAGGAGGTTACGTCTACCTCTTGGTTGCAGTCGACAAATTCTCCAAGTGGATCGAGGCCATGCCGGTGACAAATCAATCAGGGGCAAGCGTTGTAAAGTTCTTCGAGTCCATTGTCTACCGCTTTGGAGTGCCACACAGCATCATCACGAACAATGGGACGAACATCACCTCTAAGGAGTTCCAGGAATTCTGTGAAAACCTGGGAATCAACATAAGCTACGCCTCAGTGGCTCACCCATAGACCAACGGTCAAGTCGAAAAGGCCAACAACCTCGTCTATGGTGGAATCAAGAAGCGACTCCTTCGACCACTCGAACAAGCCGCTGGATGCTAGCCAGATGAACTGCAATCAGTCCTTTGGAGCCTGCGTACAACTCCAAAAGGCGCCACGGGATACACTCCGATCTTCATGGTACACGGTGCGGAAGTGGTACTACCTGCAGAAGTACGCTACAAAGCCCCACGGGTGGTCGCTTACAGCGAACAGGAGTTAACTCTTGCACTCGAAGACTCCGTCGATCTCCTTGATGAGGCATGGGAAATCGCAGTGGAGAGATCAATGATCTATCAGCAAAGCCTTCGCAACTACCACAATAGAAGGCTACGCCCCAGATCCTTCGTCGAAGGAGACCTGGTCCTGCGACTGAAGCAACAAGGGCATCTCAAGATCGAGTCCACTTGGGAAGGACCGTACGTTATTACAGAAGTAATCCCAGGTGGCGCCTATCGCCTTAAAGACTTTGAAACAGAAGTCGCATACTCCAACCCCTGGAACGTCGCGCAGCTGCATCGCTTCTACCCCTAGTCATTTTTTACATTACAAATAAGGCTATTCAGCCAGGCTACTTAGCCACAAATTGTACCTCGTACTATTCTGCGAATAAATAAAGCTAAGTGCCCCAAAACTCTGTGTTTTCCTTATTTTCTTGCAATTTTGTCACTCGGGGGCTGCACCATCCCTTATACTTCCGTTCTACGAACAAATCGCAGTATCCTGAGTAGCTGACATAACATCAATCAAACCCTTGATAAACACCAACCCAATTGCAACACACCTGACAGGTTGGCAAGGTGCTGAGATAAACACAAGTCAAGCTAACGAAAAGGAACTGCAGAGTACAATTCACTCATAAAATATAAAAGCTAGCAATCTCTTCACATATCAATGGGTATTGATTACATCCAACATAATCATACGAACTTTACAACACCTATACAATTATGTGCAGGATACAAATCATGCTACTGCTGCAAAAGAAGAACGTTCGTCTGCTCCTCGAAGAAATCGACAATGTCCTCTGCTGGACGATCAACCGCTTGATAGTGCGGAACCATGTTCCAGGTCATACCTTCCGCGGCGAGATGCGTATAACGCAGCCTTAGCACCAGCTACTAACTGCTGTCGCACGCACTCGCGGGCCGCACTCAAATCTTGAAACTTCGCTAGAAGAGCCAACAGGCTTGAAGGGACGGCGTCCAGCAGAAACATCGTTTGATAAATATGCCTAAGGCACGACCGCGCCTTCTTCAAATAATGAAGTACTCGAGAAGAACGATCCTGCAGGGTCGCAAGCGCGATGGCACGATCATGGTCCACCCAAAACTACCCACTCGCCTACAGTTGCTCCTGGGTCAGGTTATTCATTCGAATGGCAACCCGGTCCTTCTCATCCCGCGGATGACGAGCTCTGACAACTACACCAAGCAAAATGGCAAAGTGTGAAGACAAGGCATCGTCGCGACTGACTAAAAGAAAAGATGAGAGGGCAGAAAGCTAACATTTGAACTGCTCATTCAGCTGCGCCACTTCCTCCAAGAGATACTTCTCATGGGCAGTGGCCTTCTCCGCCTTTGACTTCCACACATCCACGCTACCACGGACGATGGGCAACTCACGCTCCAACTGCTTAATGCGGCCGCGCAATTGCGAAAGCAACGACAGTTCCTCCACCTTTGAATGCGGCTGCGTCGTGGTTTCATCGGTGGGAGGAGAGTCACGAGGACCACTCGACGTACCCTATCACAATCAAGCAAGAAGCAAATAAGGGACCAAGGATACATTGATAAAAGCATAAATGCATTCAGGCACAACAAAGTCTTTACAGGGACACTCCCACAAAAGCATAGTTTCAACAAAAGGCAACTATAACTATTACAGATTGGCAACTAAGGAGCAATCTGTTTCTTCAACTTGGACTTGGACATAGGAGGCCTCATCGAATCCGTGGCAGCCTCTGATGCCGCAGACTTCCCGGTCATAGCCCCTGATGCCGTAGTCTTCGCCACCTTCTTCGCTCTTTGCAGCTCCACAGAATATCTTGCGACTGTATCGATGACCTGCGGCCCATATTTACCAGCCAGTAGCGATGGAAGCAAACACTACCTATTGGCCATCTTCCTCGACGGGCATCGCCTTGGAGATCACGGAGGGATCCAGCTCCACGCCATGGGCCTGCGCCATCGCGAGTGCCATGGTAGCGCCGACAGACCGCTGGGAATTCTTGAAGTCCATGGGAATACCCCTAGCAAGGGACTCCACCAGGTCCTCAAGGTTGTCAATCAGCTCAGCCTTGGGAGTTAGATCCTCACAGATGCGACTAAGCACACCCTTGGCCTTCGTCAACGTCCCCTGAAGGGAAACATTGCGGTCCTCGACTGCGGCCATGACACCAGCCAACGCATCTTCGCGGCGAAGTTATTGGGTGTCGAAGCTCAGGCCACCGGCATCTGCATACATAAGGTGTTAGTACCACAATACGACATCAAACAAGAAGCAATGCAAATCCAGCTGAAAAAATACGTGATAGGGACTGGGCAATCGAGAAAAGTTGTTCTTTGAACAACTTCTCTCTCTCAGCAGTGGAAGCGCGAATCCTCTTCGCGCTTTCGCGACTCCTCCAGAGCTGCGACGAAGAAGTTCATTGTGCACAACTACAAAAGCACAGGGTGTATCATCAATCGAATTTATAAATTTTACAAAGACAAAGACGAAGCCAAAACTAACCTTCAACGACATGATGGCGATTGTCTAGCAGAGCATGCTGTCGACCCATGACAAGGACTTGCTCCGCCAGGCGAGCAGCTTTCTTCACAATGAGCTGCATCAAAAGGAAAACAGAGGTTCAATGGCAGCACAAAGTATAAATTCGACTGCCAAAACATCAAAAAGGACGCTTACGTGATCCTCCAGGGACTCCGAAGATGACTGACGCGCAGTCGTCCGGGCAACCATCTGGTGTTCCCTAGCATGCGGGGAACTCGACAAATTGTGCCACCACTGGAGGAGAAGGAGACCGCTCGGCCATATACTTGGCCTTGGAGTCTGTGACTTCGGACTCTTTTACAAATTGGACATCGTTAGAAGACGATGACGCCACTTGACTACAAAATACATCTAGCAAAAACTTTAGAAAAAGCAAACTCCAATAAAGAAAGCAAGACGCATTCGTGAAGGCAATACTCACCAGTTAAATTTATCAAGGTCAAAGGATTCCTCCGACGACTCCTTTGGAAGTCGCAGATTCTTCCGAGCGAGAGGAGCCACTTTGCGGAAAGGAACAGCAGGGATGGGCTCCTCTGCAACCGCAGCAGGAGAATCCTCCAACGTCGAGGAGAGGACGCATCCGAGTCATCACTACGGGAACGCTTGTGGGCTCCACGATCAGCGGACTCGGGGGCTTCCTCTTCTTCCTCCATGGGGACTATAGACCCCAACTCGTCCTCCTCCTCTGCTTCGCGAGGAATAACCCCTTCATGTTGAGGAGGTAAACTGGCAGCCACGCTCCAGTCTTGCAATCAAAAGATGCATCATTATATATCAAGCGCTTGGTGGCAATCGACAAAGAAACTACTTCGTAGTACAGTTCTACCTTAGGAGGAGGGTTAGAGGCGTCGAAAGGTGGCACGACTGGTTTGCCTGGGAGAACCTCCTTGGCAGTGTACTTGGTCACCAATCGCACCCTCCTATCCACCTCACCCGTAGAAATGCCCTCGGTAGATACACGAGTGACATCGTCAGCACCGGTCCAACAACACATAGGGTGCACTCTGGCCTGCAGAGGCTGGACGCGGCAGCACAACCACGTGCGAATGAGAGCAGCGCCACCTTCTTCTTTGCCTATGCAGGTTTCGAGGTTGCAGACGCGCTTATACAGCACCTCCGTTTCCTCGGACTCGCCAGGCATCACGATGTTCTTCTAGGAGCGCCTCCTCTTGCAAGTCGCCGCAGGATCGAAGGGCGCAAGTCCGTAGTGGTCTGTGTCGGCCTTCTGGTCGTGGATGTAGAACCACTTGTCTCTCCACCCTTGGACGGACACAATGAACTTGATATCAAAATAGGTGACAGAGGAGTTGACATGGATCCCGCAACCTCCTACGTCGTAGACTACCGAACCGGACGCCGACTGACGTTTCAGCTTAAAAAGCCTCTTGAAGAGGCACTCGCAAAGCGTGAGGAAGCAAGAGATGTGGAGAATGGAATTTGGGGACAGCTGGTGCAGCTAGAGCCCATAGAAACAAAGGAGACCCCTGAAGAAAGGATGCAGGGGGAGAGAAAGACCTCGGATGATGAATGCAAGGAACATCACCCGGAAACCCGGAGGAGGACAAGGGATTACCTCGTCATCAGGCACTCGCGAGTCGTCTTCCGCGGGTGGAAGAACTCCATCTTGACGATGAAGATGCAGCTCGGAAGGTTTGATGATGGACGCTCGCCAGGCGCCATTAGTGACGCGGGTGCCCGCACCCTTATTCTTCCCAGCGTCAGCGACATTGGTGCCCACGGTGGTGGTACCGTCCTTCTTCTTAGCGGCAACAATGGTGGCTGCAGATCCAACGGCGGATCCTCCCTTCTTCTTGCCCATCTTTTGATGGCGGTGTGAACAGAGAAAGTAACTGGGGAAGACACGGAGCTGGTCCAGTGCCGCGAAGAGGAAGTGCGCAAGGAAGCAGAGAGAGCAGCAATGACGACAGAGGCACGAGCAAGAAGACAAATGGGGAAAATTACCACAGCTACCCTGCTACTTAACCTCCTCGTGGACGCCATCCAACGGCCAGCAGAAACCCTACTACACATGTGGCGCACATCGCCATCGACACGTGGTGAAGCTGAACCACGAACCATCCCCCACTACTCCCATTACGCGGGGAAAATCGAGGAGACGCAGTTAAAACAGAAGATTACGTACGCCTGGTCAAATCAAAGTCAGAAAGTGGGACCCACCGCTCATCACGTCCCGTCAGAGCTGCTCACGCGGATAACTGAGGTCATCACATTGTCAGCACTGACGTCATCGATTCCAGCAGAAGAATATTTTGACTGCTTTAGTCCTCGCTCGAGTCTTCGACTCAATCAAGCACTCGGGGGCTACTCCTAACAGAAGCGCGGGCCGCACACTCGAGGGCTACTCCTAACAGGTATATGAACATTCAAGACAAACCCTTCACCTGAATCATCGATTCGACTATGAACTGTGGGTTACTCCCATAGGGAGCATTGAAAGCATATTCGACTGAAACAAGCAACAAAAGACGACAGCAGTCGCAAATATTTTTTAGTCCCCACTCGAGTCTATGACTCGAATAGGCACTCGAGGGCTACTCCCATAGGGATCGCTGGTCGCGCACCCTATGATTATTTATCCTTGTACATCGTACTATGTGTTGATAACATCCACACTCGAATGCTATGGCGACTCTGCCTCATATTTTCCCTACAAAGAGATTACGTCTCCTGGGCCACCCGAATCATCTCCGTGATGACAAAAAATTCGGATGCCGCGCTTACAGCGTGAAGGTAAGACCTGAATAAGGCATGGCAACGCATCTGCTGCGCACTACCAGAAACATATTCGTGCCTGTAGGAACGATGAACATGCCTTGACAGACGCGTCGAGTGCTCACACTTATACACTGGAATTCGACTCATGTAAGACCTCCGCGGCCTGAGTCGAATTACGCTAGCACTTTCCCGAATTCAAGTCAGGGGACTCGAGTTTGAGTAGATTGCGTTGTTTTGGCCTAGGGCAGTTAACTGATACCGATACATCGGATAAATCAGGTACGTATATCAACGACCCCTATGACACACACAGGTCACTCGAAAAAATGCTCAGTCATGCACTCGAAAGACTTCATAAAGTCCCTAGTCAAATCATCGATTCCACTGGACACTCGGGGCTACTAACATGGGTATACCCTACATGTACTCGAGTTTGGTATATATATGGCCTAGATACGGCAGAAGCCCACGGTGTGACCCATGGACTCTTCGATTGCTTGCGAGACAAGAAGAAGCTTAAGATAGAAAGTTCAAAGGGCGAACCCTAATCTGTAACCAACTCGACCTACTACTTGAGACCTAGCTTATCTATATAAAGGCTAGGAGGGGGCGGCGAGGAGGAAAATCACAACCCTAGTTTCCACAACTCTCACCAGATTGTATCTGCGCGCCCCTGTAATTCTCGATTCCTTCGTTAATTCCAAGAGCAGACAAGCAGGAGTAGGGACCTCTACGAGGCTTGAACCTGGGTAAATCTTGCGTCCCTGTGTGCTTGTTTGCTAGGCGATTGATGCCTCCAACGCTCCCTCCTTCTCCAAAACCCAAGTCCATAACAATGGGCATTGACGAGTTGAACCCTCGTTAATATTAGTAGAATCTTTCTAGATGCTAAGAATGGAAAATAATATCCAATGGTTAGCAATGTTTGGATTTGTCAGTCTTGATCCAACGATCAATGTTCAAAGTTAATCGGTTAGCAAAGTTTGACCTAATTTCTTGAAACAGTGAGCACAGTTTGACCTAATTTCATTAAATAGTTAGGATGCAAAATCTTAGAAAGAAGATGAACCTGTTGTCAAAACTCTCGGTGGTTTCTGATACATATTAATTAACCCTCCCCCCGATGGGTACCTCCAAGAGCTTTTTCATAAAACTTTCAAAGCAACCTACAATTTACCCGCAGTAGTCCAAATTTTACCTAATTTCAATAAATCGACATAAAATCATTCAAGTGGGTGAAGTTAGCTTGGAAATTTGAGAACTGATAAAACATGGTAAATCATAAGTGCATCGTGTTGGTGCACTATATATGTGTGAAAACTTGGCTTGTGGCATTGAGATCAATAGTCTTTGGACTTTATTTAGGGGAAAGAACAATCTAGTTATCACTCGAAAAATTAAGAATGTTCTTTCCTAAGATAGTTGGAAACTCACACTGGTGGCATTCTCTACTACAAGAAGATGCACCTATATCTACCTCCGAAAAGACTTTTAAATCAAGAGGAATCTATTGCACTTACTTGTAGCTAAAGTTTGGCTTAGTTTTGTTAAACTGGCAAGATGCAAAATCTTAGCAAGAAGTTGAATTTGTCGTCAAAAATCTCGTTGGATGGTTTCTCATATATTAATTGTGACCCCCTGATGGGTACCTTCAAAAGCTTTTTCGTAAAAGTTTCACAGTAACCTACAATTTGCTTGTAGTAGTTCAAATTTGACCTAATTTTGATAAATCGACATAAGGTCATTCAAGTGGGCGAAGTTAGGTAGCGAGTTTGAGAATTCATAAAACACAGGAAATCATAAGAACAATATGTTGGTCCACTATATATATATATGTGTGAAAACTTGGCTTCTGGCATTTAGATCGATATTCTTCAAACTTCCTTTACGAGAGAGAATAATCTTGACATCACTCGGAAAATTGATAATGGTCTTTCCTGATAATTGGAAACTCACATCAACGACATTGTTTACTACAAGAAGATGCACCCTTCTACCTCCGAAAAGACATTTAATTCAAGAGCAATCTATCGCGCTTACATGTAGCTCAATTCTGATTTAATTTTGTTAATTTGTCAAGATGCAGAATCTTGGAAAGAAGTTGAACCTATCATCAAAGCTCATAGTGGTTTCTGCTATATTAATTCACCCCTTCCCCGAAGGGTACCTCCAAAAGCTTTTTCATGAAACTTTCAAAGCAACCTACAATTTACATGTAGTTCAAATTCAACCTAATATAATTTCGATAAATCAGGATAAAGTCATTCAAGTTGGCTGAGTTAGATAGGAAGTTTGAAAGCACATAGAACATGGGTATCGTCAGTACAACATGTCGGTCCACTATATATATATATGTCTAAAAACCTGGATTGTGGCATTCGGATCCATATTCTTCGGACTTTCTTGACGAAAAATAACAACCTCGCATGCCATCTCTTGGAAAATTGAGAATTGAATGTTTTTTCCTGATAGTTCCTAACTCACACCGATGACATTGTTTACTGTATATATTGATTTTTTCAATGAGTATACTATTTAATACTGTATATAGTTGGTCAAACTTTGTAACGGTTGACTTTGACTAAACCTAATATGATTAGTAATACTCCCTCGGTTTAGAAATATAAGACATTTTTAGATTTGTGAATCGAATGTATCTAGACATCTTTTAGTGTATGGGTTCGTAGAGGTGCAGAGTGAACCTACACACTAAAAGGCGTCTAGATACATTCATTTCACAAAGCTAAAACGTCTTATATTTCTGAACAGAGTGAGTATTAAATAAATGGAGTATATGATAAGATTAGGAAAACAACATTTTTTTAGAACCATCACAAGCTTTTTCTTAGCATCACAGATCTGAATATTACATTAACACCGATGATTAACCAAACTGCAAACAGAGCAAACCCAAACACATACGGAGTAGTAATAGTACAACTTAACGACTTCTAGGGGGACTCCGCGGTCTTCTCAGGTGACTTGGCAGCATCCTCCGCGGGCAACTTGGCTGCGTCCTCCACTGTACCATCGCCAAGCTAGGACTCGTGGATGCTGGGTAGCACACCGTGGTGCATGATGGTAACACCGGCCAACAGCTTGCTGAGCTCCTCGTCACACATGACGCTGAGCATCACGTGCCTCGGGATGATGCGGATCTTCTTGCTGTCCTTCACGGCTTGCCCGGTGAGCTCCAACACCTTGGCGGTGAGGTACTCAAGAACGTCCGCGAGGTAGACAGGAGCCCTGAAGCCTATGCGCTGGGAGTACCGACCCTCCTTGAGGTAGCGCCCGATCCGGCCGACGTGGAAATGCAGCCCGGCCTTGACGAACCTCGACACCTGCTTCTTCCTGCGGCTGCCTGGTGCGAGACTGCGACTTGGAGTGGCCAGAGCAGGATTCGGAAGCCGGCGACATGACTTCTTTTTCTCCATGTCTTTTGTCGCCACCACATAGGTCTTCTTCTTCCCATGGGGAGCTTCGGTCTTCGGAGCCATAGCTGCAAAGTCTAAGAGGAAGAAAGGTTAATTGTGGAGGGCCGGTGAAGGTGCCCAGGTCCCTTGTATTGAAACTTTAATAAATACTGCTTTTCTTTGTTTTACAAGTATGAATTTTTAATAGGAGTACTACTAAAAGGCTGTGTGCATGTTTCCTTATTTTCTTTCACTTTTTGAAACATGGTCAGATGTGTCAGCATGAAAATTCATACAAAAAAGTTGTATCTTTCAAAACAATAGTCAGTTTTTAGTATGACTGCGTGGGTACAATAATTAGTACTATATGAATTTCGTACAAATTTACAAGCAATCTATCACGCACTTGTAGTTCAAAATTTACCTACTTTGGTTTTATTGACAAAATGTCATTTAATTATGCGAAATTAGCTAGAAGGCCTGAGAATTCATGAAACTTCTTAACCATGAAACATACTCTATTTTGTGTGAAATTTAGTTGTTGTGGCATTCAGAGCCATACTCTTTACCTTTTCTTTAAAAAATAATTATATGTGGCACTTCTAAAATAATTTAACAACATTCTATACATAAAAGTAGAAAAGTCCAATTAACAACATTAGTATGCCATGCCAAGATGCACCTGCTCAATTCAAATGGACATGACCTTTGTCATTATTTAACTTGAAACCCAAGTACTCCCTCCGTCTCAAAATAGATGTCGCAATTTTTTTAAAATTTAGATGTATCTAGACTATATAGTGGCTAGATACATCCAAATTTAAACAATTTTGAGACATCTATTTTGAGACGGAGGGAGTATGTTACACATCACTGGTCATATTGTGAAGAAGTGTTTTTAAACCTTGTCAAAATTCATGTTTATCATTTATGGAAGAGGATACCATACATAAGTGCTTAACATTTTTTATTGTTTTCTTTACTTTTCTTTAATTTATCCCAATAAACGGGACGAGTGATGCAGATATCACCTTGACATTGGTAACTTGGCTTAAAATGTGAACAATGCCCATACATGGTTATGACCATATTGTGTAGCAAGTTTTTCGAAAGTTGACCAAATCCATGTTTGTAGTTTTCGTCCAAACAAGCACAAATATAAGATGACACCATTTAAGTTTCAACTATGTATCATTACCACCCCACCCCCCTCCCGCAAAAAAAACCATGTATCATGACACACATTGAAATAAGTATTTTCATATAGTACTAACATGCGGTGGAAATTATCTATATTTTTCTAGAATACAGTGAGTGCACACTAAGACAAATTATCTAGGCATACTTAATTACAAGATATAGTACATTGCCCGCCTCTTCTGTGGACACCATTTAATTTTGCACTCGGGCACGCTTCTTCGGTGGGGGGCGGGAAGAGACCTCCTCGTCGTCATCCTTGGCCTCCTCCCCACCATGGTCCACGACCTCCTCCCTGTCGTCGTCTTCGGCCACCTCCTCAAGGTCAACCTCAGACTCCTCCTCTTCCTCAGTCTCATCTTCCGTCTTATTGGAGCCGCTCGGTGTTGGTGGTGGTGTCCCTTCGAAAAAGCACTGCCAGTGGCTATCTTCTTCATTAGAGTCAGACAGCGGCGGCATCCATGGCCCGTCGACTGAGTCTAGTCTTCCAGGTGGAGTTTCGAGGCCTTTCCCATTTGTCAGGTCAATCGACGTGTTCTGGAGAGAGTTGTCAAATGACATTTTGGAAGGAAATAGAGAGAGATCAAGTTCTAAGCAACGGTGGGTTGGGTGTTTTGGGTGAAAGTAGGGGTGCGTATTGTTGCAATTTATAATGTATATGTATAGTTGTGCTTGTGTTAATACCCTAAAAACTATCCCAAAATATCATAAATATATTATACCAGACTCGTCCCGTCAACAAAAAAAAGGATTATACCAGACTTGTCGGTTCTTGTTTTTTCTCGGCCCAGAGAATTCAGGAGGCACCTCGCTTTATCCAAAAATGAATACAATCATGCAGATCATGCTGAATTACTCGGTGTCTCTTACTTCCTCCGTTAAAAATTAAGTGTCCATAGTAGTACACACTTATCTAGCTACTGTACTACTAGTATACGTATACTCTTCACAAAGTTGCATCACTGAACTTGATTGATGGTGGTATGGTGTGGGCCTCATGTTTTTCTACACCACTACATCTCAGACTAGAAGTATAATCATTGCGTGAAAGCTTACATGGGAAGGAAAGAGAAATGGGATAGTGGATGGATGGTGAGAGGGGGGCGAAGCAGAGAGAAAATCTACTACGTAGTACTGTAGTAGAGAGAAAATCAATAGAATCTTCTAGATGCTAGAAGGGAAAAGAAGATCCAACGGCTAGAAATGCTGGGATTCACGAGTCTTGATCCAATGGTCAACATTCAAAGTTATTCATACACTAATCTCATCATCACTCGGAAAATTGAGAATGTTCTTTCCTGATAGTTGGAAACTCACACCGGTGGTACTTATTACTACAAGAAGATGCATCCATCTACCTCCAAAGGGACATTTAATTAAAGAAAAATCTATCGCACTTACTTGTAGCTCAAGTTTGAGCTAATTTTTCGTTAAATTGTCAAGATGCAAAATCTTAATTAGAAAGGAGTTAACCAGGAATTTGATCAACATCTATAAATTGGTGAAGCACAAAAAAAATATAAATTTGATCAACATCTATAAAGTATGGGTGTATATATTTGGTCCTTGTACTTTGTATCATCATGTACAAGTAAAAGATTATTAGCTACCTAACACATGAAATTTTTGATACCATGGTATAGAGAAACAAGGGAGAAGATTCTAGTATGATGGAGAAGTGTGTTTTGAGGTTGTGCATAGCATTCATTATGCCGAAGACTATCAATAGAATATTCTAGATGATAGGATGGAAAAGAAGATCCAACGGCTCGAAAAGCTGGGATTCGTGAGTCTTGATCCAACAGTCAACATTCAAAGTTATTCGTGCACTATATAGTGGTTTGTAATGAAGACTATCAATAGAATCTTCAAGGTGCTAGAATGGAAAAGAAGATCTAACAGCCAGAAATGTTGGGTCGTGAGTCTTGATCCAACGGTCAATATTCAAAGTTGTTTGTACACTATATAATGGTAAGATAATGTAGAAGTCAACGATTATTAGCTACTAGTAAGTTACACGTGAGATTCGGATAGTAGACGTATGCCATATCATCATCACTATATACTATTATAATTGGTAAAGCATAAAAAAATATAAATTTGATCAACATCTATAAAGTATGGTTGTATATTTGGTCCTTGTACTTTGTATCATCATGTAGAAATCAAAGATTATTTAGCTACCTAACATATGAAATTTTTGATAACATGGTCTAGAGAAACAAGGGAGAAACTTCTAGTATGATGGAGAAGTGTGTTTAGAGGTTTGTTCATAGCATTGATTATGTCGAAGACTATCAATAGATTCTTCTAGAAGCTATAATGGAAAAGAAGATCCAACGGCTAGAAATGCTAGGATTCGCGAGTCTTGATCCAATGGTCAACATTCAAAGTTATTCGTACACTATATAGTGGTAAGATAAGATATGCACGCAAAACAAGTTGTGTTTTCTCTCTCCTTCACAATGCCTCATCACCATCCACACACACCCCGACCGGCTAACCTCTCCATCATCCACAACGTGGTGCTGCCCACGTGCGTCGACCTGCCTTGTCGTTACATTTCACACCCTGTGAAGAGAAAGCACCAAGCACACCCCAGCACGCTCGTTCGAAAGTGTGAGGAGCGTTTTTTGTGTGTGTGTGAAGAAAGTACACACTAGTACGAAGGGTATATGGCTAAGTTTCTCTCTCGAGAAGGACCATACTGTTTTTCCTTGCTTAACTTTAGAGCCCTTTATGCTAAATTTATGGACCTCTATGTAAACTTTTGTAGGTCTTCAATGCAAATCATACTTTCTCCCACCGTCCATATGAAATTTTAACTACTAGTAAGCGCGATAGATAGATTCCTCTTAAAATGTCCCCAACAAACTTTTGAAGCTCTAACCAGGAATTCAGTACATCGAAAACCACCAAAATCTTTTTCGTAAAACTTACAAAGCAATCTATAATTTACTTGTAGTTCAAATTTGACCTAATTTCGATAAATTGGCATAGAGTCTCATTCAAGTCGGCAGAGTTAGTTAGGAAGTTTTAAAATTCACAAAACATGGGAAAATTGAGAATGTTCTTTCCTGATAGTTGGAAACTCACAACTAGAACATCATTTACTAAAAGAAGATGCACCCATCTACCTTCGACAAGACAACTAATCCATGAGCTATCTATCACACACTTACTTCTATCTCAAATTTAACCTAATATAATTTCGTTAAGTTGTCAAGATGTAGAATCTTAGCAAGAAGTTGAACCTATTTTCAACATTTCGGGACCTTTACTATATATATGCATGCAAAACAAATTGTGTTTTCTCTCTCCTTTCCTGCCTCATCACCATCCACACACACCATGCTGGCCCGCTGATTTCTCGTCGACAATGTGGTGCTGCCCACGTGCGTGGACCTGCATTGTTGTTCCATTTCACACCCTGCAAAGAGGAAGCACCAAGCACACCCCCAGCACGCTGGTTCGAAAGTGTGAGGAGCGTTTTGTGTGTTTGTGTGTAGCAAATACACTAGTATGAAGGGTATGGCTCAGTTTCTCGCTCGAGAAGGACCCGAGTGCTTTTCCTTGCTTAACTTTAGGGCCCTTTGTGCTAAGTTTATGGACCTCTATGTAATTTTCTCTTTTTTGAGGTGTTCGATGTAAATCGTACTCCCACCGACCGTGTCAAATTTTAACTACAAGTAAGCACGATAGATAGATTGCTCTTAAAATTTTACAAATACTTTTTAGGCTAACCAGGAATTCAGTAGTACATCGAAAGCTTTTTCTTAAAACCTCCCAGCTTATAGACAAATTCTTCCACCATAGCTGATGCCCTAATACTAGTATGAAAATAGAAGCTAACGTGACAAGAAAGTATTGCGCTAGGAAGTGACATGTTTAATTTATTGCACAGGGGTGTGTTTTACACGCATTCACGCTTAGCTGACGTCCTTGATACGGCCGCTTTATACAGCAGAAGAAAAGAAAAAACCTCTTTCAAAGAGCCATCCTATCTTCCCCATCTCCGTTTAGTTTATCCCCACTCGCCGATGCCGCCTGGCCGCATCTCAGGCGAGTGCTTCACACATTTTACTCCCCATCTTGCACGCTGCATTACTCCCTCTAGGACACCAGCCCCCTCCTCCAAAAACCACCAACAACTCTATATAGATCCACCCTCGCCCCCAATCCGTCCAGACGGGATGGCGGATTCGAGGTGCAACCCGCGGCACTGCGGCTAGAGCAAGGTCGGTGACGATGTCTTCAACGAAATCACTATGTGTCTGGAGACTATCAGCGCCATTAGGCTGGCCGCATGCTCCAAGGAGCTATACCGCCAGGTCGCCGGCAGAAAAGGTAGCAGGTGCCCCAACAACCGCTGTTGTTCATTGGTCTTCTAGAATGACGTCTACGACCATAAGATCCAGTGCTGCTACGCCCCATGCGCAGCCTGCACAGAGCGAGGATGCGAGTTCGTCAACCGGCCATTGACTTTGCATGAGCTGTTTGACCACTTGAAACTTGCCCACAAGATGTACTATTTGCCCCAATTGACCTACTCCAACAAGTACTGGTACCCGACTAACCGGGTGCACACACCAGAGATCATCGGCATCGGGAAATAGGGCACAGAGTTTGCCGCCCTAATTGGAAGGTACACCACGGACATCTTCCTATCTGTCAGGTACGTCAGGTCGGCGGTGTGCAAATCGCCGCGGTACAAGGTGATGTTATGGTCGTTGCCGTCATGGAATAAGCTCCATTCGGTCAAAATGGCAGGGACATCTGAGTAGACGAGCAAGCCTTCGTTCGTTGAAGTCACGCTGAAAGGGCTCATGTCGTACCTATCGAAACCGAGGCGTTACCTGCGAGCTTCTGAAGATGTTGTCGGAATTCCCCCTGTATTACAAGAATATCAACCAAGAGTGAGTTAACACATATAAATCTTCTTGTGATGATCCTAATATGAATATATGTAATGTTGTACTAATTAATTACTTTATGTTGGTGACAGACCCAATTGGTATGGGCTGTCCAGCCAAATATGTCTTCATGTTCAATGCTCGTTGATGCAGTCCAATGGAACTACGTGGCGCCTGACTGCGAGTTTTCCGCAATTCCGTTTGTGCTCCACTCCCACCTCAGAGAAGCCCACGCCATGAGGTTGCGCATTTGACACTATGGTAGGAAAGACAGGTACATCTCTAAGCCGGTGTCGGCATCGGGCTCGCAAAATGTAGATATCGGGCTAACCGGTTCGATGACATGGTGTTCTGCATGCTATTCGATGGGCGCGACGATGTCATCTTGATATCTGTCGTGTGCGTCAGGCCAGCGGCGCGTGTGTCGCCGCATTTCATGGTGAAGTTGACCTCTGCACATCCAAATGGCTTGTGTGAGAAGGTATTCTATGCGAATTCTAAAGCCACTTGCTCTTTGTCGGTTTGTCGGTCTAATCTGGTCACTCGTCGTCGGAATCGACCATCGGAGTTCACCGTGGAATACAAGCTTCATATCGACAAGATTATTACCGTAGATGCAGAGGTGGGATATGTGGGGGACTTCTAAACTAACTCTAAACTAAGTAGGATAAGCGGGATAAGTGAGATTTGTTAAATCCTACTTGTCCCACTTAGTTTAGAGTTAGTCTAGGGGTCTAAAATTAAGGATCCCGCCTGTCCCATTTGTCCCACTTCTGCATCCCTATTTCTTAGCGATTAACCCATCTTTATCTTCTTGTGATGATCCTAACTTGAACACATGTACTCCTCGACCGGATTTTTCTTACAATTTTGGGACATGTGGTTCCTAGATTAAGGTAGTTTTGAGTATTTTGTATGGAGTTCTGT
Organism: Avena insularis; assembly: GCA_023614405.1. Lineage (NCBI taxonomy): Eukaryota > Viridiplantae > Streptophyta > Magnoliopsida > Poales > Poaceae > Avena > Avena insularis. The sequence continues at coordinate 316,957,119 of CM042688.1, read as the reverse complement.
TACTACTAATCTATTTTGTAGTAGGAGTAATACCTATGTACTAGTACTTGTTTAGGCCGATGGATCTAGTGCAGAATAAGGTCTCTCTTTCCTTTTGAATCATGGCCTTGCTACATCTACCGAATTTTAATGTCTGCATTGCTGAATCTGTCAATTCCATTGGTCATTATCTGTACTGCTAAATCGGTCACTTTGAAATGGTGCTAAATCTGTCAAGTGCCGCTTATTATGAACTAGGAATCTGATGATATTGTTCTGTCTTATTCAGTACTACTGAATCTTTTAAGTGCCATTGAGTCTGTCGAATGTTTTGTTGTTGCTATTACTAAAATATTTTTTAGAACTAATAGTGATGTATTGGTACTTGTTTAGATCAAGACCAGTAGATGGTCTTGCTCTTCTTTTGGAACATGGCCAGAATATGTTCTCTCCGTCCTTTTGAATTATGGCCTTGCTACATCTATTGGATTTCAGTGTCTGCATTGTTAAATCTATCAATACTTTTGGTCATTAACTGTACTGCTAAATCGGTCACTTTGAAATGTTGTTGAATCTGTCAAGTGCCGCTGATTATGTGTTTGGAATCTATTGATATTTTTCTGTTTTATTCAGTGCTACTGAATCTTTCAAATGGTAGTGAATCTGTCAAATGTTCTGTCATTTTTATTACAGTACTAAAGTATCTTGTAGAACTAATACTGACGTACTAATACTTTTTTAGATCAAGGGCAGTAGATGGTCTTACTGTTCTTTTGAAACATGGCCTTGTCACAATCTAGATGAGGCTTGGGGCATTTTGGTTTGCATATGTGGGTCACACAGTCATTGATGTGAGTAGAAAGTATGCACAGAAAAGCAGGCTTGATGGTCAGTTTTGCTTGCTCCGATGATCGAGTGTGTTCGAAGAAAAGCGACTGATCCCGCACCAAGGTTTTTAGTGCTGAAACAAGAATTGATTCTCGCTGTCCTGCTATTGAATTTCAGAGTTTGTATTGCTGAATCAGTCACTTTGAAATGCTACTGAATATGAACTGGGAACCTATTGTTATTTCACCAAGCATGATGCAATTCAGGCCCTGGGTTCTTGCCTTTCTAGAAGTTTCAGTAATTTCAGCAGGCTTGCCAATCTTTGCAAAGGGGTACCTTTCTAGATATTTCATATGAGGTTCAGCATCTTGGTATTTTGGTACGTACTAAGAAGTACCAAAAAACATAAGTGACTCAACTTACATCTACTCTGTCTAATTGATGTGAATCTATACAAAGTTGCGGCCATTAGAATATGAACTGGAGGGAGTAGTATAAAATGGAAGCAGTAAATAAGTCATCTCTCAGTTCTAATAACTGAGATGTGATGAGAGAACACTCCATGGTAGCGTGTGATAGCTCAGTGTTGATGTAGAGCTCGTTGGGAACCCCAAGAACAAGGTATGATGAGCATACTAGCAAGTTTCCCTCAGTTATGAAACCAAGGTTTAATCGAACCAGTAGGAGCAAGGAAACACCCCAAAGGTGTTGCTAGTTGAGCCTTGGCAGGACGCACTACCAGTGCTAGTAGCAACATGGAGACCTTCACAACACAACCACAAAACTTTGTCCCCAACTTGCGATGAGGTTGTCAATCTCACCGGTTTTGCTGAAAACAAAGGATTAAACGTATCGAATGGAAGGAAGTAATAGTTTGGAGAAAGTAAACACAAAGCAGTAAACAGTTTGTAGATTGTATGTAAAAGAAAGGACCGGGATCCATAGTTCACTAGGGGTGGCTCTCCTTAAGATAGATAACATGCTGGGTGAACAAATTACAGTGGGGCAATTGACAAACATCGAGAAAGCAATACATGCATATACTAATCATCTTGACTCCTTTGAGACTTGATTGGGCATTACAACATTATACATAGACCGCCATCCAACTGCATCTATGACTAATAATCCACCTTCAGGTTATCATCCAAACCCCCTCCAGTATTAAGTTGCAAGCAACAGATTATTGCTTTACGAATTGCGTGTAATGTAAACAATATATATCTAGTAGCAACAACACATCTAGTACCTTAGAGATTTCTTTCACTTCCCTAGATTACCAGAGGCATGAACCCACTATCGAGCATAAATACTAACTCTTGGAGAAATAAATCTGTCAATTCCGAGAATATTCATTTTCTGACTTTCCTGGAACCAAAAATAGCAGAAAATAGGCAGCTGGCACTATGGCTCTTGTTAATAGGTTAGTCCAAGAAATCATTTGAAAAGTACTCCAAAGTGTGGACAAAACACAAGAAAGTAGATAAAACCAATCATGGAACATCAAAAATTATAGATACATTTGCAATGTATCAACATCCCCAAGCTTAACTCCTGCTCGTCCTCGAGTAGGTAAGTGATAAAAAGAAAGAATAATTTTTGAGGTGACAGGCACCATCATAAACTTGATCAAAGTATTTGTAAAACATTCAAAGCTGGGATCATAGTACTTCAATCATAACATGAAAGACAAAGTTCTAGCAATAAGACAAAGAAACTATGATGTAACATGAAAAGGCACAAACAAAAGATTCATGAATAACAATGCTTTGCAAGATGTTTGTTTGTTTCACATAAAGAAAACATAGCATAATAGTATTCAGCTTGTCCCTCATAGAGTAGCAAATATAAATGCATAGGGCACCTTCAAAGTTCATAAGAGTGACTAGATACACATAGTTTAAAACAAGCAATTTCAAGATATGCATCAATCAACTAGTCTTGGGACAATGCACATAGAACTAAGAATGGCCACTATGCTCTCAAAGTAGGTGCATAAAGATAGAAGGTGGAGACTCAATATAATGGTGGAAGAAAGGCCTTTATAAAAGGAAGAAGGGATTCAAGTCTCATAAAGAGCTTCCAAAAATTATGGTACTTATAGCTTTCAGCTCTCATTTCCCCTATCATAAGCATCTTGAAGGTGATTAAGGTTCAAGTGACACAACTAAGAGGATATGCTTGACAAGTTATAAACTGAAATCTCATGCCCCTTACTTACGAAGACCGAACCTCATGCTACTAAACTTTAGTCACAAGTAAGCTCTTGTCATTGTAAGTACATATGTATCATAAAGAACCGCCAACGGGTTACCCCTTGCACATGATATAGTAGCTATCCCATAATCAAAATGACAAGGCAAGCAGACAATGAGCATCTCAGCGATCTTTTTATTTGCTATTTGCATAGGTTTTTATTGAGGATGCTTCATAGAGTGCTCATTATGGTGATGCTGCAAATTTCCACCATGATTAGGCATGGCTTAGGCTAGCGGCCCAAGCGTTTCTCTAACACACATACAAACTCCATGATCTTACAAGTTCCACTTTTATTTCACACCGCCGGAATCCATAAGCAAAAGAACATGATATCAACGGGGTAGAAAGTACAAGTGCAATGTTGAAAGCGTTCCCCATGATACATGGTTCTGCTATTTCAACTTATAAAGCACAAGCATATACGCAACAAAGAAGGACCCAATGGTTCAAGTTTATTATATGCAAAAATGTTAAGTGTGCCATCAAGTTCGTGAGAGCTTTAATCACTAGTTTCTCATAACAAGTTTAATTTGGAATGTAAATAAAAACATGAATACACTTGGAATAGCATAAGCTAGTAGGTAGGTATGGTGGACTCTTTGGAATAACTTGGTTTAGGGAGTTGGATGCATGAGTGGAACTCATACTTGGTTACGGAGGCTAGCAAAAGACTGGGAGCGGCAAACTAATAGAGCAATAATGGCCATAATCATGCAGAGCGACAAAACATCATTGATCAAAGCATAAAGTGATACTACAAGTTCAAAACTAAAGGATCATAAAGGCTTATGGTGACTTGAGATAGTCATAACATGGTGTGAGCGTGCGCCAAGTCAACCCAAATAAAGCATCAAAGGAGAATACCACAATACTATGCTTTAATATGCTAAAAGAACACATGATTCTTCCAAGGCACATTAAGAAATCTTAATTGTTTATAAAATGTCATGCTACAGCAAAGATCACTAATCATAAAGTCAAAACAATATCAAGAATGGCATGACAAAGCACAGGCCACAGTCAAAAACAAGCTCTTTTTACCACATAAGCATGAACTTTCCCACTCTTTTCCAAACCAAACCAAACTATTTGAAAACCAATGTATGAAAGAGGGGGTCCAACCAATTTATTCAGCAAACTAAGCAAAACCAAGAAAATAAAAAACCAAAATGAAAACGAAAAAGAATACGCTCCAAGAACAACACAACTGTGCATGAAACAATAAAAATGAAGCGTTTGGAAGAAACCTGAGATTTTTATTGATGAAGAGGGGGATGCCTTGGGCATCCCCAAGCTTCGACGCTTGTAATTCTTGGATATTTCTTGGGGTGACACGCGTGGCATCCCCAAGCTTGCGCTTTAGTCCATCCTTCATCTCATTACTCATTCCTTCCATACACCGGAAATTTTTCCTTCATACAAAACTTCACACAATCTTTATTAGCAACATTAGTGCACTCAAGATAATAGGTATTAAGGTTCAGTTCTAACACCAAATAAACTTCCATTATAACACTAGCTAATGCAGTACTTCCCTCAAAAATCTCAATTCCCCAAAAGAACTCAAAAAGGAACCAACAAGAAGCAAATGCAGAAAATGACAGAAATCTGTCAAAACAGACCAGCAGGTAAAGACGAATTTTTTTGAAGACCTTCTATTGCTCAAATCAAAACGTGTTGATCTAACGAAAGTTAGATAACAACCTTGGGCAGAAGAACAAAAATTCACGCCTCAAAAAGACGTTCATAGATTTTACAAGAATTTTTACGGTGAAGCACAGAAATCTGTTTCGGGACAGCAACTTTCCCAATCATTACTTCTCTCTCATTAGAGGTTACTCTTGGCACAAAAAGCAAATAAAAAGGATGGGGAGTGGTTATTAATGAAGTAATAACCTCCAAGGCTCATCTAAAACTTTTGGGTTATCTCCCAATAAGTACTTTTTTAATGCCTTTAAGTTAGGCATAAGAAGCAAGAAGAATCAAGTGTTCTCAAATGAAGAAGCATTAAGATCAATACCAGAAATATCTTCAACAAGGCAAGGTATATCATCCAAATAAGTTCTAGAGGATCTCCTCTCAATGCTCTTAGGTTCACTATTTTCATCAAAAGGGTTTTCAGGAACAATCCAATCAAGACTCTTTTTTATGGCTTCATGTATTGCTACCAGCTTAAAGGGTATTGGTATCTTAGGTTCAGTTTTGTTCATCTTTTCTCGTGTACCAACAACATCTACACATGAGCCTAGCATGTTGAAACGTTCAAAGACTTTTCTAGCTTCCTTGGTAACATCATAGAATTCCTTAAGAAAAGTTTCAAGAATAAAATCTCTCTTCTCAGGGTCATCAATTCTTTAAGTTTAAGAAACATTACTTGCATTAAGGGGTTAAGGTTAACAAACCTAGCTTCCAACATGTGAACTAAAGAAGCTGCGGCAATCTCATAGTTTGGAGCAAGTTCTGTAAGGTATCTATCCTCAATATCCTCCTGTTTACTAACATGATTAAAGAATTCTTCAATATTATATTTTCCAATTATGGAACCACTACCTATTGAAAGGTCTTTCAGGGTGAATTTAGGGATCAATATGGTGTGCTAAGGAAGGGGTAACCACTATAGAAGACTTATTTTTATTTTTGTTTTTGATAAAGAAAGCAAACTAGTAAAACTATTTTTTTTGTGTTTTTGATAAAGAAACAAGAAAACAAAGCAAAAGAAACTAAGCAAAACAAAAATAACAAAGTAAAGAGATTGGTTATGAGGGACTCCCCTTGTGAAGATGTCCTTGACTCCCCGGCAACGGTGCCAGAAAAGTGCTTGATGGCTTAGTGTTGATGTAGATCTCGTTGGGAACCCCAAGAACAAGGTATGATGACCATACTAGCAAGTTTCCCTCAGTTATGAAACCAAGGTTTAATCGAACCAGTAGGAGCAAGGAAACACCCCAAAGGTGTTGCTAGTTGAGCCTTGGCAGGACGCACTACCGGTGCTAGTAGCAACATGGAGACCTGCACAACACAACCACAAAACTTTGTCCCCAACTTGCGATGAGGTTGTCAATCTCACCGGTTTTGCTGAAAACAAAGGATTAAACGTATCGAATGGAAGGAAGTAATAGTTTGCAGAAAGTAAACACAAAGCAGTAAACAGTTTGTAGATTGTATGTAAAAGAAAGGACCGGGATCCATAGTTCACTAGGGGTGGCTCTCCTTAAGACAGATAACATGCTGGGTGAACAAATTACAGCGGGGCAATTGACAAACATCGAGAAAGCAATACATGCATATACTAATCATCTTGACTCCTTTGAGACTTGATTGGGCATTACAACATTATACATAGACCGCCATCCAACTGCATCTATGACTAATAATCCACCTTCAGGTTATCATCCAAACCCTCCAAGATTAAGTTGCAAGCAACAGATTATTGCTTTTACTAATTAGTAATGTAAACAATATGATTGTTCTATGAACAAAGGATTGTTGTTTTCTCCCTAGTAGCAATAGCACATCTAGTACCTTAGAGATTTGTCACTTCCCAGTTACGAGGCATGAACCCACTATCGAGCATAAATACTAACTCTTGGAGTTGCTAGCATCTACTTGGTCAAGATAGCTACTAACAACAGAAAGCATGCAAGAGCACAAATAACAAAGACATGATAGAATCAATAATCAATCTAACATAGCATCTCAATATCCATCGGATCCCCGTAAACACAACATGCAGAATTACAAATAGATGATCTTGATCATGAACGGAGCTCACAAGATCTAGACATGAAAGCACAAAGGAGGCGAACCAGCCATCTAGCTACTACATGGACCCGTAGTCCAGAGATGAACTACTCATGCATCACACCGGAGGCTTGCATGATGATGAAGAAGGCCTCCAGGGTGAATTCCCCTCTCTATCAGGGTGCCGAGAAGAGCTTGAGATCCCTCCCGATCTAGGGATGGAGATGACAGCGGCTACAGACTTTTTCATTGATTTTTGATTGTGTACATAGGATTTTCATCCCGAGGGCAATATATAGGCGGAAGGAGAGGCCGAGGGGGTGTTGGGGTCAGCCAGACCACCCCCTGGCGCAGGCCAGGCCTGGCCGCGCAGCCAGGTGGTGTGGCTGGCCCCCAGCCCTTCTCCGTCTCGTATTTTGGCATCTGATGTCTTCCGGAAAAATAGGCACTTTGGCTTTTGTCCCATCCAATTCCGAGAATATTCATTTTCTGACTTTCCTGGAACCAAGAACAGCAGAAAACAGGCAGTTGGCACTGTGGCTCTTGTTAATAGGTTAGTCCAAGAAATCATATGAAAAGTACTCCAAAGTGTGGACAAAACACAAGAAAGTAGATAAAACCAAGCATGGAACATCAAAAATTATAGATACATTTGCAATGTATCAGCGTGCCAGTCTAGAGTACCTATAGTAGTACTCCCTACTCCATAACTCTAGTTGGCGTGCTCGATGCAGTACGCCTGGCAGAAGACAATCGTAGGAGCATAGAAAAACCCCCTCCTTAAGAGCCATTCCCAACTCCGAGAGGCAGAATTTGGATCTTCTCTAGCGCGCACTTCACACATTTTTTTGGCCATCTCACCCGCTGCATAGATCCTTCCAGTCTGCCACCCCTTTCCTCCAAATAAGCCCAACAATCATACATAGATCCGCCTTTCCCCCAATCATTCGGACGTGATGGCTTTTGATTTGAGGCACAATCGGCTCAACAATGTCTGGACGAATGTCGGGGATGACGTCTTCAATGAAATAGCTAAGCTTCTGGACACTACCAGTGCCGTCCGGCTGGCTGCATGCTCCAAGGAGTTGTACCGCCAAGTCGCTGGCAGAAAAGGTAGTAGATTCCCCAACGACATCTGCTGGACTTTGGTCTCCTACAAGGACGTCTACAACCACAAGATCGCGTGCAACAACCGTCGGTGTGTTTTCATGGAGCCAGGATGCGAGTTCACCGGCGTCAAGAAAGTGTTCGTCGAGCACCTCATATCTGCCCACTCAATGATAGTGCCTAGATACAGCCCCAAAAATGGGACCCGTCTGTGCTAGTTTGTGCATCGGGCTCGCTCAGAGCTAAGGTCATCAGCATCGGGAAGGAGGGCAAGCCGTTCGTTGCCCAAATTGACGGGCATAACACAGACTTGCTCATGTCCGTCAGGCCGGTCAGGTCGGCGGCATGCGAATCGCCGCGGTACAAGGTGAGGTTTTGGTCGTTGGTCTTGTTCGCTAGTTTCAATCAGGTTGTAGTAAAGAGGTCACCCGAAACAACGATTAGGCCGTCGCCGGCTAACGCTGCGCAGGAAGTGCTCATGTCTTTTCTGTCCAAGCCGCGTCACTGGCATACTACTGAACCTGTAGTCGAACAAGATTCACCGGTGAGATATCACATCTTAATCCTCTTGTGATGATCCTACTATGAGTGTATGTAATGTTGTACTAATTAGCTAGTTTATGTTGGTGGCAGATTCCCTTCATAATTGGAATTGCCGAAATAAAGGATCCCGAACTTCCTGGTTTGTCGTCTGAATTTTATATGTATGCTGCTGACCTAGAGGCCGACAGGCGACAATGAAACGAGAGACGCGTCCCAGGCAGGAAATCTAGGGTGCACCGCCAAGACTTTGACATCTTTGAAGCATTCTCGTTTCTTCGAGTACGTATGATGGGACATGTAGTGGTTCCTAGCTTAGTGTAAGCTTGTAGTTCTACACTTCTACTAAGTATTTTGTATGGTGTTCAACTACTTCTAATCTATTTTGTAGTAATACCTATGTACTTGGACTTATTCATATCGAGTGGAGAAAATGCATGGTCACGGTTTCCTTTTGAAACTTGGCTTTGCCACATTACTGTACATCCATTGAATTTCAATGTCGGCATTGCTGAATTTGTCAATTCTTTTGGACATTTTCTGCCACCATTGAATTGGTAACTTTAAACTGCTGATGAATATGTCATGTGCTGCTAAATGTGAAACAAACGAGTGCTCGTCGCCCTTGTACATGGCTGTGTCACAATCTAGATGAGACTTGGGCATTTTGGGTTGCATATGGGGGTCACATAGGCATTGATGTGAGAATTAAGGTACTCAAAGCAGACTTGATCATCAGTTTTGCTTGCTCCAATGGTTGAGTGTTATTGGTGAAAACGACAAACTGATCGCACGACAAGGTTTTTAGAGCTGAAACAAAAACTGGTTCTCTTTGTACTGCTATTTGTATTTCATTGTCTGTATTGCTGAATTGGTCACTTTTGAAATGCTGCTGAATTGGTCAAGTTCTCCTAAATATGAACTTCGCATCTTTTGATAATTTTTCTACCTTATTCTGTACTGCTAAATTTTGACATGAATAGCTGCCAAAAAGAATTATCGCTTATCCCCTCCCTCTCTGAGGTCTTTGTTTCGAATCCGGCCGAGCACATCACAATGCAATTTTTGTTAACCAAAAGAAGACATCTAGTACTCCGTAGCTCATTTGGCCCCTCTTTAGCCTAGAACATTTTTATGCGGTATTTTCGGGGTCAGGGGACTGCTGACCATAGCCTAGTGAAATTAGAGAAAGGAGCCCATGGTGCATAGCCGAGAACATATTAATTTTGCCGTTTAGGGGTGATGTCTACGCACTTCTATTCTTGTAGACAGTTGTTGGGCCTCCAAATGCAGAGGTTTGTAGAACAGCAGCAAGTTTTCCCTTAAGTGGATCACCCAAGGTTTATCGAACTCAGGGAGGAAGTGGTCAAAGGTATCCCTCTCAAGCAACCCTGCAATCAAGATACAAGAAGTCTCTTGTGTCCCCAACACACCCAATACACTTGTCAGGTGTATAGCTGCACTAGTTCGGCGAAGAGATAGTAAAATACAAGTGGTATGGATAATTATAAGTGGTAACGGTGATAGAAAAATAGCTTGATGGCATGGAAGAGACTAAAATCAAACTGAAATAAAGATGGCAGCAAGCAAACATGTAACAGATCTAGTAGCAAATGTGTTTTAGTGCTTAGAAACAAGGCCTAGGGATCATACTTTCACTAGTGAACACTTTCATATAAATATCTTCTCTTTATGATACTACTCTTAACTACTCTCCGGTTGGACACTCTAATCCATGGTAGGGCTATAACAGCAAACCTCAAAGTAAGCCTTTCCCATCTAGATAACCCCACACTGTCGCCTTGGGCACTAGATGATTCAAACAAACACCACAATTTCATAAAGACATCCAACTCCAAATATAACTCATAACAAGTATTTGTAATCTCTAGCCTAAGTGCCACCATGGTGTGCACACTGTCAACTTCACACACATGGGGAGAGCAGAGATCTATTAAAGCACTTGAGTAGCAAGGTAGATCTATAGATTACAAGCTCATGATCTCAATAAGATCATGCATAGAGAGAGATGAACACATAGCTACCGGTAGAACCCTTAGCCTCGAGAGAGAACTACTCCCTCCTCATCATGGGAATCAGCAATGGTGATGGAGATGTTGGTGGAGATCGATGGAGATGGCTCTGAGGGCACTTCCCGCCGTGGTCTTGAACAAAGACTTTCATCTCCCTGAATCTCCCCTTCGGTGGCGGCGGCGCTGCGGAACTTTTCATGGCTTTCTGATTGATTATTTAGGGTTTATGCATCGGGAGGATCTTATAGTCGAGAGGGGAGACCGAGGGGGTGACGGAGGGGCCCACACCACCCCCTGGCGCGGCCTGGCCTGGCCCGTGCCACCAGGTGTTGTGGCCAGCCCCTGGCCCCTCTCCGTCTCGTCTTCTGGCTCCGTGAGTCTTCCGGTAAAATATCGACTTTGGCTTTTGTCCCGTCCAATTCCGAGAATATTCATTTTCTGACTTCCTGGAACCAAAAACAACAGAAAACAGGTAACTGGCACTATGGCATCTTGTTAATAGGTTAGTCCAAGAAATCATATGAAAAGTACTCCAAAGTTGGAACAAAACACAAGAAAGTAGATAAAACCAAGCATGGAACATCAAAAATTATAGATACATTTGCAATGTATCAACATCCCCAAGCTTAACTCCTGCTCGTCCTCGAGTAGGTAAGTGATAAAAAGAAAAAATAATTTTTGAGGTGACATGCACCATCATAAACCTGATCAAAGTATTTGTAAAACATTCGAAGCTGGGATCATAGTACTTCAATCATAACATGAAAGACAAAGTTCTAGCAATAACACAAAGACACTATGATGCAACATGAAAAGGCACAAACAAAAGATTCATGAATAACAATGCTTTGCAAGACGTTTGTTTGTTTCACATAAAGAAAACATAGCATAGTAGTATTCTGCTTGTCCCTCATAGAGTAGCAAATATAAACGCATAGGACACCTTCAAAGTTCATAAGAGTGACAAGATACAAATAGTTTAAAACAAGCAATATCAAGGTATGCATCAATCATGGTGGAGACTCAATATAATGGTGGAAGAAAGGCCTTCATAGAAGGAAGCAGAGATTCAAGTTTCATAAAGAGCTTCCAAAAATCATGGTACTTATAGCTTTCAACTCTCATTGCCCCTATCATAAGCATCTTCAAGTGAGAAACATTAAAGTGAACAAACTATGGTGTACATGCTTGATGAAGTATAAGTTAGAAATCTCATGTCCCTCGAATACGAGGGCTGCTCCTCATGCTACTCAAGTTTAGTCACTGGTAAGTTCTTGTCATTGTAAGTACATGTGTATCATAGAGAACCGCCAACAGGGTACCCCTTGCCCGATGATACGGAAGAATCCCCATATCAAAATGACAAGGCAAGCAGACAACGAGATTCTAAGCAAAATTCTTATTTACCATGGGAATATGGTGCTTTTTTCTCTCTTTCCTCTTTTCTCATATCTCTTTTTTTCTCTTTTCTTTTTCTCAACATTTGTCACTTTTTTATAAGAAGAATGCTTCATAGACAGCTCATTATGGTTACGCCGCAGGTTTCCACCATGTCAGCATGGATTAGACCAGCGGCCCAGGCGTTTCTCTAACACATATACATAACTCCATGGACTTACAAGCTCCCCTTTCATTTCACACCGACGACATCCATAGACAAAAGAGCACGATATCAACTAGGTACAAAGTACCAGTGCAATGTTGAAAGCGTTCCCCATGAAAGCATGGTTCTACTAATCCCCAACAAATAAGTGCAAGCATATACAACATAGACGACACAATGGTTTAAGTTTATTTAAGGGCAAGAAAAGTAAAGTGTTCCATCAAGTTCGGGAGAGCTTTAATCACTAGTTTTCTCATAACAAGTTTACTTTGGAAGGTAAACAAAAACATGAATATACTTGGAATAGCATATGCTAATAGGTAGGTATGGTGGACTCTTTGGAATAACTTGGTTTAAGGAGTTGGATGCATGAGTGGAACTCATACTTGGTTCGGAGGCTAGCAAAAGACTGGGAGCGACAAACTAAGAGAGCAATAATGGCCATAATCATGCAGAGCGACAAAACATCATTGATCAAAGCATAAAGTGATACTACAAGTTGAAAACTAAAGGATCATAAAGGCTATGGTGACTTGAGATAGTCATAACATGGTGTGAGCATTCGCCAAGTCAACCCAAATAAAACATCAAAGGAGAATACCACGATACTATGCTTTAATATGCTAAAACAACGCATGATTCATCCAAGGCACATTAAGCAATCTCAATTGATTATAACAAGTCATGCTACAGCAAAGAATACTAATCATAAAGCCAAAACAATATCAAGCATGGCATGACAAAGCATAGGCCACAGTCAAAAACAAGCTCTCTTTACCACTTAAGCATGAACTTTCCTACTCTTTTCCAATCCAAACCAAACTATTTGAAAACCAATGCATGAAAGAGGAGGTCCAACCAATTTATTCAGCAAACTAAGAAAACAAAGCAAACGAAAAACCAAAACAAAAACGAAAAAGAAGACGCTCCAAGAACAACACAACTATGCATGAAACAATAAAAATGAAGCGTTTGGAAGAAACCTGGGATTTTTATTGATGAAGAGGGGGATGCCTTGGGCATCCCCGAGCTTTGACGCTTGTACTTCTTGGATATTTCTTGAGGTGACACGCGTGGCATCCCCAAGCTTGAGCTTTAGTCCATCCTTCATCTCATTACTCATTCCTTCCATACACCTGAAATTTTTCCTTCATACAAAACTTCACACAATCTTTATTAGCAACATTAGTGCACTCAAGATAATAAGTATTTAAGGTTCAGTTCTAACACCAATAAAACTTCCATTAAAACACAATCTACTGTAGCACTTCCCTCAAAAATCCCAATTCCCCAAAGGAACTCAAAAAGGAACCAACAAGAAGCAAATGCAAATAATGGCAGTAATCTGTCAAAACAGACCAGCAGGTAAAGACGAATTTTTTCGAAGACCTTCTGTTGCTCAAATATAAAATTGTTGATCTAACTAAAGTTAGATAATAACCTGGGGCAGAAGCACAAAAATTTACACCTCAAAAAGACGTACAGAGATTTTACACTAATTTTTACAGTGAAGCACAAGAAATCTGTTTCGGGACAACAACTTTCCCAATCATTACTTATCTCTCATTAGAGGTTACTCTTGGCACAAAAAGAAAATAAAAAGGATAAGGATCAGTTATTACTGAAGTAATAACTTTCAAGACTCATCTAAAACTTTTGGGTTATCTCCCAATAAGTACTTTTCTTTAACGCCTTTAAGTTAGGCATGATAGTTTGAGAAGATGCTCCCATAAGAAATATGAATTGAAGTAAAAGAGAGCATCAAGAAGCAAATTCGAAGCACATTTAAGTCTAACCCACTTCCTATGCGTAGGAATCTTGTAAAGAAATAAGTCATTAAAGCACAAAGCAATAAGCATAGGAAAACAAAACAAGTGCAACTTCAAAATTTTCAACATAAAGAGGGGAAACTTAATATTGTTGAGATGCATAAGACCATGTTTCCCTCTCTCATAATAACTTTCAATAGCATCATGAATAAAATTAACAATATAACTATCACATAAAACATTCTTATCATGAGACACATGCATATAATAATTATTACTCTCCACATAAGCATAGTCATTCTTATTAATTGTAGTGGGAGTAAATTCAACAAAATAGCTATCATTATTATTCTCATCACCATAATCATCAAAAATAGGAGGCATATTGTAATCATTAATTTTCTCCTCAATAGTAGGTGGACTGAGAATATCAGATTCATCATTGTAATCATCATATATTGGAGGTTTGGTATCATCATAAGCAATAGAATATCTATCTTCCAAAGCTGGGGAACTAAAAAGATCATTTTCATAAAAACTAGCTTCCCCAAGCTTAGACTTTTCCATAGCATTAGCAATAATGGTGTCCCAAGAATTCATACTAACAACATTGCTATTAGCATGCAAATAAAGTTTCATAGGTTTTTTAATTTTCTCTTCAAACACTTCATGTCCTAACTCAAGCTAAATACTATAAAGCTCTCTAATTTTTGTTGTTGTTTTCCATTAAGCCTAACTAGTGAAAATAAGAAACAAAAAGACAAAATTGCAGAATCTAAAGGAAATAACTTCGAGCACTCACACCGAAGGATGTGAGTACCTTTTACCTTACCTCCCCGGCAACGGCGCCAGAAAATAGGCGTTTGCCGTGGGACGTTCTTCTTCTTTAATCCTCCGGTGTGAATACCTTTTACCTTACCTCCCCGGCAACAGTGCCAGAAAATAGCTTGATGTCTACGCACTTCTATTCTTGTAGACAGTTGTTGGGCCTCCAAGTGCAGAGGTTTGTAGAACAGCAACAATTTTACCCTTAAGTGGATCACCCAAGGTTTATCGAACTCAAGGAGGAAGTGGTCAAAGGTATCCTTCTCAAGCAACCCTGCAATCAAGATACAAGAAGTCTCTTGTGTCCCCAACACACCCAATACACTTGTCAGGTGTATAGTTGCACTAGTTCGGCGAAGAGATAGTAAAATACAAGTGGTTTGGATAATTATAAGTGGTAACGGTGATATAAAATAGCTTGATGGCATGGAAGAGACTAAAAGCAAACTGAAATAAAGATGGAAGCAAGCAAACATGTAACAGATCTAGTAGCAAATGGTGTTTTGGTGCTTAGAAACAAGGCCTAGGGATCATACTTTCACTAGTGAACACTCTCATATAAATATCTTCTCTTTATGATACTACTCTTAACTACTCTCCGGTTGGACACTCTAATCATCGGTAGGGCTATAATAGCACTCCTCAAAGTTCGCTTTCCGCATCTAGATAACCCCACACTATCACCTTGAGCACTAGATGGTTCAAACAAACACCACAATTTCATAAAGACATCCAACTCCAAATATAACTCATAACAAGTGTTTGTAATCTCTAGCCTAAGTGCCACCATGGTGTGCACACTGTCAACTTCACACACATGGGGAGAGCAGAGATCTATTAAAGCACTTGTGTATAAAGGTAGATCTATAGATTACAAGCTCATGATCTCAATAAGATCATGCATAGAGAGAGATGAACACATATCTACCGGTAGAACCCTTAGCCTCGAGAGAGAACTACTCCCTCCTCATCATGGGAATCAGCAATGGTGATGGAGATGTTGGTGGAGATCGATGGAGATGGCTCCGGGGGCACTTCCTCGTCCCGGCAGGGTGCCGAAATAGAGAATTTCTGTCCCCCGAATCTCCCCTTCGGTGGCTGTGGTGCTGCGGAACTTTTCGTGGCTTTCTGATTGATTATTTAGGTTTTATGCATCGAGAGGTTCTTATAGGCGAGAGGGGAGACCGAGGGGGTGCCGGAGGGGCCCACACCACCCCTTGGCGCGGCCTGGCTTGGCCCGTGCCACCAGGTGGTGTGGCCAGCCCCTGGCCCCTCTCCGTCTCGTCTTCTGGCTCCATGAGTCTTCCGGTAAAATATCGACTTTGGCTTTTGTCCCGTCCAATTCCGAGAATATTCATTTTCTGACTTCCTGGAACCAAAAACAGCAGAAAACTAGCAACTGGCACTATGGCATCTTGTTAATAGGTTAGTCCAATAAATCATATGAAAAGTACTCCAAAGTTGGAACAAAACACAAGAAAGTAGATAAAACCAAGGATGGAACATAAAAAATTATAGATACATTTGCAATTTATCAAGGGGTTAGGGGACTGTTGAGCACAGCCCACTAAAATTTGAGAATGATGCCCATGGAGCCTGCCCTATGGAGTATAACCCACGTAGAGAAGCCTATGTAGAATAGCAAAACTCTTTTTAATTCGCCCTTTTGGGCATTGACCCCCACCTCTCAAAATAAAAAAAACTCTGCCTACCCATGTTTTTAAGAAAATACTCCATTATGTGGCATTTTATAAATTGAGATGCCAGGAGCGCTGCCCTTTTATATTTTAAAATAGATAAACATAGACACCCAAAATATTTTTAAGAAGACTAATACATAAATTGTAGTACTAATAAAAGTTTAATGATATTTATTCTATAAATATTTTTGTTGTAGTGGCAACACACTCATTTTACATTTATTTGATTTGAAGGTCTTTTGTTTGAATTGTATCTTCGATTTACATTTTTTTTTCTAGAAATATCGTATTACGGAGAGGCTGACATCATGGACCCACCAGCATGCAGTGTCCATGGAGTTTGTTTTGAGGGTGGGTTCGAAACAAAAGTTTAAATACTTGTAGAGAGAGGCTTGCATCAGGGACCCACCAGACAGAACATACAAGGCTGCATTAGGGACCCACAAGCAAGAACATGCCAGAGAGGCTGACATAAGTGTAGCATCCCAATTGTCTAACAATTGCAATGCTACTAGCCTAGTCTATATAATGCTACTTCCTACATATAATTGTTGCATCATAATTACATCATGCTCATGTCATCATGCCACCTTGCATTTGAGCATCATATAAAACCCTTTTTGTTTTGGTTCTTCTTTCATATGCATTGTAAATTGTATTTGCCTCTTGATATTGTATTTGGTTATTGATATATTGTTTAAATGCCCAAGTTGAGTTGGGGGCATATCTTTTATTCCACTCCACCACCTTTCTTGTCACCACCCCATCATTCCACCACTCCATCATATGTGAGCATTGCATTTTATTTGGGTTTATCTCTAGCTCATGTTGTTTGGAATGGACTCTTTTCCATTCTACACCTTCCATATGGAATGATATGGGAAGGTTGATCATGTTGGAATATTTTGAGAGAAATATGCACATAGTGGAATTTACACACTAGCATGTCCAAAATATTTTCAAATATGGTCATCTCCATTCACTCCACACGGAACATTCCTTCAATCCTTAGCTTGGCCCTTACTCCATCTTTTGAGGATGCACATATATAAATGCCATGAGATTATATTTTGTTTTCACAAGATTAACACATGGAATTAAATACTTGCATGGGCCATGCAACCATTTCCATCTTTTGTCCTCCTTTGTTTTATTTTGATATTTTAGTGAATCTTCCTCTATCCCTCTCTACCACTCCTTTTGCTTGATCTAGTTTGGTCTTGCTAAAAGTCACCACCACATCTATCTATCTCTCTAATCCTCTCTCCAAACACCTAACACCTCACCTAAACCCTAAACCCCCTCTCTCTTTTTCTATCTCTAAACCCTACCACCACCATGATCTACCCCACCTAACCTCTCCTCTTTACCCATGCCGAGCCTCCCCATGCTGGCCCCACCTGGCCACCCTTCCTCCCTGGTCCCACCTCAGCTCACCACCAACCCCAACCCTAAACCAAACCCTAACCCGAGCCTCTCCATCCAACCCTAGCTCCATGCCACCCCTCTCTCTCTATCCCTGCCAGGCCGACCGCACCCCGAGCCAGCCACCTTGGCCTCGCCTTGGCTCCACCTACCTGCCCCTGCCCTGCTCAAACCGAGCCAGCTCGAGCACGTGAGGGCGAGGTGGAAAGGTGGCCGAGCCACCTTTTTCCACTACCGCGTCCCCCACGGCATCGCCTCCCTCTGGGCTCGCCCTTATCCTCTTCCCCTCCTTCCTCTGCCTTTCCAAACCCCCTGGCCTCGCGCCGCAACCTTCTCTCCTTCCCCTCCACCTTTCTCTCCACCGGCCGGCTACCGTCGGTCTCCACCGTCCCCCCTCTTGCAGCCGGTGGCGCGGTGCTGTGGTTGTCGAGGAAGGATCGAGGACGTCCCTCTGCTTCGCCCTGTACCCGCCAGCGAGGAGGAGGAGTTCCACTTCCGCCACAGTACCGAGACGCCCCGATGAAACCCTAGCCGCCGGTCGTGAGCCTCGTCGACGATCCTCTGCGCTCCGGCCCGATCCAACTCCACCGTTACCCCCGCGGTGAGCCTCTCTTCCTCCCTGACAACCTCCGTCTCGCTGTCGTCGTCTAGCTCTGCCGTTTGTTTCGTCGAACGCTCTGCGCGCGCCGTCGGCCACTGCGTTGGCTCGCTCCCGCGTCGCGTAGAACCTCATCTAGCCGCCCGCCGCTCCTCTGTCACCATCCCTTAGCCCCGCCGCGCTGGTTCCGTCCCTCAGCGCGCACGCCCGCGACCAGGGATCGATCCCCCGCCCCGCGCCGCGCACCGATTTCTCGTCAGACCGCGGAGAAGAACAACAGTACGGGCCGGTGGACGTTTGCAAATAGCCCCCTCTTTTTATCTCTCGCTCAACCCGCGGTACTCCCCGCCTGCCAGCCGCTGTGTACTTTTTACAAAAAGGGACTCCAGTTTTCGTAAACTTAACCCGCGCTCCAGCACGCTTCCCACCTCTGCTCGGTTCACCACTGCACTGGGCCCTAGCCAGCTGGCCCCACATGTCATTCACAGAGGCTAGGAAAGACCACGGTAAGAAAAACCTTTTCTGTGCGCGTGTTGGCCCAGTCAGCTCTGGCCCCACTTGTCTGTGTCTGTGGCTAGATCTGGGTGAGTGACAAAAGGTTTTCTGTTTTTCTGATTTAATTTAAACTTTTCAAATTTGTTTTAAATTCAAATTCAAATCTGTTTTCAAATATCTTTTAAAATATAATTCCAAATTAAACATATAATATATGTTTTTGAATCAGAAAAATGTGAGGATTTCATATTTGCCCTTCAAAATATATTTTGAACACTTTAGATTTCGAGTTGATTAAAATTACAATAAAATGCCCTTTTTCTTAATTAATTAATAACTTTTGTTTTATAACTCCGAATTTGACAAATAATATGTCTAAATCGATCAGCACGACGAGCATGTTCTATCTATGCATTCCATGTTCTGAATTGCAGCATGCATCATGTAAATATAAAGTATACAGCAACTTATTTGAGGATAAAAGGTGACTAAAACGCCATAAAATGCTTTATTCTTGTACTCCACACCTCACCCATGCCATGCTACATTATTGCCATGCAAATTGTGCATCATTCATCATAGCATGATTGTTTGCTTGTCGCATTTTAATTCATATGCTTGTGCACTTTATTTATGTTGTCCCTTGTTTGTTTGGTTCTTCTTCGAATAGACGCTGAGCAGGGGATATATCAAGAAACCCAGGAGCACTACCCAGATCCGTCCCTCGCTTCAATCGCTGCCAGCAAGCACTACCACATGCTTGCATACATATAGTACCTATTGCCTCTATCTTATTCTTGCATCATTGAGTCGCGATTGCATTAATCTGAATCCCAAATCTTGCATAGCCTTTACTTTTAAACCTTTGAAGCTTGTTCCTCCGTCCCATGAGCCATTACTACAGGAGTTGTTTGAGCCATGCGGGTCGTAGAACAGCATGTGTAGGGTATGTGAGTGTCTGATGGATAACGAGGTACCTAAACAACTTAACCTGAGTAGTAATGGGATAACTAATGAAAGTGGCACCGGTGAGCAATATCTGCTATTTGGTTTTTCATGCTCACTTGTGTCCGCAGGACCCAGTACTTGATTCTGTTCCTTGAATATTCGCTATCCACATCCGGGAGGCTTATGAACCCCCCAGGCGAGCTTGATTCATTCTTATTTCTTGGGGCCACAAAGTAGTTTGGGGCTTTATTACTATCCTATACTTATGCCATGCTTTTCGCTTTATTTACGATTGTGCGAGGAGCACCAGTCTGTTAGGATCGTGACACGTTTATTTGTATCGACAAGCCAGTCACACTTCGGGTTCCCGGTCGTTTCTGACCATTCCACACAAACCTTGAGTCCGTCTCGGAGCCGGCCAACTTCGTTGCGGGTAGCTTAATGGGGTGGCCCCCTGAAACATTTCTGAATCCTGTGATCGCTTTGTCGTGAATGCCTCGTTGGGGTTTGAGTTGGTTTCCGGTTGATCGAGTGTGTGTTGCTATTTGTGCACCCTGCAGGTAAATCTTCTGAAAGCCGTGTCTGCAGTTATGGACGACTTGGAGCAGTTTCGATCATAGACAAGTATAACTAAAGTACCGCTTTTAATTTGACTAAGTACCTGACTAGTAAATAGTGCAACACTCATGGAATGGATAATAAAACTGCCAACGGATGGGGGGTTGTTCGTCCGCTTCCTCGTTGGTAAGCGAGGAGGAGGATGGATCTGTTAATATTACTGTTATAACTGTTGTTATTAATTTACGGACATCCGTCTATCTATGGTTAGGCGGATGGTTAGCGAGTATCTATAGAATTGTTAGGTATTATCTTTTGCTGCAATTGCGTCACCCCAGGTTGTGTCCCCTTTAGAGGCATAAAGACTTGCTGAGTACCCCTAGGGTCTCACACGATAAATTGTTTGATTCAGATGAATAGGTACACTCACAAGATGGATACTGGGTGGAGGAGACGGACGATGTTGGCAACGATCACTTGGTGTAGAGATTCCGGGAACGGGGATCCGTGAGATCTGTGGGCGGGATGTGTTTATTTATGGGGCATCTTATGCCGATTTGCTTCTTATCCGTACTCGGATCTTGTTTTCCGCTTCCGCCTGATGCTCTGATGTTTGATGTATGAGGAGATATCCTAAACTATTATATCTATCTAGGATATTTGGATCTTGCCGTATGGCGTTGCAATATTTCTATTTCTTTTAGATGAAATGGCTCTGAGGACTGTTGTATGGTGGCTTGCATACATACTCATTTGTGTATGTAGTTGATCCCTTCGCCTGCCGATTACGCCGCTCGTTCTTGTCCCGATGTTTGGAAATGGTTAGGACGGCCGAAAGGTCTACCTGTGAGTGGCACTTGTCCCCACCGTACTATTTTAACCATTTCTGCTCATCCAGGCTTGAAACTAAGAGCGTAATTCACCGAGGTAGTTACAATTGGTATCAGAGCCATCCCGCCCTTCAGGGTCTCAGCCAAATGGTCGTTGTCAGTCTAGCAAATATTTTTGGTAGCTATGTATACCAGGGAAAAACAAAACGCGAGAGTAGGACTGCTTCCACTTTTCTTCTTACCCAACCACCCACCCTTTTCTGGTAAGGAAGTGTAACGTTTTCAATCCTCTTCTTAAAATTCAAGCTAGGATTCATGTGTTCTGGGTTTCCGTAGTACCATAGAAAGTGTGTGTGTGTGTGTGTGTAATTCCTTGTCTATCTGTTGCATCCAATTTGTTATCACAATCTGCCTGTGGTTATCAACTGTTGGTACATTCCATACTGACAGGCTTTTGAAAACCGGCGCGATCTATCCGACTCCTTGTTAACCGGTGCCATCTTCTTAAGGGTGTTCTTCCTTCCAGCATGCTTTCACAGAATGTGGAGTTGCTAATCTCTACCTGATAAGTGATTTTGCGCATCTATTGGTATTTTAATGCCTAAAAATGCGGAAAAATTTTCTTTGATACATCTGTGCTTCCACACTCCCTTTCAGTCGTGTGTGAAACATTATCTATCTCCCTTTTATCAGCATGTCCATGCTAACTCATTCTTTTGTCACCGGCGCTTAATCCTGGAGTTTTATTTCATCTCCAATTCTCTTGGGCTAATTACATAACATGTGTCGATCCGATGCTGGTGATTGTAATTTGGTTCTCGGCATAGCTATATGACACTTATCATGAGTGGAATATGGGAAATTCTATCAACACTATCCTCCAAACGGTGACGGTTATCTCTTGTGATTTTGAGTACACCGTGATCATATCTATGCTTATTCAAGCATCTTTGGCAATCCGGAGTTTCTCAAGGCACTACGGCGGTCCCTCATCTGTCCATCATGCTGCACATCTTTTTGAACTCCATATCTGCAAAATTCTCTTTGAGACGAGGGAATTGCATATTTTCGTCTCTGTTAGCTTTGCTTAAGGTATGAGCTATCATCGTTTCTTATCCAAGATCTCTTTATCTTTGTAACCGGTGATCCGATCGACAATGTGAACCAGGTGGCATTTCCTGTTCTCTTCCGAAGGACCAGATAATCTATTCTGCCAGCGCATCTTCTTCAACAGGAATCCTTACTCGTAACGTCGATCTTTCAAAGAGCGTTGAGCTCAGAAAGTGTTTCGAGCATTTGTTCGTTTCTCCCGCCTCTTGAACTTGGTATTCTGGGAATATCTTGTTAATCCATGGTGGTATATGTTGATAATATGCTTGCCTATTCCATATCAATGGAAGAACATGGAAGATCATCTGTGTCCATTTCTCTCAAGCTTTGTTAACACTGCCGTGTGCAAAGTTCCCAAAGTGGAAATTCTGGCTTCTTGAAGTCACCTATCTCGACCATGTCCTTCTGCTAAATACATTACTTCAACTCTGGAATCAGCAAGTCCATTGTTAATTCCATCCTCCATCTTCCACCAATCTGGAGTTATTCCTTGTTGGCAAGTTATCATCGTCGTTCCGCTAAATATTTTCCTCAAGACCGCTAAACCTCTCTCAATCTTTTCAAGAAGAACATGGAGTTCTTTCACCTCAGTCTCGTCAAGTGATCTTTTGAAACCCTCTCGTTCTATCATCTATGCTCAATCCACCGGAGGCCATGAAGATTTTGCAGATCTTTTGTAATCCTTATGTTCAAGTGGTGCTATCTTTTTCTTTGTCTGTGGAATCTTGCAGTTGTCTCCGTAATCTTCCTTCATATCTTTCCGGGGGCTTGGTATTTCCGACATGATGACAACATCATCATCTTTATCTATCTATGAATCCGGCGAATCGTTTGCATCTATCCTTGTTTTCTAACGAAGTTCCATGAGTTATTGTCAATACCTTCCGTCTGTTTCGGTAGTTGGGTTGCATGGTTTTCTTATTCATGTGCGGAGTAATGCTTTGAGTGCGGGATGGAGTAGCTACCATACCACTACTCTTATCATTCGCTCTTGTACATTGAATTGGTGAATTAATGTGATTTCACTCATTCCACGGAAGTTAGAAGTGGCCTTTATCCCTTGATACTTTTACTTCCGTCCTTGTTTTTCCGGAGTGCTCTCTCGAAGAAAGTAATCAATAATCTCTTGTTGGTGGTCTGTCTATTCTAGATGGAGCAAAATCTTCAATTATCTGGTGGAACAAACGCAAACTCTTTTCTGTCCTCGTCATTCGATCGATGCTCGACATCCCCAAACAAGATGAAAGGAAACTATCTCTCTCTTTGTTTCATCAATTCTTTTTCTGTGGTAAAGCCAATTATGGTTGAGGCCATCAGCCGCAAATCTATTGTGTTAGCCTCAAGGCTAAAGAAAGCAATAAGTATATCTACAATAAACTCCAGATCCTCCATATTCTTTGCTTCTCGAGATTCCACCATGATCTGGCTTCACATCCGTCTCTGGAAGTTATATCCGCGCACCTCAATTGCGTGATCCTTTGGGGTCTTACCGGCGCAACAAGAATCTAATCCGACGATGTCTAACTAAATCTTTCTGTTGATATCAAGGGACTCTATCGTTTGAAGGAAATATTGTTTCCGTACTTCATTTCTCAAATCCGAGAGAAGATACGATGCTATTGTCATAGTGGTTCCAACCTCTCCAATCTAGCTCTTTTCTTCCGGCGAGATAAAGATTCATCCTCTCTCGTATCAGTAAATCTTTAATCTTATCGGTGTGTCTTTCTTTATTCATGATACATCATCTTGTCCTTTATTTCACAAGTGGTTCTATTCTTTTATCATGTTTCTTGAGAAAACCGGAGCTATGTCCATCCTATCCTTCTTGTCTCACGATAATCCTTCAACTCTTCTAACCGTTGTTTCTCAAGCAAAACGCAAGACTCGCAGCAAGTCTAGCAAGTTTTGCAAGGTGTAGTGGTCGCACCATTCCTTGGTTCATCAACTTGGGAACGTGAGGGTCACCTTCGTTCGAACACCCGTCTCTCCTTGTGTTGTTTTCGTTTTAATAGGAATCTCGGGGCGAGATTCTTGTTTAGTGGGGGAGAGTTGTAGCATCCCAATTGTCTAACAATTGCAATGCTACTAGCCTAGTCTATATAATGCTACTTCCTACATATAATTGTTGCATCATAATTACATCATGCTCATGTCATCATGCCACCTTGCATTTGAGCATCATATAAAACCCTTTTTGTTTTGGTTCTTCTTTCATATGCATTGTAAATTGTATTTGCCTCTTGATATTGTATTTGGTTGTTGATATATTGTTTAAATTCCCAAGTTGAGTTGGGGGCATATCTTTTATTCCACTCCACCACCTTTCTTGTCACCACCCCATCATTCCACCACTCCATCATATGTGAGCATTGCATTTTATTTGGGTTTATCTCTAGCTCATGTTGTTTGGAATGGACTCTTTTCCATTCTACCTGCTTCCATATGGAATGATATGGGAAGGTTGATCATGTTGGAATATTTTGAGAGAAATATGCACATAGTGGAATTTACACACTAGCATGTCCAAAATATTTTCAAACATGGTCATCTCCATTCACTCCACATGGAACATCCCTTCAATCCTTAGCTTGGCCCTTACTCCATCTTTTGAGGATGCACATATATAAATGCCATGAGATTATATTTTGTTTTCACAAGATTAACACATGGCATTAAATACTTGCATGGGCCATGCAACCATCTCCATCTTTTGTCCTCCTTTGTTTTTATTTTGATTTTTGAGTGAATCTTCCTCTATCCCTCTCTACCACTCCTTTTGCTTGATCTAGTTTGGTCTTGCTAAAAGTCACCACCACATCTATCTATCTCTCTAATCCTCTCTCCAAACACCTAACACCTCACCTAAACCCTAAACCCCCTCTCTCTTTTTCTATCTCTAAACCCTACCACCACCATGATCTACCCCACCTAACCTCTCCTCTTTACCCATGCCGAGCCTCCCATGTCGGCCCCACTGCCACCCTTCCTCCCTGGTCCCACCTCAGCTCACCACCAACCCCAACCCTAAACCAAACCCTAACCCGAGCCTCTCCATCCAACCCTAGCTCCATGCCACCCCTCTCTCTCTATCCTCGCCAGGTAGACCACTCGAGCCAGCCACCTTGGCCTCGCCTTGGCTCCACCTACCCGCCTCCTGCTCAAACCAGAGCCAGCTCGAGCACGTGAGGCGAGGTGGAAAGGTGGCCGAGCCACCTTTTTCCACTACCGCGTCCCCACGACATCGCCTCCTCCTGGGCTCGCCTTATCCTCTTCCTCCTTCCTCTGCCTTTCCAAACCCCCCTGCCTCGCCTTGCAACCTTCTCTCCTTCCCTCCACCTTTCTCTCCACCGGCCGGCTACCGTCGGTCTCCACCGTCCCCCCTCTTGCAGCCGGTGGCGCGGTGCTGTGGTTGTCGAGGAAGGATCGAGGACGTCCCACTGCTTCGCCCTGTACCCGCCAGCGAGGAGGAGGAGTTCCACTTCCGCCACAGTACCGAGACGCCCCGATGAAACCCTAGCCGCCGGTCGTGAGCCTCATCGACGATCCTCTGCGCTCCGGCCCGATCCAACTCCACCGTTACCCCCGCGGTGAGCCTCTCTTCTCCCGACAACCTCCGTCTCATTGCCGTCGCCTAGCTCCGCTGCTTGTTTCGGGAACGCCTGCGCTGGCCATCGCTGCGTTGGCTCGCTCCCGCGTCGCGTAGAACCTCATCTAGCCGCCAGCCGCTCCGCTGTCACCATCCCTTAGCCCCGCCGCGCTGGTTCCGTCCCTCACGACACGCCGTGACTAGGATCGATCCCCAAGGCCAAGATCGATTTCTCGTTAGACCGCGGAGAAGAACAACAGTACGGGTCGGTGGAAGTTTGCAAATAGCCCCCTCTTTTTATCTCTCGCTCAACCATGTACTCCCTCACGCCATTGTGTACTTTTTACAAAAAGGGACTCGTTTTCAGAACTTAACCCGCTCCAGACGCTTCCACTGTCGACCTCTGCGGTTCACCCACTGCACTGGGCTAACAGCCGGCCCCACATGTCATTCACAGAGGCTAGGAAAGACCGCGGTAAGAAAAACCTTTTCTGTGCGCGTGTTGGCCCAGTCAGCTCTGGCCCCACTTGTCTGTGTCTGTGGCTAGATCTGGGTGAGTGACAAAAGGTTTTCTGTTTTTCTGATTTAATTTAAACTTTTCAAATTTGTTTTAAATTCAAATCCAAATCTGTTTTCAAATATCTTTTAAAATATAATTCCAAATTAAACATATAATATATGTTTTTGAATCAGAAAAATGTGAGGATTTCATATTTGCCCTTCAAAATATATTTTGAACACTTTAGATTTCGAGTTGATTAAAATTACAATAAAATGCCCTTTTTCTTAATTAATTAATAACTTTTGTTTTATAACTCTGAATTTGACAAATAATATGTCTAAATTGATCAGAGCGACGAGCCCGTTCTATCTATGCATTCCATGTTCTGAATTGCAGCATGCATCATGTAAATATAAAGTATACAGCAACTTATTTGAGGATAAAAGGTGACTAAAACGCCATAAAATGCTTTATTCTTGTACTCCACACCTCACCCATGCCATGCTACATTATTGCCATGCAAATTGTGCACCATTCATCATGGCATGATTGTTTGCTTGTCGCATTTTAATTCATATGCTTGTGCACTTTATTTATGTTGGCCCTTGTTTGTTTGGTTCTTCTTCGAATAGGCGAAAGGGGGATATATCAAGAAACCGTGAGCACTACCCAGATCCGTCCCTCGCTTCAACTGAGCTGCCAGGCAAGCACTACCACATGCTTGCATACATATAGTACCTATTTCCTCTATCTTATTCTTGCATCATTGAGTCGCGATTGCATTAATCTGAATCCCAAGTACTGCATAGCCTTTACTTTTAAACCCCACCGAAGCTTGTTCCTCTGTCCCATGAGCCATTACTACAGGAGTTGTTTGAGCCATGCGGGTCGTAGAACAGCATGTGTAGGGTATGTGAGTGTCTGATGGATAACGAGGTACCTAAACAACTT
Source organism: Avena insularis (assembly GCA_023614405.1). NCBI lineage: Eukaryota > Viridiplantae > Streptophyta > Magnoliopsida > Poales > Poaceae > Avena > Avena insularis. The sequence goes on along the minus strand of CM042688.1, from coordinate 316,929,732 downwards.
AACCTGAGTAGTAATGGGATAACTAATGAAAGTGGCACCGGTGAGCAATATCTGCTATTTGGTTTTTCATGCTCACTTGTGTCCCGCAGGACCCCGAGTACTTGATTTCTGTTCCTTGAATATTTGCGCTATCCACATCTGGGAGGCTTATGAACTCCCCTGAGCCAGAGCTTGATTCATTCTTATTTCTTGGGGCCACAAAGTAGTTTGGGGCTTTATTACTATCCTGTACTTATGCCATGCTTTACTGCTTTATTTACGATTGTGCGTGGAGCACCTGTACTGTTTAGGATCGTGACACGTTTTCACTGTATCGACAAGCCCAGTCACACTTTCGGGTTCCCAGTCGTTTACAGCCGTCCACACAAACCTTGAGTCCGTCTCGGAGCCGGCCAACTTCGTTGCGGGTAGCTTAATGGGGTGGCCCCCGGAAACATTTCTGAATCCTGTGATCGCTTTGTCGTGAATGCCTCGTTGGGTTTTGATTTGGTTTTTCCGAGGTTGATCGAGTGTGTGTTGCTATTTGTGCACCCGTACAGGGTAAATCTTTCTGAAAGCCGTGTCCGCGGTTATGGACGACTTGGAGCACAGTTTCTCGATCATAGACAAGTATAACTAAAGTACCGCTTTTAATTTGACTAAGTACCTGACTAGTAAATAGTGCAACACTCATGGAATGGATAATAAAACTGCCAACGGATGGGGGGTTGTTCGTCCGCTTCCTCGTTGGTAAGCGAGGAGGAGGATGGATCTCATTAATATTCTGTTATAATCTGTTGTTATTAATTCACGGACATCCGCCTATCTATGGTTAGGCGGATGGTTAGCAGTATCTATAGAATTGTTAGGTATTATCTTTTGCTGCAATTCGTCACCCCAAAGTTGTGTCCCCTTTAGAGGCATAAAGACTTGCCGAGTACCCTAGGGTCTCACACGATAAATTGTTTGATTCGTATGAATGTACACTCACAAGATGGATACTGGGTGGAGGAGACGGACGATGTTGGCAACGATCACTTGGTGTAGAGATTCCAGGAATGGGGATCCGTGAGATCTGTGGGCGGGATGTGTTTATTTATGGGGCATCTTATGTCGATTTGCTTCTTATTCGTACTCGGATCTTGTTTTCCGCTTCCGCCTGATGCTCTGATGTTTGATGTATGAGGAGATATCCTAAACTATTATATCTATCTAGGATATTTGGATCTTGCCGTATGGCGTTGCAATATTTCTATTTCTTTTAGATGAAATGGCTCTGAGGACTGTTGTATGGTGGCTTGCATACATACTCATTTGTGTATGTAGTTGATCCCTTCGCCTGCCGATTACGCCGCTCGTTCTTGTCCCAATGTTTGGAAATGGTTAGGACGGCCGAAAGGTCTACCTGTGAGTGGCACTTGGCCCCACCGTACTATTTTAACCATTTCCGCTCATCCAGGCTTGTAACTAAGAGCGTAATTCACCGAGGTAGTTACAATAAGGGCCCTAGCAGTAAGACCATACACGGTTGCCACGGTGAAAACAACGGACGCGGCCGGAAAAAAAGTCCATCATACACACGTTGCACTTACAGAGAAGCTGACATGTCGGACCCAGCAGGCCCAAGCATAGCCCATGAAATTAGCCTATCATCCCCAAGCATAGCCCAATACCTTCTAATTCGGCATTTTCGTGGTCTTGTGGCCACCGACCATAGCCCATTCAACTTAGGAGTGAGCCCATGGAATATAAGCCATGACGAATAGGGCATCCGCCCCGAGTTTAGCCCAGAATCTTTTTAATTCGGCCTTTATGAGCATTTTTTGTACTCTGAGGCTAACATCCGGGACCCGAAAAAATAGTCCAACATACACACGTTTCTTTCAAATAGAGGCTGTCAGCTGGGACCCAGCATAGAAATGTTTCCTGCACAAAGGTGGTTGACATCTGGGACCCAGCAAGTTCCCAAGGTCAAATCAGCGGACATGGCCAAAAAAAGTCCATCATACGCACGTTTCATTTATAGAGAGGCTGATATGTGGGACCTAGCAGCGTGACCTTATAGAGATGCTACATCGAGCAATGTAGCCAGTTCGAAATAGGGAGGCGTGAGCGAGAAAAAAGTTCAGCATGTACACGTTTCTTTTAATGAGAGGCTAAAATGGGGGACCCAGCAGCGTGAGCAAACGGCAGATTCGTCGAGCAACGCTATCTAGTTCGGAACAGGGTAGCGCTAGAGAAGAAGAAAATTCCATCATACCCACGATTCTTCTAATGTGAGGCTGACATGTCAGGCCCACCAACCTGCATAAACGGCTTAAGCAGCGAGCAAAGCTATCAAGTTCGGAACATGAAGGTGCGACAGAGGGTAAAAAATCCATCATACACACGTTTCTTCTAATAAGAGGATGACATGTGGGGCCCAGTGTCGTGATTAAATGGTATATGCATCGAACATCGCTATCAAGTTCGGAACAGGGTAGCATGAGCGAAGGAAAAAAATCCATCATACACACGTTCATTCTAATGAGAGGATGACATGTGGGGCTCAGGAGGTTGGTTAAACGGTAGATGCGTCGAGCAGCGCTATAAACTCAGAATGGGGTAGCGCCAGCGAAGGAAAAAATTCCATCATACACACGTTTCTTCTAATGAGAGGATGACATGTGGGTCCTAGGAAGTTGATTAGACGGTAGATGCATCAACCGGCGCTATCAACTTCGGAACAGGGTAGCGCGAGCGAAGGAAAAAATTCCATCATACACACGATCCTTCTAATGAGAGGCTGACATGTGGGACCTAGCAGCCTGACTAAACGGCAGATGCCTCGAGCTACGTTATCGAGTTCAAATCAGGGCGGCGCGACCAAAAATTATGCTCCGCTAGAGACACTGATGTCCGGGACCCACACGCCTCAAAAGACTTCGGCGAGTCAACATCGCGCGAGGAAACGAAAATCTTGCTTCTGCCACGCGCCAGCCGAGCTTCCTCCATGTTTTTAGCAGATCCGAAATAGTAGAGGGCCCCGAAACTGAAAAAAAAAGTTTTCCATCGGCCACGGCCGAGCTGAGAATTTCGTCGCGGAAGACGCGCCTTCTATGACAACCGTCGAGCCAATTCATTGCGGAAGGAAACTTTTCTTGTAGTGTTCGACATTGCAATTTGATAGCGCCATGTGGATTATAGAATCCACTGGAGTGTGTGTGGCCATGTGGATCAATGAGGTTTAGGAAAAGAACACATGCAATGTGGTCATGTTCATCAATGTGGTTTAGGAAAAGAACACATGAAATGACTCTAGGGACTCCATGTGTCAAACCATGGTCACAGATACCAAAAACACTTAGGAAAGCAGCTTCCATATTGCATGTTGCACCAGTGTAGCATAAGTTGCAGCACAGAATCCACTGGAGTGTGTGTGGTCATGTGGATCAATGTGGTTTAGGAAAAGAACACATGCAATGTGGTCATGTGGATCTATGTGGTTTAGGAAAAGAACACATGCAATGACTCTAGGGACTCCATGTGTCAAACCATGGTCACAAAGACCAAAAACACTTAGGAAAGTAGCTTCCACATTGCATGTTGCACTAGTGTGGCAGAAGTTGCATCACAGAATCCACTAGAGTATGTGTGGTCATAGGGATCAATGTGGTCTAGGAAAAGAACACATGCAATGTGGTCATGTGCATCAATGTGGTTTAGGAAAAGATAACATGAAATGACCATAGGGACTCCATGTGTCAAACCATAGTCATAGAGACCAAAAACACTTAGGAAAGCAGCTTCCACATTGCATGTTGCACCAGTGTGGCAGAAGTTGCATCACATAATCCACTAGAGCGTGTGTGGTCATATGGATCAATGTGGTTTAGGAAAAGAACACATGAAATGTGGGCATGTGGATCTATGTGGTTTACGAAAAGAACACATGCAATGACTCTAGGGACTCCATCTGTCAAACCAAGGTCACAGAGACCAAAAACACTTAGGAAAGCAGCTTCCACATTGCATGTTTCACTAGTGTGGCAGAAGTTGCATCACAGAATCTAGTGCAGTGTGTGTGGTCATGTGGATCATTGTGGTTTAGTAAAAGAACACATGCAATGTGGTCATGTGGATCAATGTGGTTTAGGAAAAGAACACATTCAATGATTCTAGCGTCTCCATGTGTCAAACCATGGTCACGCAGACCAAAAACACTTAGGAAAGCAGCTTCCACATTACATGTTGCGCCAGTGTGGCAGAAGTTGCATCACAGAATCCTTTGGAGTGTGTGTGGTCATTTGGATCAATGTGGTTTAAGAAAAGAACACATGCAATGACTCTAGGGACTCCATGTGTCAAGCCATGGTCACCAGAGACCATAAAGGCTTAGGAAGCAACTTCCACATTGCAATTTGCACCAGTGTGGTAGAAGTTGCATCATAGAATCCACTACAGTGTGTTGTTTAGGAAAAGAACACATGCAATGTGGTTTAGGAAAAGAACACATGCAATGTGGTCACGTTCATCAAATGTGGTTTAGGAAAAGAACACATGAAATGACTCTAGGGACTCCATGTGTAAAACCATGGCCACATAGACCAAAATCACTTAGGAAATCAGCTTCCATATTGCATGTTGCACTAGTCACTACTAGGAAATATCTTATAGGTAGACAAGATATTCTGTGGCGCATATGTAAAACCATGCGCCAGAGATATGTATCAGTGGCGCACATGAAAAAATGCGCCACTGAAGTTTGGCAGTTCAGTGGTGCACGAAACCAATATGCGCCACAGAAGTCCACATTTCTGTGGCGCATATTTTCGTGTGCGCCAAAGAAAGTGATGATTCTGTGGCGCATATAGATGTATGTGCCACAGAAAGTTGATTGGACCTAGCACCAAAAAAGGGGGGAGACCGTTATGTCGCGCATATGTCCATATGCGCCACAGAAAGTGATGTTTTTGTGACAGAACATGGAAAAACAGATCCCCCCTCCCCTGTGGATCGCCTTTTCAGTTTTGTAAAAAATAAACAAAAGTGATAGAAACTTCAAAAAAATAATTCCTTTGAGTTGTAGTTAGATTTTAGGGTATAGATGTAGACAAAATTGAAAAAAATGAATTTTGATGTATTTTACAAAAATAGGTCATGGCACGGTAAAACGGCTATAACTTTTGCATACAATTATTCTGTATTTTACAGAATCCCCAAATTCAAAAAGAGTAAAAAGTTATTTAGGGTAGAAGATTTTTTACTTCAAAAAAAAGGGGAGAAACTACTGTGGCGCATTTCTCCAATATGCGCCATAGAAGCCTTAGGCGGGATTCGAAATTTGAATCCCGCCGGTTCCCCTTCTCCTTATATTCCTCCACTTCTTCTCCTTCTTATCCCCTTCTCCTCCCCTTCTACTCCCTTCCATACTTCTCCCTCCACTTCTCCTCCCCTCCATACTTCTCCCTTTCTCCTCCACGTCCCCTCCCCTCCATACTTCTCCCTCCACAACTCCTCCCCTCCATACTTCTCCCCTTCTCCTCCACTCTCCGGTGACATCCACCTCCGGCCATGGCTACCTCGGTGACCTCCTCCACATAGGTGATCTCCTCCTCCGGCGACCTCCAACACCACCGGCGACCTCCTCCACCACCACCACCTCCGGCGGCCTCCTCCGACCATCTCTGGTGAGCCCTTCCTCCACCTCCGGTGGCCTCTTTCTCCTCTAGCCATCACATCTGATCCACCTCCGTCGACCCCCCCACCTCCGGCTAGATCTGGCCCAGTTTTTTTTTTGAAATTTGAAAAAAGCTTCTATGGCGCATATTGGCCATATGCGCCACAGAAGTTTGAGATCTGGCCTGCCTTTTTTTTGAATTTTAGGGTCACATATTGGCCATATGCCATGTGTTTGAGATTTTTGTGGCGCATTTCAAAATGTGCCACAGAAGATAGTTATCAGTAGCGAGGTATCAGTGGAGACTAAGATATGCGCCACGGATAGTGAAAAAAGGTGCGCCACTGATAAGCTGTTTCCTAGTAGTGAGTGTGGCATAAGTTGTCGAAACATGGCCATAGAGACCAAAAACACTTAGGAAAGCAGCTTCCACATTGCATGTTACACTAGTGTGGCATAAGTTGCATCACAAAATCACTAGAGTATGTGTGATCATGTGAATCAATGTGGTTTAGGAAAAGAACACATGTAATGTGGTCATGTGCATCAATGTAGTTTAGAAAAAGAACATGAAATGACTCTCAGGACTCCATGTGTCAAACCATGCTCATATAGACCAAAAACACTAAGGAAAGCAGCTTCCACATTGCATGTTGCACTAGTCTGGCAGAAGTTGCATCAACATTCCACTGGAATGTGTGTGGTCATCTGGATCAATGTGGTTTAGGAAAAGAACACATGCAATGTGGTCATCTGGATCAATGTGGTTTAGGAAAAGAACACATGCAACGACTCTAGGGACTCCATGTGTCAAACCATGGTCACTGAGACCAAACACACTCAGGAAAGCAGCTTCCATATTGCATGTAACACCAGTGTGGCAGAAGTTGCATCACAGAATCCACTGGAGTGTGTGTGGTCATGTGGATAAATGTGGTTTAGGAAAAGAACACGTGGAATGTGGTCATGTGGATCTATGTGATTTAGGAAAAGAACACATGCAATGACTCTAGGGACTCCATGTGTCAAACCATGATCACAGAGACCAAAACACTTCGGAAAGCAGCATCCACTTTGCATGTTGCACTAGGGTGGTAGAAGTTGCATCAAAGAATCCACTAGAGTATGTGCGGTCATGTGGATCAATGTGGTTTAGGAAAAGAACACATGCAATGTGATCATGTGCATCAATGTGGTTTAGGAAAAGAACACATGAAATGACTCTAAGGACTCCATGTGTCAAACCATGGTCACAGAGACCAAAAACACTTAGGAAAGCAGCTTCCACATTGCATGTTGCACTAGTGTGGCAGAAGTTGCATCACAGAATCCAATGCAGTGTCTGTGCTCATGTGGATAAATGTGGTTTAGGAAAAGAACACATACAGTGTGGTCATGTGGATCAATGAGGATTAGGAAAAGAACGCATTCAATGACTCTAGGGACTCTATGTGTCAAACCATGGTCATGGAGACAAAAAACATTTAGGAAAGCAGCTTCCACATTGCATGTTGCACCAGTGTGGCAAAAGTTGCATGACAGAATCCACTAGAGTGTGTGTGGTCATTTGGATCAATGTGGTTTAGGAAAAGAACACATGTGATGACTCTAGGGACTCCATGTGTCAAACCATGGTCACAGAGACCAAAAACACTTAGGAAGCAGCTTCCACATTACATGTTGCACTAGTGTGACAGAAGTTGCCTCATAGAATCCACTGGAGTGTGTGTGGTCATGTGGATCAATGTGGTTTAGGAAAATAACACATGCAATGTGGTCAAGTGGATCAATGTGGTTTAGGAAAATAACACATGCAATTACTCTAGGGACTCCATGTGTCAAACCATTGTTATAAAGACCAAAAACACTTAGGAAAGCGGCTTCCACATTGCATGTTGTAACATTTGTGGTAGAAGTTGAATCCACTGGAGTGTGTTTAGTCATGTGGATCAATATGGTTTAGGAAAAGCACACGTGCAATTTGGTCATGTGCATCAATGTGGTTTAGGAAACTAACACAGGCAATGACTCTAGGGACTCCATGTGCCAAACCATGGTCACGGAGGCCAAAAACACTTAGGAAAGCAGCTTCCTCATTGCATGGTGCACCTGTGTCGCAGAAGTTGCATCACAGAATCCACTTGAGTGTGTGTGGTAATGTGGATGAATGTGGTTTAGGAAAAGAACACATGCAATGTGGCCATGTGGATCAATGTGGTTTAGGCAAAGAACACATCCAATGAATCTAGGGAGTCCATGTGTTAAACCATGGTCACAGAGACCAAATACACTTAGGAAAGCAACTTCTAGATTGCATGTTGCACCAGTGTGGCAGAAGTTGCATCACAGAATCCATTGGAGTGTGTGTGGTCATGTGGATCAATGTGGTTTAGGAAAACAACACATTTAATGTGGTCATGTGGATCAATGTGGTTTAGGAAAAGAACACATGCAATGCCTCTAGGGACTCCATGTGTCAAACCATGGTCATAGAGACCAAAAACACTTAGGAAAGCAGCTTCCACATTGCATGTTGGACCAGTGTGGCAGAAGTTGCATCACAGAATCCACTAGAGTGTGTGTGGTCATTTGGATCAATGTGGTTTAGGAAAAGAACACATGCAATGACTCTAGGGACTCCATGTGTCAAACCATGGTCACAGAGAAAGAGACCAAAACCACTTAGAAGCAGCTTCCACATTGCATGTTGCACTTGTGTGGTAGAAGTTGCATCACAGAATCTACTAGAGTGTGTGGTCATGTGGATCAATGTGGTTTAGGAAAATAACACATGCAATGTCGTCATGTGGATCAATGTGGTTTAGGAAAAGAACACATGCAATGATTCTAGGTACTCCATGTGCCAAACCATGGTCACAGAGACCAAAAACACTTAGGAAAGTAGTTTCCACATTGCATGTTGCACCAATGTGGCGAAGTTGCATCATAGAATCCACTGGAATGTGTTGTCATGTGGATCAATGTGGTTTAGGAAACGAACAAATGCAATTTGGTCATGTGAATCAATCTGGTTTAGGAAAAGAACACATGCGATGACTCTAGGGACTCCATGTGTTAAACCATGGTCACAGAGACCAAAAACACTTAGGAAAGTAGCTTCCACATTGCATGTTGCACTAGTGTGGCAGAAATTGCATCATAGAATCCATTGGAGTGTGTGTGGTCATGTGGATAAATGTGGTTTAGGAAATGAACACATGCATTGTGGTAATGTGGATTAATGTGGTTTAGGAAAATAATACATGCAATGACTCTAGGGACTCCATGTGTCAAACCATGGTCACAGAGACCAAAAAACAATTAGGAAAGCAGCTTCCCCATTACATGCTGCAGCAGTGTGGCAGAAGTTGCATCACACAATCCACTGGAGTGCGTGTGGTCATGTTCATTAATGTGGTTTAGTAAAAGAACACATGAAATGACTCTAGGGAATCCATGTGTAAAACCATGGTCATAGAGACCGAAAACACTTAGGAAAGCAGCTTCCACATTGCATGTTGCACTAGTGTGGCAGAAGTTGCATCACAAAATCCACTAGAGTGTGTGTGGTCATGTGGATCAATGTGGCTTAGGAAAAGTACGCATGCAATGTGGTTATGTTGATCAATGTGGTCTAGGAAAATAACACATGCAATGACTCTAGGGACTCCATGTGTCAAACCATGGTCATATAGAGGAAACCAGCTTCCACGTTGCATGTTACACCAGTGTGGTAGAAGTTGCATAACAGAATTCACTAGAGTGTGTGTGGTCATGTGGATCAATATGCTTTAGGAAAAGAACACATGCAATGTGTTAATGTGCATCAATGTGGTTTAGGAAAACAACATATGCAATGACTCTAGGGACTCCATGTGTCAAACCATGTCCACAGAGACCAAAAACACTTAGGAAAGCAACTTCCAAATTGCAAGTTGCACCAGTGTGGCACAAGTTAAATCAAAGAATCCATTGGAGTGTGTGTGTGGTCATGTGGCTCAATGTGGTTTATGAAAATAACACATACAATGTGGTCATGTGCATCAATGTGGTTTTGGAAAAGAACATATGCAATGACTATAGGGACTCCATGTGTCAAACCATGGTCACAGAGACCAAAAACTCTTAGGAAAGCAACTTCCAAATTGCAAGTTGCACCAGTGTGGCACAAGTTGCATCAAAGAATCCATTGGAGTGTGTGTGGTCATGTGGATCAATGTGGTTTAGGCAAAGAACACATGCAATGACTCGAGGGACTCGATGTGTCAAACCATGGTCATAGAGACCAAAAAAACTTAGAAAAGCAACTTCCACATTGCATGTTGCACCAGTGTGGCAGAAGTTGCATCATAGAATCCACTAGAGTCTGGATGGTCATGTGGATCAATGTGGTTTAGGAAAAGAACACATGCAATGACCCTAGGGACTCCATGTGTCAATCCATGGTCATAGAGATCAAAAACACTTAGGAAAGCAACTTCCACATTACATGTTTCACGCGTGTGGCATAAGTTGCATTGCAAATCCACTGGAGTGTGTGTAGTCATGTGCATCAATGTGGTTTAGGGAAAGAACACACTCAATGTGCTCATGTGGATCAATGTGGTTTAGTAAAAGAACACATGTAATGACTCCATGTGTAAAACCATGGTCACAGAGACCAAAAACACTTAGGAAAGCAGCTTCCACATTGCATGTGGCACCAGTGTGGGAGAAGTTGCATCAAAGAATCCACTAGAGTGTTTTTGGTCATGTGGATCAATTTAGTTTAGGAAAAAACACATGCAATGTGGTCATGTGGATCTATGTGGTTTAGGAAAAGGACACATGCAATGACTCTAGGGACTCCATGTGTCAAACCATGGTCACAAAGACAAAAAAAATTTAGGAAAAGCAGCTTCCACATTGCATGTTGCACCAGTGTGGTAGAAGTTGCATCAGAGAATCTAGTGAGTGTGTGTGGTCATGTGGATCAATGTGGTTTAGGAAAATAACACATGTAATGTGGTCATGTGGATAAATGTGGCTTAGGAAAAGAACACATGCAATGACTCTAGGGACTCCATGTGTCAAACTATGGTCATGGAGACCAAAAACACTTAGGAAAGCAGCTTCCACATTGCATGTTGGACCAGTGTGGCAGAAGTTGCATCACAGAATCCACTGGAGTGTGTGTGGTCATTTGGATCAATGTGGTTTAGGAAAAGAACACATGCAATGACTCTAGGGACTCCATGTGTCAAACCATGGTCATAGAGAAAGAGACTAAAAACACTTAGAAGCAGCTTCCACATTGCATGTTGCACTTGTGTGGTAGAAGTTGCATCACAGAATCTACTGGAGTGTGTGGTCATGTGGATCAATGTGGTTTAGGAAAATAACACATGCAATGTCGTCATGTGGATCAATGTGGTTTAGGAAAAGAACACATGCAATGATTCTAGGTACTCCATGTGCCAAACCATGGTCACAGAGACCAAAAACACTAAGTAGTTTCCACATTGCATGGTGCACCAATGTGGCAGAAGTTGCATCATAGAATCCACTGGAATGTGTTGTCATGTGGATCAATGTGGTTTAGGAAAAGAACAAATGCAATTTGGTGATGTGAATCAATATGGTTTAGGAAAAGAACACATGCAATGACTCTAGGGACTCCATGTGTTCAACCATGGTCACAGAGACCAAAAACACTTAGGAAAGTAGCTTCCACATTGCATGTTGCACCAGTCTGGCAGAAGTTGCATCACAGAATCCACTACAGTGTGTGTGGTCATGTGGATCAATGTGGTTTAGGAAAATAACACATGCAATGTGGTCATGTGGAACAATGTGGTGTAGGAAAAGAACACTTTCGATGACTCTAGGGACTCCATGTGTAAAACCATGGTCACGGAGACCAAAAACACTTAGTAAAGCAGCTTCCACTTCCATGTTGCACTAGTGTGGGAGAAGTTGTATCACGGAATCCACTAGAGTGTGTGTGGTCATTTTGATATTTTAGTTTAGGACAAGAACACATGCAATGACTCTATGGACTCCATGTGTTTAACCATGGTCACATAGACCAAAAACACTTAGGAAACAACTTCCACATTGCATGTTGCACCACTTTGGCAGAAGTTGCATCACAGAATCCACTAGAGTGTGTGTGGTCATGTGGATCAATGTGGTTTAGGAAAATAAGACATGCAATGCGGTCATGTGAATCAATGTGGTTTAGAAAAAGAACACATGCAATGACTGTAGGAACTCCATGTGTCAAACCATGGTCACATATACCAAAAACACTTAGGAAAGAAGCTTCCACATTGCATGTGGCACCAGTGTGGCAGAAGTTGCATCATAGAATCCATTGGAGTGTGTGTGGTCATGTTCATCAACGTGGTTTAGGAAAAAACACATGAAATTACTCTAGGGACTCCATATGTCAAACCATGGTCACAGAGACCAAAAACACTTAGGAAAGTAGCTTCCACATTGCATGTTGCACCAGTGTGGCAGAAGTTGCATCATAGAATCCACTGGAGTGTGTGTGGTAATGTGGATCAATGTGGTTTAGGAAAATAACACATGCAATGACTCTAGGGACTCCATGTGTCAAACCATGGTCACAGTGACCAAAAATACTCAGGAAAGCAGCTTCCACATTGCATGTTGCACCAGTGTGGTAGAAGTTGCATCACGGAATCCACTAGAGTGTGTGTGGTCATGTGGAAGAATGTGGATTAGGAAAACAACACATTTATTGACTCTAGGGACTCCATGTGTCAAACCATGGTCACGGAGAACAAAAACACTTAGGAAAGCAGCTTCCACATTGCATGGTGCACCAATGTGGTAGAAGCTGCATCGTAGAATCCACTAGAGTGTGTGTGGTAATTTAGATCAATGTGGTTTAGTAAAAGAACACATGTAATGACTCTAGGGACTCCATGTGTCAAACCATGGTCACGGAGACCAAAAACACTTAGGAAATAACTTCCGCATTGCATGTTGCACCAGTGTGGCAGAAGTTGCATCACAGAATCCACTAGATTGTGTGTGGTCATGTGGATCAATGTGGTTTATGAAAATAACACGTGCAATGTGGTCATGTGGATAAATTTTGTTTAGGAAAAGAACACATGCAATGACTCTAGGAACTCCATGTGTCAAACCAAGGTCATAGAGACCAAAAACACTTAGGAAAGCACCTTCCACATTGCATGTTGCACTAGTGTGGCACAAGTTGCATCACAGAATCCACTGAAATGTGTGTGGTCATGTGGATCAATGTGGTTTAGTACAAGAACACATGCAATGTGGTCATGTGCATCAATGTGGTTTAGGAAAATAACACATGCAATGACTCTAGGGACTCCATGTGTCAAGCCATGGTCACAAAGGCCAAAAATACTTAGGAAAACAGCTTCCACATTGCATGTTGCACCAGTGTGGCACAAGTTGTATCACAGAATCCACTGGAGTGTGTGTGGTCATGTTCATCAATGTGGTTTAGGAAAAGAACACATGAAATGACTCTAGGGACTCAATGTGTCAAACCATGGTCACAGAGACCAAAAATACTTAGGAAACCAGCTTCAACGTTGCATGTTACACCAGTGTGGTAGAAGTTGCATAACAGAATCCACTGGAGTGTGTGTGGTCATATGGATCAATGTAGTTTAGGAAAAGAACACATGCAACGTGTTCATGTGCATCAATGTGGTTTAGGAAAAGAACATATGCAATGACTCTGGGGACTGCATGTGTCAAACCATGGCCATAGAGACCAAAAACACTTATGAAAGCAACTTCCAAATTGCTAGTTGCACTAGTGTGGCACAAGTTACATCAAAGAATCCATTGGAGTGTGTGTGGTCATGTGGATCAATGTGGTTTATGAAAAGAACACATACAATGTGGTCATGTGCATCAATGTGGTTTCGGAAAAGAACATATGCAATGACTCTAGGGACTCCATGTGTCAAACCATGCTCACAGAGACCAAAAACACTTAGGAAAGCAACTTCCAAATTGCAAGTTGCACCAGTGGCACAAGTTGCATCAAAGAATCCATTGGAGTGTGTGGTCATGTGGATCAATGTGGTTTAGGAAAAGAACACATGCAATGACTTGAGGGACTCGATGTGTCAAACCATGGTCATAGAGACCAAAAAAACATAGAAAAGCAACTTCCACATTGCATGTTGCACCAGTGTGGCAAAAGTTGCATCACAGAAGCCACTAGAGTGTGTATGGTCATGTGGATCAATGTGTTTTAGGAAAAGAACACATGCAATGACCGTAGGGACTCCATGTGTCAAACCATGGTCATAGAAATCAAAAACACTTAGGAAAGCATCTTCCACATTACATGTTTCACGTGTGTGGCATAAGTTGCATTGTAGAATCCCCTGGAGTGTGTGTAGTCATGTGCACCAATGTGGTTTAGGGAAAGAACACACTCAATGTGGTCATGTGGATCAATGTGGTTTAGTAAAAGAACACATGTAATGACTCCATGTGTAAAACCATGGTCATATCGACCAAAAACACTTAGGAAAGCAGCTTCCACATTGCATGTTGCACCAGTGTGGGAGAAGTTATATCAAAGAATCCACTAGAGTGTTTTTGGTCATGTGTATCAATGTAGTTTAGGAAAAGAACACATGCAATGTGGTCATGTGGATCTATGTGGTTTAGGAAAAGGACACATGCAATGACTCTAGGGACTCCATGTGTCAAACCATGGTCACAAAGACAAAAAAACTTAGGAAAGCAGCTTCCACATTGCATGTTGCACCAGTGTGGTAGAAGTTGCATCAGAGAATCTAGTGAGTGTGTGTGGTCATGTGGATCAATGTGGTTTAGGAAAAGAACACATGTAATGTGGTCATGTGGATAAATGTGGTTTAGGAAAAGAACACATGCAATGACTCTAGGGACTCCATGTGTAAAACTATGGTCCTGGAGACCAAAAAGACTTAGGAAAGCAGCTTCCACATTGCATGTTGGACCAGTGTGGCAGAAGTTGGATCACAAAATCCACTAGAGTGTGTGTGGTCATTTGGATCAATGTGGTTTAGGAAAAGAATAAATGCAATGACTCTAGGGACTCCATATGTCAAACCATGGTCATAGAGAAAGACACCAAAAACACTTAGAAGCAGCTTCGACATTGCATGTTGCACTTGTGTGGTAGAAGTTGCATCACAGAATCTACTGGAGTGTGTGGTCATGTGGATCAATGTGGTTTAGGAAAATAACACATGCAATGTCGTCATGTGGATCAATGTGGTTTAGGAAAAGAACACATGCAATGATTCTAGGTACTCCATGTGCCAAACCATGGTCACAGAGACCAAAAACACTTAGGAAAGTAGTTTCCACATTGCATGTTGCACCAATGTGGCAGAACTTGCGTCATAGAATCCACTGGAATGTGTTGTCATGTGGATCAATGTGGTTTAGGAAAAGAACAAATGCAATTTGGTCATGCGAATCAATCTGGTTTAGGAAAAGAACACATGCAATGACTCTAGGGACTCCATGTGTTAAACCATGGTCCTAGAGACCAAAAACACTTAGGAAAGTAGCTTCCACATTGCATGTTGCACTAGTCTGGTAGAAGTTGCATCACAGAATCCACTACAGTGTGTGTGGTCATGTGGATCAATGTGGTTTAGGAAAAGAACACATGCAATGTGGTCATGTGGAACAATGTGGTTTAGGAAAAGAACACATTCGATGACTCTAGTGACTCCATGTGTAAAACCATGGTTACGGAGACCAAAAACACTTAGTAAAGCAGCTTCCACTTGCATGTTGCACTAGTGTGGCAGAAGTTGTATCACGGAATCCACTAGAGAGTGTGTGGTCATTTTGATATTTTAGTTTAGGACAAGAACACATGCAATGACTCTAGGGACTCCATGTGTTTAACCATGGTCACATAGACCAAAAACACTTAGGAAACAACTTCCACATTGCATGTTGCACCACTTTGGCAGAAGTTTCATCATAGAATCCACTAGAGTGAGTGTGGTCATGTGGATCAATGTGGTTTAGGAAAATAAGACATGCAATGCGGTCATGTGAATCAATGTGGTTTAGGAAAAGAACACATGCAATGACTGTAGGAACTCCATGTGTCAAACCATGGTCACATATACCAAAAACAATTAGGAAAGCAGCTTCCACATTGCATGTTGCACCAGTGTGTTAGAAGTTGCATCATAGAATCCACTGGAGTGTGTGTGGTCATGTTCATCAACGTGGTTTAGGAAAAAACACATGAAATTACTCTAGGGACTCCATGTGTCAAATCATGGTCACAGAGACCAAAAACACTTAGGAAAGTAGCTTCCACATTGCATGTTATACCAGTGTGGCAGAAGTTGCATCATAGAATCCACTGGAGTGTGTGTGGTAATGTGGATCAATGTGGTTTAGGAAAAGAACACATGCAATAACTCTGGGGACTCCATGTGTCAAACCATGGTCACAGTGACCAAAAATACTTAGGAAAGCAGCTTCCACATTGCATGTTGCACCAGTGTGGTAGAAGTTGCATCACGGAATCCACTGGAGTGTGTGTGGTCATGTGGAACAAGGTGGATTAGTAAAACAACACATTCAATGACTCTAGGGACTCCATGTGTCAAACCATGGTCATGGAGACCAAAAACACTTAGGAAAGCGGCTTCCACATTGCATGGTGCACCAGTGTGGCAGAAGCTGCATCGTAGAATCCACTGGAGTGTGTGTGGTCATTTAGATCAATGTGGTTTAGTAAAAGAACACATGCAATGACTCTAGGGACTCCATGTGTCAAACCATGGTCACGGAGACCAAAAACACTTAGGAAACAACTTCCGCATTGCATGTTGCACCTGTGTGGCAGAAGTTGCATCACAGAATCCACTAGAATGTGTGTGGTCATGTGGAATAATGTGGATTAGGAAAACAACACATTCAATGACTCTAGGGACTCCATGTAGCAAACCATGGTCACAGAGACCAAAAATCCTTAGGAAAGCATCTTCAACATTGCATGGTGCACCATTGTGGGAGAAGCTAGATCATAGAATCCACTAGAGTGTGTGTTGTCATTTAGATCAATGTGGTTTAGTAAAAGAACACATGCAATGACTCTAGGGACTCCATGTGTCAAACCATGGTCACGGAGACCAAAAACACTTAGGAAACAACTTCCGCATTGTATGTTGCACCGGTGTGGCAGAAGTTGCATCACAGAATCCACTAGAGTGTGTGTGGTCATGTGGATCAATGTGGTTTAGGAAAATAACACATGCAATGTGGTCATGTGGATCAATTCGGTTTAGGAAAAGAACACATGCAATGACTCTAGGAACTCCATGTGTCAAACCATGGTCATAGAGACCAAAAACACTTAGGAAAGCAGCTTCAACATTGCATGTTGCACTAGTGTGGCACAAGTTGCATCACAGAATCCACTGGAGTTTGTGTGGTCATGTGGATCAATGTGGTTTAGGAAAAGGACACATGCAATGTGGTCATGTGCATAAATGTGGTTTAGGAAAAGAACATATGCAATGACTCTAGGGACTCCATGTGTCAAACCATGGTCACAGAGACCAAAAACACTTAGGAAAGTAACTTCCAAATTGCAAGTTGCACCAGTGTGGCACAATTGCACCAAAGAATCCATTGGAGTGTGTGTGGTCATGTGGATCAATGTGGTTTATGAAAATAACACATATAATGTGGTCGTGTGCATCAATGTGGTTTAGGAAAAGAACATATGCAATGACTCTGGGACTCCATGTGTCAAACCATGGTCATAGAAACCAAAAACACTTAGGAAAGTAACTTCCAAATTGCAAGTTGCACCTGTGTGGCACAAGTTGCATCAAAGAATCTATTGAAGTGTGTGTGGTCATATGGATCAATGTGGTTTAGGAAAAGAACACATGCAATGACTCTAGGGACTCGATGTATCAAACCATGGTGATAGAGACCTAAAAAACATAGCAAAGCAACTCCCAAATTGCATGTTGCACCAATGTGGTAGAAGTTGCATCATAGAATCCACTAGAGTGTTTATGGTCATGTGGATCAATGTGGTTTAGGATAAGAACACATGCAATGACCCTAGGGAATCCATGTGTCAAACCATGGTCATAGAGATCAAAAACACTTAGGAAAGCAGCTTCCACATTACATGTTTCACGCGTGTGGCATAAGTTGCATTGCAGAATCCACTGGAGTGTGTGCAGTCATGTGCATCAATGTGGTTGAAGGCAAGAACACACTCAATGTGGTCATGTGGATCAATGTGGTTTAGTACAACAACACATGTAATGACTCCATGTGTAAAACCATGGTCACAGAGACCAAAAACACTTAGGAAAGCAGCTTCCACATTGCATGTTGCACCAGTGTGGGAGAAGTTGCATCAAAGAATCCACTAGAGTGTTTTTGATCATGTGGATCAATCTAGTTTAGGAAAAGAACACATGCAATGTGGTCATGTGGATCTATGTGGTTTAGGAAAAGAACACATGCAATGACTCTAGGGACTCAATGTGTCAAACCATGGTCACAAAGACCAAAAAACATAGGAAAGCAGCTTCCACATTGCATGTTGCACCAGTGTGGTAGAAGTTGCATCACAGAATCCAGTGACTGTGTGGTCATGTGGATCAATGTGGTTTAGGAAAAGAACGCATGCAATGTGGTCATGTGGATCAATGTAGTTTAGGAAAAGAACACAAGCAATGACTCTAGGGACTCCATGTGTGAAACCATGGTCATGGAGACCAAAAACACTTAGGAAAGCAGCTCCCACATTGTATGTTGCACCAGTGTGGCAGAAGTTGCATCAAAGAATCCACTAGAGTGTTTTTGGTCATGTGGATCAATGTATTTTAGGAAAAGAACACATGCAATGTTGTCATGTGGATCTATGTTGTTTAGGAAAAGAACTCATGTAATGACTCTAGGGACTCCATGTGTCTAACCATGGTCAAAAAGACCAAAAACACTTAGGAAAGCAGCTTCCACATTGCATGTTGCACCAGTGTGGTAGAAGTTGCATCACAGAATCCTGTGAGTGTGTGTGGTCATGTGGATCAATGCTGTTTAGGAAAAGAACACATGGAATGATTCTAGGGACACCATGTGTCAAACCATGGTCATAGAGACAAAAAATACTTAGGAAACCAGCTTCCACATTCCATGTTGCCCCACCATGGCAGAAGTTGCATCACATAATCCACTAGCATGTGTGTTGTCATGTGGATCAATGTGGTTTAGGAAAATAACTCATACAATGTGGTCATGTATCGATCAATGTGGTTTAGGAAAAGGACACATGCAATGACTCTAGGGACTCCATGTGTCAAACAAGGGTCATGGAGACCAAAAACGCTTAGGAAAGCAACTTCCACATTACATGTTGCACTAGTGTGGCAGAAGTTGCATCACAGAATCCACTAGAGTGTGTGTGTTCATGTGGATCAATGTGGTTTAGGAAAATAACACATGCAATATGGTCATGTGGATCAATGTGGTTTAGGAAAAGAACACATGCAACGACTCTAGGGACTCCATGTGTCAAACCATGGTCACAGACACCAAAAACACTTAGGAAAGGACCTTCCACATTGCATGTCGCACTAGTGTGACAGAAGATGCCTCACAGAATCCACTGGAGTGTGTGTGGTCATGTGGATCAATCTGGTTTAGAAAAAGAAATCATGGTCACAGAGACCAAAAACACTTAGGAAAGCAGCTTCCACATTGCATGTTGCACTAGTGTGGCATAAGTTGCATCAAAAAATCTACTAGAGTGTTTTTGGTCATGTGGATCAATGTAGTTTAGGAAAAGAACACATGCAATGACTCTAGGCACTCCATGTGTCAAACCATGGTCATAGAGATCAAAAACACTTAGGAAATTAGCTTCCATATTACATGTTTTACAGTTTGGCAGAAATTGCATCGCAGCATCCACTGGAGTGTGTGTAGTCATGTGCATCAACGTGGTTCAGGAGAAGAACACACGCAATGTGGTATTGTGGATCAATGTGGTTTAGTAAAACAACACATGTAATGACTCCATGTGTGGAACCATGGTCACAGAGACCAAAACACTTAGGAAAGTAGCTTCCACATTGCATGTTGCACCAGTGTGGCAGAAGTTGCATCATAGAATCCACTAGAGTGTGTGTGGACATGTGGATGAATCTAGTTTAGGAAAAGAACACATTCAATGTGGTCATGTTCATAAATGTGGCTTAGTAAAAGAACACATGAAATGACTCTATGAACTCCGTGTGTAGAACCATGGTCACAAAGACCAAAGCCACTTAGGAAAGCAGCTTCCACATTGCATGTTGCACTAGTGTGGTAGAAGTTGCATCAAAGAATCCACTAGAGTGTTTTTGGTCATGTGGATTAATGTAGTCTATGAAAAGAACACATGTAGTGTGGTTATGTGGATCAATGTGGTTTAGGAAAAGAACACATGCATTGACTCTAGGGACTCCATGTGTGAAACCATGGTCATGGAGACCAAAAACACTTAGGAAAGCAGCTTCCACATTACATGTTGCACCAGTGTGGCAGAAGTTGCATCATAGAATCCACTGGAGTGTGTGTGGTCATTTGGATCAATGTTGATTAGGAAAATAACACATGGAATGACTCTAGGGACTCCATGTGTCAAACCATGGTCACATAGACAAAAAACACTTAGGAAAGCAGCTTCCACATTACATGTTGCACTAGTGTGGCAGAAGTTGCATCGCAGAATCCACTAGAGTGTGTGTGGTCATGTGGATCAATGTGGTTTAGGAAAATAACACATGCAATATGGTCATGTGGATCAATATGGTTTAGGAAAAGAAAACATGCAATGACTCTAGGGACTCCATGTGCCAAACCATGGTCACAGAGACCAAAACACTTAGGAAAGCACCTTCCATATTGCATGTTGCACTAGTGTGGAAGAAGATGCATCACAGAATCCACTGGAGTGTGTGTGGTCATGTGGATCAATCTAGTTTAGGAAAAGAACACATGTAATGTGGTCATGTGGATCAATGTGGATTAGAATAAGAACACTTACAATGACTCTAGGGACTCCATGTGTCAAACCATGGTCACATGACCACACAAACTCTAGTAGATTCTGTGATGCAACTTCTGCCACACTGGTGTAACATTCAATGTGGAAGTTACTTTCCTAAGTGTTTTTGGTCTTTGTGACCATTGTTTGACACATGGAGTCCCTAGAGTCATTGCATGTGTTCTTTTCCTAAACGAAATTGATCCACATGACCACATTGCATGTGTTCTTTTCCTAAACCATATTGATCCACATGACCACACACACTCTAGTGGATTGTGTGATGAAACTTCAGCCACAATGGTGCAACATGCAATGTGGAAGCTCCTTTTCTAAGTGTTTTAGTCTTTGTGACCATGGTTTTACACATGGAGTCCCTAGAGCCATTGCATGTGTTCTTTTCCTAAACCACATTGTGACACTAGAGTCAGTGTATGTGTTCTATTCCTAAACCACATTGATCCACATGACCACATTACATATGTTCTTTTCCCAAACGAGATTGATCCACATGACCATACACACTCAAGTGGATTCTGTGATGCAACTTCCGCCACACTAGTGCAACATGCAATGTGGAAGCTGCTTTCCTAAGTGTTTTTGGTCTCTCTGACCATGGTTTGACACATGGTGTCCCTAGAGTCACTACATGTGTTATTTTCCTAAACAAGTTTGATCCACCAGAGTTAGTGCATGTGTTATTTTCCTAAACCACATTGATCCACATGACCACACACACTCCAATAGATTCTGTGATGCAACTTCTCGCACACTGTTTTAACATGCAATGTGGAAGCTTCTTTCCTAAGTGTTTTTGGTCTCTATGACCATGGTTTGACACATGGAGTCCCTAGAGTCATTGCATGTGTTCTTTTCCTAAACCGCATGGATCCACATGACCACATTGCATGTGTTCTTTTCCTAAACCACATTGATCGACATGACCACACACACTCTAGTGGATTCTATGATGCAACTTCTGCTACATTGGTGCAATATGCAATGTGGAAGCTACTTTCCTAAGTGTTTTTAGTCTCCATGAACATGGTTTGACACATGGAGTCTGACATGGGTATGCCCCATGGGTACCCTGGATTAGCCTATACGCTTTGGCCTAGGAGGAGCCCACATGACAATTGAAGCCCAGCAAGGATTCGGGTGACCTGGGCTCAAGCGACTCCTTGAAGAACACGACAAGGAATAGATAGAAATTTAAAAGAAAAACCCTAATCTTTAACCGACTTGGCCTGTTATCCCGAGACCTGGGCTCCCTATATAAAGGATAGGAGGGAGTAGCGAGAAGGATATTTGCAACCCTAGTTTACACACCGCTAGATTGCATCGGCGTACCCCGTGTAACTTTTGAATCCTCAATAATCAAAGAGCATACAAGGAGTAGGTTCCCTTCCGAGGGCCTGAACCTGGGTAAATCGTGTGTCCCTGATGTGCTTGTTTGTTAGCCGATCGATGCCTCCAGCGCTCCCCACTTCCTCTAACCCAAGTACATCAACGATAGGCATTGACAAGTTAACCCCTCATTAATTGGAGCCGTCTGTGGGAGACGAGAGTGCTGATGTTGCGGCTTCCTCATCCCCATCAACTGCGATCTACAACTCTACTGTAGTAGAGAATTGCCTCCTCATCGGCACCTTCGACTTCATCGTCCACTCGCCGACGACTCGCCCGGACTTCGAATCTGTGGGTGAAGGAATCAGCATGACGACCAAGAGCCTACACTTCTAGGTCGTCTAGATCCGCACACTTCGCTTGCTCGATCATTCTCTAGCACCTTCGATTGCCCCTACCTCGTGGTTCCCACCACCGATTAGCACCCTGAGCGAGCTCAATCCCTCGACATCAGCCTACGACACGGATAGCAACAATAGTTGTGACTCCGATCTGGCGTCAGAAGATGATGTTTGCAGCTTCAGATCTGAGAGTTGTGGAAGCAGCAGCTTCCCCAACCACTAGATGTGCGTTGCCAACTACGGCGACGGAAGCATCCAAGGACATATCAACAACATAGTGCTAACCAACGACCCCACCAACGGAGCTCGTGCAAACGGATCTCCCACCAACAGAGCTCATGCCAACGGTCCCGCCAACGGCGAGCACCCTATCCCTCCCAACCCTGACAATCAAGGCAAAAACACCAACAATGGGTTGACACACGAAGAGATCCACCTTAACAATGTTGAATGGGCGCGATGCAGGGAAGCCCTACAGGGAAACCCCCTACTAGTAGACGCATCACGCGACATGCTAAATGGGATACCACTGGCTACTCATCCAGGAGTTCAAACGCCAGCAGGCGGTGAACGCACAACTCGAGGCCTGCAAGAAGGCTGCAGATGAGTCGAGTGCCCGACGGGCAGAACTCTTCTCTATGTGTGGATCCTCCTCGAAAGGCAATGGTCCCGCAGGCACCAAACGACACCCTCGACTAAACCACCTCAATGACAAAGATCGAGACAAGGCAACCAGACCCTTGACTTCTCTTTCATGTCGGTGGACTCGCGGGGTAACTTGATCCCGAAAAAACCGCAGGCTACGGTGATAGTAGCTACCACGTATCTGCTCACCAACCAGCCACCAACCAGAGATCCACGATTTGTCGTGCACCGGTTCGCCATCGCCGGGCTTGGATTGGTCGAAGCTATGCTGGACAAGGATCCAACACCGGGGCCGAAGAAACCCAAGGCTCCACCCACAAGATATCCCTCGACATCTTCCAGCAAGGACGACCATGACTTATCACGACGATGCTATAGCTCGTGGCGATGACTACGACGCGCGTGATGAAATCACACAGCGCAAGGTCGAAAAGATGCGCGCCAAGCGCGCCTAATCAACAGAGTCAGAGGAAGAAGTGTAACACCCTCGAATCGGCCCTATGCAAGTTTTAGCCCTTTCCGCCAAACCCGCATAGAAACGATTCAAGGACGCCCACCAGGCACTTTCGTGCGGGTGGAAAACGAAGTAATACCATTACACAATAGTCCTCGATGGGACCCACAGAACAGATATATATATATATACAACAGCGACTCAACGAGTCAAGAATACAGGTATGCAATACAAAGATCCAAATCACCTTGAAATCGATACAACATTCGAGTACGGACAAGATGCAAATTGGGCTAAGATCCCTGAAGAATAACCAATGGCGTCCATAACCCTGCCCGGGCCAAGCCGGAAGGGTAACCCTGCTAACGACGTCGAGCTCAAACCTGCTAAAACAAAAGGGGTGCCGACAAAGGGCAAAGGAAAAAGAGGAGCGTCAATACTGAGGCCAGTACATGGCGCAGCTAGAATTCGGCGGCTCTCGCCTACATAGGTATGGTGGACTGAAGCGGCAGCGCAGCATGCACTAAACAATCTATAGAAACTCGATTCAACTGTCGGCTATTAGAGAGGGATAAGAAAGACCTATTCGAAACCACCTGATACTAACACCAAACATACCCATCCTGGTATTCCTCCCCTCGAGACCAAACGAGGAAGTCAAGCCGAGGAAAACTCACACGGTTGGTAGGTTTATTTAATCTTTCCATGGCAGTTATCCAACTTACTAGTCATCTCAGATGTAAGTCAAATTATAACAGTAAACTTTAGTTCTTGTTGTCTATGATCGAGAAACTGTGCTCCAAGTCGTCCATAACCGCGGACACGGCTTTTCGAAAAGATTTAACCTCAGGGTGCACCAAAGTATCCACACTTGACCCTTTTTTGCCGATCGGTTAACATACACCCATCAGTATGTCGGCGGGCCTAAGTCATGACGCTTCCTGCACTAAAGCAAGTACATGGGGCCACCCACTAAGCTACCCAAGAACGGTTGGCCGCTCGAATGGACCTGTGGTTTGCGTCAATGGTTGTAAACGATCGAACCCGAAAGTGTGACTGGCTTGTCGATACCGCGAAAACACTCCGCAATCCTAACAGATGTGCTCCACGACAATCTTAAATAAAGCAGTAAAACATGGCATAGGTACAGGATAGTAATAAAGCCCCAAACTACTTGTGGCCCCCGGTACAATACTTTGAAATCAGGTAGTAAGCCGATGGGGGTGCCCACACACCCCACCTGTGGTTAGCGCGCTCGATCTCGGAATAGGTGTCAAGAACTCGGGTCCTAGGTGGACACAAGTGGGCGGTTAAAAACCAAATATTGACTATTACCCACCGGTGCCTCTGCATTATATCTATTTCCAGCATTTTAATTAACAAGCTATAATTAGAAACATGATCAACACCACCATTAAACATTTGCCAACCGCCCAACAACTGTGGAACATCGACGACGCGAGACAACACCTCAGCAAGCAACTACGACTCGCAGGGCCAGCTGTCTAACAAGCAACAGGCAATAGGAGGTGTCCAAGGCAATATAAGGGCTGCAAGGATTATATCTGGTGCGGAACTCTAAAGCATCGCGACACGGATAGCAATAGATCAACAGGAGGAAATAAAGACTATAAATGCAAAATAGATAGAAGGGGGAGAGATGCTCGCCTGGAAACACTGCCGAAGGTTCATAGCCGGAGAACTTGTTGATACTCGCATCAACTCATCGGCCTAATCCGCGAAGAAGCAAACACTAGCACAAACACCGGATGCAATATTTAATACTACACAAAAGATTCGGCATGATTATGATATGCAGCATGGCATGGCACAGATGCGGTGCAACTAGACAATATTCAGCGGATCCAGGGTCCCGACAATTAATTACACGGTTCAAGTTATTTAGATACCCCGCAATTTAAATGTTGGATTAGCAAGATAAAACATGGCATCGGTTCGCTACACCAATTTAAATGGAGTCCTTAATAAGACAAAGGTATCCCGCATAAGCACTCCATATTTAGTTTAGGTGAATCGACTATTTAACCCAATCCTCAAGATGACATGTATGCAAGCATGATGATTTAAATATGCAACAAGTTATATGTAATTTATAAAATAGGGACGGGATAGGGGTCGCATAGTTCGGATTGGAGAGACGAAGAGATGGTCTTCGGATTCTAGATGAGACGGCCGAAGTTGACAAAATAGCAGCCCAACAAAGTAGTAGTGAATCGGTGACTCCCAGTAGACGAATAAGAGGCCAAGTCTCGTATAGAAATTCCGTCGAACAATTGATTTAAGAATGCGTCCACTTAGCCGAGTGGACTCATATAGCGTATGAAGCAGAAAACCGTCAATAATGTAAACATAGTACCGCTGACAAAATTGACCCGGCTTGAATCAAGTGCCCGCCGCCGAAGAAGATAAAAAGGTTCCCGGCAATCGAGCTGGAGCAGCCAAAGGGACACGTACAAGCGACCGGAGGAGCCAAAATCTTGTATCGGCCCAGTATAAGGCCCAAGGCGGCAGCTACAGATGGAGTTGGAAGCGATTTGGGGTACAGGCCGAGCGGAGCTGCATGCAAGTGGCGATCGATGAGGAAAAATAGAAAGGAATCCATCTGATTGATTGATGCGTAATACTGAGACAAACGAAGACCAGACGTGGCAAGGATTGAAGCTTGTTAGCTGATGGAGTAAAGCGAGCATCGACGCTGGATGCCGACTCAACTGCTAGCCATGTGGCGGCGTGCACAAGCGACCAGGTCGAGCCGGTGGCGGTAGATAGGTGGCAAGACGATACGCTCTTCGAGCGAGACCGTGGTCAGGGAAAGAACACAAGCCATGAAGAAAGAGTGGTGAAAAGACAATTTCAGATCTAGATAGACTCATTTGGGGTTAGGGTTTAGAAGGAAGGAGGGAAAAGAGTAATGGTGATGTGGAGGAAGGGGATTGGCTGAGGTGAGGTGGAAGGCTGGATAGGATTAGAGTGGGTAGAGTTTTTTTTTGGTAGAAAAAGGTTAGGGTAGATTCTGGGGTAGGTAGAATTTTATCTGGAGGTAGCTGGCTAGGCTTTCAGGCCTGGCGGGCTGCCTCCTAAAAATAAAAAAAATATTTTATTATTTTAAACGGCGCTTTTGAAAACCGTTGATAACAAAACAAAATAATCCAGAGACCCGGTTTTAATTTGAATTAAAGACGGGGCGTTTAGAAAACAAAACCAGGCTTTTAGAAAATAGTTTTAGACAAACAAATGCATGATGACATGACGATGCTCAAATGCAATGTGGCATGATGACATGAGCATGCGGTCATGACTATGCAATGCACAAAAACAACGCGATTTTCTAGTAGTGGTTTTGCGGGGCGCTACAATTCGACACCACTAACAATGGATCTCGCCCTCGAGATCCGCCTCATGGTACCGGGAGAAGGGCGGCGATATGAATCTTCTCACTTCGCGTAGATCCTCACGACACCACTAACAAGGTTGTTGCTCCATCTTGAAATCGGAGACACCACCAACAACGGGTCATTGCCCGTGCTCGTCGAGAGAACACTCCAGGAAACAAAGGACGAAGATAAAGGTATCCACAAATAAAGCCACCTCTACCTTCTATGGACAGAGTAAAATTGCTTGATTCACCGATTCGATATATAGAAGCGAATGATAAGAGTAGTCGGATGGTGATCATTCCATCGCGCACCCAAACCATTACTCTACACATGAATAGGAGAATTATGCAATTCAACTCTGGAATTAGACTGAAGATCTCGACAAGCGAGGTTCGGGAACAAAAGAAAGATGCAGACTCTGCATCGGATCTGGCGTAGATGATGTCGTCGCGTCGGAAAAACTGGGAGGCACAAACAAGGAACAAAGGATGGTACCACAGATAAAGGATCACTCAGATAGCATGAAGACCGGATGTAGAAACACCGTTACCAAAGGAGGAAGCGAAACCCTGAAGGTGCGACAGAAACCCAACCACAAGAAATCCTGGACTTGAAGAAAGGTAAGAGAGCAGATTTAAAACACGCAGAGGTAAGAGGAGAATAGCAGAGGGGTAAGGAGTAAAAGCATACCTAATCAGATCTATCCAACCGATTTTTGTAAAATAGTTTTGACACTCTACTTCGACCGTTAGCTAGGT
Organism: Avena insularis; assembly: GCA_023614405.1. NCBI lineage: Eukaryota > Viridiplantae > Streptophyta > Magnoliopsida > Poales > Poaceae > Avena > Avena insularis. Next base: position 316,901,991 of record CM042688.1, on the reverse strand, counting down.
TATCCTACAGGCTGGACTTGTGGGGTATCGCAACTGCTGAGCTCTGATACCACTCTGTAACACCCTCGAATCGGCCATATGCAAGTTTTAGCCCTTTCCGCCAAACCCGCATAGAAACGATTCAAGGACGCCCACCAGGCACTTTCGTGCGGGTGGAAAACAAAGTAATACCATTACACAACAGTCCTCGATAGGACCCACAGAACAGATATATATATATACAACAGTGACTCAACAAGTCAAGAATACAGGTATACAATACAAAGATCCAAATCACCTTGAAATCGATACAACGTCCGAGTACGGATAAGATACAAATTGGGCTAAGAGCCCTGATGAATAACCAATGGCGTCCATAACCCTGCCTAGGCCAAGCCGGAAGGGTAACCCTGCTAACGACGTCGAGCTCAAACCTGCTAAAACAAAAGGGGTGCCGACAAAGGGCGAAGGAAAAAGAGGAGCGTCGATCGAGGCCGAAGACATGGCGATGTTAGAATTCGCGGCTCTACCACATAGGTATGGTGGATTGAAGCGGCGTTAGCATGCACTAAACAATCTATAGAAACTCGATTCAACTGTCGACTATTAGAGAGGGATAAGAAAGACCTATTCGAAACCACCTGATACTAACACCAAACATACCCATCCTGGTATTCCCCCCCTCGAGACCAAACGAGGAAGTCAAGCCGAGGAAAACTCACACGGTTGGCAGGTTTATTTAATCTTTCCATGGCAGTTATCCAACTTACTAGTCATCTCAGATGTAAGTCAAATTATAACAGTAAACTTTAGTTCTTGTTGTCTATGATCGAGAAACTGTGCTCCAAGTCGTCCATAACTGCGGACACGGCTTTTCGAAAAGATTTAACCCTGCAGGGGTGCACCAAAGTATCCACACGCACTTCGACCCTTTTGCGGATCGGTTAACATACACCCATCGGTATGTCGGTGGGCCTAAGTCATGACGTTTCCTAGACCCAAAGCAAGTACATGGGGCCACCCCACTAAGCTACACATAGCGAAGTTGGCGGCTCGAACAGACCTGTGGTTTTGCGTCAATGGTTGTAACATTTGGGAACCGAAAGTGTGGTGGGTTTGTCGACACAAAAAACACTCCAATCCTAACGATCTGGTGCTCCACGCACAATCTTAAATAAAGCGGTAAAGCATGACATAGGTACAGGATAGTAATAAAGCCCCAAACTACTTGTGGCCCCCGGTATAATACTTTGAAATCAGGTAGTAAGCCGATGGGGGTGCCCACACACCCCACCTGTGGTTAGCGCGCTCGATCTCGGAACAGGTGTCAAGAACTCGGGTCCTAGGTGGACACAAGTGGGTGGTTAAAAACTAAATATTAACTATTACCCAGCGGTGCCTCTGCATTATATCTATTTCCAGCAATTTAATTAACAAGCTGTAATTAGAAACATGATCAACACCACCATTAAACATTTGCCAACCGCCCAACAACTGTGGAACATCGACGACGCGAGGCAACACCTGAGCAAGCAACTACGACTCGCAGGGCCAGTTGTCTAACAAGCAACAGGCAATAGGAGGTGTCCAAGGCAATATAAGGGCTGCAAGGATTATATCTGGTGCGGAACTTTAAAGCATCGCGACACGGATAGCAATAGATCAACAGGAGGAAATAAAGACTATAAATGCAAAATAGGTAGAAGGGGGAGAGATGCTCGCCTGGAAACACTGTCGAAGGTTCATAGCCGGAGAACTTGTCGATACTCGCATCAACTCATCGGCCTAATCCGCGAAGAAGCAAACACTAGCACAAACACTGGATGCAATATTTAATACTACGCAAAAGATCCGGCATGATTATGATATGCAGCATGGCATGGCACAAATGCGGTGCAACTAGACAATATTCAGCGAAACCGGGGTCCCGACAATTAATTACACGGTTCAAGTTATTTAGATACCCCGCAATTTAAATGTTGGATTAGCAAGATGAAACATGGCATCGGTTCCCTACACCAATTTAAATGGAGTCCGGAAATAGACAAAGGTATCCCGCATAAGCACTCTATATTTAGTTTAGGTGAATCGACTATTTAACCCAATCCTCAAGATAACATGTATGCAAGCATGATGATTTAAATATGCAACAAGTTATATGTAATTTATAAAATAGGGACGGGATAGGGGTCACACAGTTCGGATTGGAGAGACGAAGAGATGGTCTTCGGATTCTATATGAGACGGCCGAAGTTGATAAAATAGCAGCCCAACAAAGTAGTAGTGAATCGGTGACTCCCAGTAGACGAATAAGAGGCCAAGTCTCGTATAGAAATTCCGTCGAACAATTGGCGAAGAATGCGTCCACTTAGCCAGAGTGGACTCATATAGCAGATGTAGCGCTGTAGCTGACCTGCTGCCGAACAGAATGAAACATAGTACCGCGAACAAAAATTGACCCGGCTTGAATCAAGTGCCCGCTGCCGGCGAAGAAGATAAAAAGGTTCCTGGCAACTGAGCTGGAGCAGGCCAGGCGGGACACAGAACAAGCGACCAGAGGAGCCAAAATACTGGCTGTCAGCCGCAGAAGCAAGGCCCAAGGCGGCAGCCGGCAGATGGAGTTGGCGATTTGGGGTACAGGGCCCGAGCGGAGCTGCATGCAAGTGGCGATCAGATGAGGAAAAAAATAGAAAGGAATCCATCGTTGATTGATTGATGCAGAATACAGGAGACAAACGAAGACCTGTACGTGGCCAAGGATTGAAGCTTGTTAGCTGATGGAGTAAAGCGAGCATCGACGCGGGATGCCGACCAACTTCTGCTAGCCATGTGGCGCGTGCACACGGGCGACCAGGTCGAGCCGGTCCGGCGGCGGTAGATAGGTGGCAAGACGTCTGCTCTGCACTCGAACAGAGACCGGTGGCTGGGGGAAAAGAACACAGCCGGCGGCGGAAGAAAGAGTGGTGAAAAGACAATTTCAGATCTAGATAGACTCAGATTTGGGGGTTAGGGTTTAGAAGGAAGGAGGGGAAAAAGAGTGGGGCTGGTGATGTGGAGGAAGGGGATTGGCTGAGGTGAGGTGGAAGGCTGGGTAGGATTAGAGTGGGTAGAGGTTTTTTTTGGTAGAAAAAGGTTAGGGTAGATTCTGGGGTAGGTAGAATTTTATCTAGAGGTGGCCGGCTAGGCTTTCGGGTCTGGCGGGCTGCCTCCTAAAAATAAAAGAAATATTTTATTATTTTAAACGGGGCTTTTGAAAACCGTTGATAACAAAACAAAATAATCCGGAGATCCGGGTTTTAATTTGAATTAAAGACGGAGCGTTTAGAAAACAAAACCAGGCTTTTAGAAAATAGTTTTAGACAAACAAATGCATGATGACATGACGATGCTCAAATGCAATGTGGCATGATGACATGAGCATGCGGTCATGACTATGCAATGCACAAAAACAACGCGATTTTCTAGTAGTGGTTTTGCGGGGCGCCACAAGAAGGGACAGAGCTGTACGGTGCCAACTCCTTCAGCAGAGCCATATAACAGACTCGAATGCCAAAATGCTTCAAGCTTCCTTCGAAAAATCCGAAGTTTGACGGCCTCCAAGACCCAAAATTTTGGCTAGAAGACCACATCTCCTCTGTCAAGCTGCACGGTGGTAACAAGTGCACAACCATGCAGTGCCTCCAACTGTAGCTGAAGGGCGTTACCCGCGCGTGGCTCAACAATCTGCCTCGCGGATCGATCTATAGGTAGGAGGAGCTGGTGTATAGCTTCGTCCACAACTTCAAAGGCACCTACAAGCGGCCCACATCAATCGAAGAGATCAGGGCCTACTGCCAAAAGCCGAGCGAATCCCTTCGCTCTTACATCCAAAGGTGGTCCATCATCAAAAATTCAGCAGAAGATATCTCCGAAGATCACGCAATCGACGCGTTTAATGGCGGCATACGCCGCAGAGAGCTCAGAGATGATGTGGGTAGCACAAAGCCCAAAACCATCGACCACCTAATGGAAATTGCGAATCGGTGGGCGGACGGAGAAGATTCGCTCAACAACAACCGCATCCGCTCAGATGACGAGGACGACCTCGGTCGCAGACACGGTCGTCAAGGGATGCATCGGATGCGCGGTTACAAAGACCACGAGGAGGTCAACATGGTCGCAGCCGGCTACACCGACAAACGCGGCAAGGGTAACCGCGACAGTGGATACCGTAGCAGCCACTACCACGACAGTGGGAAAACCGCGCAATTGTCTCAACGCTACACTCGTGACAACACATCCAGCATCTAGGAGAAGCTTTCTGGACCCTGCAACGTCCACTTCTACATCGACAAGAACGATGGTAAGAAGAAGTCTAGCCACCTCCTCAAGGACTGCTGCGAGTTCCAGAAGCTCCATGAAGGGTACGCCCAACTGCATCGTGATGCGATGCATCAGGGATATGGAGCTTCTCCAGGCGCCATCGCTCATGGGGCGCCACCACCACCACCTGGAGGACCCGCGCAGCATGCGGCTGCGCCGGTGAAAAATAATGGGGTTGAATAATAGCCATACCCACTTGGGAATATGCGCATGATCTAGAAGGGGCGTCCCTCTAATAGGACGTAGAAGACGATCACTCGCCAAGTAAATTTGGCAGTCAATGCCCTACCATCAACCGCCACATCACCTTCGATGGGAGAGACCACCCGTGCCAGGTCCCTCGCCCAGGTCATTGTAGCACCCCGGGTAAAACCACTACTATAAATCGCATGTCTTTATCTCTGTGCATTATCATGACATCATCATGCATATTATTTTTGCTTAAAACTGTGTTGCAAAAGACTGTTGTTTTCTAAACTATCCCTCCTTCAATTTCAAATCAAACCCTCGGTCCGACCGAATCTTTTATTTGTCTAAAAACAATTTACGAAAGTGTTTTTAAAAATAAAATAAATAATTTTGTGGGGAGGCAGCCAGATGACTAGGCCCAAGGCCCAGTCAAAGGCTACCTACAACCCACCTACAAACCCTAACCCTAATACCTAAACCAACCCCTGCCTCCACCACTCCCTCACCCAGCAGCCGCCACCCCTGGGAAGCACTCGACGCACTCCCCCTCTCTCTCTCGCCTGGCCCCACCCACTCGCACGCACGCTCCCGCACTACCCAGACCGCCCACACCTCCTGCCCCGCGTCTCTCTCCCTCCCGCAATCCCCGCCGCCGCCAGGCGCCCACCCTCGCCCCACCTCTCCTCGTCGACCCTGCTCCTCCCCAAACCCCGTCCCCAATCTCCCGTCTCTCGCGGCCTCCCCCACGCCATCCCTCGCCGCCAGGAAGTCGATGGCCGCGCCAGCGCACCCCTCGTGGCCTCCTCTGCCGCTGCTCGCCTCACCTCCGCCGCCAAGAGGGCCCTTCCTCTCATTGTCTGCCGCAGAGTTCCGCCGTCTGCGAGTTTCCCCGCCTCGCCTTCCTCTCCCTCGCCCATGAGCAGCCTGCCGTCCTCTCCTCAGTGTCCCGCCATCGGTCACCCACTCTCGTCTCCGACCCCGGCGCCTCCTCTGCTCGTCCCGACGGCCGTGGTTCTCCCCTCCTTCCTGTTGGCCGTCCGCCACCGGGTCTGCGCCACCCTCGCCATCTCGAGCCCTGCCGCCATCTCGATCCCATTGCTTCGCCTGACGCCGCCTTTGGCCGCGGTTTCTCCCAACACCTCCCGTGCCCTCCCAAGACCAGACGACCCTCCCGTCAACCTCTGGTTCCGGGTTGTCTTCGCCACGAGTCCATGTCCTGGCGTAGAGCTTGCTTGGTGCCTGTTTCGTGAATACTGCGGTGCCGTGTCGTCTGCTAGGTTCTTTGGGCATGCTTTCCCTCAGTATATTGGTTAGTGAGATGACATAGGAAGGTTGACAAGATGGTGTGGTGTGATGTTGCGATCTCCGTGTACAACCTCTCGACAAAATTATTATAGAATCTACAAATCAAACAAGGCACCCAAGATCTCCTATATGGAACTCGAAGAACCGACAATCAAAGTAGAAGCCACCAAGTTCTCCATCCCGGAAACCCTGAGGCCTCCGACATGGAACATCAAGGTCTCCTTCCCGGACGCGATGCCCGATCCGAAGACCCTCGGTCCACGGATCCGAAGATCGGACCCGAACCCCTCCGAGCCCCAAGATCTTCGATCCGAGATGTGTGACCTTTTCCGAGCCCCTATTTTATAAATTGCCAACTATATAAACTGTTGCATATTTAATTGTCATACTCGCATGCATATTGGTGTGGTTTGGGGGCCTTATGCCGATTCACCATATAATTAAATATGGAGACCATATGCGGGCTATTCTAGTCTTAGTTTGTCTCTATTTAAATTTGTGTAGCGAACCGGTGCTATCTTTTGCCATGTTAAGACAACATTTAAATTGTGGGGTATCTAAACAATATGAACTTAGTAATTAATCGTCGGGGCCCCGGTTCCGCTTAATATTGCCTAATTGCATCGCATCCTTGCCATGCCATACATCATACATGCATCATGCCCGTTCTTATGTCATAGAATTAAATAGTGCATCCGGTGTTTCTTCTAGTGTTTTGCTTCTTCGCGGATTAGGCCGATGAGTTGATGCGAGTGTCGACCCGATCTTCGGATGAACCTTCGGCAATGTTTTCAGGCGAGCATCTCCCCCTTTCTACCTATCTTACTTTTATAGTATTTATTCCCTCCTGTTGATCTATTGCTATCTGTGTGGCGATGCTCTAGTTTTCGTACCCGTGATATCCCTTGCAGCCTTATATTGCCTTGGACACATCATATTACCTGTTGATTGGTAGATAGTTGGACTTGCGCGTCGTAGTCGCTTGCTCAAGTGCTGTTGTGTGTCGTCAAGTACCACAGTTGTTGGAGTATTGCCGCATGTTTAATGTTGGAGATGATCATGGCTTTAATTACTGTTTAATAACTAAAATTGAAGTAGGTAAATAATGCAGAGGCACCGGTGGGTAATAGACAATATTTGGTTTTTAACCGCTCACTGGTGTCCCGTAGGACCCCGAGTTCTTGACACCTGTTCCGAGATCGAGCGCGTTAACCACAGGTGGGGTGTGTGGGCACCCCCATCGATTTAGTACCTGATTTCAAAGTATTGTCGGGGCCACAAAGTAGTTTGGGGCTTTATTACTATCTGTACTTATGCCATGCTTTCTTGCTTTAATTACGATTGCGTGGAGCGCTTTGATTGTTAGGAACCCGTGACACGTTTTATTTAGTCGACAAGCCAGTCACACTTTCGGGTTCCCGATCGTTTCTGGCCGACACAAACCACAGGTCCGTCTCGAGACCGGCCGACTTTGTTACGGGTAGCTTAGTGGGCTGGCCCCGTGCTTGCTTTGGTGCAGGAAGCGTCGTGTCCGAAACCCGTCGACATACCGTTGGGTGTATGTTTTGTGATCTTGTACCTACCTGATCTGACAACAAGGGTGTAGGTGCGTGTGGAAACTTTGGTGCACCCCTGCAGGGTTAAATCTTTTCGAGAAGCCGTGTCCGCGGTTATGGACGACTTGGAGCATAGTTCTCGATCATAGACAACTATAACTAAAGTTTACTGTTATAATTTGACCTGTATCCGATATGACTAGTAATCAGCTTCACTACAACGGAATGGCTAAATAAAAGTACCAACAACTGCTGGGATTGGGATATCTCATGCTAATCGTATCTGACTAGTAAGTGTTGCAACTACAACGGAATGGTTAACTAAAACTGCCCACTGCTTATTATATCAGGATGACTCATGCTATCTATATTTGACTAGTAATTGCCGCAACTATAACGGAATGAATAAAGCGCCAACCGTGAGTTCCTCGGTTGACTTCCTTGTTTGGTCTCGAGGGAAATACCAGATGGGTATGTTTGGTGGTAGAATCAGGTTGGTTCCGAATAGGTCTTTCTTATCCCTCTCTGATAGCCGACAGTTATCTCGAGTCTCTATAGGTTGTTTAGTGCATGCCGCGCTGCCGCTCAGTCCACCATACCTATGTAGGCGAGGACCGCCGAATTCTAGTCTCGCCGTGTACTGGCCTCAATACTAACCGCTCTCTTTTTCCTTTGCCCTTTGTCGGCACCCCTTTTGTTTAAGCAGGTTTTGAGATCGACGTCGTTAGCAGGGTTACCCTTCCGGCTTGGCCTGGGCAGGGTTATGGACGCCATTGGTTATTCTTCAGGGCTCTTAGCTCAATTTGCATCTTGTCCGTACTCGGACGTTGTATCGTTTTCAAGGTGATTTGGATCTTTGTATGTTATATCTGTATTCTTGACTCTTTGAGTCGCTGTTGTATATATATATTCTGTGGGTTCCATCGTGGACTATTGTGTAATGATATTACTTCGTTTTCCACCCGCACGAAAGTGCCTGGTGGGCACCTTAGAATCGTTTCTATGCGGGTTTGGCGGGAATCGCTGAAACTTGCATAGGGTCGATTCCGAGGGTGTTACAGTCATTCTCCCCTGTTGCTCGAGGCATAGATTGCCGGATTCGAGATCAGCAGAGTCTTCATGGACAGGGCAGCAGCATTAACCTCATGTTCGCCAACACCCTGCATTCCATGCGGATCCCCCTCTCTAGCCTAGAAGCATCTCAAACAACCTTCCACGACATTGTTCCAGGGAAAAGAATGTATACCCCCTGGAAAAATCTGGTTGGATGTCATCTTTGGCACGCCAACAAACTTTTGACGAGAATGTCTTGAGTTCGAGGTGATTGACTGGCCATCGCAATATCACACTATCCTCGGGCATGTCGCGTTCGCAAGGTTCATGGCGGTCCCACACTACGTGTACCTCCAGATGAACATGTAAGGACCTAACGGTATTATCACCATCAACGAAAGCTTCACCAAGTCCGACAGCGACGATAAGGAATTCAACAGAATCTCCCAATCCTTCGGCATGCAAGAGCAGTTAGCAAGGCTCAAGGAGTCGATAGACAACAATCTTCCTCCCATGAGTAAGCAAAACGCACCGGACCAGTCCTTCCACTCGACGGTGAACACCAAGACGGTCCAGATCCACCCGATGGACCCAACCAAGACGGCCCTCATCGCCAACAACCTAAGTTCCGCATAGGATCTCGCACTCGTCGAATTCCTCCATGAGCGCTGCAAAATATTCGCCTGGTGTCCGGCAAACATGCCAGGAGTTCCCAGGGAATTCGCTGAGCATGCACTCAGTGTGTCTCCAGATGCAAGACCAGTCAAGCAGTCGATGCATTGACTGCCGGAGCCAAGGGAAAAGGCACTTGGCATGGAAGTCAACAGGCTCCTCGATGCCAACTTCATATGGAAAATCAAGGAAAGCACCTAGGTGGTTAATCCCATGCTCGTTCCTAAAAAGGACACTAACATCCTGCGGAAGTGCATGGACTGCACCGGCCTCACACAAACACTGCCCGAAGGACCAATTCCCATTACCGCGGATTGACCAGATAATCGACTCCACCACGGTATGTGAAATCCTTTATTTCCTCGACGCCTACTCAGGCTACCACCAGATTCGAATGAAGGAGGAGGATCAAGAGAACACGACCTTCATCACATCTTTTTGTGTCTATTGCTACACCATGATGCCCTTCGGGCTGAAAAATGCAGGAGCTACCTACCAACGGTGCATGGAAGCCTACCTCAAGAACCAGCTTGGCCGCAGCGTTTAGGTCTACGTTGACGATATAGTGGTCAAAACCAAAGAGGAAACTACACTCATTGATGATCTCCATGAGAACTTCGACAACCTTGATCACTATAGGATCAAGATGAATCCAGAGAAGTGCGCCTTTGGTGTCCCATCCGGGCAACTGCTCGGGTACCTCATCTCTTCTAGAGGAATAGAGGCCAACCCGAAAAAGATAAAGGCCATACTGGCCATGTAGAAGCCGAAGAACGTCAAGGGTATCCAACAGCTAGCTGGGCAAATCACAACGCTCAGTTGATTCATCAGTCGGATGGCCGAGAAGGCATTACCATTCTATCAACTTCTCCTCAAAACCGACAAGTTCGAGTGGACGGATGAAGCACAAGACGCGTTCGACGAGATCGAGCGCATGCTCTCCACCTCGTCTGTTCTGGTGACCCCTAGGGAAAAGGAGCCAATGCTGCTATACATATCCACAACCAATCAGGTGGTCAGTACTATGCTGGTGGTCGAACGAGCCAAAGAGAACAAGATCCATGGGGTACAATGCCCTATGTACTACATCATTGAGGTGCTGACACCCACCAAGCAGCGGTACCCGCATTTTCAAAAGCTAGCCTACGGTGTCTTCATAATAGCACGACGACTTCACCACTACTTCCAGGAGCACCCGATAGTTGTGGTGAACGATGCCCCACTGAACCACATCCTCAACAACCCTGATGCAACGGGGCGGGTCGCCCTCTAGGGCATTGAACTTCCCCCACAGGATATCACCTACAAATGACAAACATCGATCAAGTCGCAAGTACTATCAGACTTCCTCATCCACTGGATGGAGAATCAGTTCCCGGACACACCAGACATGTCCAACCTCTGGACTATGAACTTAGACGGCTCCAAGCGCAAAGAAGGAGCTGGCGCCGGTGTCATCCTGATATCTCCTCAGGTCTATAAGATGCGGTACATCCTGCGGAAGAAGTTCCACGCATCTAACAACGAGGTGAAGTACAAGGCGCTAATCCACGTGATGCGGATGGCCAAAGGCCTACGGCGCCACAAGGCTCATCATCTATGGAAAATCCAACCTCGTGGTGCAACAAACCATGAACATGTGCGATGCCTTGAGTGACAACATGGTCATGTACCGTGACCTCTACAATGCACTAGAAGGGGACTTTGATGGCTGCAAACTATGGCATGTCGGCCGCGAAAACAACGAGAAGGCTGACATACGCGCTAACATAGGCTCGACCTATGCCCCGTTGCCACCGGGTGTATTCTTGGAGAAAATCTATGAACGATACATCAAGTTGAAGACTACCGCAGGGCCATTCGATGCAGCAGCACACTCGGGGGATATGCCACCTAAAGAGGCTGAAGGATCCAGCGAGGCAGAACAAGAATCTGCACCCGAAGGTCCCATGGAGGTCATGCTCAATGAGCCATCCTGGACACAACCATACATCACGTATCTTCTCACCAAGAGGTTGCCAGACAACCCGACAGATTTCATGACACATCGCTCAGTGATCCAAGGCCTTCACCATAATGGCGAACTGTACACACGAAGCATCACATGTGTCCTCTAGTGATGCATCACCAATGGTGACGGCAGAGGAATCCTCCTTGAAATACATGAGGGAACCCGCGGACACCAAGCAGGAAGTCGCGCCCTCATTGCTAAAGCTCTATGAGATGGCTTCTATTGGCCCACCGCGATGCATGACGCCAAGGAAATTGTCGGAAGGTGCAACTCTTGTCAGAGATTTGCGGATAAGTCACACGCACCAGGCGTGGAACTCATGCCAATACCCATGTCATGGCCCTTCGCGTAGTGAGGACTCTACATGGTCGGCAAGCTGCAGAAGTCATCCCCTGGATGATACGTCTTCCTCCTCGTCGCAGTCGACAAGTTCACCAAATGGATTGACGCCATGCCGGTGACTAACCAAACTGGAGCCAACGCTGTCAAGTTCTTCGAGTCCATCGTCTTCAGGTTCGGGGTGCCACATAATCACTGACAACGGGATGAATTTCACCTCGACTGAGTTCCATGATTTCTGCAAAAACCTGGGCATCAACATCGACTACGCTCCCATGGCACATATCGAGACTAACGGTCAAGTCGAGAAGGCCAACGGCCTAGTCTGCAATGGCATCAAGAAGCGCCTCCTTTGGCCTCTCGAATGAGTGGTGGGATTTTGGGCCGAGGAGCTGCCCTCCGTACTATGTAGCCTCCGCACAATGCCGAACAACGCCATGGGATACTCACCATTCTTCATGGTACATGGTGCCGGAGTAGTACTACCTGCATAGGTGTGCTACAAAGCCCCAAGGGTCTTCTCTTACAGCGAGGCCAAATCCACGACCGCACTCGAGGACTCCGTTGACCTTCTCGATGAGGCACGCGAAATTACCGCAGAACAATCAACCGTGTACTGGAAGAGCCTCCGCAACTACCACAACCGATGGCTGCGACCAAGATCCTTCGTCGAAGGAGACCGCATCCTACAACTAAAGAAGAAGGGGCACCTCAAGCTCGAATCTGCGTGGTAAGGACCCTCCATGGTCACTGAAGTGATCCCAGGTGGTGCATATCGCCTCAAGGACTTTGAAACTAGAGTCGCATACTCCAACCCCTGGAACATCACACAGCTACTTAGCCACACCATGTACCTCCGGCTATTCTACAAGTAAATAAAGCTAAGTGCCTCAACCATGTGTCTTTTTACGTTTTACTCTTCATGCATTTTGCACTCGGGGGTTGCACCTCCCTGTTGACCTCGTCACACAAACAATTTACCATAGCAATAAGCGGGTAGCTGATTCTGCTTACAATCGAACCCTTGAGCAACTCTAGCCCCGTTGTAGTGCAACTGACAGGTTGGCAAGGTGCTGATTTTAAGGAGAATCATGCTAACAAAAAGGCATCGCACAATTACACTCGAAATATATACAAGCTAGAAAGATTGCAAATAATTACAAAGGCCACAAAACGGCCAATAGAAACTCAACGAGCTTTACAACACTTATACGTTTTGTGCAGGTTAACAACTACTTTACTAGAATTGAAGAAGGATGTTGGTTCGCTCATCAAATAGATTCACGATGTCCTCCACTGTTCGTGTAACCGCTCAATAGTGTGGGACCATATTCCACTTCATACCTTCCGTAGGTGCCGTTGGGCCTTCTGCAATGGCACCCAGGTCCACATACGGACGTTGCATATGCACAAGTGCAAGTGCAACTTTGGCACCTGCGACAAGTTGCTGATGCACACACTCGCGGACAGTGCCAACATCGTGGAATTTCCGTAGCAACGCTAGCAAAGTCGCAGGGTATGCGTCTAGCGGGAACATCGCCTTGAAAATATTCTTAAAAGATGATCACGCCATCTTAAAGAATTGTAGCACCTTCAAAATACGATATTGAAGGGTCGCTAGCACGGTCGCCCGATCTCGATCGGTCCAGAAGAATCCCCAATCTTCTAGCTCCGCCTAAGTAAGGCAATTCAGTCAAATGGTGATACGATCCCTCTCTTCCTGCGCAATGAGATTGAAAACTACATACAAAGCTATACACATTATCCTAGATCACGACAAGCCAAGAGCAGCACAAGTCAGTCAAATGATGCTCACATCAAAGATGTTCATTGATCTGAGCAACCTCACCAAGGAGATACTTCTCCCGCTCGACTGCTTTCTCCGCCTTCGATTTCCATATGTCAGCATTGCCGCAGATGATCAATGTGTCACGCTCCAACCTCTTCACGCGCTCACGCAGGTGAGAAAGTAGCGACAACTCATCCACTCTCGAGGGTGGGAGGGCCAAGGACGTGGCAGCACAAGTTAGTCGAATGATGCTCACATCGCAGATGTTCATTGATCTGAGCAACCTCACCAAGGAGATACTTCTCCCGCTTGACTGCTTTCTCCGCCTTCGATTTCCATACGTCAGCGTTGCCGTGGATGATCAATGTGTCATGCTCCAACCTATTCACGCGGTCACGCAGGCGAGGAAGTAGCGACAACTCGTCCACTCTTGAGGGTGGGGGAGCCAAGGGTGTGGTAGTAGATGGCATACCTTGCACACCACTCGCATGCCCCTAGCCAAACAAAGATTCAAAGTATAAGAATTAGTGAACATGGAATTCAAGTTTGAAGAAACATCAAGCAGCTAAATATACATATCAAATTTTAACAAGTTCTTGACAGGGTGCCCCCACAAAAGTATCCCAGGAAAATTGAAATTCCTAGCGCAACTATACCGCAATCAGAAGGAAAGCTACACCTATGCTTCAGCACCCGCGGGCTTCACAGGCTCCGTGACAACCTCTGATGTTGTGGACGTTGTAGCAGCAGCCCCCGACACAATGGTCTTCGCCGTGTTCAGTCGCTTCTACTCCGCGGAATACCTCGCGAGTGTCTCTAAGAGACGGGGCCCATACTTCTGACAACAAGCATCAAAAGGAGAAAATTCTACCTCTTCGCCGTCCGCGGTCACCGACATCTTCGACGTGATCCTTCTCATGTTCAGATCAGCGCCATCGCCATCCCAAGATATGTGCTCGCCCCTCTCTGCGCCTGCTTGTACTCCACAGGTACACCCCGGCGAAAGCTTCAGCAAGGCCGCCAAGTTCTTCAATAGCCTTGGCCTTCGTCATCATCTCCTCCCAGAGACGACGAAGCATGACCTTGGACTTTTGAAGTGCGTCTGTTGCAAAAGTGTTGCATTCTTCAACTGCAGCCATGTCACCTGCTAGGATATCCTCGCGGGTTAGTGCGTGACAGTCACAATCGATACTGGCCGCATCTACGAAATCACGGCAGTTGACGATCAAGGACAAGAATAAATTGAAGAACCCAATGTATTTGAAAATAAAGTAGGATCAGAAAACAAACCAGAAAGAGCCTGGGTAGTGGGTAGAAGCTGTTCCGCGAACCCGCGCTCCCTTTCAGCGGCAGCTACCACCCGTTCTTCCTCGCACCGCTACGACTCCTCCTTGTAGCTCTCGAGGGAATTGACGGCATATTTTCTCTTTGTCTCTGCCGCATCGAGGCTCTTTTCGAGAGAGCTCAGTTGACAAAGACTCTCATTATTCTCATCTGGCAATAGAAGACACACTAGTCAGAAATTACTTCCACTTTTCATATAAATTGCTCGAAAGAAGAAAGGATCTTACTCTGCAGCTGCCGGTGGTCAGTATCCAGACACACATAATCCTTGCCAAGGTGATTCATGTTCTATAGAAAGGGCTGCAAGGGATTCCGCGTCAGAAGAGCACAAAAGTACTCGGGGGCTCCCTCCAAAGACCAAAAATACACTTACGTGATCCCCTGAAGATTCTGAAGCTTCTCTTCTGGCCATCTAGGTCAGAACCCTGTGTTCCCTCGACTTGGAGGAAATCGAGGATCTTGCATCGGAGTTGGCCGCTATCTTCGGGGAAGGCGCAGATTGTTCCGCAAATTTTTCCCCTAGAGTCCACGACTCCCTTGTTTTCCAGCTCGTGGATGGTGTCGGACGAACATGATGTCGTGACACTTTAGTACAAACAAAATAAAGTAAGCGCAAGGAGAACATTGAGAAGGGAAAATCGAAGAAACATCACCAGAAAAAGAGTGTACTCTCACCCGTAAAATGGTCAAGATCAAATGGTTCATCCTGCCTCTACTTCTTCAGTGGAGGAGGATGCATGATGCGGACAGGCACGATAGGAATCGGATCTGCGGCGCCTTCTTCAGGAGCAAGGTCATTTGGCGTCCTAGGTGTGGAGGCATCCGACTCCTTGCTCCGCTCCCGCTTTTGCGACTCTGACTCGCTGAACTCAGGGGCTCCCCATGTCTCAACGACAGGCACCATTGAGCCCGGTTCATCTTCCTCTACGGCCTCTAGAGGGATCATGCATTTCGGCTGAGGAGGCATTGAGCCTGCAACTTTCCACTCCTACAACAGCAGGGAAAACACCATCAGTTCATCACTCATATTGTCCTACGTACATAAGGAAACATTCACCAAAAGATTAAATTTAGAGGTGCAAAAGTAGCACGAAAAGGAAGGGTGCTTGATTCCACGGGGAGAACTTCCTTCAATGTGATCTTTGTCAACGACCTGATCTTCTTCTCGAGCTCCACCGAAGACATGTCCTCCATGTAGACGTGAGCCAGATCCATCATGTTTGACTAGAGATACATTGGGTGGGCACTAGCTTGTAGTGGCTGAACTTGACGCTTCAACCATGTTCGAATGAGGTCCATGTTAGTGACCTCTTTTCCTAGAACAATTTGAAGGTCCAGCACCCGCTGGTACAAGACCTCTAAATCCTTTGACTCGCCTGGCATTACGATGTTCTTCCATGACCTCTTCTTCTTCAACTCCACCTTCGGGTCAAAGGGAGCAAGGCCGAACCTTTGCCCTATTGCCTTCTGGTCCCGAATATAGAACCACTTGTCCCTCCACCCTTGGGCAGAGTCGACCATGCCAAGGCTGAAGTACTAGACATGGGAATCTACAGATATTTTGCACCCGCCAAGATCGTATACTATAGATCCTGACCCCGACTGTCTCTTCAAACTAAACAGCTTCTTGAAGAGACCAAAGTGCGGCTCGATTCCAAGCCAACACTCGCAGAGAGTGATGAAGCATGCAATGTGCAGAATAGAGTTGGGAGTCAGCTGGTGGAGTTGAATCCCATATAAAGAAAGTAATCAACAAACAAAATCATGGCGGGGAAGAGAAAGACCGAGGAGAAGGAAGGCAACGAACATCACACGAAATCCAGCAGGAGGATCTGGAATTACCTCTGGCCCGGGAATCCGGCAGTCATCTTCGTTGACCGGAATAAGACCGGCTTGGCGAATAGGATGCAGTTCAAGTGGCTTCATCATTGACTGCCGCCAGGACCCGTTGGTCACGCGGGACTCGATGTCCTTCTTCTTCGTAGCAACGGCTATGGTACCAGACCTAGTGTCTGTGGTGGATTCCTTCTTTGCAACGGAGGCAATAGCGCCAAATCCCATAGCAATGGCGCCATTCTTATTTTCCATCCTTCTTCGATGAAGATACCGAAGAAAGTAACTGGGAAATGCCCCAAGGACGTCCAGCACAATAAGGAATGCTGAGCCATGGAATAAGAGTAGAGAGGCAATAGCAGCAGCGCGAGGAGGAAGAGGAGGCAAAGTATGAAATTTACTGCCTCAATATGTTATTTAAGCACGGGTGAAGGATCATCCAATGCCCAACAATACTCAACCCTAATACGTGGCACACATCAGAGAAGACACGTGGCGGCGTGTGTGCTGAACCGTCGTTGCACGATTCCCACTCAGCGCGAAAATCGAGGAGGCATGGTTAAACCCTAAAATTACGCGTGACTGGTCAAATCCCAGTCAGACGTTGGGGCCCACGACCGTCACGTCCCATCAGCACTGCTCACACCTCCGTCTATGCCCATCCAGTTGTCAGCAATGATATCATCAGCACTAGCACCATCAGTAGCTCCAGGATAAGGTGTTCAACGGCAATTTTATCTCCGACTCGCTTAGTCTTTGCTCGAGTCCATGACTCGAACAAATACTTAGGGGCTACCCTTAACAGAGTGCTGGTCGTGCACCTGAGGATCTTCCGGGTCTAGTGAACAAGTCATCCACACACAATTCTAGGGCAATTACATCTCGACCCCTCCTTCGCATTAACGATTCGACTCCGGACTCGAGGGCTACTCCCATAGGGAGAGCTAGAAGCCCAATCGACAAGCTACGACCAATAATATCGGTCGCAAAAGTTCAAAGTCCCCACTTGAGTCTATGACTCGAATAGACACTCAGGGGCTACTCCCATATGGAGCGCTGGTCGCGCATCTTATGAAAAGGAAAAATAGCTATTCATGGCATAAAGCAGTGACCATGTCTGTACCATGAGCATTTGAAGCATTCAGTGACCTTGCCTCTGGCCAAATATGAAAGTGCCTTGTAACGAGACAATGTCTCCTGGGCCACCCAAAACACCTCTGGTGTGATAAAACTTCAGATGCCACATTTATGACGTGAAACTAAGACCTGCGGATACAATCCAATGGCCTGGCAATGCACCTGCTGCGCTCTACCAGAAGTATACCGTGCCTACAGGCACGATAAAAAAGCCTCGACGGACGCGTTGAGTGCACAAATTAAAACACTAGAATTCGACTTTATAAGTCCTCCGCGGCATGAGTCGAATTACGCCAGCAACTTTCCGAATTCGAGTCCTAGGACTCGAGTTTGAGTAGATAGTGTTGTTTTTCCCTAAGGCAGTTAACTGATCCCAATCTGTCGGATGAATCAGGAATACGTATCAACTATCCCTATGACATAAGAAGGCACCCGATAAAATGTTCGGATGGGCACTCGAAAGACTTAATAGTCTCGATTGGACACTCGAGGGATACTGACATGGGTATGCCCCACGGGTACCCTGGATTAGCCTATACGGTTTGGCCCAGGAGGAGCCTGCAAGACAATTGAAGCCCAACAAGGATTCGGGTGACCCAGGCCCAAGCGACTCCTTAAAGAACATGACAAGGAATAGATAGAAATTTAAATGGAAAACCCTAATTTGTAACCGACTCGGCCTGTTATCCTGAGACCTGGCCTTCCTATATAAAAGACAGGAGGGAGCAGCGACAAGGATATTCACAACCCTATTTTACACACTACCAGGTTGCATCTGCGCACCCCCTTTAACTTTCGACTCCTCGATAATCAAAGAGCAGACAAGCAGGAGTAGGGTCCCTTCGGAGGACCTGAACCTAGGTATTTTCTATCTAAATCCCTTAGTGTGGTTTTCTCTCTCTCACAAAATCCAAAACATGTGCTCACTCTAGCTGTTACGACCTAGATGTCACGCGGATCGTGCCCACCAACCAATGATCCTCTATGATCCAATGGGCGGGATAACCCCTCTCTATCTGTTCCACCCCTGTATCAATGCCACCGATACTTTACCTCCATAAACAAATGAGAACCATCTAAAATAAATAACTAAGTGAAAATGATCTGTCCGGTGCTGATGATGCCTAGTGCATGCTCTGGGCATGCTCCGTGTGTTTTGCAATCATATTTTGAAGAAGCCCTCGTCATCGTCTTCCGGATCATCGTTGTCTTCATCACCATCACTGTCCTTGCCATCGCTGCCATCGGTGTCCTCCTCTGATGACTCATCTCTGCCCCCTTCTTCGTATATGCGTTCTCTCTCCTTGTCGGACTCCTCCTCCTTGTAGTCTCATGGGTCCACGTCACTCTCCTCTGCTTCTGCCTCTGACTGATCTATGAACGCCTCCTTGTTGGCTGAGTCGGAGTCGTCCTTATAGTTGTCTCCTCTCTTCTTCCTGGTTCTCTTCATGGTGGTTTTGTAGGTCTTTCTCTCTTTCCTCTTGTTATTCGTACTCGCCAGTGCAACATGCACCCCGTCTTGGCTACTGCTTTGCCCTCGACCATCGTTGTAGGTGCACCATGCTCCTCCTACGTGGTTGGTATGAGCTTTGACATCGCGGTGTCCTCGAGTGCCGATGTCGATGTATCCTGGCGCGATTAGACACGACGTGGTGCCTCAATTGGAGACTCGCGGGTGCGAATGATGCCTCGAAGAGCAGGGGATGCGGGATGGTCAGTGGACGACTTGGATCTGCCATTGCCATGATGAGGGGCCATCATGCTTGAGGAAGTTGTTCGGAATGAGCGATGGTGGGTACACATAGTTGGGTGCCGATCTGATCAAGGGGCAAGCTCTGGTTTTACACGTCAGTTCATGTGTCGTGTATGCGCATGCATTTGTCGATAATTCAAAAATGTATTATCTCACGTACTGAACATAATTTGATCACAACAAAAGTGGCACAACATATTCTAGACTCGTAAATATCCTGAGCATGCATGTCGACATGGAGTTCAACGTGTGTGCCTATCAACATGGAGTTCAACGTACTGATGTGATCGTGCAGCAGTTGCGCGCGTCATTGCCCCGTCAACACGTGATGCACGCACCTGGGACATGCACACTATTGCCTGTGATTACCGCCCGACCCTACTCCTTTTTAAGGGGAAGGTCCCACTCCTTTTATTATCTACTGGATTTTAGGTGGCGCCAAAGACCATTGAACTGTTCATCGCAATAAAGACAAGTCCAATCGAGTGCCATCAATTCCCTGGCCTCTTTGAGAAGGTATACAGTGGTCTTGTATAATACTGGACCACGACCTATACTCTTTGACTCTTCTCCCACACTAATCACTCTCTTCTTCCTCATGCCACCACCTCCCTCCCCCTGTAACCCATGAATCCCCTGAGGAGAGGTCGGTCGACCATCCTCACGGAGAAAAAGGAGAGAGCTCGCCACCTGGCAGTTCTTGCTCTACCAGCCCCTTGATACATTGCAAATGTATCTATAATTTTTGATGTTCCATGCTTGGTTTTATCTACTTTCTTGTGTTTTTTCCACACTTTGGAGTACTTTTCATATGATTTCTTGGACTAACCTATTAACAAGAGCCACAGTGCCAGCTGCCTATTTTCCGCTGTTTTTGGTTCCAGGAAGTCAGAAAATGAATATTCTCGGAATTGGACGGGACAAAAGCCAAAGTTATTATTTTACCGGGGGACACTTGGAGCCAGAATACGAGACGGAGGAGGGCCATAGGGTGGCCACACCACTTGGTGGCGCAGGCCAGGCCAAGCCGCGCCAGGGGGTGGTGTGGGCCCCTCCGGCACCCCCTCGGTCTCCCCTCTCGCCTATAAGATCCTCCCGAAGCATAAACCCTAAGTCATCAAGCCTCCAGCCAAGAAAAGTTCCGCAGCACCGCTATCACCGAAGAGGAGATTCGGGGGACAGAAAGTCTCTGTTCTGGCACCCTGCCGGGACGGGGAAGTGCCCCCGGAGCCATCTCCATCGATCTCCACCGCCATCTCCATCACCATTGCTGATTCCCATGATGAGGAGGGAGTAGTTCTCTCTCGAGGCTAAGGGCTCTACCGGTAGCTATGTGTTCATCTCTCTCTCTATGCATGATCATATTGTGATCATGAGCTTGTAATCTATAGATCTACCTTGCTACTCAAGTGCTTTAATAGATCTCTGCTCTCCCCATGTGTGTGAAGTTGACAGTGTGCACACCATGGTGGCACTTAGGCTAGAGATTACAAATACTTGTTATGAGTTATATTTGGAGCTCGATGTGTTTATGAAATTGTGGTGTTTGTTGGACTCATCTAGTGCTCAAGGTGACAGTGTGGGGTTATCTAGATGGGAAAGGCTTACTTTGAGGAGTGTTGTTATAGCCCTACCATTGATTAGAGTGTCCAACCGGAGAGTAGTTAAGAGTAGTATCATAAAGAGAAGATATTTATATGAGAGTGTTCACTAGTGAAAGTATGATCCCTAGGCCTTGTTTCTAAGCACTGAAACATCGTTTGCTATTAGATCTGTTACATGTTTGCTTGCTTCTATCTTTATTTCAGTTTGCCTTTAGTCTTTTCCCACATCAGCCACACGCCAGCAAGCTATTTTCTGGCACCGTTACCACTTATATTTATCCATACCACTTGTATTTCACTATCTCTTCGCCGAACTAGTGCACCTATACACCTGACAAGTGTATTGGGTGTGTTGGGGACACATGAGACTTGTTGTATCTTGATTGCAGGGTTGCTTGAGAGGGGATACCTTTGACTACTTCCTCCCTGAGTTCGATAAACCTTGGGTAATCCACTTAAGGAAAAACTTGTTGTTCTACAAACCTCTGCACTTGGAGGTCCAACAACTGTCTACAAGAATAGAAGTGCGTAGTCATCACCCCTCAAGCTCCCCCTCTCATAGAGGCCCAATCTCTCCCGACAATGGCGCTGAATGTTCTAGTAGGCGAGGGCTCCTCCCGATACGGTCTTCTTGTTCTACTTATTCTCCATCATGATCTTATTCTGCTTCTTCTTGTTTTACTTCTTCTTCAAGCTCTTCCTCTTCTACAAGCCGATTGTGGACCCAGAATCCACCACGATGGCAGTGTTGCAGGACCCATTCGGCCCGTTCCACATCTTAGCGAGGTAGCAAATATCCAAATTTCTATTTATTTGAGTATTAATGTGGATTTCTTAGATCGTGTCCGCCCCGCATTGGGGTTTTTGTGAGTTGTATTAGTTTTCATGATTATGACTGGATCTCTTGGTCTTTCTTTAATACTGTTATTCATAGATTCAATGGGTATTTTGTGATTTGGATTAGTTTTCATGATTATAACTGGCTCTCTTAGTCTTTTTTTAATACTGATGTTCATAGATTCAATGCGGATTTTGTGATTTGTATTGGTTTTCACCTGGAACCTGCAGTATAATTATAGAATTTCTATTTCAAATAACATGAACGATGCAGTGAGTGAAGGTCGAGTACCGTGAAAAGGTGGCCTTGATCAGTGCCAAGATTAACAACCAACATGAGCATGTACGCTCCCTCACCCATGCTAATGAGAGCCTACGCAGGCATTTATCTCTGCAGAAGGAGATCTTGCTAGATTTTGCACGTGACATCGTGAGGCTGCAGAACCTACTCGACCATAACTTGGACAACCAAGAACAGGCCATCAAGATAATCAATGAGCTCATGGAGGACAAGAAGAATCTCCAAATAAGATGCACCCTCCGGTAGGAGGAAATAACCAAGTCACTTAGAGGATGCATCGACGAAACAAAGGTTGCCATCCAAACCTACCATGATAGGAACTGTTGCCTAGATGCAGTTAAAGGAATGAAGGAGGACATGAGTCGAGGAATCACCGTACTCGAGGGTGTTCGGAAAGAGAACGAGGAGCTAAGGGCTTGTCTGGAGGCGTATTGGGGCAATGCCCAAGTGTGATTCCCATTAGAGGGGGCATGAATATCAGTTCGTGCTCCACTCTTTTGTAATATATATACCTGCACTAGTCTATCATCGATGATAGAATAATATTCTATACATGATCCATACTTCCCTCTGTTCAATTTATATACTGCTTCGTATGTGATTTCCATACTTCTTTTTTGCAAACACGACACTTCTCTGTTTTACCTATGTAATGATTTTTCTTCTCATTTCTAAACCACTTATCAAAATAATGTAAATGATGTACCATTCGAAAGCTATTGAAAATCCACAACTTTTTCATATTATAACTTTTTTCAGATTCCAAACCACTCGAATTTAATTTCAAAAATCGTAAATTCACATAAACAAGCATAGAATGTCCTTTTAATCGATTTCTGAACAGCTGATTAGAATGGAGCAAATGATGATGCGTCAGAAAGATAATGAAATTTTGCACCTTTTTTATGTTGGAAGTTTTTTCAAATTCTTGATAATTTAAAATTAATTTTGAATATACTAAGATTCAGAATTTTCAAAAACGATGGACAGTAATTTCTCGATTATTTTTGAACCTCTTTCATGTTCACCCAATTCATACTAGTTATGATTCCAGTTGTCTTTACTGAATTGAACAACGCATGGGAATAGCATGCCTAGTCGAAGACCAATAGCTTTCTTCCCCGAACCCGCTATCGTCAGGAAAAGTTGGATGTGTGCCTTGCGAAACCAGAGAAATAAAGCAGGACAAAAGAGCAAATCTCGAAAACTTGTTTTTTCCCCTCAAAAAGGCTGCTACTATCCCTGCTAGATTTCTAGAAAATGTAATGTACCTAGGGAACCCTATTGATCAGATCAGAGACTGAGCCTAGTGATCTTTCTCCTGCTGGCAAGCATCGATACCTTTCTCCAAATGAATTGATCTTCACTTGGGCTCTGATTCACACAATCAAAAAGCCCTTGCGATGTGGAAAATTTGTAAATCAGTGGTTTCTATTTGAAGAAGAATCAACAGAATAACTAATAGCATAAAAACGGATCCAAGTAAAGTATATAGGAAAAACTGATATCTTGCCCTGATCTTTCTTTGTCTCGAGCCCCATACCCCTATAATGATGGTAGAGTAAGGGGTGGCCCCAAAGGAATTGACCGGTGGTAGTTGGTCGAAGCTCTAGTGGGTATCCACTCTCTTCTCAGAGGGAGTCGACTAAACATCTCACCCATTGGTAGGAATTTGGCCCGCATCCGATCCCCAATTCTTGTTCACCCCGGATGATCGTGTTGGGTAAATTGTGACCCCAACTTCCATGACAAAATACTAGTTTGATACACTAGAGGTCACATCGACTATAGGGTTTCCTTTCTTCTAATGATTTTCCCATCAAATGGTTTTGTAGGGTGTGCTACAGATAGCTATTGTGAAAGGTCATTTACTTTTTAAAATCATGATGTATCATAAAAGGAAACTCAAAATAACATAGTTCGAGTTTAAACTAAAGATACTAAAATCAAATCATATGAGAAAGTTCTAAGTCAGTGACGATCCCCGATCTTATCCCATTCATACAAATGGACATATTATAGTATAGGCAAGTCATCCCTCTATACTTTATTGTAGGGAAAGTGAAAATGTATAATATCTTTAAGAACCCTAGACCGAATTTCACTTGGAGCAACAGGGGTCAGGTCACACTATATCAATATCATAATTATCTTCCAACTTCCTTTCTTTTCAGAAATCCATTTCCTTTTGTTATGCCATTAAGGAAACACTATTTTGGATACAATACCCATTTAGAACCCTTCACTAGTAACAAATAGAAAATATCAAAATAACAAATAATATAGTTAATGGTTCCAATTCAAAAATCGGTGACTTTCTCTTTTCAATAGAAAGACTTGCATGTGGTGTAGCGCCAGTGCCCATACTTATGAAATGAAAGCTATTCGATATCCGTTCTATCATGTTGATATTGCTAAGTTCGAAGGGAAAGCCCAATCATATTAGTGGGTGCTCAGCCTACCACCTAAGAGCCGAATCCATGCTTCATCTAGGAGATTCCTTTCTCCTCTGTCTCTTTCTCTTCACTTTTCCACTAGTCCGCATGTCGTGGTGGTGGCATGGAAGATGCCATGGATAGGCTAAAGATGGGGCCAATTAGTGCTAGGGGAACCCAGGGAGGGAGAACGTGGTGATTCCACGCACAGAAGTTCTTGTATTTTCTCTATCAATGGTGTTTACAAATGCTCTTGAGACTCTCAGTAAGAAGGAGACAATGTCTCTTACTCCCTACCAACTAGCCCTAGAGTTCTACCTTAGACAGAGAGAATGATCGATCCCCATCTATGGAGGCCCCGGTGCTCCTTATATAGGGGAGCCCGGGTTACAATTCTAGAGCACACGTGGCAGCATATTCTACGAATATGCTCCTCACCTAAAGC
The DNA here is from genome assembly GCA_023614405.1 of Avena insularis. NCBI lineage: Eukaryota > Viridiplantae > Streptophyta > Magnoliopsida > Poales > Poaceae > Avena > Avena insularis. Next base: position 316,877,047 of record CM042688.1, on the reverse strand, counting down.
AGATGCTTCTTTATTCTCTTTAACGGCTCGTCCGGGCTTTGGACGTAATCCAGAGCGTAATCTTGGTCTTTTGGCGTCACCAGACACGGGCTACGTCATCTGGCTTTGCCCGCGTCACCTTGGTCGCCCCTAACCCGGTGGTCCTCTTCTTTACTTTGCTTCGCTCATGCTACATCTAATAAAGCCACCTTTTGACCAGCGGGGGATTCCTTCTCTTGGAAGCCATAAGATAGTCCGGCTAGCATATAGCCAATCCGGCTTATCAAGTTACCTGCAAAACAGATAGATAAACATGGCCGGCATATAATTTATGCCGGCTGGACCATAGTTAAGGAGATGCTCCATGGGCCGGGTCACACCGTGGTTCAGCCTGCCTTGAGGTGACCTGGTCAGCACTTGCTTTGACCGCGTCGTACCCCGGCTAACTCGGCCTTTATACCCCGGCGTTACCCTACCCGGGGGTATCCCCCCAACATTAGTCCCCGAAGCTGGTGCGATCTTAGCAACTTTTAGTTGTTAAGGCCACAGTAGGTTCCCATATCCGGATCTTTGCCTCTTTGGCCGAGTTGCCTCGTAACCCGGAATTTTTCATTTTGCGATCCCTTGGCTCATTCCGATTTATTCCTCGCTGGCCGGGTCTCTTGCTCGCTTATCCGGGTTACCTTTCCTTCCCTTGTACGCTTCCCCACATCCTACGTGGAGGGTAATCATCATTTTGCCTCATTTTAAGGGCCACGCGCGTTTAATGCGCCAGTTACTATCATAATATCAGGAATAACTGTTGTAAACGTCCCTTCACTGCAGCGCCTCGTTAACCGTAACATTACATCACATCATGGGATCGTTTGCTCATGTGGCCCTTTCTGTGGCCTTGCTCTGATTGGCTGTTTTGGCCACGTACATGCCCGTTGCGTGCGGCGCGGCAACCGCAAAAGATCCCATGACGCGTGTGCCGTGCGGTTAAGTAGAGGGCCTGGGGCGATTTCAGAGGAAGTTCCCCCATTTTCTCCGCGCCTCCCAGCCACTTTCTCTCTCACTGCATCCTTGCTGCCGCCGCCAGTTTCCTGTTGCTCCAGCACCGTCGCGACCGCGCACAGGCAACATCTCGCGCCTGCGCCACCGTTCCCACTCAAGATTTCCATCACGGGGCCTTGCGCTTCCCGTTTCCCCTCCTCTGGTTACCTCTACTATGATTTCTCTATCGAGGATCTTGAATCCACCATGACTGAGGAGGAGGCATCGGTGGTGGCGCAGCAGGAGGAAGGAGAAGAGGGTCACGAGCGCGGCTGCTGGGATGGCTCCATCGTCCGTGAGGAGGACCTGGACTGGCTCCGTGCCATGGGCCGCATCCCCCCCGGCATCGCCTGTCGCCTCGCCTCCGGTGAAATCTCTCCTTCCCCTAATCCTGGGGAATACGTAGTTTTCCTTTCGCATTTCCAGCGCGGCTTCGGCCTTCCCACTTTCGATTTCTTTTTTGATTTCATTTCCACTTAAAAATTGCAACCACATCACCTCCCCGCCAATGCTATCACTTCTCTGTCCTCCTTTGCCTCTGGCATTGAGGGATACATTGGCCTCTGGCCAACCAAGGAACTTTGGATCAAGTTCTTTGGTCTTCGGGGGAACGTGGTTCCGGATAAGGAGCTTGCCCCAGAGGACAAGCATTTCACCTAGTGTGGCACTGCCTCCATTTCTCCCCGGAAGAACTCCGCATTCCCCCGGGTCATCGGACTCAAATCCTGCAAGGGCTGGGCCCGGACTTTCTTCTATGTCCGGAACACCAGCAACGAGGACTTGATCCGGCTCCTCTCCTTCAACCTTGGACCTCCTGATACCTCGCGTTGGGAGAACATTCTGATGTGACCCACGGCCCTGGCGAATCAAGTGGAGCACCGGATCAAGGAGCTTCTCAAGGAGAATCTCTGGGGGGAGGACATCATGATTACTTTTCTCCGTAGCCGGGTCTCCCCCTTCAGAAGCGAGCCCACAAGATTTGCTACTTGAGCGGCCCTCTCGACCCCCACCGGACTTCTTCTATTGAGCTGGATAATTCGGCGGTTTACCGCCGGGTTAAGTCCATATTCAATGTGGAGAAGGAGTTCTCTGAGGATTGGGAGTGGGGACTTGAGCCCTTCACCCTAGACAACCTTCCTCCAAAGGTGAATTTACTTTTTCCTGTTCTTCGGATCTTCTCTGTATGTCGGTTCACTTTTTTAACTTGTCAATTATTGTCTTGTTCTCAACGATTGCTCCAGCAGCCACTAGAGGATGGCGAGGTGCTGGCGAGCAAGTGGTTGCCGGACCGCACCGAGGAGGACGAGGAGGAGCCTGATCTAGAGACCTTCCTGCCTACCCCGGACGTTGTCAAACGCATCGCTGGTAAGGCCTCTTCTCTAAGGGATTGGCCAGACAACGATGACTCGGATGTTGAGGTCCTGGAGGTACTTGATCCGGTTCCCATCTCTTGCGCGCATCTGGTTATGTCCGAATGTTCAGCTAACCTGGACGGTCAGGTCCACGAGCTTCCTCCCCTTGCCACTGGTGGTCCGGCCCCTGCTTCTTCCTAGAAGCACGCGGCTACCTCGGCCGCAGCTTCGGAGGTGTCGCCGCCCAAGAAGAGGCAGAAGAAGTCCGGGGTCAAAGCCTCGTCTAAGCCGGCCGCCAAGAGCACGGTCCGGAGGGCGCCCAAACCTCGGGCTCCCCCAACCGCGGATGAGTAAGTCCTTTTGCACTAATACTTGGGGATTTTCCCTTTGCTTGCCTTTGTCTCTTATTGGTTCTCTCTTTTTGACTTGGTGCTTTTCTTCTCTTCAGAGCTCCTAGGGTCATCCTCGGCGGCTGCCGGCATAGCCTCCCACTCAGGCAGGCCCTTCTCCCCCAGCAGCGATACTCGCCCGCTCAGCCCTATTCCAGAGGGTTCTGCGGCTGCTCCTGACCAGAGCCCACCTCGTCAAGAGGAGAGAAATGTCGGTGCGGGGGGTAACGGCGCGGCTCTGGATACGGTGATGCCGGATCTCCCCAGTCCTTCTTCGTCCTCACTGTCAAGTCATGAGGTGCCAGTTTCATCAGCATCGCGCCTAACAAGTTCTTTTGTCCCAGTGTTTTCAGCAGCATCAGCAGCACCACCACTAGCACCAGCAGCAACAGCAGCAGTATCAGCACCAGCATCAGCACTAGCAGCAGCATCAGCACCAACCTCAGCACCAGCATCAACACCAGCAGCAGCACCACCAATAGCAGCAGCCAAAGCCTCCACCAAGCCTCCCAAGAAGAAAGCCCCATCAGCTCCCTCCGGGTCCACTCCTTCAGTTGCGGATATCTTCCAACTAGCTCCTCAACCTTCATACGGCAAGTTCAAGAAGGCCTTCGGGTCAGCTAAAGGAACTTCATCTGGGTCTACCGCCTCCGGGTCAGAGGGCAGGAAGCAGCTGGTTCTGCATACCAGCCCCGCTGTAGCTCAATCCGCCAGGCGAGAGGCCCACGTGAAAGGCCTTGTGGCGAACTATTCTCCAAGTGGTGAAAGTTACAGTCCACTACTCCTTGAGTATGTTAAAAATTGGAACAATGTAGAGTTCATGGACCCTCAAGATGATCTGCCGGAGAAGTTCGGCCTGGCCGAGTTCAGCGCCCAGATGAACTCCGCTACCAAGGCTATTTCCTTAGCTGGCTGGATGATGGAGGTAACTCTTTTCCTCTGCTGTTGATACTTTGCATAACTGAGCACTTGTAGATATAGCCCCTAGTCCTCGAGCCTCCAAGGGAATAACTTGTTATTCGGTCGGATGCTCCTTATAGAATCTAGTTTTTGTCCATAGCAACGTCAAATTTTGACATAGTTAGAGCCGGGTTAAGTTCCCTTGGACCGGATCTTATACACTTCGAATATTCACACACCTAGAGCCGGGTTAAGTTCCACTTGGCCTGGATCTTGTAGAATTCGAATATCCACACACCTAGAGTCGGGTTAAGTTCCACTTGGTCCGGATCTTGTAGACTTCGAATATCCACACCCCTAGAGACGGGTTAAGTTCCACTTGGCCCGAATCTTGTAGACTTCGAATATCCACATACCTAGAGCCGGGTTAAGTTCCAGTTGGCCCGGATCTTGTAGACTTCGAATATCCACACACCTAGAGCCGGGTTAAGTTCCACTTGGCCTAGATCTCGTAGACTTCGAATATCCACACACCTAGAGCCGGGTTAAGTTCCACTTGGACTGGATCTCGTAGACTTCGAATATCCACACACCTAGAGCCGAGTTAAGTTCCACTTGGCCTGGATCTCGTAGACTTCGAATATCCACACACCTAGAGCCGGGTTAAGTTCCACTTGGCCTGGATCTTGTAGACTTCAAATATCCACACACCTAGAGCTGGGTTAAGTTCCCTTGGCCTAGATCTTGTAGACTTCAAATTACTTTGCCTTAGAACTTTTGCCATTGCCTTGCTTATTTCAGATTACCACTAACCGCCGATCCGCTGAGTTCCAGCGCCTGCTAGACTCCTATAAAGACCTTCGAGCGTGTTATGGTAAACTCCTGGAGGAGTACCAAAAGAGGGGTAATTTTCCCTTCTTCCTCTTCCGTATTCGTTTATTCGATTTCCTAGGATCCATATTAATTTGTTATCTGAATCATGCAACCGAGGTTGAAGCTGAAAACATAATCATGCGGAAAAACCTTGCTGAGATCAAAGGTAAATTTACCCCCTCCACACGATTGCCATATTTTCCTTCCTTTATCCGGTGGACACTTATACTTTGGGTCCTCCGGATCATTATGCTGTTGCAGTTGCTCTCGAGGATAGCGTCACTATGCCTGAAATGATGACTCATTTCCTTGAACAAGCAGGGAGGCATGAGGCTGAGCTGAAGAAGAAGGATGAAGAGATAGCTCATCTCCAGCTCTAGGACTCGGAGATCACTTGGCTAAATGCCAAAATTCGGAGGCTTAAGGGCCTCCATGAGTCCGAGTTGGAGAAGGCCGACCAGGAGTTTGCTGAGGAGAAAGAGCGTTTAACCACGCAAATCTCCAAGGACAAGAGCTTATTGCAGGAAGCCGATGCCAAGCTTACGTCGGTGACCACCGAATATGAGAAACTCCAGGCTCATAGCGCCAACATTCATTCCGAGCTTCAGCGACTCCTCTTCCAGATTGCACGTGAGTTCTCTGCCCTTGCTTGATTTTCTTTCCTCCGGGTTTGGTGCTTTTGTTCACTGTTTCTTCTTCCCCATTCTCAGGCAAATTTCCAGAGAGTGATACGCTTGGTGCCGTTGTCGTAACCCAGTTCCGTGAACAGCATGGTATTCTTGCTGCCCCTGGTGCCAAGCCAATCCCGTATAATACGGAGGATCTACTGGCGAGCCTTACCGCTCGTCTTGAGGTAGTGAAGAACCATGGCACGTATATTATCCTGGTGGCAACACGAATGTTCGGCTCCCTCTGGCTCAGTGAGACTATTCCAAAAAGAGGATCGGCTTTCATAGCCAAATTAATGGAGTGCGATACGTAGCTGCATCTGTGGCGCGAATCTGCACGGGCCGGGTCCGACATTGCCTTGCAATTTGTTCTTTCGTGGTATGAAGGAATTGATCTGGGGCTGCTCACTCGCATGCGCACCGGGTCTAAGTGGTGCGAAAATCCGGATTAGATCGCGCGCCGCAAAGCCTGCGCCAACAAGCTCATCCAGTACTCCTTCTGCCACGCTTAGAATGAAGGGCCGAGTTATCTTGATGTTGTTGATGAAGAAGCTGTTTCTGAAGATGAAGAGGAAGGAAGTGAAGGTGAGGGCTCCGAGCATGGCGATGAGGCTGAAGACCCGGAGGTTGGCGAGGTTAACCCTGAGGATGGAGCTGAGGCTGGCGCCCCTCCCCCACTCTCTGAAGTACCTCCTTCATCGGCGGATGATTCGTCTGCTGCTCCTGCTCCTTAGAAAACACTCATCATATTTATCAGATCCCCGGAATGCTGGGCGTAAATGTATCTAAGTACTTTAGTTTGGTTGTGCTATAATTTGATGTTCTGAACTAAGTTTTATTGTTGGATTATCGTGGGCAAAGTCCCCGAGTTTCGTTTTCTTGTTCCCCCAATTTTCGACTCGGCTCACGTCTACCTTGATTCGGTTTTTCGACTTACAAGTCCGAGGTTCAAAAAATTGATTTAACAATACTTGAAACTTTGAGATTAGCTCAAAATGATCTGGCGTTTTAGTGAGCATAACAAACTAAGGGTTAGTCAAAAAACCAATGTCGGCCCACTTAAGTTCTTTTCCTTAGTCGTTTTTCATGTGCTTTGCCATTCCAAACTTGTTCTCTTGCTTGACATGAAGCCAATTCTTGTTGGACAGCAGCAAAGTCGAAGAGTTAGGTTTTTGGTGCTCACACATTACTAATCCAACTAAGATATAAGCGACTTAACCCACCCGACATAAATACAAAAACGAGAGACAATTATTATGGCAGTCCCCGAGCCTCTGCTCGGGGTGGCAAAGTTTTTATTGATAACCTCATTGCCAACATACATACCGAAATACGGGTAGTTCGGATACATTCACCTCTTAGGTGTAGAAAGGACGAAGTAGTGCTATGTTCCACGGTCGTTTGGATTCCTCTCCGGACTTGTCTGCCTTGTTCTTTTCCTGGGGTTGTGCATCAATAAGAAAGTAGGAGTCATTGCGCAAGGCTTTGCTTACAATGAAAGGTCCTTCCCATGGAGGGGATAACTTATGCATGCCAGCGGTCTTTGTATTAGTCGATGCAGATCACCTTCCGGAAGACTCGGGTTTACTTTCGGCTATGATAGTGTTGGAGATTTTGTTGATATATGGCGGATCCGACGAGGCCAATTCTCTCGCTTCTTCCAAAGAGATCAACATCATTTTGCTTGCCAGACTTCAGCTTCTATGTATTGGGTGACTCTTGGCGAATCATGCTCTATGTCAGCTGGTAATACAGCTTCTGCCCCATATACCAGAAAGAATGGCGTATAGCCTGTTGATCGATTTGGAGTTGTTCTTAAGCTCCACAATACTGCTGGTAGTTCTTCTATCCAGCACCCCGCTGATCTTTGCAGCGGCTCTATGAGCCGGGGTTTTATCCCGGACAATACCAGTCCGTTGGATCTTTCCACTTGCATGTTCGATGTGGGGTGGGCGACTTAGGCGACATCTAACCGGATCTTCTTTTCTTGGCAGAATCTCACAAACGCTCCTTCAGCAAAATTTGTTCCATTATCAGTTATGATGCTACGGGGATAGCCATATCTTAGGATTATATCCTTGAGGAATCTTACTGCTGTTGCCCCATCACATTTCCGAATTGGTTTCACCTCAATCCATTTGGTGAACTTATCAACCATGACTAGGATATGGGTCATCCCTCCTTTGGCCGGCTTAAATGGTCCTACCATATCTAGGCACCATATAGCAAATGGCCATGTAATGGGGATAGTTTTCAGCTCCGACATTGGTAGATGAGTTTTTGTGGTGTATCTTTGACAGCCATTGCATTTTCTCACCAAGTCCTCTGCTTTCTCCAAAGCACTGGGCCAATAAAATCCATGCCCGAAAGCTTTTGCCACTAATGCCCTTGAGGAGGCATGGTGGCCACATTCCCCTTGGTGAATATCCTGGAGTATGTCAAGTCCTTCCTCCGGATCAACACACCGCTGCAGTACTGTTGTCACACTTCTTTTGTATAGTTCGGCATTGATAATTGTATAGGCCTTTGCCCTTCTCTGGATCTGCCTTGAGCTTATTTCGTCATCTGGCAAGATTCCCTCTTTTAGGAAATCAAAAATCAGCTTGGCCCAAGTTGGTATAGTCCGAATAGGAATTGGTTCCTCATCAATTTCCATCGCATCCATCGACATAACTCCTGCCGGATCAGGCTGATCAGTCCCAGGTTTCTTTGGCGGTCCCGGGTTTCTTTGGCTTGATCCCGGGTTTCTGGGTGCTTCCCCACTCTATCTCCATAGGTGCAGCTCCTGATCCGGAGAGTGCCGGGATATAAATTGAATCTGATTCGGGTGAGGGCGTGATAGATGGTTTTCTCAGGTGCTCCAAAGCAACATTTGGCGGGATTGGCTACTGAGACGAGCCGAACTTGGACAGCGTATCTACCGCCTCATTGTCAATCCGAGGTATGTGATGGAACTCACACCCCTCGAAAAACCCACTTATCTTTTGAACATGGAACCTGTATAGGGCCATGTTAGCATTCAAGGCATCCCAACTTCCAGACACTTGCTGAACCACCAAATCGGAATCTCCAAAGCATTGTATCCAACGTATCCCTACTTCTTTCGCCACTTTGAGACCATGCACCAATGCTTTGTACTCCGCCACATTATTCAAGGCACTGAAGTGGATTTGAAGGACGTATTTCAGTCGATCCTTCTTGGGCGAGGTAAGCACTACTCCAGCGCCCAACCCATCTTTCAGTTTCGATCCATCGAAGTGCATTTTCCAATAATTGGAATCCGGTAGGGGTGGCTCGCATTGCATTTCGTCCCAGTCCACAAAGAAATCTACCACGGCTTGTGACTTGATAGCATCCCTTCTGTCAAATTGCGGTGCGTAGGGAGCTAACTCGATTGCCCACTTTGCTATCCGGCCACTTGCATCTTTGTTACTCATAATTTCCGAAATGGGTGCCTCACATATCACCTTGATGGGGTGTTCCTCAAAATAGTGTTTGAGTTTCTTGGCCGACATACATACTCCGTACACCATCTTCTGATAGTGAGGGTAGTTCTGTTTCGAGACTGACAATACCTCGCTCAGATAGTACACCGGCCTTTGCACTGACTTTCCTTCCTCTTCATGCTCCACTATTATTACTACACTTACGACTCGGTTGGTCGCGGCTACGTAGAGCAACATTGGCTCCTTAGATAGTGGTGCTGCTAGGATTGGCGCAGTAGATAACATCTTTTTCAACTCTCGAAATGCAAGGTCCGCCTATGGCGTCCATGTGAATTTGTCTGCCTTTTTCATTAATTGGTAGAGGGGCAAGGCCTTCTCTCCCAACCGACACACGAACCGACTTAGCGATGCCAGGCAACCAGAGAACTTCTGCACATCGTTAAGGCATTTCGGTAGTTCCATTCTTTCTATGGCCCAGATTTTCGTCGGATTAGATTTAATGCCACGGCTAGACACCAAAAAACCAAGTAACTTTCCGGCGGGCACGCCAAAGGTGCAGTTCTCCGGGTTCAGCTTTATTCGGAACCTTCTCAATTTCGCGAACGTCAGCTAGATATCATCAAGGAGCGTATTGCTTTCCTTGATTTTTATTACCACATCATCCACGTAAACTTGCACGTTCCGACCTATCTGATCATGTAAGCATTTTTGCATGCATCGTTGGTACGTTGCTTCTGCATTACGTAATCCAAATGGCATAGTGCGATAGCAATAAGCCCCGTACGGGGTAATAAACGCGGCCTTTATTTGATCATCCAGATCTAGGGGTATCTGGTGGAAACCAGAATACGCATCAATGAATGACAGTAGCTCACATCCGGCCGTTTAGTCTATGACTTGATCTATCCTAGGGAGCGGAAATGGATCTTTGGGACACGCCTTATTCAGGTTCATGTAATCAATGCACATGCGCCATACCACAACCACGTTCGGATCATCTTTCTTTTTCTCCACAAGCACCGGATTAGAGAGCCAATCCGGATAGAGTACTTCCATGATAAATCCGGCCGCTAGGAGCCTAGCTATTTCGTCTCCAATGACTTTCCTCCCGTCTTCGGTGAAACACCGGAGAGGTTGCTTTACCGGCTTAGCTCCGGGTCTTACGTTTAATGAGTGCTCAGCCAACTCCCTCAGTACACCTTGCAGATCCTGAGTAGACCAAGCAAAGATATCCCGATTCTCACGGAGGAGGTTGACGAGCTCGCTTTCCTATTTGCTGCTTAACCCGGCACCAATGGTCACGGTGTGCTCTGGGAACTGATCGATTGGCACTTTCTTCGTGTCCTTGGTTGCTTGGAATGATATGCTCCCGTGCGGGTTGGTCAGAGCCAGCATATGTTGTTGCACGGATTGAGCCAGTGCTGCCACTTCTAGTATCTTCCTTTTTCCTTGAGATATCACGAGTGACTCGGCTAAGTTAGATCCGGCTGAGGCGCGCTCGATCGAACGCCGGAAGTCCCCTGATACAGTTATCATGCCCCTTGGCCCATGCAACTTCATCTTAAGGTAACTGATGTGGGTAGTTGCCATGAACTTGTTTAGTGCTGGCCTGCCGAGTAACGCATGATAAGCGCTCTCTAGATTCACCACTTCGAATTCCAAGTTTTTAGTCCGGCAATTATCTCTAGTGCTGAATAATACGTCAACCTGGACCTTACCAATTGGCTCACAGGAAATACCTGGTACAATGCCATGAAAGGTGGTCCTCATTGCTTGCAACATGTTCTCTGTTATTCCCAACTTGTGCATGGTATCCTTGTACATAATGTTGATACTACTGCCATTGTCAATCAATACATTGGAAAACCTTAAATTGAGATTCGGCCTGATGAACGTCGGATCCAGGACTAGAGCATAGGTTCCCGGGCTTGGCATGATCTTTGGGTGATCCTTGATACTCCATGTAATCTCTTGATCCGCCTAGGGAATATATCTCACTACTGCCGGCATTAGTGCATTCACCTCCATATGCCGGCGCTGCAAGCTTTTCCGGTCATTCTCTTCTGTGGTAAACACACAGTAGCTTTGATGATGTTCCCTGTACTCGTTTTGTCCCTCACTCTCGTGGTAACCCTGACCTTGTTGCTGGTTATTTCCTACTTGATGTACCGCGTCCCTTCTTTCCGGATTCTCGTACCTCGGCGGAGGCAGTGGCAACATCAATTGCTGTCCATTCCCCCTGTTAGTAATGGTGGCTGTGGTGTTTCATTTCTATGTGCTTCGTTCTGAGGCGCCTGAGCATTCCCCGAACTGCCCTGTTCTAACTTCCTCATCCATTCACATTGCCGGGTTGTATGATTCGCTGGACTATTCAGGCTTGGCGTATGGAACTTGCATGGTTGATCCAACATGGACTCCAACGTATACCTCGGTTTATCCTTTCGTTCTTGCCATTGCTTCTTCTGCTCTGGGGTCCAAGGCGTTTTCCCTTCATTTTTCTGCTGCCAGTTTTGCCCTCCAGTTTTTTGGCGTTGGCTGGCTCCAGTATTGGGTTGACCTCGGTCTACCGCTGCAACCTGCTGCGAGTTATACCGGTAATCCGGGCACTCATCCCTTCTCTTTCCTCGAAAATCATTCCTCCTTGATGATCCAGAACCATCTCGGTTGTAATATTCCTTGTTTGCCTCGCTCGACATTAGCCGGGGTTGTGTTGGATCTCCCAAGGCATACGAATCTACGATCCAGATTGTTTCAGCCAAGGTAGTTGGCATGTCTCACTGTAACCTCTGCCACAGCATACTTCCATATCTGCATCCCTAAGCGAACCACGCAATAGCTTGTGATTCAATTACCCCCTCGCATGAGTTTCGCACATTGCACCACTGAGTCAGGAAATATCGGTCCGGCTCATTCGGTCTCTGCCGGCACAAGCAAGGGTCTGTGGCATGTTGGGTCTCTTGTAAGTGCTTGAGAAGTTTCTAACGAACAGTTCCTCGAAATCGAACCAATAGTTGACACTCCCTGGTGGCAAATTGTTCAGCCAAACTCGCGCTGGTCCTTCCAGCATCTGCAGCACATATCTTACCGCCCATCTCAAATTTCCTGTCGCGATCTTGATCGCTATGGCATAGTCAATCAGCCAATCCTCTGGCCTAGTACTACCATCATAAGTTCGGGTTCCTCTGGCCAGATGAAAGTTCGGCACTGGTGGATCGTTCATGATCCGGGGCCCAAAGCATGTTGGACCCGGTGGACCTTGTACTTCAATTAGATCTGACCTATAAATCCTATCCAATTTCAGCCTAGCATCATCTGTTTGCAAGTTCCTGCTTCCCAGTCTTGACCCAATTATGTGGTGATCCGGTCTGGGGTATTCGTCGCTGATCATGGCCAAATCACCATAATTGTATCTTTCCTGATTCGGACAAGCATTTTGTTGTTGTGCTGCTTGTCCTTCACTCCCCTCTTGCCGAGGTGCGCGCTGTTGCTACGTCCGAGGTATATTTTGCCCCGTTCCCACGGGATCACGCTGTCTGGCATTGCCGTTGGCAGCATTCCTCTGACCAGCATTGCCTTGGCCACGGTTACCTCTGCCGGCCACACCTCGGTTGGTACTGTGTCGATCTTTATCAACTTGCACTCCTTTACCTTTTCCAGCCCTTATCGGATCATAAGGAACCATCTGTTTATCTCTTCTTCTGGAGTTTACTACTTCTTCTCTATTGGGATTGTGACCTGGAGATGACACGGTCCTCCGGATCTCGCCGGGTTATTCCTGGCCGAATGTACCACCTGTGAGGCTCCTGGTGGCGCCGTTTTTTCCTTGTTCATTTCTTCATTTTGCTGGCAAGCAACTCTCAGCAAGTGATTCACCCTCTCTTGTTGCCTCTGCCGGGCCTCTCCAGTTAAACCTTCTAACTCGGATGCGGCCACGTTTGCTGCCCTGAGGTTCTTTGCCGGAGTGCTGTACCGATCCAACCCTCATGTTACTATCGTGGCCGTCTGACCCAGCCTAGGCTCGTATTCCTTGTCAATCTCAGTGATCAGGTTCCTACCTCGGATTTTCACTCCATCTATGTGGTTTGCCTTAGCATACTCTCTCAAGGTGATGTTTAAAGACTGGTGCAGCTCTGCTACCTTCTTTGCCCCAGCTAACATTTTCCGCCTAGTTTCCTCTAACTCAGCTTGTGCCTGAGCCGGATCTACCACATGTGCTATTGGTGTCGCTAGGCTATCTATTGCTTGCTGGAGCACATTCTCTAGCCTTTCTAGTGGAGGAAACCTAGACCTGGTCTGCTTTGGCGTTACCTCCGGCTCTGGTGCTGGGCCCTTGCTTGGTTCTGCGTCAGGTGCGGTCATCAGGACCTCAATGCTGCTGGTGGGGCGAGTGATACGCACTCCATGAACTGTGCTGAGAGGACGCTCGCCTCCCTCGATGATGTGCCGCGGATGAACGCAGGACTCGTCCATGCCGACGTAGATCTTGTGCGCACCAAGCTTGATGAAGACGCTGTTGCGCGGAGGAGGGTGCCTGCCGAAGCTTCCTGCATTGTCGCTGACGTAGTCCAGCGCTCCAAAGCACTGAACCAAGTCGGAGACGACGCGCTCGCCGGTGCTGGCGAAGCTTTCCGTCTGGATTTTCACCCCTGCTAGCACCGCTAGCCCCACGGTGGGTGCCAACTGTCGTGGTGGTGGCACGGCAGATGCCATGGATAGGCTAAAGATGGGGCAATGAGTGCTAGGGGAACCCAGGGAGGGAGAACGTGGTGATTCCACACACAGAAGTTCTTGTATTTTCTCTATCAATGGTGTTTACAAATGCTCTTAAGACTCTAAGTAAGAAGGAGACAATGTCTCTTACTCCCTACCAACTAGCCCTAGAGTTCTACCTTAGACAGAGAGAATGATCGATCCCCTACTATGGAGGCCCCGGTGCTCCTTATATAGGGGAGCTCGGGTTACAATTCTAGGGCACACATGGCAGCATATTCTACGAATATGCTCCTCGCCTAAAGCAGATGCTTCTTTATTCTCTTTAATGGCTTGTCCGGGCTTTGGACATAATCCACAACGTAATCTTGGTCTTTTGGCGTCACCATAAACGGGCTACATCATCCGGCTTTGCCCGCGTCACCTTGGTCGCCCCTGACCCGCTGGTCCTCTACTTTACTTTGCTTCGCTCATGCTACAGCTAATAAAGCCACCCTTTGACCAGCGGGGGATTCCTTCTCTTGGAAGCCATAAGATACTCCGGCTAGCATATAGCCAATCCGGCTTATCAAGTTACCTGCAAAACAGATAGATAAACATGACCAGCATATAATTTATGCCGGCCGGACCATAGTTAATGAGATGCTCCATGGGTCGGGTCACACCGTGGTTCGGCCTACCTTGAGGTGACCCGGTTAGCACTTGCTTTGACTCTGTCGTACCCCGGCTAATTCGGCCCTTATACCCCGGCATTACCCTACCCGAGGGTATCCCCCCAACACCACATCAAACTGATTTAAAAACAAACCTATGCCTATGTAAATGGCTTCATATCTGGAGTTCAAATCAGGACGAGGAAAAGAAGGCATAGGAGTGGCAGATGCACGATCACTTGTAAAGTCCTATGAGCCAGGTTTATTGACTGGATTGTGTACCATAGAAAGTAAGTATACCAACAATCTACCACTGAAATGGAATTGGATCCCGGATTGTTAGTTAGTAGAATCTAAATGAGATTGACTCAGTGAATGCGAATAGAAATGTTGGTAAACCGAGGGGTGCAGAAGACTTTTCAATAGATGTTGGGGCTAGAGCCATTGTTCCGACTTGTAAGTAGAGTTCCATGATGGTTTATCTAGTTTTGAATTGACATAATAAACTAAGCATGTTCTATCTATGAACACCACCCTAGCCCCTTTGTTGCACAAGCATGTTCGGGTCTTTTCTAGAATTATCTTCAACAGAGAGCCATAGCTTCTATAATCATTTTCTATAATTGTTGGCACTTGTCGGAATGATGCAAATGATATGTCATTGGATAGCTATGGAGTAGGCACATTTTTTTCATTCGGAATGATTTCTCAAACTCGAAATGGTTTAAGAGTAATTTTAAAAATACTGTCCGTGGTTTCATCTCCTAGGTACGGACAGTTATTTGTTGATTATTTTTGAACCGCTTGTCAGAATGATGCAAATAATATCTCGTTGGATAGCTATGAAGTAGGCGCAACTCTTTCATTAAGAAAGTTTTCTCAAATTCTAAACATCTTAAGAGTAATTTCAAGAATACTGTCTGTGGTCTTTTTTTTGCCGCAACCACTATACTTTCTTTTTTGAAATTTCCATACTTCCCTTTCTTCGATTTCTATACTTATATTTATTCAGTTTCCATACTTCCTTTTTGCTAGTTTTATTTCTTAGGCCGCGAACACTATACTTCCTCATTTGCAACTTTTGTACTTCTCTTTGTGCAATTTCTATACTTCTCTTTTTCAAATTTCTGTACTTTCCTTTTCTGATTTCATTTTCTAGGGAGCGAACACTATACTTCTCATTTACATAAGTCGATACTTCTATTGTAATAATACACATACTTGTTATTTGTGTACATTCATATGTATATCATGGCAACTTTTCTTATGGCATTTTTTTTCATTGATTACATCTTACTTATGGGGTAATGGAGGGGGAGGGGGGCTATACTTCTTTCTTAAAACTATGCTATACTTCCCTTTTGCTGAAGATGTGGAAGACTTATACTTCCTATCTTTTTCTACTTAGTTTGTGCTTAGTTCTTACTCTATACTTTGTATACTTATTTTTACTTAACTTGCCTTGTACTTCTCATCTAGGCCTCGTCATACTTCTCTCGCCCTACTATGTCTTGTAAATGGTTTCTCTTTTCTTAGCCATGGGGATCGCTTTTTTAATGTTTTTATCATGACCTATACTTCATGTTTGAACTAACTATACTTTCCATTTACGAACACCTATACTTCATGTAAATAAACACCTATACTTCCTGCTACAACTACCCATATAGTTCCTGTGAGTAAACACTCATACTTCATGTAAAATAACACCTATACTTCATGTAAATACTACCTATACTTCATGTAAATAATACATATACTTTCATATACTTTATTTTTCAATATCTATACTTTCTGTAACAAACGTTTATACTTCATTAAAACACACATGTATAATTCATTTAAACACACAGCTATACTCCCCAGAAACATCTATACTTCCCCTGAAACACACAACTATACTCCCTCTAATTACATGGATAATTTTGCGCGTGGTTTTAAATTTCATTTGGCTTTCTGTACTTTCTAAAATTGTTGTTTTACTTTCTATACTTTTTTTTCAAATTTCTATACTTTCTTTTGTTGGTTTTATTTCCTAGGTAGCGAACAATATACTTCTTATTTTTGCTGGTTTTATTTCCTAGACAACGAACACTATACTTGTTTTTGCAACTTCTATACTTTTCTTTGTGCAATTTCTATACTTACCCATCTTCAAATTTCTATACTTCCTTGGTTTGATTTTCTAGGTAGCAAACACTATACTTTTCTCAGGTACATGATATACTGCACAATTTATACCCATACTTCTACTGTATGTACCTTAATACTTCCTTTTTTCATTATGCTGTACTGCCTTGGTTCATGGATTATACTGGCTGCCTTTAAATACTCGTACTTCACTTAGTGTATATAAATATGTATAGTTCCTGATCTTTTGTGGTGTATACGTCCCTGAGATGAATAGGTATACTTCCTGATTTTTATGGTGTATACTTCCCGATGAAAAATGAATATGTGTAATTCAACTTGCAAACAAGCTGGACAAAAAAGTTCAATATACAACTATGTATACTGTCGACAATGCTAATCAATAAACAATTTGCTAATGGATTAGGGACATACACACAATCAATCCATACATATACAGCTACTGATACGAATGCAATCGAAGGGCAGATCCAATCAATTGTTGCTAGTACTTGCTTCTTGTGTGTGATGCACTTATTTTTCTCCAATTTTTTAACCATGTTGTGGGCGTATGCAACAAACTTAATTTCTTAACCATGGAACAGACTAATCCGGGTACCAGAAGCTTAGCTCAGTGTTGTAGCGGCAGGCGGGCGGAGCATCATCCGTACTGCTACAGATATCAATCTCAAAAAATATACACAGTTCTTTTACACATAAACTCAAACAGGTTAAGGGCACAAAATCACAACCAACAAACATGTCATATGTGCTTTTCACCATGGCTTCTGTGCCTCAAAATTCGAAATCACTTTATATTATGTCGTGCAAGCAAGTCAGTCTTCTTATTTTGGGATTGACTTGCTAATTTGTAGGAGACCATGTTGTAGAAATAAATAGAGAGGAGAAAGGTAGAAAGGAGCAGCAGCCGTGAAAGAGATTGAGGTAGAGAACTTGTGTCTGCAGCGCGCTAAATAGAGAAAGTCAAGAGAGAGGAGCAGCCAAATTATCCATGCGCACCGTAGCAGCACAAGCAAAAGAGAAAGAAGGAGCAACACGCGCACATGGGGAGGGATACCAGCAGCAGTATGTGCACATGGGGGAAGAGAGCTGCGTCCGCATATTGCACATCGTGGCGCATGCGGCCACACACGGACGAAGCTGGGTAGATGCGGTATGATGGGAGCTTCCTAGCTCGATGCCGCCGGGAGAATATGTTAGACCTATATGGCCTAGGGTTCATTAGGCAGCCCATCTAGTCTAATAAATCCTGAAATCTTAAGCCTCATCTATTATGGCAGCTTGGAAGTTCTGTGGGAAACAAAATTTAGTCTTATATTGCTAGTTGGAACAGAGTTGGACCAGTTTATAAGGTAAGTTGTTTCACTTCCACTAAGTGAGTGAGAAGAGAAGGAGTCCACGCGCACTCCTCCTCCGCCGCTCGCCTCGCCTCGCCCGCACGCGCGTCGTGATTCGTGAATCGAGTTCGAGTTAGAAACTCGTTTTGTGAAAGACTAAATTTTTGCTTGGTGCATCAGCTGTGGGTACGTGTCAATATTCGTGTGCATGTTTAACGCGTGTCCTTGTCTTCCAACGTGTGGCGACTCGGTCGGCTCACCTCCTAGGCTATAGAGCGAGAGACAGATAGATCTAGACGGATTCAGTTCTTTTCTTAGTCTCTTTCGCTGTGTGTTCCTCTCGCTGCGCTGCTATTTAGGCTTTCCCATCCTGGCGGCTGCGTGCACTGTTGTCCGGGAGAGCAGGCATCCGAAACTTGAGATCCTGCACCGGGAGACGGGCGATAAGGTTTTTGGGGAGCGTCTCGGCGCGACTGCTCGCCTCCGTTCATGTGTTCTTCTTCGGTAACTGACGACCTCATCAGCACCATGGGCGACATCAACAAGGACCAAGGTGCTGCTGCGGTGACGACCTTTCCGGTCAACCTGTACGTGTTATTCTTCTCTTTATATGCACTAGTTCTTGCTAGATTTTCAGATCTACTAAATGTGGTTGTTTGGCTGCATGTGTTTAGATCTGCTAGTGCTTACATAATGTTGATTTCGGTAATTAATCTCATGGGAAATTGCCTAATAATCCAATAATAAAAACCTTATTTATTTAGACAATTTTCGTCATCTGCCTTTGCTGCTTCGCTGAAACCGAGCCCTTTTACGGGTGCTAATTTTAAGAGATGGCAAGAGAAAACCCTCTTGTGGCTCACTGCTATGGGCATAGAAAAAGTTGCAGATGGTACTCCCAGAGGTCCGCTTACTCTCGAGGAAGAGAGAGCGTCCAGGGAGGCCACTGTACTTTTCGTGGGCTCTGTACTCAGTGTGCTTGGAGACAAGTTGATTGATGCATATTTGCATATCCGTGATGCCAAGGAACTGTGGGATGCGTTGGATGCTAAGTTCGGTGCTCTGCCGATGCCGGTGGTGAACTGTATTCTATGGAGCAGTTCAATGACTACAAGATGATTGAAAACCGATCTGTAGTAGAACAGGCTCATGATCTAAAGATCATGGCAAAGGAACTCGAACTCCTCAAGTGTGTGCTTACGGACAAGTTTGTCGCGGGATGCATCGTCGCTAAGCTTCCCCCTTTATGGAGGAACTTTACCACTTCTCTGAAACATCAGAGGCATGAGATCTCTATTGAGTACCTACTTGGTTCTCTAGATGTTGAAGAGAAGGCGAGGACAAAAGACAAACACTAGTGAAACCGAGGGACATTCTGCTGCCAATATGGTGCAGAAAAATACCCACAAGTCTAAGGGAAATAACAAAGTCTACCAGACTACCAACTTCAAGAAGAAGAAGGGGTAGAACAAGGAAAAGAAAGAACCTTGCTGGGTGTGTGGCGAGATTGGCCATTGGGCTCATCGCTGTCCACAGAAGAAAGGCAAGAAGGGTCAGGCTGGACAGAGTTCTAAATCTGTCAACATGGTCATTAGCAATACTGATGCAAGAACTTCAGGTTCTGGGTATGATACTTTGTTACCTACTGTTCTTTCAGTATTTCAACCCACAGAATGGTGGGTTGATATGGGTGACAATGTTCATGTGTGTGCTAACATTTCCATGTTCACCTCTTATCAGGCTCGAGATTCCTCAGTCACGATGGGGAATGGGTTACATGCTACTGTCCTTGGTGCTGGCATGGTAGATCTGAAGTTTACTTCGGGCAAGATCGTGCAATTGAAGAACGTGCAACATGTCCCTTCTATCAAGAAGAATCTCGTTAGTGGATCCCGTCTTTTGAAAGATGGGATTAAGTTGGTATTTGAGTCCAATAAAGTTGTACTGTCTAAGTATGGAACCTTTGTTGGAAAAGGCTATGAATGTGGAGGCATGTTCCCTTTTTCATTGGTAGACTTCTATGATGATGTAGTGAACCATGTTTGCACTACTAGTAATGAAACTAATGTTTGGCATTCACGACTTTGTCATATTAATTTTGTTTGTATGTCGTGGCTTGCTGGTATGAGTTTCATTCCGAAATTTACTATTGTCAAAGGCTCTAAGTGCCATGCTTGTGTGCAAGCAAAGCAGCCTCGCAAGCCTCACAAGCCTGCAGAGGAAAGAAACTTGGCACCTCTAGAGCTCATACATTCAGATCTATGTGAGATGAATGGTGTCTTGATAATTAGTGGAAAGAAACATTTCATGACTTTGATTGATGATTCTACTAGGTATTGTTATGTATATCTCTTGAAAATGAAAGATGAGGCCTTAGATTTCTTTAAAATCTATAAGGCAGAAGTTGAAAATCAACTTATGAGAAAGATCAAAAGAATTCGGTTTGATCGTGGTGGAGAGTACCTTTCTAATGAGTTCAATTTATTCTGTTCTGAACATGGCATTATACATGAAAGGACGCCTGCCAATTCCCCTCAATCCAATGGGATTGCTGAGAGGAAAAACCGGGCTCTAAATTTTTTTTGTTAACGCCATGTTAGACACTGCCGGTTTATCCAAGGAATGGTGGGGGAGGCTATTGACTTCATGTCATGTCCTAAACCGTGTTCTAACTAGGAATAAAGAGATTACACGATTTGAAGAATGGGAAAAGAAAAGGTTGACACTCTCCTACTTACGTACTTGGGGTTGTTTGGCAAAGCTCAACGTGCTAATCAACAAGAAGCATAAGCTTGGACCGAAAACCGTGGATTGTGTCTTTCTTGGCTATGCCTCTCACAACATTGCTTACAGATTTATTGTGGTGAAATCTGAAATGGACGACATGAGTGTTGGTACCATTTTTGAATCAAGAGATGCTACATTCTTTGAGGATATATTTCCTATGAGAGATATGCCTAGCATATCTAATAAGGAATATGATCCAGTTTCTGAACCTGAAACTCCCATGGAGACTGATGAACAATCATATAATGAGAGTTCAGATTCAGATGAGGGTGATAATAAAGGTCCCACAAGGAGTAAGAGACAAAGGATCGCAAGATCTTTTGGTAATGATTTCATTGTGTACCTAGTGGATGACACTCCCACTACCATTTTAGAAGCTTTTGCATATCTGGATGCAGACTACTGGAAGGAAGCGGTTCAAAGCGAGATGGATTCCATCTTGGCTAATGGAACGTGGGAGATATTTGAACGTCCGTATGGGTGCAAACCTGTAGGATGTAAATGGGTATTTAAAAAGAAGCTTAGGGTTGATGGTACTATTGAAAAGTACAAAGCTCGGCTTGTGGCTAAAGGCTATACCCAAAAGGAAGGCGAAGATTTCTTTGATACTTACTCACCTGTGGCTAGATTGAGCACAATTCGAGTACTAGTATCACTGGCTGCCTCACACGGTCTTTTCATTCATCAAATGGATGTTAAGATGGCTTTTTTAAATGGAGAGTTGGATGAGGAAATTTACATGGAACAACCTGATGGTTTTGTACTAGAAGGTCAAGAGAGAAAGGTGTGTAAATTGAAGAAATCTTTGTATGGCCTCAAACAAGCTCGCAAACAATGGCATGAGAAGTTTGAAAGAACTTTAACATTTGTGGGCTTTGTTGTAAATAAAGCCGACAAATGTGTGTACTACCGCCATGGTGGGGATGAGGGAGTTGTCCTATGCCTGTATGTTGATGACATATTAATTTTTGGGACAAGTCTCAAAGCGATTAATGAGGTCAAAACCTTCTTGTATCAATGTTTTGAGATGAAGGATCTTGGAGAAGCTGATGTTATCCTAAACATCAAACTACTGAGAGATGAGAATAATGGGATTACACTTGTGCAATCACATTATGTGAATAAGGTGTTGAGTAGATTTGGATATGATGATTGTGTTGGAGATATGCCCTAGAGGCAATAATAAATGTAGTTATTATTATATCTTTGTGTTTATGATAAATGTTTACATTCATGCTATAATGGTATTAACAAGGAAACATTAATGCTTGTGTGATTTGTAAACTTAATTTGAAGTTCCTAGTGCGCTGGACCCAATGTCTATCTACTGTGATAACATGGGCGCCATAGCCAATGCGCAAGAACCAAGGTCACACAAGAAGCTGAAGCATATCAAGCTACGTTTTCACGCTATTCGAGAACATGTCCAAGATGGGGATATAAAGATTTGCAAAGTACACACAGATCTGAATGTGGCGGATCCGTTGACTAAACCTCTCCCGAGGGCAAAACATGACCAGCACCAAACTGCCATGGGTGTTCGGTATATTACCATGTAATCTAGATTAGATGACTCTAGTGCAAGTGGGAGACTGTTGGAGATATGCCCTAGAGGCAATAATAAATGTAGTTATTATTATATCTTTGTGTTTATGATAAATGTTTACATTCATGCTATAATGGTATTAACAAGGAAACATTAATGCTTGTGTGATTTGTAAACTTAATTTGAAGTCCCTAGTAAAGCCTCTATATAATACTAGCTTGTTGGTTAATAGATGATTGTGGTTTCCCTATCATTAACATTGAGATGTTATTAACAACAAGATCATATTGTTAGGAGAATGATATGATGGACATACTCCTATAGATAAGCGTAGCATAAAGATCAAGTCATTTCAATAGTTCAATTGCTATATGCTTTCTGATACATAGTAACCTAATTCCTTCGACCATGAGATCATGCATATCACCTTTACCGGATGGATGCTTTGATGTCATCAAACACCACACCGTAACAGGGTGGCTATAAAGGTGGCATTGAGTGTTCGGAAAGTATTGGTTGAGACATATGGGTATATCTATTTCATGAAACATAAGTCCGAAACTTTCGAGAAGTTTAAGGAATTTCAAAGTGAGGTTGAGAATCAATGTAACAAGAAGATTAAATTTCTACGTTCTGATCGTGGAGGTGAATATCTAAGTTACGAGTTTGGCGAGCATTTGAAGAAGTGCGGAATACTTTCACAATTGACACCGCCGGGAACACCACAGCGTAATGGTGTGTCTGAACGTCGTAATCGAACTCTCTTAGATATGGTTCATTCTATGATGTCACTTACAGATTTACCGCTATCATTTTGGGGTTATGCATTAGAAACAGCCGCATTCACTTTAAATAGGGCACCGTCTAAATCCGTTGAAACGACACCGTATGAATTATGGTTTGGGAAGAAACCTAAATTGTCGCCTTAAAGTTTGGGGATGCGGCCTATGTAAAGAAGTTACAACCGGACAAGCTTGAACCCAAAGCGGAAAATGCGTCTTCATAGGATACCCAAGGAAACTATTGGGTATACCTTCATCATAGATCCGAGGGCAAAATCTTCGTTGCCAAGAATGGATCCTTTCTAGAGAAGGAATTTCTCTCAAAGAAGTGACTGGAAGGAAAGTAGAACTCGACGAGGTTGTCGAACCTTCTCTCGAAATTGCGAGTAGCGCAGCACCGGAAGAAGTTCCTGTGGTGCCTGCACCAATAAGAGAGGAAGCTAATGATGATGATCATGAAACTTCGGTTGAAGTTGCTACAGAGCCTCGCAGGTCAACGAGAACTTGTACCACTCCAGATTGGTATGATCCCGTTATGAGTGTCATGTTGGTGGACAACACCGATGACCCCGAGACATATGAGGAAGCAATGATGAGCCCAGATTCCAATAAATGGCAAAAAGCCATGAAATCCGAGATTGGATCCATGTACGAAAACCAAGTATGGACTTTGGTGGACTTACCGGATGGCCGGAAGGCTGTCGAGAACAAATGGATTTTCAAGAAGAAAACAGATGCTGATGGTAATGTTACTGTCTATAAAGCTCGACTTGTCGCAAAAGGGTTTCGAAAAATTCAAGGAGTTGACTACGATGAGACTTTCTCACCAAGATGCGAAGCTAAAGTCTGTGAGGATTATGTTAGCAATCGCTGCATATTATGATTATGAGATATGGCAGATGGATGTCAAAACAGCATTCCTCAATGGAGACATTGATGAAGAGTTGTATATGATGCAACCCAAAGGTTTTGTCGATCCTAAAGATGCTAACAAGGTATGCAAACTTCAACAGTCCATCTATGGATTGAAGCAAGCATCCCGAAGTTGGAATCAACATTTTGATAAGGTGATCAAAAGTTTTGGTTTTATACAAACTTATGGAGAAGCTTGTATTTACAAGAAAGTGAGTGGGATCTCTGTAGCATTCTTAATACTATATGTGGATGACATATTATTGATTGGGAATGATGTAGACCTTCTTAATAGTGTCAAGGAATATTTGAATAATAGTTTTTCAATGAAGGATCTTGGCGAAGCAGCTTACATATTAGGCATAAAGATTTATAGAGATAGATCAAGACGCCTAATATCATTGTCACAAAGTACATATTTGGACAAAGTTCTAAAGAGGTTTGGAATGGAAGATAGCAAGAAAGGTTCTTGCCCATGTTGCCCAATACGACCTTGAGTAAAACTCAAAGTCCGACATCGGCGGAAGATAGAGAAAGGATGAGTAAGACTCCCTATGCCTCAGCCATAGGATCTCTAATGTATGCCATGCTATGTACTAGACCCGACATCGCATATGCTGTTAGTCTAACTAGCAGATATCAAAGTGATCCAGGAGTGGATCATTGGACAGCGGTCAAAAACATCCTTAAGTACTTGAGAAAAACTAAGGATATGGTTCTTTCTTATGGAGGTGATGAACAGCTCGTTGTTAATGGTTACACCGATGCTAGTTGGAACACCGATCTGGATGATTCTAAATCACAATCTGGATAATGATTTATATTGAATGGTGCAGCAGCTTAGCTGGAGGAGTGCAAAGCAAAGCGTTGTGGCGAGATCTTCAACTGAATCGAAATACATGGTCGCTTCGGAGGCTTCACAAGAAGCGATATGGATGAAAGAGTTCATTACGAGCTGGGTGTGGTTCCTAGTGCTGGACCCAATGTCTATCTACGTGATAACATGGGCGCCATAGCCAATGCGCAAGAACCAAGGTCACACAAGAAGTCAAGCATATCAAGCTACGTTTTCACGCTATTCGAGAACATGTCCAAGATGGGGATATAAAGATTTGCAAAGTACACACAGATCTGAATGTGGCGGATCCGTTGACTAAACCTCTCCCGAGGGCAAAACATGACCAGCACCAAACTGCCATGGGTGTTCGGTATATTACCATGTAATCTAGATTAGATGACTCTAGTGCAAGTGGGAGATCATGGAGATATGCCCTAGAGGCAATAATAAATGTAGTTATTATTATATCTTTGTGTTTATGATAAATGTTTACATTCATGCTATAATGGTATTAACAAGGAAACATTAATGCTTGTGTGATTTGTAAACTTAATTTGAAGTCCCTAGTAAAGCCTCTATATAATACTAGCTTGTTGGTTAATAGATGATTGTGGTTTCCCTATCATTAACATTGAGATGTTATTAACAACAAGATCATATTGTTAGGAGAATGATATGATGGACATACTCCTATAGATAAGCGTAGCATAAAGATCAAGTCGTTTCAATAGTTCAATTGCTATATGCTTTCTGATACATAGTAACCTAATTCCTTCGACCATGAGATCATGCATATCACCTTTACCGGATGGATGCTTTGATGTCATCAAACACCACACCGTAACACGGTGGCTATAAAGGTGGCATTGAGTGTTCGAAAGTATTGGTTGAGACACATGGATCAAGAGTGGATTTGTCCATCCATATGATGATAGATATACTGG
Organism: Avena insularis; assembly: GCA_023614405.1. Classification (NCBI taxonomy): domain Eukaryota; kingdom Viridiplantae; phylum Streptophyta; class Magnoliopsida; order Poales; family Poaceae; genus Avena; species Avena insularis. The sequence goes on along the minus strand of CM042688.1, from coordinate 316,851,745 downwards.
GCCCTCTCGGTGAAATGTCATCCAATTGGCTTGCAAGCATGTGACGGCTCACAAGGGATCACATATCACGGAACGAGAAAAGAGTACTTATCAAGAACGAGGTTGAACTAGGTATGCGTAGATACCGACGATCATAACCTCGGATAAGTAAACTATCGTGAGACAAAGGGAAATTGGTATCGTATGTAAGTGGTTCATTCGATCGCAAAGTAATCGTAGAAATATGTGGGAGCCATATGAATTTCCAGATTCCTCTATTGGTTATTGATCGGAGAAGTGTCTCGATCATGTCCGCATAATTCACGAACCGTAGGGAGACACACTTAAGGATTCAACGTTGTTTGAGTAGTTATGGAATGATGAGAAAGAGACCGAATGTTGTTCGGAGTCTCGGATGGGATCCGGGATATCACGAGGAGATCCGGAATGGTCCGGAGAATAAGATTCATATAAGGAAAGTCCCGTTTCGGAGTTGGGGAATGATTTCGGTGTTTTCATTAGGAATATTCTAGAAGGTTCCGGAATGTCCGGCACTCCGGAGGGGAAGGGGTACATGAGTGTGTCATTATAAGTTGGAATGATTGCATCATGTACTAAGTGTATTCGCTGTCCAAAATAAAGGGTTTATTCAAATCCTAAATTGAAAAGTCAAACGGCTAGTTTGAAAGTCAAACGGCAAGTTTTGGAAAGTGGAAAAGAGGAGAAGAGGTGGAAACCGAGTTGGGGAAGGAGTCCTCCTCCCCAAGCCGGCGCACCACCCAAGCCGAGTTGGGGAGGGACTCCACTCCCTCCCCTTGGCCGCCGGCCCCTCCACCTATATAAGGAGGCAGGGTGGCTCCTCCTAGCACACACAAGTCCCTCTCCTCTAAACCTAAACCCTAGCCACAGCCTAGGGATTTCTCCCAAGCCGTCAAGTTAGAGCTTCTAATTGCCCTAGCCTCTGGTTTAGAGCCTTCTAATTGGTGTGTCTAAACCCTAGATCACCAAAGCTCTCTCATACTCCACCATAATCGCCCGCCAAGGCGGCCTCACGAGATCTCCCTCTACTTTGCATACCACGCCAGTCAGTCTTCTTGAATCGCGAGGAGAGTGCTACAGCCTCCCTCACTGGAATAAGGGAGAGGAAGGTCTTCGTCGAAATTTAACCAACGTGACCGATCAAGGGAGCGCCAGAACGCAGCGCCGAAGGATCGCTCACGCGATCTTGAGATCGGAAAGAGTACGACTACATCACCCACGAGAATCTGCTCTCGTTAAACACTTTGGAATCTTCGAGGGTGAGTTATTCCATCGACTCGTTGCTACAATCTAGTAGATAGATCTTGGCTAGTTTGTTTGTATGCGATAGAAATTTTTTGTTTTCCATGCTACGAAACCCTACAGATTGCAAATCCTCTCCTACACCTTATGATCCTAGTGTTTTTCTTCGAAAGAATCAAAAGGCAGCTAGAGATCAATTGAGATACTCTCAGATTATTGGCTCACTTATGTATTTAGCTTGCGCTACGAGGCCTGACATATCGTTTGCTGTGAGAAAACTTAGCCGGTTTGTGGCCAACCCGGGAGATGATCATTGGCATGCTGTTGAGAGAGTAATGCGCTATCTAAAAGGAACCATGAGCTATGGAATTCATTATACCGGGTATCCAAGAGTACTTGAAGGGTATAGTGATTCAAATTGGATATCATATGCTGATGAGATAAAGGCCACAAGTGGATATATATTCACTCTTGGTGGTGGCACTGTTTCATGGAAGTCTTGAAAGCAGACCATCTTAACAAGGTCAACTATGGAAGCAGAACTCAGAGCATTAGATACTACGACTGTTGAAGCAGAATGGCTTCGTGAACTCTTAATAGATTTGCCTATGGTTGAAAAACCAATACCGGCAATCCTTATGAACTGTGACAACCAAACTGTGATTGTCAAAATGAACAGTTCTAAGGACAATATGAAGAGTTCAAGACATGTCAAGAGAAGACTGAAGTCTGTCAGAAAGCTAAGAAACTCCAGAGTTATAGCATTGGATTATGTCCAAATGACTAAGAATCGGGCAGATCCTTTTACGAAAGGACTATCAAGAAATTTGATAGAAAATGCATCGAGGGAGATGGGTTTGAGACCCACGTGAGTTGTCAAGGGGGTAACCCAACCTATGTGTGGCATCCCGCTAAAACCACTACTAGAAAATCGCGGTGTTTTTGTGCATTGCATCATCATGACCGCATGCTCATGTCATCATGCCACATTGCATTTGAGCATCGTCATCATCATGCATGGTTTGTTTAAAACTATTTTCGAAAAGTCTGGTTTTGTTTTCTAAACGCCCCGACTTTATTTCAAATTAAAAACCTGGGTCTCCGGAATATTTCGTTTCGTCTAAAAACAGGCTCTAAAAGTCTTGTTGTGTTAAATAAAATAATTATATTATTTTTAGGGGGCAGCCCGCCAGGCCCGAAAGCCCGGCCGGCCACCCCCAAATCCTATCTAAAATGCCCTACGCTAACCCTTATCCACACAACACACACCACACACTCAACCAGCCACCTACCCTGCCGCCTCCACACACTCCCTGCACCCACGCCACACAACACGCCACGCCCCACCTGCCTTATCCCCACCCGCTCCTCATCGCATGCGTCGCACGCTCGCCACCGCAAGCCAACCGACCGCACCCTGCTCCCGTCCCTACCCCGACAATCTCGCAGACCCCACCACCAGCACGACACCTGCCTGCTCTCCCACGCGAGAGCCTGGCGATTGCCACCAAGGCACCAACCGCGCGCGTCTGGCCCCGTCCACGCATCTGGGCCCCACCATCCCACTCCCACCGGCCACCTCCTTCCCTGCATCGCGCCCCGCACACCTTCTGCTTCCTCTCACCTACCTCGCGACCGCCTCCTTCGATCGTTCCCCCACCTACCACCTCTCTCCCCGATGCTCCTCCCCCAAGCCCCGTCGTTCTCCTCTGCAACCCCATCCACCGTAGCGCCGCCGCTATGGCCGGCCGCCTCTCAGGCTCGCTGCGCCTCAGGACTGTGGTCACGCGACCTGCCATGACCTGCCACTCCCTCATGACACCTCGCTGGCCACTGCATCTCCGCTGTCCTCGTCGACCAGAGACCGAGCCACCTCTTCCTCTCTGCGCACCGGCGGCCGCTCGAGCTCGCCCCCTTTCTACCTATTTTGCATTTATAGTCTTTATTTCCTCCTATTGATCTATTGCTATCCGTGTCGCGATGCTTTAGTTTCCGTGTACCAGTTATATTCCGTGCAGCCTCTATATTGCCATGGACACCTCCTAATACCTGTTGTTTGGTAGATAGCTGGCCTTGAAATGAGTTGCTTGCTCAGGTGCGGTCTCGTGTTGTCGAGTACCACAATTGTTGGAATGCTGGCAGATGTTTATGGTGGAGATGATCATGACTTTAATTACAACTATTAAATTGCTGGGATAACTAATGAAAGAGGCACCGGTGGGCAATACATGCTATTTGGTTTTTATGTCCACTTGTGTCCCGTAGGCCCCGAGTACTTGATACATGTTCCTTGACTATCGCACTATCCGTATATGGGACCATGAATCCCCTTAGCCAGAGCTTGATTCATTCTTATTTCTTGGAGACACAAAGTAGTTTGGGACTTTATTACTATCCTGTACTTATGCCATGCTTTACTACTTTATTTATGATTGTGCGTGGAGCACCTGTACTGTTTAGGATCGTGACACGTTTTTGCTGTATCGACAAGCCCAGTCACACTTTCGGGTTCCCAGTCGTTTACAACCATCCACACAAACCCTGGGTCCGTCTCGGAGCCGGCCAACTTTGTTGCGGGTAGCTTAGTGGGGTGGCCCCCTGAAATATTTTATGAATCCTGTGATTGCTTTGTCGTGAAAGCCTTGTTGGGTTTTGAGTTGGTTTTTCCGAGGTTGATCGTGTGTGTGTTGCTATTTGTGCACCCCTGCAGGGTAAATCTTTCTCAAAGCCGTGTCCGCGGTTATGGACGACTTGGAGCACAGTATCTCGATCATAGACAAGCATAACTAAAGTAGTGCTATAAACTTGACCTAATACATGACTAGTAATCAGATTCAACTTTCACGGAATGGATATTAAAATGCCAACAACTGGTGGATCTGGGGTTGTTTCGTGTCATACTATACCTACCTAGTAAGTATTGCAACTCCAATGGAATGTGATAAAAGTGCCAACCACTGCTGGGTTTTGGGGTTCCTCAGGACAATTATATCTGACTAGTAAATGTCCCAACTACCACGGAATAGTGATTAAAACTGCCCACTACTTATGCTATGAGGATGACTCATGCTATCTATATCTGACTAGTAAGTGCTTCAACTATAATCGAATGAATAAAACTACCAACTGTGTGAGTTCCTCGGTTTGACTTCCTCGTTTGGTCTCGAGGGGGAATACCAGGATGGGTATGATTGGTGTTACTATCAGGTTGGATCCGGATAGGTCTTTCTTACCCCTCTCCAATAGCCACCAGTTTTACTGAGTCTCTATAGGTTGTTTAGTGCCGCTGCGCTGCCGCTTCAGTCCACCATACCTATGTAGGCGAGAGCCGCCGAATTCTAGCCACGCCATGTACTGGCCTCAATACAGACGCTCCTCTTTTTCTTTTTCCCTTTGTCGGCACCCCTTTTTGTTTTAGCAGGTTTGAGATCGACGTCGTTAGCAGGGTTACCCTTCCGCTGGCTCAAGGTGGTTATGGACGCCATTGGTTATTCTTCAGGGCTCTTAGCCCCATTTGCATCTTGTCTGTAGTCGGACGCTCTATCGTTTTCAAGGTGATTTGGATCTTTGTATAGTATATCTGTATTCTTGACTCATGGAGTCGTTGTTGTATATATCTGTTATGTGGGTCCCATCGAGGACTGTTTTGTAATGGTATTACTTTCTTTTCCACCCGCACGAAAGTGCCTGGTGGGCGTCCTTGAATCGTTTCTATGCGGGTTTGGCGCAGAGGGCTAAAACTTGCATAGGGCCGATTTGAGGGTGTTACAGAGTGGTATCAGAGCTCAGCAGTTACGATACCCCACTGGTCCAGCCTGCAGGATAACCTAGCTTACGGACGTTATAGAGGGTAAAAACTATTTTTGAAAATCGGTTGGATAGATCTGATTAGGTCTGATTTTACTCCTTACCCCTCTGCTATTCTCCTCTTACCTCTGCGTGTTTGAAATCTGCTCTCTTATCTTTCTTCAAGTCTAGGATTTCTTGTTGTTGGGTTCCGTCGTACCTTCAGGGTTTCGCTTCCTCCTTTGGCAATAGTGTTTCTACCTCTGAACTTCATGCTATCTGAGTGATCCTTTATCTGTGGTACCATTCTTTGTTCCTTGTTTGTGCCTTCCGGTGTTCTCTGACGCGATTTATTCGTTTCACGCCAGATCTCGATGCGTAGCTGCATCACTCCTTTGTTCCGAACCTCGATTGTCGAGATCTTCAGTCTGATTCCGCCGCAGAGCAATCTTGAAAGAACACGCCTATATGAGCTACACTGCTGGTCATAGTGTATGAGATTTGGGTGAATCTCTAGGAATCTCATGAAAGTCCGAGGAGTGTGACTTATAAGCTCCACCCGAGGGGTAGCCTATGGCGGCCAAGTACCGGTAACGACATTGAGTGAAACTTGCTGCGCAAGACTGGCAATTCAAGGCGTAGTCCATTGTTCAGTTGTAGTAAGCGTATCTCTTTGTCTAGGTGGATGTTCAACTTAACAGTCTCCACTGAACTGTAGGTATATTAAATAGTGATTGGAACTAATGTGCCATATAATGTGCCTCTGAGATCTGGTGGGGGATTTTTAGATTTATATGGGCTGTGGCCCATGTAGGCAGCCCGTCTAGTCTAATAAATCCTAAAATCTCAAGGCCCATCTACTATGGCAGCTTGGGAGCTCTGTGGGAGACAAAGTTTAGTCCCACATTGCTAGTTGGGAGAGAGTTGGACCAGCTTATAAGGTGAGCTGTTTCACTCCCACTAAGTGAGTGAGAAGAGAAGGAGTCCACGCGCACTCCTCCTCCTCCGCCACCCGCCTCGCCCGCACGCGCGTCGCGATTCGTGAATCGAGTTCGAGTTAGAAACTCGTTTTGTGGAAGACTAAATTTTTGCTTGGTGCATCAGCTGTTGGGTACGTGTCAACATTCGTGTGCATGTTTGACGCGTGTCCTTGTCTTCCAACGCGTGGCGACTCGGTCGGCTCACCTCCCATGCTATAGAGCGAGAGACAGACAGATCTAGACGGATCCAGTTCTTTTCTCAGTCTATCTCGCTGTGTGTTCCTCTTGCTGCACTGCTCTCTAGGCTTCCCCATCTCGGCTTGCGTGGCCGTCCGGAGAGCGCCCTCAAACCCGTCCATTGAGATCCTGCACCGGGAGATGGGCGATAATGTTTTTGGGGAACGTCTCGGCGCGACTGCTTGCCTTCGTTCGTGTGTTCTTCTTTGGTAACCGACGACCTCATCAGCACCATGGGCGACATCAACAAGGACCAAGGTGCTGCTACACTGACGACCTTTTCGGTCAACCTGTACGTGCTATTCTTCTCTTTGTATGCACTAGTTCTTGCTAGATTTTCATATCTACTAGATGTGGTTGTTTGGCTGCATGTGTTTAGATCTTCTAGTGCTTACATAATGTTGATTTCGGTAATTAATCTCATGGGAAAATTGCCTAATAATCCAATGGCATAAGCAGCGGAGCACCGAGCGTGATGGGAAGCGGGCTATCAGGACCCTTGTATGCAACTGTATCAATTTAGGCAACCAACTGAACGACCAAGGTCAGAGGAGATACTAGTGAGTACTACCTCTATTTGGGATTATAGGTCCGGAGAGCTTTTTTATATAGTTTGAGATTATAAGGATTATCTTATTTATTAGTCTCTCTCGTCCAATGCATATTCTCATTTTTCTCTCACTTCTCTCATGCATGTAAGACTATTGGTGCATGCAAAGAATAATGAGAGAGAGTTATGAAGTGTCTTGGTATTAGCAACTTGACCCTTAGGACTAATAATCCCGAACAGAGTCAGTACTATTCTGTCTAGTCCCTTCACCTCTTTTCATCTCAAGGGGAGCGATGTAATATTGCTTGAGCCTGCCTTTCGATATAAAGGGAGGTGGGGTGGTCGGGAGGATTGGGCAATAATAAAAACCAAATTTATCTTTCCTTTATTTTCTTGTAATTAGGAATTATCATAGATCCGAGCCACAAGCGCTCCAATTCCCCTTCCCCTTCATCGATCCCTGTCTGATACTCATCGGGTCCTGACATACGTGGTATCAGAGCACCGATCTGGCACCTTCCTCCTTCCCTTCTTCTATTCCGGCGACTCTCCCTCCCTCCCAACCCTCAGACTCCGCCGAGGTTACCGGAACACACTGTTTCGGCTGTAAAATCCCTCTCTCCATGCCTACGGACACAAGATCTCGTTCTTTCTCTCGGTCCCAAGACAACAAGGTCAAGCTCGACGATGTGATTTCTACTCCAACCACAACCGACGATGAGCAGGAGCAAGAGATGGGGCGTAGCACAACAACGAGCAAAGTCCGCTCCATCAACCACCGCCTCGATCGTCATTAGGTCGAATCTGCCGCCGCCCTCCAAGCTATGCAAGGTGAGATGTCTAAGATGTCAGAGATGATGTCCAATATGGCTCTCAATTTCTTGCATATTGCATCTGGCGAGAACACAAGCACCGCTGATCCACCTTCGGCGAGGAAAAGCAACACTTTCACGACACCACCACCGCTTCCGCAACACTCCCTTTCTCCTATCACCGAAGCAAGCACTCCAGCTCCTACTCCTCACATTACAACACCACCACCACCCTTTCCACCACAGCTTGGAGCCTTCATGCCAGAGCAGCCCCCACTACCACCCTCACTGGATGCAACAACTCTAGGCCACCCAACCTCTCACGTCATGACAACCACAAACTCAATTGTCACAACCGCACCATCATCTTCATCAAAGCAGAACTTCTCCCAGTTCAAAAACCCACAGACACAACCCCAGTATTATGCTCCACCAAATTCCTAGCCTTTCCCATATCCCTATTCCCATCTCAGCCAAATCCTTATTACCCACCACATCCAGCATACCCACCATATTACCACGCACCCTTTCCACCATACGCTCCACCAAATTACCCATACCCATATCAAGTGCCATTCCAAAATCCACCACCAAACCAAAACACACCAGCACACATATCCCCCACACCAGTCCTATCACAACAACGAGCCCCAGATTCGCACACCACACGTGGAACTACCAACCTTCCAAGGAGAAAACCCACGCGCCTGGATTCTGGAATGCGAGGATATCTTCACACTTGTGGGCATTACTGAAGAACAGCGTGTACGTCGGGGCCTGGCTCATATCCGCAGACAAGCAAAGACATTGCTCAGTAGTGCTAGACTGCAATTGCAACAGATGTCGTGGGCAGCCTTATGCCAAGTGCTAATAGAAAGATTCCCTGATAATCAATCACACGATCCAATGGATCAGTTGCAACACTTGAAACAAGTGACTTCTGTGGATAATTATATCAACGCATATGAGTCATGGATGCAAACAATGAAGAGGGGCAGAGCTTATTTACCACAGGATTTTTTCATCGAGAGATTCATCTCTGGCTTAAAGGACAACATCAAGCATACGGTCCAATGTCAGAAACCGGAGACACTGTTTGTCTGCATATTGGTATGCCCGGCAATACGAAAAATCCTTCCTCTCATCAACAAGGAAAAATCCCCCAATGGCTCCTGCACACCAGCAATTAGCAAGGAACATACCTGTCCATGATAACAGAAACAGGCCAAACGATGAAAGGAACAAAGAACCTCGTAGATGTTGGTACTGTCCTGAGACTTGGGTCCTTGGCCACAAATGACAGCCCATGCAACGAGCTTTAAACGCCATTCAGATGCAAGGTAATTCGAATGAGGAACTGGAAATAGATGAGGACCAACACCCTATTGCTAACATGGAGGGAATACAAATGCGACAAAAACATGAACAAGCCATTGTACAGCAACCAATTCCTCCCCCTGAAAAAGTCATGAAAATTTCAGTAGCAGCATACACTGGCAGTCTGAGCGAATCGACCATCTCCTTGATGATAAAGTTATAGGGAACAACGACTGTCGCATTAGCAGATACATGGAGCACGAACACTTTCATTGATCATAAATTCGCTGTGGCTCATAACACCAAACTAACACAAACGCCTATAAGGAAAGTAACAGTGGCAGGTGGTGGCGAACTATTGTCTGATTCTATTGCCCTCAATTGCCCTTTTACCATACATGGGCACACCTTCTACACAGATTTTAGAATCCTGCAACTGCAAGGTGCTGAAATAATATTGGGAGTTAACTGGTTTAGCAAACACAACCCAGTTACTTTCGATTTCATTGGCAGAACACTTACAGTGGGAAGTGAAGGCAAACAGTACACATTTTCTGATCACTTGGTTCCTACCAGCAACATACTCATCAATGCAGAACATTGTTCCAAACTGCTGAACCAAGGGGCTAGTGGATATATGTTATATCACATTGCCGAAACTGATAACACCACATCTGACGGGGAGACACCAGATATTCTTGCTACATTGAAAGATTTAGTCCAAGCATTCCAAGATATTTTCACAGCTCCCATGGGCCTACCTCCTCACAGAGCAGCTGATCATAGCATACCCCTTTTGCCTCATGCCAAACCACCAAACATACGCCCATATCGTATGTCCCATAGTCAGAAAAATATCATTGAGGCTATAATCAAGCAGATGTTGCAGAACTCTGAAATACAGCCCAGCAGCAGTCCTTTCTCCTCTCCGGTGATCTTAGTCAAAAAGAAAGACAACTCATGGCGTCTATCAGTGGCGGAGCTAGCACAGGTACGTTGGGGGGGGCAAAACACAAATATTCATTGTCTTGGGGGGCAAAATGCCATAATTTTTCTACTCTTAACCTTGTAGAAAAAAATTCTTCAGCAATTGTCCAAAAGCTGGGGGGGCAGTGGCCCCTGCTGACTTCAACGTAGCTCCGCCACTGGCGTCTATGTAGATTACATAAGTTTGAATGATTTAAAAATCAAAAACAAATTCCCCATCCCAGTTATCGAGGACCTGCTTGATGAGTTGAATGGTGCAACAATTTTCACCAAACTTGACTTATAGTCTGGATACCATCAGATACGCATGAAAGAATCTGATATACACAAGACAACCTTCTCCACACACCTCGGACATTACGAGTACAAGGTCATGCCTTTTGGGCTAAGCAACGCTCTGGCAACCTTTCAAGAACTTATGAACACAATATTTTCTCCCTTCCTACGAAAAATTGTGCTTGTTTTCTTCGATGATATCCTTGTCTACAACCAGACAATTGAGCAGCATATACATCACCTCCGAACAGTACTCGGTATTCTCCAAAACCACCAACCTAAAGCCAAACTGAGCAAGTGCACATTTGGGCAAAATCAAGTTGAATACCTAGGCCACATCATCTCTGGCCAAGGTGTCGCTACCGACCCCTCAAAAATTGCAGATATTACGAAGTGGAAAATTCCAACAACAATCAAGAAACTCGGAGGATTTCTTGGCTTGACCGGTTACTACCGGTGTTTCATCCAAGGGTATGCCACTATTTCCCAGCCCCTGTTTGCAGCCCTTAAAAAAGACAACTTCCATTGGAGACCAACACAACATGCAACATTTGAGCAACTCAAACATGTCATGTCAAATCCCTCTCTTCTCAGCCTACCAGATTTCCAAGACAAGTTCACTCTTGAAACTAACGCGTATGGTAATGGAATTGGGGCTGTTCTCATGCAGAAGGGGAAACTATTGGCCTTCTATAGCAGAAACCTTGGTCCAAAAGCTAGTGCACAGTCCATTTACGAAAAGGAAGCTATGGCAATCTTAGAGGCATTAAAGAAATGGCGCCATTACTTTCTCGGCAACAAAGTGGTAATCAAAACAGATCAAAAAAGCTTGCAGTACTTGGGAAGCCAAAGATTATTGGAGGGCATACAACATAAGTTGATGCTCAAACTATTGGAGTTTGATTACAGTATATAATACAAAAAGGGGGCTGAAAACATTGTAGCGGACGCACTCTCATGACAATTTCAAGAAAATGAGCCAGAGCACCACCAAATGCTGCTAGACACATGACACTTTCCAAGCAATTTCAGTACTAGTTCCATCATGGCTGCACGAAGTGATTGCTTCTTATGCTATAGATCCACACTGCACAAAGTTACTACAGGAACTTGCCATCAACAAGGACAGCAATCCCAACTTCACGCTGCACTCAGGTATCATCCGTTACAAAGGAAGAATATACATTGGAAATTCAAATGATCTCAGGAAGAAACTATTCCACTCCTTCCACTCTTCCTTGTTTGGGGGCCACTCCGAAAACAGAGTAACAATACATCGATTGCAAAAATTATTCTAGCGGCCACAACTCAAGAAGTTCATTGCTGATTTAATTGTTGAATGCCCGGTATGCCAAATCTCTAAGTCTGAAAAGGTTCAGTACCCTGGCCTTCTAAAACCACTAAAAGTACCAGAACAAAAGTGGACGGATACCAGCCTCGATTTCATCGAAGGTTTACCCAAGTCACAAGGCAAGGATGTGATTTTGGTAGTGGTTCATCGGCTAACCAAATACGCCCACTTCATACCACTATCTCATCCATACAATGTGCACAAAATAGCCAACATCTTTATGGACAACATTGCCAAACTACATGGGCCTCCTACAAGCATTGTCAGCGACCGTGATAGAATTTTCACGAGCTCTCTTTGGAAAGATATTTTCTCTACTTTCAACACCAAATTGAACTACAGTACTGCACACCATCCGGAGTTAGATGGATAGACGGAACGCTTCAATCAGTGTCTCGAGCAATACCTGTGTTGTATGGCCTTTCAAGAACCAAAGAAATGGGTGCAATGGTTGCCAGCTGCTGAATGGTGGTATAACTGCTCATTCCACACTTCTATCCAAATGTCACCTTTTGAGGCTTTATATGAATATCCACCCCCTCTAGTACAACAGATTTCTGTCCCTTGCAATGTCTCACCAGAAGCAGAAGTGACCTTGAAGGAGAAGGATCACATGCTGAAACTACTGCAACAAAACCTCAAGAAAGCACAAGACCGAATGAAGAAGTACGCTGATGCCAATAGAACTAAAAGGAACTTCGAGGTCGATGACCCTGTCTATCTAAAAATGTAGCCATACCGCGAGACAACACGGGGTTTGCGCAACGCATTGAAGCTGACATCAAAGTGGTATGGTCCCTTCCGAATTCTGGAAAAGATTGGTCCAGTAGCTTACCGTCTTCAGTTACCACCTAACGCTCAACTTCATGACGTTTTCCATGTCAACCAATTAAAGAAACATCTTGGCAGGTCAGCAATCCCAAATGCTAAACTACGTCTGGTTACTCCATCTGGAAAACTTAAAGTTGCTCCACCTGCTGTACTCCAACGATGACAAATTCCAAGAAGCGCTAGGGAGTATGATGTGGCAGTTCCGCAATGGCTTGTCCATTGGGAAAACATGACAATCGATGAAGCTACTTGGGAGGATGCCGCTTTCATGCAGGCAACCTTTCCCCAATTCAAGCCTTGAAGACTTGTGTCAAAGGGGGTACTGTCAGGACCCTTGTCTGCAACTGTATCAATTCAGGAAACCAACTCAACGGCCAAGGTCAAATGATATACTAGTGAGTACTATTCTATCTAGTCCCTACCTAAATTGTATCTCTTTTCATCTCAAGGGCAACGATGTAATATTGCTTGAGCCTGCCTTTCGATATAAAGGCCAAGTGGGGTGGTCGGGAGGATCGGGCAATAATAAAAACCAAATTTATCTTTCCTTTATTTTCTTGCAATTAGGAATTATCGTAGATCCGAGCCACGAGTGCTCCAATTCCCCTTCCCCTTCATCGATCTCTATCCAAGACTCATCGGGTCCTGACAGGGGCGGCGCACAGTCTACCTAGTGGCAGGAGGTCGGTGGCCGGTGAAGGACCCTGCCGACGCGCATGAGCAGTCAAATCGATGCGGTAGTTGAGTAATTGGGGCGTACAGGGACGAACAGCTCACATGTGAATTTCTCTTTTTATTATTCCTTTCCTAGTGGGGTAGGTTCGGACTTTTTTCGGCAGCAGTAGATCCTATAGGGACAAACATGTATACGATATTATTCTATACATGACGATAGAATAGTCTAATCCTATATATGTATATGGTGCATTTAAGAAATCCTAGAAGAACTCCTTATCTATCTGGACATGGGTTGGTGTTTAAGTTCATGAATGGACACCATGAACTCTTTCCATTATGTATTTGGACATGACTTTCTGCATTATGAGTTTGCCATTATTATTTGGTGACATTGGAAACACCGACATCACCATAAACTGCAGAAAAACTTAGGTTGCTTTGAAATTGAAATTATGGTAGTGCCACTAGTCGATTCATAAAATGTTGATTAGTCCTAGATTGCTTCTTTCTCGAGAAATTATGATTGTGCCACAAGTTGATTCAGTTAATTATGGAAACTAACCACCTTGTCCTGCTGAACTGAACAAACCATACTATATAATTTTGTTGCAGGGGAAGAGGCGAACGCTCAACCTTTACTTGGTGACCTGGTTAAATGACAAGATAGCCATCCAAAGGAAGAAGCAAAATTCTCAGAAGCTGGCCTTTGACCACCTGCACGCTGAAGTCGGCGGTGCTTTTTGACAAGTGCCACAAACTGAAGGTTGAAAATGCCAGCTGAGCGAAACTTCACAAGGAAGGTCGCACCTCGTCTAGTCAGTAGACGGAGATCATGAAGGGGCTCATGGAGGAAAACCGTAAGCTTACAGAACAACTTCTCGAATCCCTGACGGAGCGCTGGAACAAGTGGGAGGCACACGTCCAAGTACTAAGGATAAGGCAAATACCAAAGCGGACCTAACCAATCTTAGGAAGGAAAACGATCAGCTCCGGACCAGGATTTGTCATTGTTATGGAAACAGCAATGCCTAAACAGGCTAGATAGAGGTGTGGGGACTAGCAGGGAAGCTATCGACGATGTTCACAGGCGAGATTGGGTACGAGCGAGTGTAGCGTGACACAGGAAGTACCCATGTTCAGGGCCCTCACGAGGAGGTAACACCCCTACTCCTGCCGATCTGACTATGGATGATCAATACGAGAACTACAGAGCGTTCCTCGAGCTGTATGTGAACTATCGATCTAACTGAGAGCAACCCTTTCTACGAGAGACACACTCCTCCTTATATAGGCGGGGGACAGCGATTACATTGGCCAGGCCGGCTGGCGGGTCCCACGGGCGGGCCCTAGCCGGCTGGTCATCTATAGTGCCACGTAGTGGTGGTCTTGTCGATAGTGTCTGCCGTGCGAGATGTCATGGGCACAGTGAACATCGTGGGAGCCGTGAGCGCGATTATACTTGCGCACGGTGCTATCAATCTACTTCTTGGTCGCGGCCAAGTCAATGGCCTCCCGTAGGAGGAGCTCCCTTTCCACGGTGATATTCGCGGTGGCTTCTTCCGGATCGTCTCCGAGGGCGACGGGGGTGAGGAGCCGGTCGATGGCGAGCTCCACTGGGTCCTTTTCCCGCGGAGGGGCGGAAGTTCCGACTCCCTCGCTGGCATGCTCCAGGGGAGGGTGACGCTACTGTGTGTTGGAGCCGGCCATCATGACCTCCATGCCACGTGGAGCGATGGGTGCGCTGCTGTGAGGAAGCAACCGCTCTACGACGAAAACGATCTCCTAGGGAAACGCTCCGGCATGGTGGCAACATAGACTGGCAGGTCACCGAACAACAAGATGGTTCCGTTCATAGGGAAGGTGGATCCAACGAAGCACGAAGCTTTGTCGATGATGCAGTCAAATTTTCCCAGGGTGAGCACAAGGCCAGAGGCCATGCACTCGCCGGCTGAAGTGCAGGGTCCCGTGATGAACATGACTCTGGTTGAAGCCATTCTATCACACGGTGGGCGCCAATTGTCATTGTTATGGTAATAGCGGTACCTAAACAGGCTAGATAGAGGTGTGGAGACTGGCAGGGATGCTATCAACAGCATCCGCAAGCGGGATTGGTATGAGCGAGTGTAGCGTGACACATGAAGTACCCAGGTTCGGGGCCCTCGTGAGGAGGTAAGACCCCTACTCCTGTCGATCTGACTATGGATGATCAATACGAGGACTACAGAGCGCTCCTTGAGCTGTATGTGAATTATCGATCTAACTAAGAGAAACCCTTGCTACGAGAGACATGCTCTCCCTTATATAGGCTGGGGGCAGCGATTACATTGGCCAGGCCAGCTGGCGGGTCCCATAGGTGGGCCCCAGCTGGCTTGTCATCTACAGTGTCACGTAGTGGCGGTCTTGTCGATAGTGTCCGTCGTGCGAGACGTCGTGGGCACATTGAGCGTCGTGCGAGCCATTGAGAGCATGGCGTCAGCAATCAGTCACTATGCCCTCCGTCAGCCACAAAGTCGCCGGCATGGACCTCATCCTTTGCTTGCTTTACGTCTTGTCAATAGGCCAGGGCATACCGCGCACTGTGCCGCACGTCGCCCTGCCTGCTGCCTCTATCTTGACTTCCTCCGACTAGGATCATCTAGCCGGACCGACACCTTGCCAACCTTCTTTTATCTGGCCAGTCTGTGCGCCGGCTCACCCTAGACCAGGTTCCTCCTTATGCCTTGTCTTGTGCTTCCGTATGGCTAAGCCCAGCTAGCCGGCCGTGACTTGCTTTGCTTTGTTCTTATCCGGCTAGCCTATCTGGGGGGTCATCCTCCCGACACTAGCCCCCGAGCGCGTGTAGATTTCAACCTTTGGTGAAATGTGCGCGCGCTCCTCTTCTATTTTGAACTTGCGTCTGACTGATATCTGGTGTTTGAGATGCCTGGTGGCGTCATTGCTGACTCTATCCACGCCCGCGTGTTCCATCAATGTGCTGCCGCACGCAGTGACACGTCCCATCGCACGTCATTTCGGTATCCACCCCCAGATCTTCACGACGTGGTGCCGCCGCGAGATCTGGCGGCGGGCGAAATCTGGCGTGGCCCAAGGGGTGCCACCCGGTGGACCGGACGGTTGCTCTCCCCCGGGTTTAAATGGCACCCGAGGGAGCAGTTCCTCCACTCACTGCTCATTCCCCCTTCTCCTTGCTCTTGCCGCTCTTCTCGCGCAGCGCCTCCGATCTCCTTTGGCCATCCTCGCCGTGCCGCCCGTTCGTGGTCCTTGGCAACACGGGCCCGCGTTTCTCGATGTTCGCAATGACGGGGGAAGAGGTGATGGCGTCGGTCCATGGTGCCTGGTGCGGATCCTCGGTGATGGAGGAACAAGTCGCGAAGTATCGTGCCTCACAGGTCCTTCCGCCGGAGTCGGAGGTGGTGATGTGGCTCGCGCCGGTGGAGGAGGACTCGTTTCACCCCCAGGAGGGTGAACGGGTGATCTTCTTGTCGAACCTTACCCGCGGCCTTGCTCTCTTGGCGAACCCCATGTCCAGTTTTCCAAAGGCCCGCTCGTCCCCTGCGGCGGCACCTCCATATACTCCCGCTTGTAGACCGGCTACCCCAAGTTTTGGCTGCCTGATACGGTCAATCTCTAGCAGCAGACGTATTTCTACGTATGCAACGTCACCGCTGTTGACCGTATCAACCTTCCGGTGTTCCAGGACGTGGAGTACACCCGACAACAGTGGGATCTGAAGATTCATGGCTCCAAGACAGAGTCAAACGAGATACTGAAGCGGATGAGGGTGCTCGTCACAGCCGGCTTGATCGTTCGACATCACCTCACCGGATGTCCAGCTAATCTGCACTCAACAAGGCCCACAAAATGTGCTACTACTCCAGCCGGATGGACTCGACCCGACTCTCCCATCGCAATCCCCGCTACACCAACCTTTGGGAGTCGGTGTGGATGATTTCGAAGGAGGGGCTCGTGGAGGGATGGAAGTACGGGCTTGCCCCGTACACGCACGACAACCGCGTGCCCCGGGTGAGTGATCTGTCTTCCTTCTTCTTTCACTTTACGGTTTTGTGTGTTCATCTAGCTGATGCGTTTTCTTTCACGGCAGCACCTTCCCTGCATCATCCGGGAGGAAGGTGACACCCTCCTCCAAGTGTTCACTCCCGATCTGCTAGAGCAGAGCGCGCGGCGAGCCGACGAGGAATCCGACAGCGAGGGTGATGTCCTTCCTAACTAGAACAACGGATCAGCGAACGATCCCCACGAGGCAGTTGTTGAAGATGTGGAGGCCGGCCTGGCCCCCGAAGCAAGCCGGCATCAGGCGGCAGATGGCGAACCCAGCTGGTCCATGACAGGGGGAGGCGGATCCAGCCGACCCGTGGCGGAGGAGCCGGGGGCCAAGAGGAGCCAGACTGGTGCCCCGCACCCGAACCGAGGCGGTGCCTCCGGTGGTCTAGGGGTAAGCCTTTCCTCTTTCGCTTGGTGGATTTCACGCCCGTCTTCCCGTTTTTTCGTAGCCGGATGATTCTAGCCAGTCTTACTATTTTCTCCTTCAATTGGTTTGGCTCCTTTTCTTTTCTTTTTCTAATTGGCTCGACCTTTATTTTGATAGCAACCTCATCTCATTCAGCATGGCGAGCCCTGCGCGCGCTTCCACCGTCTCACCGCCCCGCGCCCCGCCTGTCAACCATACCGCCGCCCCCGCCACAGGCCCTTCTCCTCTGCGAGAGGCTCCTCCATAGCATCATGAATATCCGGCTGACACAACCGGCCCCAACACCGATGCCCAGCTGACCATCGTGGTTTAGCCGGACACAGCCGCGCCGAGCCCAGGCAGCGGCAGGGGCTCTTTTGTAGGGGCGAGGGCGGCTACGACCGGCAAGGAGCTAGTGGTCGTGGAGGACAATAACTCTAATAGGGAATCGGGAGAGGAGTGGCACGTCACGCTCCGTGATGCCAAGGAGTCTCTGACTGCCAATGTAGCCGGTGGGCTCACTCCTTCAGCCGCGTCCTTGTTGGATCTACCGCCAGCCTTGAGGTGGGGCTGAAGGAGGTCCGACTCCTTAAGTCCTTGCTCGGGGCTAGCCATACGTTGGAGCAGAAGCTTGTCGCGGTGAACAACACTTCTCAGAGTGAGTCTCCGACATCCATCTACTTCCCCTTTTCTCTCGTCTAGCTTTTTTACTCACATCCGGCTGTGTCTGCAGCTATTATGGTCTGCACCCAGCAGGAGATTGACCGACTAACCAAGGCGAATGAGCGCCTCAGCCAGAGCAATACCTCCTCCGCCAGCAAAACAAGGAGCTACACTCCAAGGTGAACCAGCTAGAGGCGGCCGCCAAGGAGCGAGAGGAGGTCCTTGCCAGCCGGATCGAAGCCTTCAATCTCCTTGACACTTAGTGCAAGGGGCATTAGAAGGAGGTCAGTCAGCTGAAGGAGCAGGAGAAGCATCTCCCAGCGGAGCTGATGGAGGTCGGGCGCACCGTGGAAGGTACAACTTTGTCCTTTTCCATTCCGTCCGGATCGGGTAGCTGGATCTGACCGTCAATTTTTCTAATAGCTTATTATCCGGGGGTAGATCTGCTGGCCTACAATCGGCTCTAGGAGAACTAGCCTGACAAACAGCCCACCTCCCGGGAGCTCTTCGCCCTGCTAGGTGAGGAGGCCGCCGAGCTCCGCAAGGCCGCCACTTCGGTCTTCGACTTCTTGTGGCCGGATGACGAAACTCCGGCCACCTTAGCTCTTCTGGTGAAGAATATCGTGAAGGTGCCGGCTACCATCGACCGGCTGAGGGACCTGGCGGTGCACGTTGGGGCCGAGATGGCCCTGGCGCTGATGCTCTCATGGTACAAGGACACGCACGCGGACAAGATCGACGGGGGATTCCGAGCCGGCTCCGACCTTGTCGCCATCCGCCTAGCCCATCTGGATCTTCGTGCCTCCTCCATCAAGATCGCCGGCTACACCAACATCAATGAGGTGCTGACCGACTCAGAGTCCGCCGAGACTCCGAAGCCGGAAGCTGATCCAACCTTGCAACCGGATGGTGGAGCTCGCGGGGATGCCTGTAGCATCCCAATTGTCTAACAATTGTAATGCTACTTGCCTAGTCTATATTATGCTACTTCATACATGTCATTTGTTGCACCATCATTATATCATGCTCATGTCACCATGCCACCTTGCATTTGAGCAACATATAAAACCCTTTTGATTTGATTCTTCTCTCATATTAAATTTTCCTATTATTTGTAGTTGCCTCTTGATATATTGTATTTGCTTCATGATAAATTGTTGAATGCCCAAGTTGAGTTGTGGGCATATCTTTTCTTGACTCCACCACCTCTTCTTTGTCACCACCTTATAATTTCACCATCCAAATTATATATGGGCCCTTGGATATTCTTTTGGCATTTAAATTCTAGCCCATATGCATTGGTTATGGGTCCTTCTACTCTCTATATGCTTCCATACAATGGTTATATTTGTTTTTACAATATTATGTATGGTAGCATGCATGGCCACCTTTGTATGCCATGTGGATATAGAATTCATCATCTTTTCCTTTCCATGTGTGTATTGGGATTAATGCCATGTTTGAATTTAGTGGGACTATATGATCATGATAGTGGTATATATACCCTAGCACAATCCACCCTTTTGTTCATGCATGGACATGATTCAAGTACATCATGTGAATTGAAAAAGGCTCCATAAATCTCTTATTTTTGGAGTTCAATCTAAAATTGGTGAGAGTGTGTTCAATTATGCCCTATACAAATATAGTTGTCTTCACAACTACAAAGCGTGTAATTCATGCTTGCATGGGTGTATTTGCAAATCACATGCAATATAGAGTACCTTCCTCTCATCTCTTTTCTTTTGATTCTTTTTGGGTGTTGTTTTTGAATCCAAAACAAAATGCTTGGATTATGCAAATCAAGACAATCAGCTAACAAAACCCTAACCTACCCATCCAGCAACCTGACCACACCCCGGCTGCACCCCACCTTACCTGTGGTCGGCGCCAGCTTCCCTCCCTCGCTGAACCGCTCCAGCCTAGCTGCACCTGCACCGGTGCATCGGACCCCTGTTCCCTGGCCTGGCCCGACCCATCCCCTCTTCCGGCTTGACTCAACCATCCTAGCAGCGAGCCGTGACCCACGCGACCTGTTCCTCTTCTCGGCAGCCAATCACGTGCACCGTGCCGCTCTCATGACCTCTCGGACCTCTCTCTCGCTTTTGTTAAAGCAAGCAAAGCCTAGCCACACAACCACTCCATCCCAGCCTCCCAGATCGAGTTGGACCCCCAGGACCCTCCTCTCTTCCTTCCCAGCCATGGACAAAGCCATGTCCACTAAACCCTGGCTGCCGCCATGTGCTCACATATCTAGACGCCGCGCCTTGGCCATACCGTCGCCGTGCTGCCATCGTCGTCGCCTCCCAGCCGACCACCATGTCACCGTCGACCCCCCTCTAGGTGAGCTCTACCATCTCTTCTTCCCTCCCCTTGATGTCCTTGATGTCCTCTGTCGCCGCCAGTATCCGCACACCGCGCCCGACGCACAACCACGTGCGCACAGCAGCAGTAGCAACCGCCGCGCGCACGTTTGCGACTGCCGGCCTACGTTTTCCGCCGACCCAGTCCCACCTCGACGTCGCCACCCCACCCTCTTCCTCCCTATACGCCCTAGAGCTACAACGTCGCCACCACACCCAGGTTCGCCATGCCGTTCGCGACGCGCCGTGCTTGCACCAGCATCCCGCAGGCAGCAGCAGTTCGGCAGTAGTGCGACCACCTTCGCGAGTAACTCCCGGATATCTCCGTGCATCTCCGGCGCTGTTCTTCATGCTCCGTCGAAGAAGGTTGTTTCAGCTCCCCGTACAAGAAAACCCCGCCCCGATATGTGCCCGGAGCCACTCGGAAACGACCTCGCAATCTCAGCGTTTCCTCTGCAAACTGTTGGAGTCGTCAGTTCAGTCAACGCCAGCTAGCTGCACCCAGGGGCGGACCCAGAGCAAAATTAACCCGGTGTCACTATACGTGTAGCCCATAATTTTCATTAAAATTTTGGGGTGTCACGCAGTATAAATTGATCAAATATATGAAGGAAATCAAATTGAACCGGGTGTCCTGTGACCCCTGCTGGCCTAACATAGGTACGCCCCTGGCTGCACCTCTGTTCCCGTCCATATTCCGTCGCCCTGTCTCTCTTCCGGCGAAGTTTCCTAAACGAGAAACGATCTAGGATGTCCCCTCTCTGCACAGGATCAAACCTCACTTG
The DNA here is from genome assembly GCA_023614405.1 of Avena insularis. Lineage (NCBI taxonomy): Eukaryota > Viridiplantae > Streptophyta > Magnoliopsida > Poales > Poaceae > Avena > Avena insularis. Next base: position 316,830,401 of record CM042688.1, on the reverse strand, counting down.
AAACCGTTTGCTGTAGCTCCCGAAATCATCCACGAGAGATCGAAGCATTTCACTGTCCAGCGCGACCCAGTTTTTGCTGCGTGATTCCTCTCTGTTCACATTAAGGTCATGTCCATAGAACCTCAACCCCGACGCCAGTTTTTGCTAGAACCTTTTCCCGTTTGTGTCCTCTACATGCTTCTGAAAAACCGTGCCCGTTTTGGTGTCCTGTCGCGCTCGCAATCCTGGTCGCGAGATCGCACCGCGTCTCTGTCAGTTTCAGTCGTGAGGTTGTGCCGTTTCTTCAGAGAGATAGCACCAGAAGATAGTTCAGGTGGGCCGCGATCGTTTGTGTCCCAAGTTCAATCCCCACCAATGGCACGCCCCTTTTCGTTTCTCTTTTAAGCCTGTTTTCCTTTTTCAGAAAATCATTAAAATGACTCATTGCATATATTCAACAACTTTTAAATGGTAATTTCTTTTACAACATGTAATATATGTTTTTGACTCAGAAAAATACGAGGAATGCAAATATGACATCTAAAAATATTTTTGGACAATAAAATTTTCGAAATACTTTTAAGGCAATAAAAAGGTTTTTAATGATTAATTCATAACTTTAATTCCGTAACTCTAAATTTAACAAATAATATGTCTAAATCGATCAACGCGATGAGCCCGTTCTAATTATGCGTTCCATGATATGAATTGAACATTCATCATATAAATACTTAAAACCTGAATGGTTTATGCAAGTAAAACTTGACAAAATAATTAATAAAAGTGCTTATTTCTTGTTTTCACACCTCATCCATGCCATGCTATGTTATACCATGCAATTATGCATCATTTCATCATGTCATACCTTATTTGCTTGTTGCATATGATTTATATGATTGTGCAAGGTATTTATTTTGGCCCCTTGTGTGTTTGGTTAACACTGAGCAAGGAGAATACTAGGAGCCTCAGGAGTATTACCCAGATCCTTCCTATTCGTCAACAGAACTGCCAGACAAGCAATTCCCCATGCTTGCATACATATAGTACCTATGCTTCTATCTTACTCTTGCATCATTGAGTCGCGATTGCATTAAAATGAATCCCAAATACTGCATAGCCTTTACTTTTAAACCCCACCAAAACTTGTTCCTCCATCCCATGAGCCATTATTACAGGAGTTGATTAAGCCATGCGAGTCATAGAATTTCATGTGTAGGGTTTGTGTGAGTCTTTAGAAAATGAGATACCTAAACAACTTAATCTGAGTAGTAGTGGGATAACTATTGAAAGAGGCATCGGTGAGCATTATCTGCTATATGGTTCTTTAAGCTCACTTGTGTCCCGTAGGACCTCGAGTACTTGATTCCTGTTCCTTGACTATTCACACTATCCACATACGAGAGACCCTATGGATCCCCATTTGCCTAAGCTTGATTCGCACTTTATTTCTTGGGCCACAAAGTAGTTTGGGGATTTAATACTATCCTGTACTGATGCCATGCTTACTATTTTATTTACGATTGTGCGTGGAGCACCTATACTATTTAGGAATTGCAGAGTGTTTTCGCGGTATCGACAAGCCTAGTCACACTTTCGGGTTCCCAGTCATTTACAGCCATTGGCGCAAACCTTGGGTCCGTCTTGGAGCCGGCCAACTTCGTTGTGGGTAGCTTAATGGGGTGCCCCCCTGAAATAATTTATGAATCCTGTGAGTGCATTACCTTGAGGCCTCGTTGCATTTTATTTGGTTCTTCCCGAGGTTGATCGTGTGTATGTTGCTATTTGTGCACCCCTATACGGTAAATCTTTCTGAAAGCCATGTCCACTGTTATAGACGACTTGGAGCACTGTTTCTCGATCATAGACAAGCATAACAAAAGTACCGCCTTTAATTTGAGTAAGACATGACTAGTAATTAGTGCAACGCTCATGGAATAGTTAATAAAATTGCCAACAGATGGGTTGTTCTTCCGCCTTCTCATCGGTAAGCGAGAAGGAGGACGAGCAAGGTTATTTATGTTGCTTATATAACTGTTGCTATTAATTAACGGGCGTCCGTCCATCTCTGGTTAGGTGGATGTGTAGAGAGTCTCTATAACTCTTTGTAGATATTATCTTTCGCTGCAATTGCGTCACCCCCAGGTTGTTCCCTTTAGCTGCATTAAGACTTGTTGAGTACCCCTAGGGTCTCACATGATAAATATTTGGTTCAGATGGACAGGTATACCCTCAGGAAGGTTACTGGGTTGAGGAGACGGATGATGGTGGCAATGACTATCAAGTGTAGAGATTTCGAGGATGGAGATCCATGAGATCTGTGGGTGGGATGTGCTTATTTTTAGGGCATCTTATGCCGATTTGCTTCTTATTCATACTCAGATCATGTTTTCCGCTTCATCTTGATACTCTGTTGTATGATGTTTGAGGATGTATCCTAAACTATTATATCTATCTATGATATTTGGATCTTGCCGTATGGCATTGAATATTTCTATTTCTATTGTTTCTAGATGTTGTGACTCTGATATCTATTGTAAGTCATAGACATACATACTCATTTTTGTATGTCGTGGTCGTGTTACCTGTCGCTTACGCCACTTGCTCTTGTCCCGATGTTCTTGAAAGTGGTAAGGTGGTAGGCTGGTACCGTGCCCTGCTCTGCTTCGACGGGCCTACACGTGGGTGGCCTTGGGCCTCCGCGGTAGAATCACTTATCCACTTTTGGGTTCATCCAGGCTCGTGCTTAGAGCGTAATGTCCGAGGTATTACAATGCCAGAGCCGGGACTTCAAACGCGCCTCCTCCCGAAGCCATGGCAAGGGCCCAGTAGCTTAGACTTATCCCCGGGATGCCGGGTGGAATTGTATGACTTTTATTTTGTTGAAGTTGTGAACCTGTGGGAGCTTCGACTCCCCTTCTCTTTTATGTGAAGTATGCTTGCTTCTTATTTTATTTTTTTCTTCTATTTTTCCACCCAATGGATGTCTTCCGAATTTGCTGATTAGGCTTGCCTGACTGTTTTGTCTGGCTACACTTTTTTTAGCCAGGGGAAACTACTATTTCCAATGGGGGCGCGTCAGTGCACCCACTAGGTGTAGCCCCCCGAGATTCGGAGTGCTTGAAGAAGGCATGGACTTCAAATCTCTCTTCCTTTCTTTCCTTCAAATTCTTGCTTTCCTTCTGACCGAACCCTTTCAGCCGGACGACCTAACTTTTCTTGGCCAACCGGACAACCATGACCAATAGTGGCGACGCGTCAGCGCATCCACTAGGTGTAGCCCCCGAGATTCAGAGTAGTTGGCGAAGACAGGTGCTTGGAATCTTCTCCTCCCTTCTTTACCCCGCAACCAGGCCTGATTATCTGGCTGAGCCCCTTCAGCCGGTCAGAACTACGTGATTCCACTAGGGGCACGCGAGCACACCCAGTGGGTGTAGCCCCCGAGATTCGGAGTGCTTCAGGAAGGCAAGGACTTCGAATCTTCTCTATACTTGACATCCGACTCAGTGTAGTCGTGCAAAACAAACACATAGAAATGAGCTTGCTGTTAGTATATTAATCATTCAATACACACATTATCAACCAGATGGCGGTTTCACTTTTTAAAAACTATCTTGTGTTTTTCTGAACACTCTAGTCATTTTCCCGTGCACTTTGCTGTTTACATTGTGTCCTTGCCGGGAAGCCGGGTTGTGGTCTGGAGCCGGAATCAAAGGGGAAGGTGGCAATACATTGTGCACAGTACTAAGGGCTGAGCAGCCAGAAAATACAACCTAGGCACTTGGCCGGAACATCCACTCTATCATGTCTTTCATCGTTTTTCATGTGGGATGCCTCAGGCTTTTTCTCTTGCTAGCCGGACAGTCGGGTTGCGGTCTGTAGCTGAGACGAAGAGTGGGCCTCTAACACCATCGCACACTACTCAGCCAGTTATCAGAATCGACAAGCGGGAGCTAGAAAAATCCGAACAGAAAAAGAGTGATATGCAAATTTCTGGCAAGGAGCCCCCAAGTTTCTCTCAGGGTTTCACATATTTCATTCATTCATAGGGTTCGTGGGATACATACAATGTCATGTGACTAGGTGTAAAACGGATGGAGCATGGCTGCGTTCAAGGGGCGCTCGGTCTCCTCATCTGACTTGTCCATCTTTTTCTTGCACGGCTGCTGCGCGTTGATGAGGTAGTAGGAGTTGTTACGTAGGGCTCGGATGATGATGAAGGGGCCCTCCCAAGGCGGTGACAACTTGTGCATGCCCTTCGTGTCTTGCACCAGCCGGAGAACCAGATCGCCTTCGTTGTCTTTCTTGTTGTATATGAGCTTACAGGGTGAGTCGAACTCGATATGCGCCAAGAGGACAGCCTCTGAGCCATAGACAAGGAAGAACGAGGTGAATCCTATTGAGCGATTCAGGGTGGTGCAGAGGATCCACAACACGGCCGGAAGGTCCTTGATCTAGCATCCGGGAGACCGCTCCAATGGCTCGATGAGTCGAGGCTTGATGCCGGCTAGCACTAGGCCGTTTAACCTCTCGACCTACCTGTTGGACTGCGGGTGTGTGACGGATGCGAGGTCCAGCCGGATCCCCTTGTTGCTGCAGAACCGGGTGAAGGCCCCCTTGGTGAAGTTCGTGCCATTGTCCGTGATAAGCCGAACCGGTTGATGATGTCCGTGAAGAAGGTGACAACTGTAGCCCCATCTAGCTTCAGGATAGGTTTCGCCTCTATCCACTTGGTCAACTTGTCTACCTCCACCAGCAGATGCGTCATGCCCGCGCGCACCTTCTTGAAGGGGCCGACCATGTCTAGCCCCCAAATAGCAAAGGTCCACATGACTGGGATGGTCTTGAGCACCGCAGCCAGCATGTGCCTTTGTTGACTGAAGCGCTGGCACCCGTTGCACGTGTGAACCAACTTCTCTCCATCATCGAGTGCGGTGGGCCAATAGAAGCCATGGCGGAATGCCTTGGCTACTATTTCCCGGGATGAAGCTTGATGCCCGCACTCGCCCTGGTGGATGTCCTTTGGCAGCCGATAGCCTATGTCCATGTTGACACATCGCTAGAATATGCCAGATACGCTGCGCTTGTACATCTCCTTGTTGATGATGGTGTACGTGTGCGCGCGTCGATGGATCTGCCTGGCCTCTACCTCATCATCCTAGAGATCCCCATTGGCGATGAAGTTCATGAAGGGTTGTGCCCAAGAGGGTATCTCTTGGATGGTGAGGACACTCTCTTGCTCCGACTGAAGGATGTCGGGAGGCTGTCCGGGTGGGATACCCGAACTGGCAGCCCCCGAGCCACTTGACGAGCCGTCAGCCCCTGGGTATTTCGAGTCGGGAGGTGCGGGCGCCTTGGAGTCAATGCAGACCTTCTTCTTTGCTGGCTCCGAGGGTTCCAGGTCGTTCGAGCCGGCAGCCCCCAGGTTTCCGGCCCAGATGATGGAGTCGGACTCGGGAGATGGGGTGATGGACGGCTTGCGTAGATGCTCCAAGGAGACCCCTGGTGGGATCGCCTGCCTGGTGGATCTGACTCGTGCGAGCGAGTCGGCTGCCTAGTTGTTGGCGTGGGGGACATGATGGAACTCACATCTGTCGAAGCAGGCGCTGGGCTTCTGCACGTGGAAAGCGGTAGAGGACCATGTTCATGACCCCAGCGTCCCATTCTCCGGACACCTGCTGGACCACCAGATCTGAATCCCCGAAGCAGAGGATTCAGTTGATGCCTATCTCCCTAGCGAGCCGGAGGCCGTGCACAAATGCCTCATATTCGGCCACATTGTTTGAGGCCTTGAAGTGGATATGGAGGGCATACTCTAGTCAGTCCCCCTTGGGTGAGGTTAGAACAATGTCGGCTCCCAAGCCCCCGAGCATCTTCGAACAGTTGAAGTGCATCTTCTAGTGATCCGAGTTGGGAACTGGCAGCAGGTACTAGGTCTCAGCATAGTCGACTAGAAATTCCGCCAGCGCCTGCGACTTGATCATGAGCCTTGGCTCGTATTGGACGGAGTATGCGGCAAGCTCAATTGCCCATTTGGAAACTCGTCCAGTGGTGTCCTTGTTGCTAATGATCTTCGAGAGGGGTGAGGTGCACACCACCTTAATCGGATGCTCCTAGAAGTAGTGCTTGAGCTTCTTGCATGCTAGGTACACTCCATAGCACATCTTCTGGTAGTGGGGGTAGTTCTGCTTGGAGAGGGAGAGGACTTCGCTCAGGTAGTAGACAGGTCTTTGAACCAGTAGAGCCTTGCCTTCCTCGGGGCGTTCCACCACCATGACGACACTGACGACCCGGCTGATGACTGCTATATAGAGCAACATCAGATCCTTCATAGCCGGTGTGGCCAGCACCGGTGCTATGGATAGCATGCGCTAGCGGTCGTGAAACACGACATCCGCTTGCGAGGTCCAGGAGAACTTGTTCGTATTCTTCATCAATTGGTAGAGCGGAAGTGCCTTCTTGCCCAGCCGGCTGACGAAACAGCTGAGGGAGGCCGGGCATCCGGTGAACTTCTGGACTCCGAGCAGGCTCTTGGGTGGCTGCATCCTCTTGATGGCTGCAATCTTCTCTTGGTTCGCCTCGATTCCCCGTTGCGAAACAAGGAAACCGAGGAGCTGGCCGAATGGGACGCCAAAGATGCATTTCTCTGGGTTCATCTTCATCTAGTATCAGCGGAGGTTTCCAAATGTCTCCCTAGGTTCTCAAGAAGGGTGTGCCTCTCCTTCGTCTTGATGACGATGTCATCCACATAGGCATGCACAATCCGGCCAATCTGCGAGTGCAAGCACTTTTGCATGCAGTGCTGTCGTGGTGTAGAACACGACAGTGCCATCGGGGATGGCATGAGAGGGAACAATCAAGATGCTATCAGTGAATACTCGCAACGGGTTGGGCACAGATACTGCAGACACAATGATGTACCCAGGTTCAGAGCCCTCTTCTCGAGGTAACACTCCTACTCCTGCAAGGATCTACTATATGGGGAGCTGGTGCCTAGTACAAGTGCTCCTTGAGCTGTTTCCCTAGCTGCTATCGAGAGCTTAGAAGAAGATGAACTACTCAACCTGTCGATTCTTGCTAACTTATCACTTGTCATGCCTTACCTAGAACCCTGGCACTACCCCTCCTTATATACTGGTGGAAGGGTAGGTTACAATGTGGGCTCTAGGGTTTACTGTTTGGGATTTGGGTTTACAAAGCGGGCCGACTGCCGAGTCCAGCTGGTGGTCTAGGACCTGGTCAAGCTCCCGTATAGGTGGGGATAGCGCCACGGCGTCTCAGCGCCACCACTTTGGGCATCACCCGGTGCTTTATCCATTAGCTTGGTGCTTTATCCGTTAGCCGGAGCTTCATCCGTCAGCCGGTGCTTTACTCGTTAGCCTCTAACCTTGGCACTTTGGCACCCTCGTCTGGTAGTGCCGGCAGGACAGCGTGCCAGCCTGTCGGTCAAGGGTGCGCTCAGCAAGGAACATCACCCTCCCCCATACCTTTGGCCAACGGATCCGAGGTGGCCAAGTAGAGGTGTCCACCCAACCGACTCTCTTGGCCACCCGGCTAGACTGGTTAGTCGGGGAATCTCGAGGCGGACCGGGTGCAGCGTTCCACCCGGCCGTGGTTTATCCATCCGGCCAGATCTCCCTAGAGCCGGCCAGTTGAGCCTTGGTTGTCCTGCCCATGGGTCACCCCCTGACACTAGTCCCCAAGCATGTTGGGACTTTGCTCCACAGAGAAGTTCTTGCGTGCTCATTGGCTGAGCATGAAATGATTGCTGATGAAAATCGTATTGCAAACTGTTTTGTAGTGCTTGTCTTGTAGTGCTTGTCATTTTCTGGCTCGAGATGCTTGTTGTCCCCAGCTGGAGTTTACCAGCTGCGGGTCCAGTGGCCCACCCACAGGGTGTGAGTGGCGACTGAATCTCCCAGCTGCTGCAACCGGCGTGGGAGGTGAATTGCCCCATTGATGATCTTAGTGCTTGCGTTGGCCACTCCTGCCCCCTCTAGCACGCGTCGCGTCAGATTGACCTTTTGGCATGTCGTAGCAGTTTTGGTAAGTGTGCACACACCTTCATCATAGCGGTATCTTGGGTATCATGCGCGCCCTTGGCCTTCATGGTAATGCCTGCATGATCTTCTATGGGAGTTGTTCTGGCGCACGTGATCTAGAACCGAAACATCATGGTGGGAGTGGAGTGGTTCTTTGCCACGTGGTGGAGGGGAGTGCGGGGGTGCGGTTGCCTTGCCTCTATAAATTGGGGTGCAAGGGAGAGTTCTTTCCCCACTCATCTTCTCCTTGCGCCCATTGCTTCTGCCCTTTGCGCTCTACCTCCTTACGCCGCCGTTTTTTGGTCGTCGGCGCTGCCACCTGCCTTCTGCAATGACGGGACCTTGGTTCTCTAGCGCGACCACCACACCCGCCAATATGCTACCAGAGCAGGCCGGGGGCTGGTGTGGATCGTACGTCACCGATGAGCTTGTCCAGAAGTACCGGCGGGGGAAATTCATCCCGTTGGTATGTCTGGTGAGTCATCGTCTCGTGCCGGAGGGGGAGCGTGTACCGAACCCCCGTCCCAGGGAAGCTGTCATCTTCCTCACCCACTTCGCTCGTGGACTTGGCCTGCCGCTGAGCAGGTTCATCCTCGAGCTTCTTGGGTCCTTTGACCTCCAACTCTACCACTTGGGGGCCAACGCCATCGCGCAGCTGACGCACCATGCATCCTGTTGTGAAGCCTTCTTGGGGGTTTTCCTAGACACGACAAACTTCTTGAAGTTTTTCAACTTCAGGTCCAAGTGGTGGGGAAGGGCAGCCCCCTGATGGAGACTGGATGCTGCGCCATCTACCCGTGGCCATTGTCGGTGATTCCGCGGCTGGAGATGCCTTACACCGTCAAGCTGTGGCAGCGCTCGTACTTCTACATGCACAACCACACTAAGGTGGACTACATCAAGGTGCCAGCATTCGCCAACGTATCCTCCACCCGAAAGGCGTGGAGTATCCAGAATCTAGGCGCCCCGGCGGACATGGAGCGGATGGCCGCCCGCGTGGGGGTGCTGGTGGAGAAGGAGTGTCTTACCGCCTAGGACATCCTGATGTCCTGGATGACGAGCTGTGTGCTTCCGCTGCAGCAGCGGTCGCACAAGATGTGCCACCTGTCTGGCACCCTCGATCCTACGCGGGTGTCTCGGCTGGAGGTACCATACGGGGCCCTTCGAGAGTGGCTCGCCACCATCTCGAAGGAGACGCAAGCAGAGGACTGTACCTTCTCCTGTCGTCCGTACCACCACAATTGGCTACCGCCAAAGGTTAGCCTCCTTGCTTCTTTTCTTCCAGGTGAACGTGTCCCCAGGGATCTCTTCTTGCCTCTTATTTCCCCTTTGTTGAGTAGCTTTTTACGGCACAGCTAGCAGAGGACGGCATGGGGGACAATGAGCTTCCCTCCTTCTTGGCCGACTTCAAGCTGACGAAGTTCTCTTTGCAAGAGCCGGAGTGCTTCCCCACCCGGGCCGACGAGGGCTCCGAGTTCCCAGCTAGTGAGGGTGCGCTTCTGGCCTCTGTTAGTTTTTCTCTCCTTTGGACTTACGCTTGATGTTCAGCCTGCGCCCTGGAGCAGCCGCACACGGTGTGGATGCGGATCCGGCTGAGGTCGCCGCCTCTTGGGCCCGAGGGAAACAGGCTGCCTCGACCAGCATCGCCCCAGCCCGGGGGCTCAAAGAGGGCTCGCCAGCCGAGGCCTACGGCTGTCACGCAAGGCGTTGCCGGGTACGTGCCCTTGCTCCCTTTTCTTCGCATGGCTATTGGCTTGCGCTTTACTCATTTTGTTCTTCTTGTGTTTCATATAGTGAGGCGATGTCCTTGGCCGGCTCCGCGACCATCGCCACCACGTCCGACCCTCACCCGTCTAGAGCTGAGGGTCCTGCTGCTTCGGCTGTAGTCTCTCCTACAAGCTAGTTGAGGCTGCAGCCTCTGTTGCCAAGCCGGCTAAGGTTGTAGCCTCTGCTGCCAAGCCGGCCGAGGCTACTACGGATGCGGTGGAGATGGTGGCACCGATCGCACCCATGACCCTGCACCAGGCCTCTGCCGCCTCCAGGATCGCCGATTTGTTCTCGGCCCCTAGCCTGAGTCAGACGGGTTCTACCGCCTATTAGGTGGAGGAGCCCGTGGAGGCAGCGAGGGAAGCTCCCTCAAAGTCAGCGGTTGAAGACAGCAGCTGAGAGGTGGCCCCCAGCTCAGGTGTTGTGGCTCCAAAGGTGTCGCGCGTGGCCTCTAGTGACGATGATGACCTCCAGCTTACCGACTGGTGGGCAGCTACAGTTGCACCGCCGCCGGACTCCATCTTGGCACGACTTTCCAAGTCGGCGCCCGTTGCCCTTGGCTAGGCCCGCCACCTAGTGGAGGTGATGAAGCAGGGGCTTGGCGAGGCCAAGGCGCTAGGGGTGTCCCTTGAGGTAAATATCTTCTCCGTCATTTTTCACTACTCTTCATTGTTGTTGTTCTCTTTTTTCATTGTGCCTTCCTTGCAGAAAGCTTTTGCTGAAACCGCCAAGACCTCGCAGGACCTGGGGCCAAAGATTGCTCGCTCTGCCATGTCCTCCTAGTTGCGCGAATTTTCACGTTTCTTGTTGACCATTGGGTACCCTCCTGCAGCTCTGCTAGCGGACAGGGACCGGGAGGTGGAGAGGCTGAAGGCGGAGGTGGCCCAGCTGGAGGAGTCCAACCAGACTCACCAGGTCCAGATCGGTCAACTGGTGGAGTATCAAAAGCATATGGAGGTCAAGGCTAGCCAGGCCAAGAAGGTTGCTGACACCCGGACTAAGGCGCTGAAGAATCTTGAAAAACTTCACGCCCAACAGGAGGAGGCGCTGAAGATCGCCCAGGCCAAGGAGAATGCGACGCTGGTGGAGCTGTGCCCGATCGCCAAAATCATCATCAGTAAGTGGTTCTTCCTTCGGTGAGCTTGCTCGTCTTGTTCTGCAGCCAGTTTTTGATAGCCATTTCTTTCCCGGGTGCAGCCCAGTACCCTGGGGCGACTGACCAGGCCCTAGCCCACGTCACCGAGGAAGATGTCGGACGCGACCTCTGTCCGGATGAGTTGGTGGCCGTCATGTGTGAGGAGGGCAATAAGCTGTGGGATGCTGCCCTTGATGTCTATGAGTATGTCTGGCCGGACACCATTCCACCGGCTACAATGGAGGCCTAAGTGAAGAAGCTTCTCGCTGCTCCTGAGCTGATGGACGTGGCGTGGGACTGGGCGGCTTGTGGCGGCGTGGAGATGGTCCTGGCGCTGTTGAAGTCTTGGTACCCCGACATGGACCTGCGGAATCTCTCTAGAGGGTTTCATCAGGGGACCAGCTACGACCAGCTTCGCGCTGAAGTTCTTGACATCTGCTCCTGCGGTGTCAAGATTGGAAGCTTCATCCAGCTGGAACCGGACTTCAGCGATCCGGCCAGCATGAAGGGGTACCACTTCAGCTCGCTAGCGGCTCCAGCCACCGCCGATGCCCCGGCTGCAGTAGGCCTAGCCTCTGCCGATGCCGCCTCCAGCAGCCATGCTCCAGCCGATGCCACTGGTCCTCAAGCTTGATCCCCGGGATGCCATGAGTATTTGTATTTGGTTAAAACTTGCCCTTTCGTCTGCAGATGTGAACTTGTCCTTTGTTCTGTCATGAATTCTTTCGGGAGCTTCGTCTCCTTTGTGATGTTGTATTGTGCTTTTTGTGCGTGCATATTGCTGCTTGTCGTACTTGCCGTGTGCTTGCTTCTGTGTGGGGGCACGTGAGCACACCCATAGGGTGTAGTCCCCGAGGTTCAGGCCGACTGGAGAATCCAGCCAGGTAGAAGCTCCTTTATGCAGTTTCTTGTTGCAGGTTTTCTGTGTGGGGGCGTGCAAGCGCACCCACAGGGTGTAGTCCCTGAGGTTCGGCCCGTCTGGAGCATTCAGCCGGGTCGAAGCTCCTTGTCCACTCTTCTGCCGTTTGGGGGTGGCTAGCCTCCGGCTCTGGTACTTTGTCTCATGAAAAGTTGAAAACACAAGAAGTGGTTTGTGCGTTAGACATGCATAGGGTAAATATAGTCTGTAGTTGTTCATTTGGCTAAAAACTTTGCTATTTCGCACGAAACTGATAGCTCAGTCCTTTTCTTAGTGAGCATTGGCTATTGAAGCTATGCCCTTGTCGGCTATTAGCCGGAAGCAAGGGTTATCTTAGTTAGCGTACTACGCAATACTTCGGATTTTGGCTATCGGCTTCAAGCGAGCAAGTGCAACCGGAACGTCCAGACGAATTGTTTTCCTTAGGACTTTTTCTTGTACAGGTCATCGAGTTTTTTGCTCTTGTCGTGTCTGTCAGCCGGCTTGTGGTCTGCGGCTGCAATCAAAGAGGAATCTCTTGGAGCCGCGTACAGTACGTCATCTTCTAGATTGTGCGGCTGTCTGGGCCATCTGGCAAGTCCCCGAGGGAGAGTGCCGGGTCCGGGGTGTAAAAAATAATACCGGAAAACTTCAAGTTATGCAGCAGAAAATGCCAAATGATTACGGAGTCCTCAAGACTGTGTCGAGGCTCCTCAACTTTTTCATTACATAAAAGTAAGATACATTTGCCCTTTACTCAGGTGTAGAATGGGCGAAGCAAGTTCGCATTCCACATGCGTTCTGTTTCTTCGCCGGATCGGTCCATCTTGTTCTTCACCGGCTGACGAGCGTTGATCAGGTAATATGAGTTGTTCTGCAACACCCGGCTGATGATGAATGTCCCTTCCCAAGGTGGATCTAGCTTGTGCATCCCCTTAGTGTCTTATACCAGCCGCAAGACTAGGTCGCCCTCTCAGAACAAAACGTTGCGGATCCGGCTAGCGTGGTAACGGCGTAGGCTCTGCTGGTAGATAGCGGACCTGGAAAGGGCCAACTCTCGTGCTTCTTCAAGGAGATCGATTGTCGTGGTATTGCTGATGAGTACGCCATGGAGGGGTCCTCACAGTGCGTGTTTAGAGATCTGGGGTAAGGCGGAGAGTTGGTGGGTACGAGGTAACACAACTTACCCATGTTCAAGTCCCGCAACGGTGGTGGAACTCTACTCCTGCTATAAATCACTATAATGGAAATACGCCGAGTTACAGAGATAGGTTTGCTGTGCGAGGTGTTGCACATTGTACGTACCAATCTAGGTTGTCTCCTATTGTTCCCTAAAGGCTCCCATAGGTCCGGCTTATAAAGGCACCAGAACCTAGGGTTTAGAGGGAAAGGTCCTTGCCGGACTAGTCTTCCATGTCTTGCATTCCAAGGCTCCGAGTATGTTGGTGGATCCTTCGTAGCCTTCCTTTATCTGGTATGGGCCTCCCTTCTAGATCAGTCTAACTGGGCTGTCCAGCAGGCCAGAGGCCTTGCTATGAACTATGGTCCACCCGGGTTAGCCAGATTAGAGACATGCTATGAGGATACCCATTTAGCATATCCCCAACAGTATCCCTCGGAGGACTTCGAAATATTGCACCGTCTTGCCCATTGATCTTGAATGCTCCGTCTAAGTGATGTCGACAATTCGTCAAGCAACATCTCAAAGGTCTCCCAAAGAACTCTGCAATCCTCTTCGTCTTTGCAATATAGCCGAAGATTCCTTCAGTATTCATTTCCAGAGCTGGACAATCTCCTCCTTCGATGGAATCTTCAGACGTGACCCTTCACTGCAATTGTCAGGAGGATGACTTAGGGTACAGCCTACGCTACCTCAAAACTCAAAGAAGGCAGGGAATTAATCATCAGCTATTTTCACGCGCGCGAAATACGAAACGGTAAAGCGGCAAAGACAGAGGACGTGGCGAAATTTCCGCGCATGTTCATCTCCACGTCGGCAGCTCTTCACCCCATTCAATCTTGCACGAATCTTGACGTGGGGTCTATATATTTTCACCACGGCTAGGTTATTTTCTTTTTACCCGCATTCACCGCCTCGTCTTCGTCTTCCTCCAACCACGCGTCCGTTCAAGCTCCTCTCCGGAAAACCCTAGCCAGAGCCTTCTCTTCCTCCACTTACCCCCAGCACAACAATGGCCTCCAGCAGCTCCATCCCTGTGACAACGGCAACCCCCGAGGCTATTCCAGAGCTTTCTTAGGGAGTGATGGTTCCGCCAGAGGGGGTTGTCGTCCCTATCACCACTGTGGTGGAAACCACTGACGACGACAAAGAATGAGCGGCGCCAGATGTTGCTGAAGAGGACAATGACTCCCACAAAGGAGTGTGGAGAGGCTCTGACCTCACCGCTGAAGACCTGCGAGAACTGGTCACCAAAGGATATCTCTCCGCAGCGAAGGATTTGGCCTGGCGGCCAGCGCCTACCGGCGAGGTGGCTCCTTCTCCCCAAGCTAGAGAGAAGGTGTACCTCAAAGCTCAACTAGTACGAGGCGTAAGCCTGCCAGTTTCTGACTTCTTTCTGGATGTCCTCCGGCACTTCCAGGTACTTACTCATAATCTCTCTCCCAAGAACATCCTAGTCCTTAACAACTTTGTAGCTTTGTGTGAAGGATTCCTAGGCATCAAACCTAGATTAGATCTGTTTGTATACTTTTTTACCATCAAGAGAGAGTCCGTAGAGTCCAAGGACGAGTTACAGATTTGTGGAACCATTAGCTTTAAGATTTGGCCTAGCTGGCTCTTCCCCGACATCGTAGGGCATGAGTCATGCAAGAACTGGCAGCGCACATAATTTTATGGCCCAGATATACCCCTGCCTGACCACCTTGAGACATATCCCGACTTTGTCGACAGAGCCTCCGCCGAAGTGCCCGCATGGCAGACCCCAGCCTCCCTTCCATCCGACGATGAAGCCAACCGCGCCGTAAGGCAGATTGAATGGCTCGTGGATGGAGGTCTGACGGGTTTGAACCTAGCCATGTGCTGGTTTGTTAGGTGGATCCAGCCTCTACAGCATCGCGGAGAGTTGATGTGCAAATACACTTAGGACAAGAGGGATCCCATGCGAATTTCACGGGATAAGTTCTCTACTGACTCTGTCAATCTCCGGCTTAAGGACATCCTCAAGGTGAAGGATAGGAAGCGTGGCTTCAAGATCACCTATGACATGTTCAACTACGACAAATGCCCGGATGTAACTATTGTTTCCTTTGTTTCTCGTTATATACTCTAAGGTTTTTCCATCTTGAAGTTGTCAGTCTAACACTCCTTTGTTTCCAGCTGGCGACCTTGGCGAAAGATCAGATGGCCTCTCAGGTCTATGATCCCAAGCTGAAGGTTATCCAAGTGGTGTCCGACAACGATACCCCCAAGGATCAGCCAACTCTGGTAGCACGAAAGCGGAAGAGCTCCACCTCTAACGCTACTACTGAGGCCAAGAATAAGAAGAAATTAGAGAGTGGAGTCTCTAGATGATCCACTGCCGCCCTAGAGGCAGAGAAGAAGAAATCCACCGGCATTCAAGGCTCCTGCTGTGGAGTAAGTGTATTCATTCTCCGACTTGTATTTGTAGCTCATACCTTTTTTTCAACTCTTGTACTTATACTTTGTACCTTTCAGGAGGAAATCCGGTGTTAGCTTGAAGCGATCCTCCAAAGATGCTGGAGGGTCAAAAAATATTTGTGACATGCTGACCAGAGATGTGGCTATCAAGCCCTCTCCTGCTACTGCTCCCCCTACTCCTGCCACCAAACCTTTTGCTGGTCTCACTAGGCCTTCGTCCCCCATCATCCCTGAGATCTCCGCCATGGAGACAGATGTCAATCCAATCCTTGATATCTCAGGCTCTGTTTAGGCAGAAGCTGCTCCCAGTGGTCACGCGACGTAGGAGAGCACTTCCCATGAAGTGGCTGAAGCTCTGGCTAAGGATGCCACCGAGAAAGGGAAGCAAGTAACAGAAGGAGCGGGGGCGGATGTGGTTGTAGCAACGGACAAGGTGAGAGCCTCTGAGGCATCAACTTTTTAGAAAACGCAACAGGTGGCTAGGGCATCATCCATGCCTCCGGATTCAACATCTCCTTTGGCTGCGACTCCTCCGACGTTGTGCCTAGATGACCTCATTGCACAGGCAGATGTCGTGTCTAACAATGTTGGCATCTTCCATACTGCATATGCCAATCTGGCCAACAATCTCAAGCTTATTGCCATTGTAAGTCTTTTAAGCTTCACTTCTTTTACTTTGTGTAATATATCCCTTTGTAGCCCTCGATCTCTTAGGCGGATAAACAAAAGTTATTGGCCTATGTGCTCCAAATAACTAAGAGTAGAAACTAATAGTGTAGCCCCCGAGCGTCTAGGTGGAAACTTAGGAAAATTCTGGCTAGATGCTCTAAGAGTAGCATACTTACTGATTAAAATCTTGTGTTGTAGCCCCCAAGCGTGTATTTGAAACCAAATAGTTCCGACTAGATGCTCTAGAGAAACTAAGTATGTTTACATTTTTGTAGAATGAGAATAGACGGAGGATCACTGCCAATGAGAGGTTTGCTGCCTTGCGGAAGGAACTGGACCTTGAATAGGGTAAAACAACCTTCCTGAAGCAACACATAAAAAACAAACAGAGTCTATTTCTTTTAATAGCTTCTTAATTTTTCTCATGGATTCCTTTCTACCGTCTTCTCATAGTGCTTTCTAATTTCCATCTTATATAAGCCATTGCTAAGGCCAAGAGCATCATTAAGCAATCCAAGCATATCCAAGAGCTTGACGATGAGAACAAAATCTAGAAGAAAGACCTGGCTGATGCTGGCAAGGGCCATGGAGAGGCAATGAAGGCGCTCCAAGAGTCTATTGACGCTGAGATGCAATGCCTGAAGGACGAAATTGCACAGCTCAAGGAACAAAACCAAGCCGCCAAAGAGCAGAATGCGAGGAACCTTGATGTGTACAAGACAATTCAGAAGGAGCGGGACGTCTTGGCGGAGAAATGCAAACAGGTGGAGACGAGCATCTTCGGTAACTTTCCTCCGTCTTGGTCGATTATGTATTTTGGAGAAGTGTTTGATGTTTTGTACTCATGATCCTTGTACCTTATGCAAACCACAGCTCCCATTGGCTTGGCCAACTTGGGTGAAGGTGCTCCAGATCCCAAGGAATTCATGATTCTTGCTGGCAACTTCGTCAGCACTGCCATTGCCCAGGCCAAGGAGATATCCCAACCTCTAGGAATAAATATCAAGGTGGCGGACTTAGCGGCCAAGTACTCAGAAATCCTGCATCGAGCCCCCGAGAAAGTCTAGGACTAGAAAGCCTCTTGCGTTCGGGCTGGTGCAAGGATGGCCTTGTCCTTAGTCAAGGCACACTACGATAATGCCGAGATCGATCTGGTGACCTCCAGCATGCTAAAGCTGGATGAGGAAGGGAAAGAAATTGATAGCGATGCTATTTAGAATTTCGTCGCCAGCTTCGACACTAGGGTCACCAAGATGGTTAACGCGGATGTCTTTGTGTCTGCTGAGATACTTGATGAAGATATGGCTTCATCTGAGTCTAGCCCTTCTCCTTCCGAGTTTGACGAGCTCTCCCGGCCTGGCTCTCCTAATGATTCCACCATGAAGCCCCCTATAGTAGAGCCATGAAAAACAATATTTGTATTAAATGTATCTCTGCGATGTGTATGCGGAAAAACTTATGTGTTTTGTTAAGGCGGAAGAACTTGTACTCAAGTTTCCTACTACTTATCTGTTTCCAGCATGTATATTTTTCTTAAGCAAGTGCTGGCTTATCCATTATTCTGGTTCGTATGCTTGACCTTTCGTGAGACAGAAGACTCGCAGCACACAACTATGCCCTCAGGTGATGATGCTTAATAGCACCATCAAGAACCTAAGAGCAAAATCGCTGGCTTTGAGTGCCAAAAAGTCAGTACTCCGGAATCCACAGAAAACATCAGAAAATGTGTAGACCAGAGAACTTAAGCTAATGCCCGTAGGCGGAATTTTCACAAGTGCAAATGCAAACTTGTGCATAAAGGGTTTATATGATCCAAAAATGAACAACTAAAGGAGGTAAAAGACTCAGAGAATATGAGTGAACCAAATGCTTTATTTCATTGATCATATAAAAAACTTATTACATAATATAATTGTGCTAAGTGTAAAAGGGACGTAGCTATGCTATGTTCCAAGGCCGATATGTCTCCGGGTAATCATCATCAGAGTCACGTTTCTTACGCTTGCGGTTTTTTGGCCTATTCTTCAACTCGCGAATGTCAAAAATGTAATAGGAACCATTGAGCAATTCTTTGCTTATGACGAACGGTCCTTCCCATGGCGGGGATAGTTTGTGTGATTTCTCCCGCTTGAGTCTAAGCACCAGATCTCCCTCTTTAAACCAGCGATGCTTTACATGACGACTGTGGTAGCCACGCGGCTTCTGCTAGTAGATGGCGGATCTCTGGCATGCCAGCACGTGCTCTTCCTCAAGTAGGTCCATAGATAGGCATCTAGATTCTTTAGCGTCATCCTCCTTGTAGGCGGTGACTCTTGGTGCATCGTGGAGGATATCGGATGGAAGGACGGTTTCTGCTCCATAGACCATGAAGAAGGGAGTCAAGTCGGTGGATCTGGTGGGTGTTGTTTGTAAACTCCACAAGATAGATGGTAATTCCTTCACCCAGGCTCCAACTACTCTATGTAGCGGTGCTTCTAATCGTGGCTTGATTCCATGCAGAATTAGTCCATTGGCCCTTTCAACTTGCCCATTTGATTGTGGGTGTGCCACAGATGCTAGGTCAAGGCGGATGCTTTTTTCATGACAGTACTCCTCAACTTCTCTGAGTGACAAATTTCTGCCATTGTCGGTGATGATGCTGTGTGGGAGACCAAATCTCACCACTAGATCCCGGACAAATTTTAGGGTTGTTGCCCCATCAAGCTTTCTAATGGGTTTAGCTTCAATCATTGTGTGAACTTATCCACTGCTACTAGCAAGTGTCTAAATCCACAAGGTGATGTCTGCAAAGGTCCCACCATGTCCAGCCCCCATATTGCAAAAAACCAAGTTATTGGTATTGTTCGCAATTCTTCAGCTGGAACACTTGGTTGTCTTGCGTAAAACTGACACCCAAGGCAAGTTTGTACCAACTTGTTGGCATCCGCCTTGGCAGTTAGCCAGTAGAATCCTTGCCGGAAGGCCTTGGCCACCAACGATCAGGGAGCGACGTGAGTCCCGCAATCTCTGAGATGTATTTCTCTAAGGATTTCAATACCTTGCTGCTGGGAGACGCATCGAAGGAAAACTCCTATGGTACTTCTTTTGTATAGCTGGCCATCAATAGTGATGTAGCCTTTTTCTCTGCGTACTATTTGCCGGCTTTCAACTTCGTCGGCGGGCAAAGTTCTGTCTTGTAGATAGTCCATGAACGGTTTTGTCCAAGCCAGAGAGGTCACTGTTACTATATTAACAAATGAATCCACTCTATCTGGGTTGTCGGGGTCCGCTCCTTTCACGGACGGGGTCTGTAAATGCTGCAGGAAAACGCCTAGCAGAATTGGTCGGCGAGCTGATCCAAGCATTGACAATAGATATGCCGCCTCGTTCTCCTCCCTTTGACGTACTTGACCTCATAGCCATCGAAGCACTTGGCTATTTCGTCTACTTCGTCTCGGTATGCTGCCATCATAGGGTTCCGTGCGTTCTAGGTGCCAGCTACTTGTTGGGCAACCAAGTCGGAATCTCCACAGCAAACTATGCGCTTGATGCCAATATCCTTGGCCACACGAAGTCCATGAATGAGGGCCTCATACTCTGCCATGTTGTTAGTTGCGTTGAAGTGGATCTGTAGGACGTATTGCAACTTCTCTCCTGTTGGTGATTGCAACAATACACCGCCCCCCGAGCCATTGAGTAGCTTTGATCCGTCAAAGTGCATGACCTAATATTCTGGCTCTGGCACATGAGTGTCTTCTGGCAGTTTTGTCCAATCTGCAATAAAATACACCAATGCTTGTGATTTGATAGCGTCGCGTCTCTTGTAGGTGATTTCAAAGGCGGCAAGTTCAATGCCCACTTTGCCACTCTTCCTGTAGCGTCGCTGTTATTGATGATGTCGGACAGTGGAGCTTTGCTCACCACTATGATAGGGTTCTCCTGGAAATAATGTCTTAGCTTGCATGAAGCAAGGAAAACTCCATAAGCTATCTTTTGGTAGTCTAGGTCACGCTGTTTGGATTCCGTCAAGACCTCGCTTACATAGTAAATGGGTCACTGAACTTTGTATTCCTGCGTTGGTTCCTTGCGCTCCACCATGATGACAATGCTGATTACTCGTTTGGTTGCCGCCATGTAAACTAACATAGGCTCCCTTGACACCGGTGCTGTAAGTACTTGTGGGGAGGAGAGTATTCTCTTCAACTCCTAAAGTGTTGCGTTAGCCTCGTCCATCCAGATGAATTTGTCCGCCTTCTTGAGCAACTTGTAGAGAGGCATAGCCTTCTCCCCAAGCCTGCTGATGAACCGGCTTACTATTGCTATGCAGCCTATGAGCCTTTGTATGTCCTTCAGGCATGTCGGACGTTTGATATCTAGGATGGCCTTGATTTTCTCCTGGTTCACCTTGATTCCGTGGTGCAAAATGATGAAACCCAACAACTTGCCGGAAGGTACCCCGAAGATGCACTTCTTGGGGTTCAGCATCATGTTATATTTTCGGAGATTGTCAAGGGTTTCCTGCAAGTCAGCGATAAGGTCGTTTGATTTTTTTGCCATTACTGCAATGTTGTCCACGTAAGCGTGTACGTTGCGACTTATGTGGTCGTGTAGGCAACATTGCATTGTCCGTTGGTACGTGGCACCAGCATTTTTCAGCCCAAAGGGCATCGTGATGTAGCAATACGTGCCGTAAGGTGTGGTGAACAAAGTGGCCAGTTGGTCCGACTTTCGCATCCGGATTTGGTGGTAACCTGAGTAGGCATCTAGAAAACACAGAAGTTCCGAGCCAACCATCGAGTCAATGACTTGGTCAATGTGACATGTTTTGTTCAAGCCGGTGTAATCAACGAACGTTCTTAATTCATTGGTTCCCTTTTTGGGGACAAGTATAGGATTTGCCACCCATCGGGTGTGAATAACTTCTCGGATAAAGCCATCCTTAAGTAACCTAGATATTTCTTTGCCTATAGCCCTTCGTCTTTCGTCACCAAAGCGTCGTAGAGGTTGTTTCATCGGTTTGGCATTAGGATCAATATTCAAGCTGTGCTCGGCAAGTTCCCTAGGTACACCTTTCATGTCGGCAGGTTGCCAGGCAAAGATGTCCCTATTTTCATGGAGGAACTTGGCGAGCGTGCTTTTCTATTTGGGATCCAGGTATGTGCCAATGGCGGTGGTCTTGGAGGAATCTCCTTCCGCAAGCTCCACCTACTTGGTCTTGATGGAAGCCTTGAATGCGGGATCGGCAACAATGATCTGCTTTTTCGAAGCCGACATCTCCGAGGCATCGTCCTGGTTCTACATCACCTTGAACTCCTCACCGTATAGAACTGCTTCAGTGTAGGCGGCTTCATTGAGCTCGCACTCCCGTGCCTTGGTGAAGCTTCCGTCAACGATGATGATGCCATTTGGTCCGGGTATTTTTAGCTTGTTGTAGACAAAGCATGGCCTTGCGAGGAAGGAGTGGAATATGCCACGTCCGAAGATGATGTGGTACATGCTCTTGAAAGGCACCAGTTCAAAGGTCATGCGTTCTTGGCGGTAATTGTTAACATCGCCAAAAGCGACCGAAAGGGTGATGCAACCCAGGGAAATTGCTTGTCGGCCGTGGACAACCCCATGAAATACGGTGTTGCTCTTCCTTAACTGGGTCTCTGTCAAGTTCATCTTGTGTAGTGTATCTAGTTACATGATGTTGATGCTGCTTCCACTATCCACGAGGCACTTGGTGAACTCTGTGCCATCAATCAAAGGGTTGATGACCATTGCATACTGGTTCTCTATTCAGATAAGGTCTGGGTGATCCTTCGTATCCCAAGTGATTGGAATCTCCGACCACCTGATGTACTGGGGAAACGAAGGCAGAGTAGCCATTAGTATCCTTAGAGAGGTTTTCTGGGCCCGGACGGTGGGAGTACCAAGGAAAGTGTGGTAGACTGGAGCCTTCTTCTCGAAGGGTTTTTCCTTTACCCTCTCCCTTGTCAGAGGATTTGGGTTCCATGTCTTCGTCCATGTCGCTTGATTACTTGGATTCGTCCTTCCCTTTGCCCTTTCCGTGGGGTCTATTCTTCCAACTTTGTTTGTAGCCAGATTCAGGGTTTTCCTTGAGATCATTGACAAACTTGCATTTGCAGTTGGTGTGGGTGGCTTTGCCGTTTGCGTCAAGGTGGATGAAACATGGAATATCACGGTACTCTTTGTATGTTTGGGGAACGTGGGCGCTGAGGGTGTAGAATCACTCCTCTATTGGCCATGGCTAGCCCCCTGCCACGTCCATGCTGTCCGCATCCGCCTCTGCCAGTAAACGTAGCGGCGACCATGTCAGTTGTTTGCTTTTCTTCAGGCGGGGTCTTCCGCTTGTTATTATTGTTCTTCCTGGCCTGGGTAGGGATTTCTATTGCCGGCAATGATCCGTGCGCGTCGTTATCAGTAGTGGCAAACTCGCTAGCCATGGAGATCATTGCGTTGAGATTGAGCTCATTGTTGTCTTGTTTACGCTTCAATGTATGCCAGAGCAAAGTTCCCTTTTCCAGACCGTCGATGAAGGCGGCCATAGCAGTTTGTTTGTGCACCCCTGCACAGGAATTTTTCATATCCAGCCAGCGAGAGAGGTAGGCACGAGAGGTTTCATCCTTTTCTTGCACACACCTCTGTAGGTGTCCGACAGTGCAGGGACGTTTGTACGTACCCTCGAAGTTCTTGGTGAACGCTTCATGCATGTCCAACCAATTACATATTTACTTCTCCGGCAAGTTGTCAATCCATTGTCGGGCGGTACCAGTGAGCATAAGTGGGAGGTACTTAACAGCGACATTGGGGTTTCCCCCTGCGACGTGAATCACTTTGCTGTAGTCCTGCAACCATGTAACTGGTCTGGCAGTGCCATCGTAGGGCTTGATGGTCTTGTCTATCCGGATACCCTGGGGGTATGTTCTGGCCCGTATTACTGGTCCAAAACACCATGGCCCAAGGTATGGGAGCTTTCGAGCTTCTTGGATCTTGTCCAGCCGTGAACATGCATCATACGGCTCTAGTTGCTTCCCTTTTCCGTCATGGGGAGGGGATTTGCAGCGTGATCTATGAGATCCACCGTGTCCTCCGCCATGATGGCTGCTAGGTGGCTATGGTGGCGGTGGAGGCGATGGGTTAGCCTTCTTGTTGTTTGCCTCCTACGAGTCCTCATGCCTATCGCGGTTGCTTGTCGGACGTGGCGGCTCCTTGTGGGATCTGCTCCTATGTCCGTCAACGCCGCTACGCTCTCCGGCATGCCAGGGTTGCTCGCCCTGGTCGAGTATAACAATGCCGACCTAGGGATGCCTAGGCGGTGGCATGCTTGTATGGTGGCGTGGATGTGGTTCCTCATGAAGCCGGGATGGTGGTGGAGGAGGTGATCGACGTGGGCGAGCCTTTTCTCCATGGTTGGAGGATATGGGTATGGCGTCAACCCTGTTGCGCTCCTCTCTCCCCCTTCGCTTGGTGGACCTGCATGGGATCCCTCGTCACGGGGAGATTTTGGCCTTCTTCGGCTATTCAGGGTTGACTGGCAAAGCTCCGGGTTGGACTCAAGCCTCTGCAAGGTAGCCTTTTCCTGTTGCTTGCATGCCTTGGCGACGAGATCATACACCTGAGCAACTGCTTCTGGCGACCTGTCCTGTTCCAGGAGGATCTTGGCGATGGCAATGTGGAGGGCGGGAGTTTGCATGACTAGCCTCCCCTCTGAATCAATGTAAGGGGTGGCTTTTGTCGGCTTGGCCCCATGATACCCCAACCTACGACGAACGCCGGGGTCTTCGACGACTTGAGCTGGTACTTTCTTTGACTTGTGCTTTAACAACAATTGCTTGTATTTAGCCTCCATAGCTCTTGTCGCCTTAATAGATTGTTACACCTTTGCCATGTCTTCGTCCAGCTTAGTGCCTTGCTCTGCGATACACTTGGCCTCTGCTAGGATTGCCGCACGCTTCTCATCAAGCTCCGTAACACTCCGGATATGCGCGACGGTAATGGGATCAACAAGGAGTGCGTCGTAAATTGCTTTGTCGATGGGAGTAACCAATGGGTTGCCAGCTGTTGTTGTTGACAGTGGCATTGGTGGCTGGTTTGGCTGTCTGGCAGTACTAAGGGCCGTTGTGAGTTCCTATGCCGGTTGCGGGCGGATAACCGGAGGGGGCATGGCCTTGGCCAGAGCTGGAGGCTCGGTTGCTCTCTTGGCTGCTGCCGCTCTAGTAACTGTTGGCATGGGCGGAGCTCTCTGATGTTCTGGTTCCTGTCCGTCTTGTCGACTAGCACCTGGTGGGATGTGTTGGCCTTGTCGGCACGCTCCTCCTTCTCGATCTCCTGCTCAATCTCCCACATAACAGCATCGTATTCCTCCGAATTAGCGTCCGAGCCACCGCCATCCATATTGATGTCGGCGTATAGCGCGTCAAGGACGGAGTCGGAGTTTGCTTTGGTGTTGTCGACAACGGATGTTAAGGGTGATGGCGGCGGGCCATTGTTGTTGTTTCCTCCGGTTTCTGGCCCAGGCATAGCTTGGGTGTTTTCCTCGGCATCCGCGTATTCATTAACGATTGCGACAATCTCACTAAGTGTGAGAAAGCCCGCGGCCTGCCGCCTTCGCATGGTATGCCGGAGGAGTGTTCTAGGTGTGAGCTCTTCCACGAAGTGGTATATGAGTTCGTCGGTGCGGTCACCCTCTAGGGTTTCCCTCACCCTCATCCATCTGCCAAGGTATTCACAAGGAGGTTCTCCGCCCCTTTGAACGCATCTGGCTAGATCGAATATGGTGACGATACTGACAAAGTGTGACATGCGCGTCTCTAACGCTTGGGGAAGCCAATCGGATTTGCGAGGTCCTTCCACCTTTATATCCTGCACATGCGCGGTTTGGGTGGGCCTTGAATTTTCTTGATCTGAGCCACCATACTCCAAGGAGAGGTATGGCCCAGATCCTTCCGCGAATGTGTCCTACTCATCAGCGATCCATGCGGGGCTTGGCGAGTTTCCGACTTCTTGGGAGCTAGGACCCGAGTTAGTTTCACTGATGAAGATGTGGATGTCTTCGAAGGGGATGACGGAGCAGTGCGTAGGGTTCGTCTTCGCCGGCACCCAGAAGATAACACATTCGATGGCTACGGTGTCGTCGATTCCTGCGAAGAGATTGGACCTTGCCCGGTGTAGAGCTCGAAGCGCCTCTTGCCCCACGGTGGGTGCCAACTGTCGTGGTATTGCCGATGAGTATGCCATGGAGGGGTCCTCACAGTGCGTGTTTATAGATGTGGGGTAAGGCGGAGAGTTGGCGGGTACGAGGTAACACAGCTTACCCAAGTTCAAGTCCCGCAACGGTGGCGTAACTCTACTCTGCTATAAATAACTATAATGGCAATACACCGAGTTACACAGATAGATTCATTGTGCGAGGTGTTGCACATTGTATGTAGCAATCTAGGTTGTCTTCTCTTGTGCCCTAAAGGCTCCAACAGGTCCAGCTTATAAAGGCACC
This sequence comes from Avena insularis, assembly GCA_023614405.1. Classification (NCBI taxonomy): domain Eukaryota; kingdom Viridiplantae; phylum Streptophyta; class Magnoliopsida; order Poales; family Poaceae; genus Avena; species Avena insularis. The sequence goes on along the minus strand of CM042688.1, from coordinate 316,804,817 downwards.
ATAACCAGTTTTACAGGGGAAGGTCCTTGCCGGACAAGGTAAAGGGTCCTACACTAATACGAACTAGTCTTCCGTGTCTTGCACTCCAAGGCTCTGAGTATGTCGGTGGCTCCTGCGTAGCCTTCCTTTATCCAGCATGGGCCTCCCTTCTGGATCCGTCTAACTGGGCCGCCCAGCAGGCCATAGGCCTTGCTACCAACTATGGGCCACCAGGGTTAGCCAGATTAGACACATGCTATGAGGATACCCATTTAGCATATCCCCACCATCGACGTTGTCTTCCCGTGCTTCCTTGGCTTGCTGCTCATTGTACATCAGTTTGCACGGTGCGTCGAACTTGATGTCAGTTGGGATGACTACCTCTGCTCCATAGACGAGGAAGAATGGCGTGTAGTTGGTGGAGCGATTTGGCATTGTGCGCATGCTCCATAGCACAACCAACAGCTCCTCTATCCAGCACCCGAGAGTCCTCATGAGTGGCTCGATCAACCTTGGATTGATTTCGGCTAGGGCCAGACCATTTTCTATATCACACTACCCATTGGATTGGCGGTGCGCGACAAATGGCTAGGTCCAGGCGGATGCCTTTGTCACCACAAAAACACGCGAAGGCACCTTTGGTGAAGTTCATGCCATTGTCGGTGATGATGTTGTTGAGGTAGCCGAAACATGTGATGATGTCGGTGAAGAACTTAACCACTGTCGGTCCATCTAGCTTCTTGATTAGCTTTGCCTCAATCCACTTTGTGAACTTCTCCACGGCCACCAGCAAGTGCGTCATGCCACATCGTGCTGTTTTGAAGGGGCCTACCATGTCCAAGCCCTAGACGACAAATGGCCAAGTGATAGGGATTGTCTTGAGCACCGACGATGGAGTGTGTTTCTACTGGGCAAATCGCTGGCACCCATTGCACGCCTTCACAAGCTACTCGACATCCTCTAGTGCCGTGGTCCAGTAAAACCCGTGGTGGAATGCCTTTGCCACTATGGCTCGTGTTGATGCGTGGTGACCGCATTCGCCTTGGTGAATGTCTACCAGCAGACGGATTCCTTCTTCTTGGCTTACACATCGCTGATATATTCCTCCCACGCTGCGCTTGTAGAGATGATTGTTGATTTTGGTGTATGCGCTTGGCCCGCGCTTCACTTGCCTTGCCTCAACCTCTTCATCGGGCAGCTCCCCCTTAGCTAGGAAGTTCATGAATGACCTGCCCCATGGAGGTGTCTCCCTGGATGGCGCAGACGATCTGCATGATCATCTTGACTTCCTTGCTGCCAGCCGGCTCGGGTTCGTCAGGTGGCCTGCTAGGTGGGAGGCTGGAGCCGGTAGTCCCTGGGCTGCTGGAGCCGGCTGGGAGTGTCACCGCTTTTGGATCGGCAGTCCCTGGGATGGAGGCGCCAATCCCTAGGTGCGGCATGGCAGTCCCTGGGTGTGGCGCAGCAGTCCTCGGGTGTGGTGTGGCAGTCCCTGCAACCTTGGCCATAGCTTTGGGTTGCTTGGAGTCGGCAGACCCTGGGTCCGCATCCAGCATGATGGAGTCAAACTCTAGAGATGGCGTGATGGAGGGCTTGTGCAAGTGTTCGAGGGTGACCCCAGGCAGAATTACTGATCTTGTTGACCTAACGCAGGCGAGTGCGTCTGCGGATTCATTGTTTACTCGAGGCACGTGATGAAACTCGCATCCTTTGAAGTAGGCACATAAATGCTGCACGAAGAAGTGGTATAGCACCATGTTTGCATCCTTGGCGTCCCAATCGCCTGATACTTGCTACACCACCAAGTATGAGTCGCCAAAATAGAGGATGCGCCTAATGTCGATCTCTTTTGCCATCTTGAGTCCATGGACGAGCGCTTCATATTTGGCGATGTTGTTGGATGTGCAGAAGTGGATTTGCAGCACGTACTCCAGCCGGTCTCCCTTTGGAGGGGTGATGGCGACCCCGGCTCCGAGTCCCCCATACATCTTGGAGTCGTCGAAGTATAGCTTCCAATGCATGGAGTTGGGCATAGAGGCAGGTATTGTGTCTCTGCCCAATCGACGAGGAAGTCCGCCAGGGTCTGAGACTTGATTGCCGTTCCTGGCTCATACCGGATGCAGTGTATGGCGAGCTCTATTGCTCATTTTGCCACCCGGATTGTGGCATCCTTGTTGCCGATGATCTCCAATAGGGGGGCTAACGCCACTACCCAGATAAAGTGCTCTTGGAAGTAGTGCTTCAATTTCATGGCGGCCATGTACACGCCATACACTAGCTTCTGATAGTGAGGGTAGTTCTGCTTTGACAGCGAGAGTACCTCACTCAGGTAGTACACCGTGCGCTGAATCGGTTGAGCCTTTCCTTCTTCCGGCCTTTCAACCACCAGTACGACGCTGCCCACCCGGTTGGTAGGTGCAATGTACATCAACATTGGATTCTTTGCAGCGGGGGCTACCAATATTGGCAGAGAGGATAACAGGCGCTTGAGGTCACGGAAGGCCTCGTCCACCTGTATCGTCTAGACGAACTTGTCCGTTTTCTTCATGATCTAGTACAGGGGAGTGCTTTCTCGCTCAGCTAGCTGACAAACCGACCGAGGGAGGATAGGCACCCCGTGAACTTCTGCACATCACGCAGATTTTGCGGCGGCTGCATGTGCTTGATTGCGCCAATCTTCTCCGAGCTGGCCTCAATTCCATGTTCTGAGACGAGGAAACCGAGGAGCTGGCCGGCTAGGATGCCGAATACGCACTTCTCCAGGTTCAGCTTCATCTGGAACGGGCAACGGTTGGCGAATATCTGCTTCAGGTCTTCGAGGAGCATCCGCTTCTACTTTTTCTTGACCACCACATCATCGACGTAGGCATGCATGTTTCTGCCGATTTGTGATTGTAGGCACTTCTGCATGCAACGCTGGTATGTGGCGCCTGCATTTTTCATTCAAAATGGCATGGTGGTGTAGCAGTAAGCGCCATATGGGGTGATGAATGCTGTCTTTATTTGATTAACAGGGTTCAGCCGGATCTGGTGGTAGCCAGAATACGCATCCAGAAATGATTACAGTTTGCAACCGGCCATGGAGTCGATCACTTGGTCTATCCTTGGCAAGGCGAATGGACCTTTGGGGCATGCCTTGTTGAGGCTGGTGTACTCAACACACATGCGCCAGGTCTTGTTCTTTTTTAGCACCAGCACCAGGTTTGCCAGCCATTCTGGGTGGAAAACCTCCATGATGAATCCGGCTGCGAGCAGCTAGGTGATTTCTTCACCAATGGTTCTTCTCTTCGCTTCCACGAAGCGGTGTAGTGATTGTTTTACCTGCTTTGCATCCGGCATGACATGTAAAGAGTGCTCGGCGAGCTCCCTCGGAACACCAGGCATGTCCTTGGGGGACCATGCAAAGATATCCCGATTCTCATGGAGGAAGTCGACGAGCGTGCTTTCATATTTGCTGTCAAGGCTGTCTTCGACCAGGACGAATTTGTCTGGCTCGGCCTTGTTGAGCAGGATCTTCTTGGTGCCCTTTGATGGTTTGAACTACGCCTCTCCGGTCGGCTTTGGCTCGCCAACCAGCATGTTCGTTGGCAAGGCCGCCATGTTCTGCGTGATGATGCGCTTCTCCTTCGTGATGATCATGGCCTCGGCAATCTTGGATCCGTCAGTGGCGCATTTCACGGACCGCCTGTAGTCACAAGCGATGGTGATAACTCCCTTTGGCCCAGGGAGCTTCACCTTGAGGTACGTGTAGTGGGCCACTGCCATGAACTTGGTGAGCGCGAAGTGTCCCAGGATGACGTGGTAGGCGCTGTAGAGGTTGACCACCTCGAACCAGATTGGCTCGCGGTGGAAATTGTCCTCCGTGTCGAAGATGACGTCCACCCCAATCCTGTCGATGGGCGAATGTGATGGACCCGGAAGGGCTCCATGGAAGGAGGTATTGGATGGTTCCAGCTAGGACTCGTTGATGTCGAGCTAGTCTAGGGAGCTGCGATACAGGAGGTTGATGCTGCTTCCTCTGTTCACCAAGACGTGGGAGAACCTGCACGAGTGCTTCTTGGAGATGATGATGGGGTCCAGGACCATGGCGTATGTGCCCGGATGCGGCAGCACATCCGACTGGTCCTTCCGGCTCCACTTGACCTCTTGCTCGGACTAGTTTACGAACTAAGGAATGGGGGAATGGTTGTGTTCACCTCCGCCTCACGTCGCCTTTTGCTGTGCTTGGTTTCTAGCTTGGTGGTGAAGATGTGGTAGTTCCCTACCGGTGAGGATAGTCTCCTCCGTCTTCATCCTGGCGGTTCTGGTGCTCATGGTTGTCCTGCTGGCCACCGGCTAGTGGAGGTGGGGGTGGCGGTGGTAAACCAAAAACCTCGGCCATCTTCTTTTTCTAGGTGCACTAGCGAGTTGTATGTGTAGCCGGCTTGTTGCCGCCACTATGGAACTCGCATGGGCCATCAAGCATCAATTCGATGGTGTATTTGGGCTGGGGTGGACCGTCATCGGGCTTCTGTCTCTAGCTGCCGCCTGCTGCTGGGTCCTCTTGGACGGCTGCCACCTGCCTAGAACCATATTGGTTATCCGGTTGGTCGTCTTTCCTCTTGTCGTGGCGATTGTCATGCCGCCTGGAGTTGTGGTTGTTCCCTTCTAGCTGGCATCGGTCCATGGCGACCTCCATGATGATCTGCCCTTGGTCGTCCACCCAGATGGACCTTTTCATCGCCCGTTCGTGGTGGCATACTTGTCTGCGAACTCCATGGTCTTGGCCATGGTATTGGGCTCCACCCAGCGAAGCTTATGATGAAGAAGTCGACTGCTTGGTGCACGCGCACCCCCTCGCAGGAGTTGTTCATGCTTGTCCACCGGATGATGTAGGAGCAGTTGGTCTCGTCCTTGCCTTGAATGCAAAGGGCGAGCTCGCCGGGGTGATCCAAGCGCTTTTAGGTGCCGGTGAAGTTGCGGATGAACGCCTGCTCGAAGTCAATCCAAGCGTTGATGTTGTTGTCGAGGAGACCATTGAGCCATGTCCTGGCTGAATCGAGAAGCATGAGCAGGACGTAGCACACGGCTACCCGACGGTTGCCATTTGTGATGGCCATTGTGGTGGTGTAGTCCACCAGCCAATCCTCCGGGTTGACCGTGCCATTGTATTTTGGTGTGTCCCTTGGGAGCGAAAATCCCTTTGGAAACAACTCATTTCGGATGCATAGTCCGAAACACCTTGGGCCAGCCGGACTTTTCTCTTCCAGCGCGCGTGACTAGACCAACAGGTCGGTGCACGCGCGTGCATCCTACGGCTCCTCCGGCTCGAGCGGGCCAAGCCATCCTAAAAGGCGGGACTTAGGTGGCGTGTTGGTCCTTTCGGCTTCGTCAGCCGGATCACGGTTTCTGCTGGTGACGGCTGCGGCTTCGTGCGGATTTTTCCCGTGGCCGGCTAATCCACCACGTGGAAGGCTGTTCTGCTTTGTAGCATTGGATGAAGAGGCCTTGCTCCCACCTGCAGCCGGATCACCCACCTGACAAGGCTGCTGGCTCTTGCTGTTTCCTCCAAGGCTTGCGCCTGCCTTGGCCTATTGCTTGTTGGCCATAGCGACAAGGAGCTAGACGTGCGCCTGCTAGCGACACATCTCGTCACCCTCTAGGTGGCTAAGCTCCACGATGGCAGCTTCCGCGGCCCTCATGTTCTTGGTTGGAGTACTATAAACTGGCTGAGCCGCAAGGACACACGAGTAGCAGCACGGTCCAGCTCCGAACCCAAGTTGCAGCCCTAGGGAGGCGCCTGCCAGTTGGCACCAAGTAAGCAGGAGAAGCCGTGCACAGTGTGGTACTCGTGCATGGTTTTGTCCAGGCGGTGTTGGCGGGCGGCGACCGTGCTGGCTTCCTCCAGGAGGTTTTGGCACGTGGCTTCCAGCGCAGCTGCTACAGCCACGGGGTCCACCTCGAGGGTGATGGGGTTGCAGAGGTTCTGGATGGAGGCTGCCAAGGGGTCCGCGTCTTTCTCACGCGGTGCAGCGTCATTGGCGCCCGCGTCGCGCTCCAGAGGTGGGCGACGGCCATCGCCTACACCGACCATCATGACCTCGACGCTATTGCTGAAGAGAAGCGGGGCGGAGAAGCCGGGAGGCCCGCCGGAGACGGTGATGACCTTGTGAGGGAAATCCTGGATGACGGTGGCAACATAGATGCGGTGCTTGCCGAAATGCATGACGGAGCCGTCACTTGGGAAGGTTTCCCTGTTGAAGCAGGATGCGTTGTCGAGGACGCAGTCGAAGGAGCCAAAGGTGAGGACGAGGCCAGAGGCGACTCGCTCACCGGCAATGAGCAGATGTCCCATGCGAAAGATGACCCCAGCCGAAGCGCTGTGCGCCACGGTGGGCGCCAACTGCTGTGTTCCACACCAGGACAAGTGTTGATAAGTGGCGGCTGCATTTTCTAGACCGAAAGGCATGGCTACGTAGCAGTAAGCCCCGTACAGGGTGATGAATGACGTCTTCAACCGGTCAGTCGGATTTAACTAGATCTGGTTGTAATCAGAGTAACAGTTAAGGAAGGACAACAAGTCGCAGCCAGCCATGGAATCGATGACTTGGTCGATACGGGGCATGGCGAAAGGGTCTTTTGGGCACGCTTTGTTCAAGCTTGTGTAGTCGATACACATGCACCATGTGTTGTTCTTCTTCAACACAAGACTAGGTTGGCCAACCAGGCCGGCTGGTACACGTCCGTAATGAATCTGGCTACAAGGAGCCAGGTGATCTCATCGCCTATGATCTTCCTTTTCTCCTCCGTGAAACGGCAGAGGGGTTGCTTGACTGGCTTGGCATCCGACCGCACATGAAGTGAGTGCTCGGCTAACTACCTCGGGACACCCGACATGTCTTTTTGCGACCATGCGAAGATATCCCGATTCTCACAGAGGAAGTCGACGAGCGTGCTTTCCTATTTGCTGTCCAAGCCGACACTGATGGTGACGAACTTGGTTGGGTCGGATGGGTCAAGCAGGATCTTCTTTCTCTCCTTGGCCGGTTGAAAGGCCATGTCTCTAGTCGACTTCATGTTAGCCGACACTTCCTACCGAGCCGACACAACATTGCGCATGATCTCACGCTGCTCAGCAATGATGAGGGCTTCAACTATGTTTGAGCCGACTGCTGTGCATTCCATCGACCGCCTGAAGCAGTCGGCCATGGTGATCAGGCTGTTTGGCCCCGACATCTTCGTCTTGAGATATGCATAGTGGGGTATGGCCATGAACTTGGCGAGGGCGGGACGCCCGAGGAGAGCGTGGTAGGTGCTGGTTAGGTTCACCACCTCAAACCATACCGGCTCGTGGCAGAAGTTCTCCTCAGATCCGAATATGACATCCAGCCGGATTTTTCCCACGGGGTGCACGCTGGTCCCGACAACATGCCATGGAACGCCATGGTCATCGGCTGCAGGTCACACTCCCGGATGCTTAGCTTCTCAAGGGAGGCTCAGTAGAGCAGGTTGAGGCTGCTACCACCGTCGACGAGGACACGAGAGAAGCGACAGGTGCGCTCGTTGGAGACAAGGAGGGGGTCGAGCACCATCGCGTATCCCTAGGGATTCAACAAGAGATCCGGCTGATCCTCCCGGCTCCAGTTGATGGGAGTCTCCAGCCAGTTCAGGTACTGGGGGACCGGAGGAATGATGGCGTTCACCTCCGTGGTGTGCCATCTGCGGCTATGCTTGTCATCCAACTCCATCTCGAAGATGTGGTAGTTGGCATGTGGCTGCAGGTAACCATTGTGGTTGTTGTTGCCGGTTGCCGTAGCTGGAGGTGGTGGTCCAACAGGAGGAGCCGAGGGTGGAGGAGGCAGGCCGCCTTTCTCCTTCATCTAGCGGGTTCAGCTACAATTACAGGTGGTGTGCATAGCCGTCTTGAAGGGTCAGCTCTGCCACTTGCATGGGCCATCAAACATCTGCTCGAAGGTGAACCGCAACTTCTGCCTTCTTGCATCACTAGCCGGCGCCTCTGGCGTGCCTTCCAGAGTGTCGACCTGCATCACGTGGTAGCGAGGCTTCTGCTGCCTGGCTGATCGCTCGCCCTGGAAGCAGTTGTCATTGCCCGACTGACATAGGTATGATTACTCGGATGCTTATGATTCGCTACCCTATATTGGGTAAAAGGCTTACGTCCCATGAAGGTTTCAGATGATAGCCCAAGGAAGCAACCGACAAAGGCTTTGACTATATTAGGAAAGAAATTATGAACCGGCATTGTGTTGGTATTGTAATTACGTGTGTATGAAACCTATCTGCATACAGCTTTGAGACCCGACCTATTATATATAGGACGGGAGAAGACCAAGCGAGGGTACAGAAATCTAGAAGACAACTTGTAATAGTGCGATTTCCCCAATATTCAGGCGACTTTGACTTCATTGTTTTCCTGACATCCGACAAAATCCCCAGCGTTCTCTTTTCCTTGAAACCCTAAGTCCATCACCATGGCCATTTCCGAGGTTACCCCTCATCAATTGGTGCTGTCTGTGGGAAACCTGAACGCTGGAACCATGGATTCGGCGGACTGCCATCCACCAAGCATCAACCCGACGAAAGCAGATCCATGCCCGCCCACCCCTGTATTGGTACCCGTCGATTTCAACGGCAGATCAGATTTGATCATTGGAAGTTTCCACTTCCAAGTAGACGACCCGCCAGAATCGCACCCTTCGACCCCGATCACATCAGAACCGTCAGTGGAAAAAACTACACCTACGGAAGTACTAGTATCTTCTGTCGGATCCTCCATGGACGTCATAGCACAGATTGAAGCAGGCGAAGAAAGCCAGCAATCGAGATGGATCTGGGGGACCTTGATGGTCTGTATGACAATCTATCCTTCGGATCAAATCCACAATTAACCACACCACGTGATGCAATCCTAGCAAATTCGTAACCCGAAGAAAGCAGCGAAAGCATTAACTTCAGAATTCGGATGGCAGAAATCTACCCAGAACAAAAACTGATGGACCTCACTGGCTCACCCGACAGTGTCTCCCTTGGTACAGACGATGACATCACCAGTCCATATATCACTTAGCACCAAGTATGCGTGATCATCGGAGACGTCTCGACCCAGCAAGACTCCAACGATAACCCAATTTTTAATCCCGATGATATTCTTTCAAGCCATAATGCAGGATGTCACGACAACGAAGGAAGCCGAGGAAACGGGGGAGACCCAACAGTCAACCGTGTAAATCGAGAAGAAGAACAACCGCGCGGAGGCAAGAGACAAACTCTCAGCTTACCAGCCAGTGCATGGGAGAAGGCAAGGGCGGCAATTTCGTGTGCGGTTCCAATGACAATGGACGCCACTCACGAAGATCTATTGGCATACCAATATCTGCCTCATCGCAAAAAGAGAGACCTACTCAGGATGCAGAGGCAACTCGATGAAAGGAAAAGGTTAGCCGATGAATGTAGCCTACGACGAGCGCAGTTAAGCTCCACTCGAGGATCACGGAGCGTAACAGGAGGAGCATCGCCAAGGAGAGGAACGTCTAGGTTGCGGGATATCCCCGAAGAAGAGTGGAGCGGACTAATCCGAGACCTTGATCTGTCATTCATGTCCATAGACCAAGATGGAAATATCAAGGCAAAAACAGCCTAGGCAGCCATTATGGCCGCACACACATATCTAATTACAACACAGCCTGCACCCGACGATCCTCGCGTGGCCCTTTACCGCTCCGCCCTGATGAATTTCCGCCTGGTAGGAGAATCTCTTACTCAAGAAGATAAAGGAACCACGTGGCAACCCGATAGATCCCCGCGCTGTCGTAGTAGCCCTCAGCAGGGAGGTCATACCCGATGATCACGATCGCCACATCGGGTCCACTTTTCAGAATCAGAACCATGAAACGACACAAGAAATGATATCACCCAGCGAAGGATCGACCGATCTAGAGAAGAATGCAACACCAAAGATACCATGAAGGTGAAAGCGAGGAAGAGCAAGAACTATGTGGAGCCAGTTGCTTTACCCGACAGGTTCGCAAAACTCCAGTACCAAAAGATTTTAAGTTACCCCAAGATTGTCAAAAGTACGATGGCCTCCAAGAACCTGAAGCCTGGCTGACGGAATATTTGGCAACCGTCAGGTTACAGGGCGGATCCAAAGCTACTGCAATGCAAAGCTTGCAGCTGCACCTAATGGGCGCGACATGTTCTTGGCTACAACAACTACACGTAAATTCTATTAGCAGTTGGAACGACCTTGAGGAGAAATTTACCAGGAACTTCCAGTCCACATTCAAGCGACCCACGTCTCTGGAGCAATTGCGGGCCTGCAAGCAAAAGCCGGAAGAATCAATACGGGCTTTCGTCCAAAGGTGGAATATCATAAAAAATTTGGCTGAAGCAATATCTGACGAAAGAGCAATCAACGCCTTCAACGATGGACTTCGTCGACAGGAGTTTATTGAAGAACTAGGACGAACAAAGCCAAAGAAAATTTGACAGTTGATGGACATAGCCAATTGTTGGGATGATGGAGAGGACGCAGTAAACAACAAAAGAGCCCGCTCACCCAAAGACGACAGGGACATGCGCAATAATGATCGGAGACGATGAACCAACGATGGGTATAATACACCAAGTTACGTTGCATCAAGTTTCTCTGGAGGGGAGAACCGACAAAGCGATGATTACAATAGTGGATACCGTGGCAACAGGGACAGTATCAGTGGAGGCTAGTCGTAGCAACAATACCAGCGGACGAATCGAGACCCACCTATGTCAGCAGGAGAAATGTTGGAAAGACCCTACAATATGCACTACTACGTCGACTCGACAGGGAAAAGGCGATCAAATCACCTCCTAAAGGACTGCCGAACATTCTTAAAAATGCAAGAGTTATGCAACGCAAGGGAAACTGAAGCAGCAAACCGAGGCTATGCAGTATTTATAACATACAATCAAAATCTCATATAAAACATACAACCTTTTTGATAAATATAAGAAAGATCTATACAGTATTTATCCTATGAAGCTGCACAAGCAAGCAGTCAAATAGCAAAATTAACAAAAAATTCCTCATCTACTTCTAAGCATCTTCGCACAATCCTAATGGCGGGTCTACGAGTAGCGGCGTAATGAGGCGCCATCTAAACAAGGTCGCCATCGGAAGGGGGAGGCAAACCCGAAGATACAACATCCATATCTAGCGTTGGATGATGTGCATGTACCAAAGAGAGAGCGATATTGGCACCCGCCACAAGTGAAGCTTCACGTAATTGTGAATCGTTTCACCTTGTCGAAACTTTGCAATCAAATCCACCAAGGTATGAGGCTGCAGATCCCGAGGAAACATGGCATTGTAAACAATGGCCAGAGATCTGCGGAAGCACTCGACAAATTGCTCCAACTCTGATAGATGATCCTAAAGCAACGCCACAGTATAGGCACGGCGATGATCGGTCCAAAAATCTATTTCAGAACTTTGGGAGGCAGACACAAGAGCTTGCATTTAGTTGCATAGATGATGGGTTTCCTCCCTCTCACACAATCGAATGCCTACAAATCAGGGAGAAAATATTAATTTCCCGCAAGCCAGAAAAAGTAATCGAAGAAAGAGAAAGAAGACTTACACAACTTTTCACTTGCCCTGGAAATTTCGTCCAAGAAAAATCCTCGCGGTTGAGTGCCTAGCGTGTCTTCGATTGGGAAACATCCACCATCGATTGAATAACCCAAAGTTTTCCTTCAAGTTTTTTCACATGTTCTATCTTTTCAGCATACAATGGTGGATCCACCGTACTCACAATGGCGGTACTGGCCGCGCCCACCACAGATGAGGTCAGAATTGCATCAGATCCAGAAGGAGCCAAAGATTCTTTCACAATCTGGCAACAACGTGGATCCAGAAGGAGCCAAAGATTCAACAACAGCGAGGATCCAGAAGGAGCCAAAGATTCATTCACAATCTGGCAAGATATGAAGGATATGAAACATTCAGCATACAAAGACAAATTCATACACACATATTCAACAGTTACTTTCTTGCAAAAAGGAAGCAAAAGGTAGCTGGATAAGTTAAAGATTCATTACAATGAGAGCAAGGAGGATTCAATGAAACTAAACAAAAGCCTATGAATCCGTGTCCTTCAAAGACAGAGTAGCACTAGCGGAAGGAGCACTAGCTACAAGAGCAGTATGGGCAGCTGAAGAAGGGGAGCCCGTCGTAGAAGGGGCGGCTAGTTTCTCCAAGCCCGAGCCAAGTCCTAAAAGCAGCCAAGATTAATTTCTGGCCCTCTTAATATAAGGCTTTAGGTCAACTGCTTTGCCATTGGGGGTGACTAGGACAGAGGAGCTAACCTTCTCCCATTCGACCTTCTCGTCGTGCACCATCGCTAGTGCCATCGAAGTCTCGACACCACTCTTTGACCATCAAGCTATAACCAACAAGGGGCTAGGATCAGCACCAAATACGGTGACAAGATCATTCAGGTTGTTCGGCACCTCCTTGGTTGGAAATATTTCAGCGTTAAGGCTTTTGAAGGCACATCGGGAGCGGACAAGAAGGTTGCGCCCATGAACTCTGTTGGCCTCCAAGGTGCTAACAACATCCGACAAAGGATCAACCTTCTTGTCTTCATGCAGCGTCAGGTCTTGGCCAATCAATTCTAAAAATAAAAGAAGAAGGAAAGGATTGATAACCAAAGGGAAGAAATGAAATAAAACCAGGCAAGATAAAAACTTACGGGTCAAAGAGGCATTAAGGGCCTCCAGGCGCTGCCGAAGATTTTCATCTCGAATAGTGGCTTACTTGGCCACTTCTTCGGTATTAGTTCTCGCCTTTTGCTTGGCCTCCTATAAAGCGTCCTCAGCAGCCCGAAGTTTGGCCTCAAGGTCATCGACACGCTTCATCGCCTCATCCCGAATAACTCCGGATTCCTTGGCACCATCTGCGCAATAAATCATGAAAAAATGGAGAAGAAAAATTCACAAAGAAATCTCGGAGATAAACAGAACATACCCTTTAGTTCTTCGGCATCGTCACGGATTTTTATAAAGCAAGAGGCCATATGGACCATCTTGTGCATCAAAGCCTGAAGAAGAACATCACAACAAAGGATATTAGGGCAAAATAAAAGAGGCTACGGGCAGAAAAATTCTGAAATATAGAGTGACTAACATCTTTCATATCTACATCAACAGGCTTTTCCTATATCACCACCCCTTTACCCGCCATTTTCTTCCTTTTTGTAGCGGCGGATTTGATGAAGTAGCTGCATCTTTCTGTATAATCTTCTCTGCAGAAGACATGAGCTTTTCCTTTGGCTCCATCAACGGTGGAGGAGATTTCTTTGCAGAGCATCCCACAGATGTGCGAAGAGGAGATGCAGGAGGATCTTCATCATCATCACTGCAAGGGAAAAGCATCACAATAGAGCCACCCGACAAAGCAGAGAAGAAGCAGTCAAACACTTATGAAGACACATCTTTTGCAAAGCGGAACAAGTTCATCTGGGCGGGAGCAGCCGAGACTGGAGCAGCATCAAGGGGTTTGGAAGCAGTTGAGTCATCCGAGTCTTCGACCCTCTCCACAACATAGGGGCGCTTCCTTTTATCATCAACGAGATGATGGAAGAGATTGCGTTATTGATGAAGAGACCGATGCAGAAAAATCCATCTCCTCATCCACGGCGTCCCAGTCACAGGAAGATCTTCGGAGCGGAAGGATGGACAGGGGGCTCATAGCTTCCAGGAAGAGAAGGAAGTGAGGTCAGGTGATCAAAGTCCTACACAAGCAGAATTGTGGAAAAAGTGCCAGTCGTTGATAGGTAAAAAGTGCATCCGCAAATAAAGGAAAGGAAAGATGGATGCAAAGGAAATTTACCTCAGGGAGCCAGTTTTTCTTGCCGTAAGGCTCCCCAACATAGTTGGAGGGGACCAGGATATTCTTGGTAAGAGTGGTGAAGTTTCAAACCCTCTTTTCATATACCTTGAGGGTAAGGTCTTCCGAGGAAATCCTCATCGGATCCTTCTTCCCTGTATACGCCCGCATGTTGGAAAGCCAGGCTTGAAGCGGCTAGATGTGGATCCGCAAAAAATATGCCAGGAACTGGAGACCCGACAATGCCTTGCCAACTTCGTGCCGCGGTTTCAAAATACGATCAATATAAGGCTGGATTTCAACCATCTCTTTGGCATAAGGACGTTGATCCCAGGAGTCAAGTTTGCGGCAAGGTTTCTTAGGATCAAAAGGGGCTAAACAGAAAGACTGGCCTTCAAGTGGTTGATCCTTGAGATAAAACCACTTGGACTTCCAGCCTTGGACAGAATCAGTGATCTTAAAATCAAAATAATCCACATCGGAGCAAATAGAGAAAATGGTGCCACCAACGTCATGGACAATGGTGTTAGTGGCGTTACAGCGAACATAAATGAAATTCTTCCACATGCCCCAATGGGGATGAATCTCGAGAAACCACTCATAGAGAGTGATGAAACAAGCAACATGAAGAATAGAGTTAGGCGTGAGCTGCTACAGCTGCACGCCATAAACAAAGATAAGACCATGAAGAAATTCATGGACATGAAGATAAAGGCCACGGAAAAGGAAGGAGAGGAACATTACTCTCTAGCTAGGCTCGGGTATGGGGGCAGCTTCTTCTCCAAGAAGCTTGAAGGTACCCTCCGCCAGATGGCCGGAGTTCCACGCCTCATGGAGATCGCGCACCGAGCACTTGGTAGGAGCCCATCCGATGGCCCTCTTCCTGGTGGCCTTCACGGCAGTAGTGGAAGTCCGAGCTGTGCTTTTGCCCATGGCGGCGAAAGAGGAACACGAGCATAGAGAAGGAGTTCACAAGGGGGTAAGAGCGCAAGGAAGAAGATGGAGCAGAGGAGGGTGAGGTAAAATAGGAAAACACATCTCCTGACGAGGGTTTAACTCATCAATGCCCATTGTTATGGACTTGGGTTTTGGAGAAGGAGGGAGCGCTAGAGGAATCAATCGGCTAGCAAACAAGCACACAAGGACGCAAGTTTTACCTAGGTTCAGGCCTCATAGAGGTCCCTACTCCTGCTTGTCTGCTCTTGGAATTATCGAAGGAATCGAAGATTATAGGGGATCATAGATGCAATCTGGCGATGGTTGTGGAAACTAGGGTTGTGATTCTCCTCCTTGCCATCCCATCCTAGCCTTTATATAGATAGGCTAGGTCTCGGGTAGTAGGTCGAGTCGGTTACAGATTAGGGTTCATCCCTTTGAACTTTCTATCTTAAGCTTCTTCTTGCATTACAAGCAATCAGAGAGTCTGTGGGTCACCTGAATTCTGCATTGGGCCTCGACAATGCCGTGGGATTCTGCCGTATCTGGATCGTATATGCCAAACTCGAGTACCTGTAGGGTATACCCATGTCAGTAGCTCCTGAGTGTCCAATGGAATCGCAGATTCGACTGGAGACTTTATGATGTTTTCCGAGTGCATGACTAAGCATATTTTTGAGTGTTCTTGTCTGTATCATAGGGATTGTTGATATACGTGCCTGATTTATCCGATGTATTAGTATCAGTTAACTGCCTTAGGGAAAAACAATGCAATATACTCAAACTCGAGTCCCTAGACTTGAATTCGGAGAAGTGTTGGCGTAATTCGACTCAGGCCGCGGAGGTCTTACAGGAGTTGAATTCTAGTGTATAAATGTGAGCACTCGACGCGTCCAATAAGGCATGTTCATCGTACCTGCAGGCATGGATATATTTTTGGTAGTGCGCAGCAGATGCGTTGCCAGGCCTTGTTCAGGTCTTATCTTCACGCTATAAGCACGACATCCAAATTTCTGTCATCACGGAGATGATTCGGGTGGCCCAGGAGGCGTATTCTCTTTGTAGGGAAAATATGAGGCGGAGTAGCCATAGCATTCGAGTGTGGATGTTATCAACACACAGTACAATGTACAAATAATCATAGGGTGCACGACCAGCGCTCCCTATCGGAGTAGCCCTCGAGTGCCTATTCGAGTCACAGACTCGAGTGGGGACTAAAAACATTTGCCACTGTTGTCGCCTTTTGTTGCTTGTTTTAGTAGAATGTGCTTGTAGCGCTCCCTATGGGAGTAACCCGTAGTTCACAATCGAATCGTTGATTCGAGTGTTGGGTTTTCGTGAAGTTTGGACACCTGCATAAAAATTCTTTTCGGGTGCGCGGCCAGCGCTCCTGTTAGGAGTAGCCCCCGAGTGCTTGGTTGAGTCGAAGACATATCCTCCTCGCAAGGACTTTGGGAGCTTGCCGACCATGTCGAGTCCCCATTGTGTGAAGGACCAAGCTAATGGTATTGGCCTAAGTTCCACGCCAGGTGTGTGAGATTTGTCCGCAAATCGCTGGCAAGCGTTGTAGCGCTGAACGATGTCCTTGGCGTCACGCATGACCGTGGGCCAGTAGAATCCAGCTCGCAGAGCTTTGGCAACGAGGGCGTGACTGCCAGCATGATGCCCGCAGGTGCCTTCATGTATGTCGAGGAGGACGGCCCTTCCATACCTGTTGGAGACGCACCATTGAAGTACCCCTGTAATGCTGCGCTTGTATAGTTCGCCGTTGATGAGAGCGAATGCCTTGGATCATCGTGTGATGTGTCGCGCATCAGTCGGGTCATCTGGCAACCTCTTGCTGAGTAGATATGTGATGTACGGCTGTGTCCAAGATGGCTCGATCATCATGACCTCCATTGGGCCTTCGAGTCCCATACCAAGCTCCATGTCATCGAGTGCCATTGGCTCATTGGGTGGCGCAGCCCCTGAGTCTGTTGACATGCTTGCTTTCTTCTATGGATCCTTGGGCTTGATGGAGCGCTCGCAGATACGCTCGAGGAATACCCCAGGTGGTATGGGGGCGCATGTGGAGCCAATGTTGGCGAGTGTATCCGCCTCTTCATTGCTTTCGCGGCCTACATGCTGCATCTCACAGCCGTCGAAGTCTCCCTCGAGTGTGTCGTAGAGGTTGCGATAGGCGATCATGTTGTCGCTCAGTGCGCCGCACTCGTGCATCATTTGGTTAACCACCAGCTTGGAGTCGTCATAGATGATGAGCCTCTTGGTGCCACAGGCTTTCGCCATCCGCATCCCGTGGATTAAGGCCTCGTACTCGGCTTCGTTATTGGAGGCAGTGAACTGCATTTGCAGAATGTATTTTATCTTGTCTCCCTAGGGCAATGTCAGTATGACTCCTTCCCCAGCTTCATACTTTTGCTTGGACCTGTCGAAGTGCATTGTCCAAAGATAAGACGTATCTGGCTTGTCAGGGAGCTGGTTCTCCATCCAGTGCACAAGAAAATCTGGGAGGACTTGCGACTTGATCGCGTCGTGCTTCTCATATGTGATGTCTCGTGGAGACAGTTCAATTCCCCAGAGCATGACTCGTCCGGTGGCATCAGGATTATTGAGTATATGCCCGAGCGGGGCATCGTTTACCACCACAATTGGGTGCTCCTGGAAGTAGTGGCACAGTCGCCTGGCTGTCATGAAGACGCCATATGCCAGCCTCTAGTAGTGCGGGTACCGCTGCTTTGTTGGCGTGAGCACCTCGCTGAGGTAGTATACTGGGCGCTGGACCCCGTGGACCTTATTTTCTTTGGCTCGTTCCACCACGAGCTCCGTGCTAACCACCTAGTTGGTTGCGGAGATGTAGAGCAGTAGTGGCTCCTTTTCGTGAGGCGTCACCAGTACTGGCGAGGTGGATAGTAGACGCTTGAGGTCTTCGAATGCTTCATGTGTCTCGTCTATCCACTCGAACTTGTTAGCTTTATGGAGGAGTTGGTAGAAGGGCAATGCCTTTTCGCCCATTCGACTGATGAATCAACTAAGCACCGCGATTCGCCCAGCCAGCTGCTGGACGCCTTTTACGTTCTTTGGCTTCTCCATGGCTAGTATGGCCTTTATTTTCTTCGGATTTGCCTCTATCCCCCTCGCAAAGATGAGATATCTGAGTAATTGCCCCAATTGCACGCCGGAGGCGCATTTGTTCGGATTGAGCTTGATCCGGTAGCGGTCAAGGCTAGCGAAGGTGTCACGGAGATCGTCGATTAACGTGGCTTCCTCTTTGGTTTTTATGACGATGTCGTCAATGTAGACTTGGATATTGCGACCAAGTTGGTTGTTGCAGCAAGCCTGCATGCACCGCTGATAGGTGGCTCCTGCATTTTTAGCCCGAAAGGCATCATGTTGTAGCAGAACACACCAAAGGGCGTTGTAAACGCCGTTTTCTCTTGGTCTTCCTCCTTCATTCGAATCTGATTGTAGCCTGGGTAGGCATCGAGGAAGCAGAGGCGCTCACATCCCGCGGTAGAGTCGATGATTTGATCGATCCGTGGCAACGGGAAGTGGTTTTTTGGGCAGTGCTTACTCAAGGAGGTGAAGTCTACGCACATCCGCAGGATATCCTTGTCTTTTTAGGCACAAGCACTGTGTTAGCGAGCCAGATGCTTTCCTTGATATCGCGTATGAAGTTTGCGTCGAGGAGTCTGTTGATATCCATACCGACTGCTTTTGCTCTTGGTTCATACAATCGCCGTATTGTCTGCTTGACTGGACTTGCGTCTGGATTCACGTTTAGTGAGTGCTCGGCGAATTCCCTGGAAACCCTTGGCATGTCCGCTGGACACCAGGCGAAGATTTCCCAGTTCTCACGGAGGAATTCGATGAGCGCAAGTTCCTATGCGGGAGTCAAGTTGTTGGCGATGAGGGCCGTCTTGGTCAGGTCCGTTGTGTGGACCTGGACTTTCTTTGTGTGCTCCGACGAGTCGAAGGACAGGTCGGGTGAACTTGGCCTGCTCAGGGAGGCAGACTATTGTCTGTCGATTCCTTCAGTTTTGCGAGTTCCTCTTGCATGCCAAAGGACTGTGAGATTCTATTGAATTCCCTGTTGCAGCTATCAGATCTCTCGAAGCTTCCGTTGATTGTGATGACGCTGTTTGGGCCTGGCATCTTCATCTGCAGATAGGCGTAGTGTGGCACTGCCATAAACCTTGCGAATGTGACACGTCCGAGGATGAAGTGGTATTGGGAGGGCCAGTCGACGACTTCAAAGTTGATGTGTTCCTGCCGAAAGTTTTGCGGCATGCCAAAGATGACGTCGAGGTTGATTTTGCCCAGGGGGTATACGCCCTTCCCTAGGATGATGCTGTGTAACGTCATGTCTAAAACCTCCAGGCAAGTCAGAGGGATCCTCATCATGAGCAAGGTGATTGCGAACATGAGGTTGATGCCGCTCCCGCCGTCCATGAAGATACGACTCATATCAAAGCCTCCGATCTGCGCCTCGAGTACGAGGGGTAGTGGCCTGGACGAGGAACTTGGTGCGAGTGGTCGCACTTGTCGAAGGTGATGCAGGACTCGCTTCCACTGAGGTACTCAGTGGTGGAAGGTGGTGAGTTTATCGCCAAATTGACTTGGCGAGTGATTGCCTTCTGCATTCAATTGGAGGGACGCCCTTTTTGGATCATCCCCATGTTGCCCACGACTCATGGGTATGGCTCGCCTCCATGATGCTGGACTGGCGCAGCCGCGGGTGGTGGTGGTCCGGGCGGTGGTGGAGGAGCTCCATGTGCCTGGGACGGCTCCGACGCCCCGATTGATCGCGTCGCGATTCATCTGAGCCAGGCCTTCATGGAGCTTGAGGAACTCGCGCCAGTCCTTTAGGAGGTGGCTGGACTTTTTGTTGCCGTCGTGTTTCTCGATGTAGAAGTGCATGTTGCATGGTCCGGACAGTTTGTCTTAGATAGATGTTACAGGTGCCTCTTCGCGAGTGCGGTGCTGCCACACCTGTGTTGTTTTCCCGCTGTCATGGTATCCACCACTGGGATATCCGCTGTTGCAGTTGTCGTCGCATTTGTCGATGTAGCCGGCTGCGACCATATTGACTTCGCCGCGGTCCTCGTAGACGCATATTCAACGTTTTCCTCGGCGGTCGCGTCTGTGCCCAAGGTCGTCGTCATCGTCGGAGTAGGTGCGGTTTTTTACCGAATCTTCTTCGTCCACCCACCGATTCGCGATTTCCATTAGGTGGTTGATCATTTTGGGCTTCGAGCGGCCCAGCTCCTCCCTGAGCTCTATACGACGAACACCGCCATTGAACGCGTCGATTGTGCGGTCCTCCGAGATGTTTTCTATGGAGTTCTTGATGATGGACCATCTCTAGATGTACGAGCGTAGCGACTCGCCAGACCTTTGTTGGCAGCCTCTCAGTTCTTCGATTGATGCGGGCCTTTTGTAAGTGCCCTTGAAGTTGCGCATGAAGCTGTAGACTAGCTCTTCCCAGCTGCGAATGGATCCGCGTGGGAGGTTGTTGAGCCATGCGTGAGTGGCACCCTGCAGCTGTAGCTGCAGGCATTGGATGGCCGTGCTTCGACTCCTGCCGTGCAGCCTGACGGAGGAGATGTGATCCTCTAGCCAAATCTTTGGGTCCTGTAGGCCATCAAATTTTGGGTTATCCGAGGGGAGTTTGAACCCTTTAGGCATTCGCTTTTGCCTGATTTCTCTGCTGAAGGATTTGCCTAGGGTGAGCACAAGGCCGGAGGCCACGCGCTTGCCATCTGAAGTGCAGGGTCCTGTGCGGAACTTGATTCCGGTCGAAGCCATTCTGCCCCACGGTGGGCGTCGACTGTCATTGTTATGGAATTGGCAGTGCCTAAACAGGCTAGATATAGGTGCAGAGATTGGTAGGGAAGCTATCGACAACGTCCGCATGCGATATTGGGTACGAGCAAGTGTAGCGTGACACAGGAAGTACCTCGGTTTGGGGCCCTCGTGAGGAGATAACACCGCTACTCATGCCGATCTGACTATGGATGATCAATACGAGAACTACAGAGCGCTCCTCGAGCTATATGTGAACTATCGATGTAACTAAGAGCAACCCTTGCTACGAGAGACATGCTCGCCCTTATATAGGCTGGGGGTAGCGATTACATTGGCCAGGCCAGCTGGCGGGTGCCATAGGCGGGCCCTAGTTGGCTGGTCATCTATAGTGCCATGTAGTGGTGGTCTTATCGACAGTGTCCGCCATGCGAGACGTCATGGGCACAGTGAGCATCGCGTGAGCCGTTGAGAGCACGGCATCAGCAATCAGTCACTGTGCCCCCCGTCAGCCACAAAGTCGCCAACATGGGCCTCGTCCTATGCTTGCTTTACCTCTTGTTAAAAGGCCAAGGCGTACCACGCACTATGTCGCACGTCGCCCTGCCTGCTGCCTCTGTCTTGACTTTGTCCGGCTAGGATAGCCGGACCGACACCTTTCCAACCTTCTTTTATCTGGATAGTCTGTGCGCTGGCTCGCCCTAGACCGGGTTCCTCCTTGTGCCTTGTCTTGTGCTTCTGTCCGGCTAAGCCCAGCTAGCCGGTCATGACTTGCTTTGCCTTGTTCTTATCCGGCTAGCCTATCAGGGGTCATCCCCCGACAGGCTTGCTTGAACCCAACGTATGTCTATTTAGTACTGAACTGCTTGTTTTATCCTCTGTAGTGATGGTTTTCTAAACGTGAACTTATTAACTCTATTCACAATATGTGTTCGTCTGAAATTAATTTGCTCAAGGATTGAGTTTGTCTTAGTTAAGAAAGAGCAATTGCAAGTCTTGCAATTAACTAGTTCCAGGCATTGACACGACATAAATTATTCATCTAGAATTTCCTTTATCCTCTGTAGTTTGTCCTTGTTCACCTCGCGCTCCTTCTTAAGTTCCTTCAATAGATCCGCAATGTAGTACTCTAGCTTCTTCTTGTCTAACCTGAGCTGATCCCTCTCCTTTTCTGCATTCTGAATCAACAACCTGTGACTATCATGAAGCTTTTGTGCAGTTCCCACAACCAAGCTCCCATTGATTATGTCAGTTAGTTCTGACTGCAAATTTTTGATTTATTGTTCTAGCTCCTTATTTCGTACCGACATCTTGACATTTTCTTCAGCTGCATCACAAGCATCAGTAAATCTCTCCGACCTCTCCAACTCATACATCTCCCATAACTGGGCCAAACATTTCTTAAGTGCATCTGGCCACTCAATATCCACCCACTCTACTACTTTACACACCGGTTCAAGCTAAAAAAACACACACTATCATGTTATGAACATAACATGATACATTTTTCTTCATGTCACCGTTGAACATAATGTAAACAAACCTGATTTGTATAGCCCAAAAACTTCTCCCAGTGTTACTGCCTTTGAATGGAACATATCTCCTCAATGTTAGCCCATGGTCACATGGTACTTCTCCATCAAAATCTAGGCCCTCCCATTCGGGGTCGTAGATCGTCCGTGGTATCTAAAAAGAAACACAAAGCTGGAATTGAACACGATTGAATGCACAAATGGAGCTCAGATCGAGGGAAGTACCAATGCCTAACCCTAGCCGAGAAAAGAGAGGAACTCACATCGAAGAAGGAAGACTTGATGTCGGAGAGAAGGTTGTCGCTGCTCGACTGGTCGTCCTCGTCGTTCCAGGATGTCATGGCGAATGCGTCAGCATCTGCAATGGTGAGGAGATAGAGAGAGGAGGCGAATGAGTGAGAGAGAGATAGAATGCAAGAGTAGGGAAAGTGAAGTGCATCACCGCTACAACATTGACTAAATTGGCATGTTATAATAGTTTAATGGATAACATGCACTATCCCTAGATTATTGTCTCCTACCTAATAGATTTTCTCCTCCTACATTGTTATTTCCAATATTAAACCTTTAACATATCAGTATATTACATCATCTCAAGAAACAAAATCATGTCAACTACAAGGTACTTATGCATCACTTGTTCAGTCATGGTTTCACAAAACACTACATTACAATCTCTCAATAAACATAATAATCACAGAAACAAGTATAGTACATCATCTGAAGAAGCATAATCATGTCAACTACAATGTACATATGTCTTAATACAAAAACGATGGTTTCAGTGAGTGATATCTCCAAAAATCTAAATAGCTCGCACAACATTATATTGCAATCTCGCAACAAACATAATCACAGAAACATGGTCTAAATGCAACAATAATCTATGTTAAAAATACAAGCACAGGACCCCCGTGGTCCATATGAAAAGTCTAGGGTAGCATCTCTCATCACATCTGATCAACGTCAATCACCTTGTTCTGTTTAGCCACTACAGGGGCCTCTACATCCACTATAACCTGATCAACAACATCAGAAATGGTAGCCAAGAAGAACACCTTCCTGATTTGATTTTTTCGTCGCATAATCTGCAATAAATCTTCAGTATCCAAAACCTATATGACTTCCTTCTTCTTATGATGCCACCACCAGAGTCATGCCATTAGCTTAGGTCCAATACTGATTTCCTTACCGATCATCTCTCTCATTTCATCAAGAGTTATGTTTTTGGAATCAACAGTGATCTCCGCAACACATGAAGAAACTGGCTTATTAACTCCCTCATCAAGTTTTTCCATGTATGAATCCACCTCAAAGTGTATAATGAACTTAGCTAGATTAGCATCTATTGGTCCATAGTCTCATCAAGTCGAAGCTCTAGCAATAAGATCTCTAGCATCTACATACATATCATCAATCATCGCTTCAACTTTCACCATACGGTTAGCTGCACAATGCTCCCAAACCATCTGAAGCCCAAGGGAGTGCTCAATTTGCATGTAGGTATCACTCATGTTCCACCAAACCAATGTTTTCCTCTGTCTAGAACTCGAAGGAATCATAGCATGAAGCATATCTACCAACTACGAAACAGACACAACCTCTTTCCAATTCATAAGCAGAAGCACATCCTGCCTGAACATAACCCTCTCGCAACCAAAATCTAGTTTGGCAGTGTACTAGCGGACATGAGCTGTGATCATATAGGTCTGTTGTATCGAAGTTGTGCCTAATTTGATTAAAAAGGGGACTTTTCAGTTCATTCGATTTTATTTTGCAGTAACTGATCTACTTGTAAGATAAGGCACAGATAATAAAAATTCACCTCTCACTCTTCTCCCGGGTTTTTTCTTCGAGATCTGGGTGCCACAACCCCCACCGCCATTGAACAATACACCACTGGGCTTGCTTTTCTCTCCAACCCGCTGCTCGTAGGTACCTTGGGAGCAGACTTCTGGCTGACCTCCTCGCTAACTGGGGCTAAAGACCTCATCGCTGCTTCGTGTTGAGCATGAGACTCTAGGTCCAACGGACCCGAATCAGTCGCCGACGTAGCTACCACCTTCGCCTTGCAAGACATGCTGGGCCTCCACCTCCGCCGCTGTCGCCGTGGCCTCTGCCGGATTCAATGTCATGGGAGGGAGAAAAAAGGACCTCCGCCACCACCAGATTCAGTGTCGGGGAAGGGAGAAAAAGGATTGCCGCCGCCACAGCCAGATTCAGTGCCGGGAGTTAGAAAAGTATAGTAATGGATTTGCCTCTACGACACATGCAAGAACTAGTGTAATGGAATATCCTCACTTAATGGGGAAGATTCGAAAATATTTGGTTTGGCCACCGTTCACTCGACATACCCCTCTCGACAATTTCCCACCCCCACCTTTTTGAATCGTGGTGATTAAAAGCAACTCAGGCCCCACTATGCACTGGCTTCTCAACTTTCAGGCCGAAAAATGATATCCTCCCCTAGTGGGGGCCAGATTATCCAGCCCGGACGGAATTTCTCTTTTAGGGCAAGGGGTCAAATATAGCAGCTCTCTCCTCCCCAACTCCCTCCCAACCCACAACCATCGTTGGTCGTCTCCCTCCTCCCAGGAGCTCCCCCAGCTGCCGGTTCCCTCGATTCTTGACTGGATCTGCTCCTCCTGCTCCTAGGTACCATCTCCTCCAAGTAGCTCCTCCGATGAGTGAGGGTAACTCCCACATTCTTTGATTTTGTGTGGAAATTATGTTTTTGTTGTTGAAACTTGCAGTAGAGGCTGCCCAGTTTTTCATATGCTTGTTAATTTTAGTAGACTATCAACCATTTTTGCAGAGCTATGCGTATGCCTCAAGTCTAGGTCGAAAAGAAAAATTTCACCAGGGCCAGATTATTCACTCCTGGCTAGGCCCGATTATCCAGCCTCAAAGGGTCACACCTGCTACTTTTTGATTCATTTTGATACATAGTGTATTTGCATCATGGTTGCTTTTCTACTATTTTGAACACTTCCTCCTATATTTCTGTGTGCTTACCTTTTGCTATCCCCCTTTATTCAATTCACTGGCAGTTCTCGCAGTGCTCCTAAGACCTATCAGCGGAGACCCCATGTTCACTATTGACAGCATAACGCAGAGGGTAAACTTGTGGATGAGTTTGAGTTGAGGAGACAAGCAAGAGAGGATGAATAGATGGTTGAATAGGCAAAGAAGGAGAAGAGCGCTCGGGCTGCTTTGAAGAAGAAGGGCAAGCAACCAAGGGTCAACTATAAGTCCATGGACATCATTGAGTATTCCACTCTGGCGACGTGATTGGTTTGAGGATTTCCCACATGATGCGGATCTTGATGATCCCAACTTTTGGTGTGCTCATCATATGTACATATTTTAGGACATCTGCTCTACCTGGAAGATCCGCCCTATGCGTCTTGTGGATTTGACCTATGCAAAGTGTTGGGTTCGTAGCATAGAAAAAAATTCCTACAATGGGAACCACTAAGCACCAAGATCTATCTACTAGATATAAGCAACGGGTGGATATACATCCATAGAGATCATACCCCTGAAGACTGACAAAGTGTAACGAGATTTGACTCGTGGATGATGTAGTCCATCACTTGCCGATCTCAAGATCGAGAGGAAGTCCTAGCACCGCAAATCAGCAGCGCATCCGTGCTGGTGACATGATCAAGACCCTTCTCCGGTCAATAATCAGTAGCGGGACCCGGAGATCCATACTGACTCCCACACATTCAACGATGACTTCTGTGATTGTGAGAACCTTTAACGCTACTAACTAAATTTTAGGATCTGGCAATCAGGCAATTGCATGGTGATCTAGATTGCCTAGCATCCCTCATCGCCGGTGGCCACTCCGGCCGCCGGCGTCCACTCTCTCAACCTCCCTCTCCCTCTGCCTCTTCTTTTCCTTCATCATGCCTACATCTATCATTTTGGATCGGTCTGCTTGGCATTGGAAGGCCCTTTATTCCATGTATTTGGATAGACGTGTGGATCATATTTATTCAGGTTTTCTGGTGGTAATCCCGAGGCTGAAGAAGATTCAATTGGTCACATCTAATGGGGTGGTTATTGATGATCATGTCTTAAAGGTACGAGAATTTATCTCATGTGGCTTAGCCATTTCTCTTAAATGTCATCGTGTCAAAGTGGAATCCCGATTGGTTCTAAGTAGAGGGAGATTATTGGATAATGGTGCCCCTATTTCTTTCAACCTGGAATGGACACCCATTAGAATTCTAGATTCTGATCCCATTGATCCCTCAAACATGCAAATACCTTGGACTTGGATTTCTCTCCAGGGATTAATATTGCTAAGAGGGTCAGAACTCTTTTCTAGTCATCGGTTCATCCTTTCATTGGGTCTGATCACTTCACCATGGTTGTTTATTTTGGTCGTTCCTCCTTTAAACTTGATGAAGACACCGTGGGTTTAGCACTTGAAGTTGCAATTGGGGGTTTTTATGGTGAGATGAATGTGTCACTGCTAAGGGACAAAGTTTTCTCGTTCATAGTTTCTTCTAAAAGAGTGGGTTTCTTCATATTAAGTCTGAGATCTTTTGAATGTTTTCAATTCAAATGTTTTTTCATCTATGGGGATGTGGTGGACCGAATTGGCCCCTTGAAGCAAAAAGGTGGTTCAAGGACACTAATGCACAATGGATTAATGTTACTCGATGACATGCAAGTGTTAAGACATCTGAATCAGCTCACAGAACAGATAATACCCTAGAGGTTTTTGATAAAAGTCTGCCTGCTGATGATGTTCTGGTTGCTGACACCACTTTGTTACCTGATCTAGCTGTGGGGGCTTTTATCCTAAGTGCAAATGGTACTTCTAGTACTCAGACTGCCCCTTTGGGGCAAAATTCCACAAATGTTCTTGATCTACATTTCAAATCTTCTTTAAACTCCTGTGGCCCTTCTGTTGAGGATTCTGACAAAGATTTTATGCTAATGATTGATGACATGGCACTAAAAGTTTGGCTATGCTCCAAGTGCCTGAGTTTTGATCACATAACTGATAAATGTCCTAATGATGTACATTGTGTGGCATGTTACCGAAGTGGACACGTTAAAAGGTTCTGTCCAGGTAATCTAGGGGCAAAATTTTCTTTTCGTTGGGTCGCCAATCCGTCAAATTTGTTGGCCCACTACCCTGCTCAACCTGTCAAGGACTCTGCACCAGGGGTTAAGACAAATTTATGTGGGGCTTTGCCGTTTGCGTTTGCTGCAAAACCGCCTGGCTCTTTGCATATCTCAACCTCTCCGCCGAGAAATCCTAATCTAGCAATGGCGAACTTCCCTATTGATCCCAATCGCTTCACTCTAGCAGGGATGCAAGTTCTTCAGCCTTGGGGTGATGATCAGAGACTTGCTAGGATTTATGTCACCTCTTCTGTTACTCCTCCAAAAGCTCATGAAAACTAGGCCATGGCGGTGGTGCTACCAAGGCCAGAGGGAGATGAGATCGACCAGGTACTTGACCAGATTGCCCACCACGTCCATGATGATCTGCACCTTGAGGTACTGTCTTTTGCTAAAAGTGTTGTTGGCATTGTCCTGTTTCGGATGGCGGATTCAGGTAGGCGAGATATTCTAGTTTCACAGCCTGAGTTCAACCTAGGTAATGGTCGCTGTTAAACTTTACTCGCCATGATGTTGGACCAAACTTTAGAGCTACAATCTATACGGTTACTGGGTGGATAATGATCTTAAACCTTCCTATGGATTATCATAATGAAGATTTTCTTAGGGAGAGTATGGCTAAGTTTGAGAAGATGAGAGGCTGGTACAGAGAGGACCCCTCACCAACAAGAACTCTGATTAAATGCAGTTATACTGGAGCTAGGGACATACCTAAATCAATCACTATTAAAGAGCCTCAGCGCTATGGTGGCATAGTTGTGTCTTGGACTGTCCCTTGTTTTATTCTTCTGAGTGAGCAAGAAGATGTTCTGCCTAGAGATGAATCTCCTGATCCACACAATGGGATTCCACACCCTCTGCCTGGGCAGTTTCTAGGGGATCATAAAGCTGATGATGATGATAATCATTGGATTCCTGACAACATTCAACCTGAAAAGCCTAGATGGGATTCTTGGGAATAGGAGCATGCTACAGAGAATGTGATTCAGAATATTCAGCCAACACAGAATCAGTCATCCATCACTTTTTTCTATCTCAGGTGCTTCTAGGTCCTCTGTTCACTTTGTACAAGGTGGGGGTGCTGCTCAAATAGTTGAAGGACCTGTCATTGGGGGACCTGTGGTACAACAAGTGCAGCAGGAAAATCCCTTGGCCATTGTTTCTGCTGGTGATCAGGCAGATAACAATAACCTGCAAATCTTTACTGTGCTTCTTCCTGACATGGCCATGGGGTGGAATGGTCCTGGTAATGAGAAAACTTTTTCTCTGGACTTTTCAGCTGTGGGATGCCTGCCACATAATCTTCAGTATTTAGCTGCAATGAAATCCTTCTGGTTACCCCCTCTCCTTTACTTCTGACCAATAGGAAAGATGATGTTTGCATGGAAAGTTTTACCTCTCCTGACAATTCTATGAGTCTCAACTTGCCCCATCTTAGAGTGTCATGTTGCCATCTATCACTCCAAAAAAGAGGGGAAGAAAGGAAAAGGAGATATTGGTTGTTAACACATCTAAGATGCGTGCCACTAGAAGCACCACCAGGAGAAATGGATATAAGTTACTCCCATGTGTTGATCAGCCCCAACCAAGGAAAAAATCCAAGTCAGCAAAACCTTTCTTGCAGGAAGATAGGGCAGAACAGGAAACTAGCACTACTCCTGTGGAGATTCTGCAGCAGGCTGGAAGGATCCTTGAAATCCCTGAAGAAGATATGACTGAGGAGATTCTTATGGCTTCTCCTAAGCCTAGCAAGGATGCTGAATCTTCTGATGATTAGTTGGCATTGTCCTTTTTATGGCCTTGTTCTGAGCCCTTTATGTTATTTACACTCTTATGGTCTTGTGTTTGCACTTTGCTGTACTCTGTGTGATGAACTCGCAAAGTATCTTGATGTGTGGTTTCATATTGGCTTTGCTAAGCTACAAGTTCTAGTTTCCATCTGCTTATTTAAAATAGGAGATGTGCTCATTATGGTTGTTGGTGTTTCCAATGGATAGCATAAATATTAATAGCTGGGACTGGCTGATCCTTGACTAGAATGTTAGAGGTTTAAATGATAAAAATAAGAAAATTGCAGTCTACAAAACAATTGAAGAGAGTAGAGCTGCAGTCATTTGTTTGCAAGAAACTAAATGTGAACAGTTTGATCACTCTTTCATAAGGGGATTCTGCCCTAAAAGATTTGATAAATTTGCATTTTCTCCCTTTGTGGGGGCTTTTGGGGTATCATTGTTCTCTGGAACAGCTCTGTTTTCTCTGGTATAATTGTCAATTTTTCCTCTTTACACAATGGGGAAACTTGGAAGATGGTAGCAGTTTATGGTCCTTGTCAAGGTGTGGAGAGGGATAATTTTGTCCCATGGTTATATAACACTCAAATCCCTACCCATGAACTCTGGATTTTATTGGGAGATTTTTATTTTATGAGGTCTCAGGATAACATAAATAGACCAGGGGAAGACATGAATGGCATTTTAACTTTTAATGATATTATCAGTCATTTGGGGTTAATTGAGTTACCCTTGAAAGGCAGAAATTATACCTGGTCCAACATGCAGAGTCCACCTTTACTTGTCTAGTTAGATTGGTTTTTCACTTCATCTGAGTGGACTCGGAAATACCCAAATACTATGGTCTTACCACTAGCCAAGACAACATCTAACCATGTACCTTGTGTGGTTCAAATCTCCACAAATATTCCCAAAGCTCACATTTTCAGATTTGAGAACTTCTGGGTGCATCAACCTATTTTTATGAGTTAGTGGAAAGATTATGGAATCAAACAATTAGAGGCAACTCTAGCCCATCCATTCTGGCAGCTAAATTCAAGAAGTTGAGATATGAGCTAAAGAAGTGGGGGAAAACATATCTCATCTTAAATCTCTGATTGATAATCCTCAAATTGGATAAAATTGAGGACCAAAGGACACTATCAATCCCAGAATTTAATTTCAGAAATATTGGCAAGTGTCATGTTAAGAACCTAATGGGCAAACAATCTAACTATTGGAAGCAAAGATGTACCATTAGATGGGTTCAGTTAAGTGGTGAAAACACAAAAAAAATTCATGCCAAAGCTACTGAAAGGTACATGCATAATATCATCGCTGAAATACAGGATCAGGATGGCTTGAGAATGTCTGAACATAATCAGAAGGCAACTGCTTTTTGGAAGTGCTATAAAAGTAGGATGAGGGTTACTTATCCAATTACTGATATAGTATGGCTTAACACCATGCTCTATGAGGTGGATTGTCTTGACAGTTTATCCAATCCCATCACATTGGAGGAAATAGAAGGTATTGTCAAAGATTTGAAAACTGATAAAGCACCTGGCCCTGATGGTTTTAATGGATACTTTGTTAAAAATGTTGGAGTATCATTAAGGAAGATTTTATTAGGATGGCTAAGGATTTTCATAATGGATTTATCTCTCTGGAGAGCATAAATGGCTCTTTCATAACTCTGGTCCCAAAGAAGCAATCACCTGAATCTGATAATGATTTCAGACCCATCTCCGTGACAAACACCTTTCTCAAATTCATTACAAATATTTATGCAAATAGATTGCAGGCAGAGATTACTCGATGCATTCATGATAATCAGTATGGGTTTATTAAGGCAAGAACAATTTAGGATTTCCTAGCATGGTCTTTTGAGTATCTGCATCAGTGTAAGCAATCTAAAAAGAAATATGTGGTCATTAAAATTGATTTTGAAAAGGATTTTGACACTATTGAGCATAGTGCCATCCTGCAAATCTAAGGTATAAAGGTTTTCCACAAAATTTTGTTAGAATGGTTGAGGAGATTCTTTCCTGTAGATCCTCTTCTCTCCTTTTAAATGGTGTCCCAGGTAACAAGTTTGCTTGTAGAAGAGGGGTCAGACAAGGAGATCCACTATCACCACTTCTATATGTGCTAGGTGGAGATCTATTATAGAGCAATGTGAATCTGGCTTTGAATCAAGGGAGGTTGCAGTTACCAATACTCAGAGAAGGTTCTTTCCCAATTGTCCAGTATGCAGATGACACTATCATTATTTTACCTGCTGAGGAGAATCAATTACTGGTGTTCAAAGAGCTATTGAATCAATATGCTCGTTTTACTAGGTTAAAAGTAAATTACAATAAATCTTCTCTCATCCCAATTAACCTTTATGAGGAAGAAACAACTCATCTGGCTTTAGTGTTTGACTGTCAAGTTGGTTCTATGCCCTTCACCTACTTAGGACTGCCAATGGGTACCACTAAACCTCATATTAAGGATTTTTCACCACTAATTGATAGGCTTGAGAGAAGATTATCTGCAACAGCTTATTTTCTTTCATATGGTGATAGACTGGTTTTAGTCAACTCTATCCTTTCTTCCCTTCCAACTTATTATATGTGCACTCTTTCAATTCCTTTGGGAGTGCTAGAGATTATTGATAAGGGTAGAAGGAGATGTCTTTGGAGAAAATACATGCAGGATGAGAGAGTAAGTTCCCTAGCTTCCTGGGAAATGATCTACAAGCCAAAGAAAAAGGGAGGTCTAGGTGTACTGGATCTCCAAAAGCAAAATATAGCTCTGTTGTTGAAACACCTTTACAAATTTTATAACAATGCCAACTTCCCATGGGTCAAACTTGTCAGGAATACATATTATCATGAGGCTGTACCACATGCTGTGACCAGGTGCGGGTCTTTATGGTGGAAGCGCATTATTAATCATGCTGATGAGTGGAGGGATATAGCTAAATGTCAAGTGGGTTCTGGATTTTCAATTCTGTTTTGGAATGATTACTGGGTTGATGTTATGTTATCTGAGAAATTCCCAAGGTTATATTCCTTTGCTAGAGATAAGTTGGCCTATGTTCATGATATTTGCTCTTTAAGCAATTTCCATGAGGCATTCATGCTGCCTCTGTCTACTGAGGCTTTTTTGGAATATGAGAAGCTTCAGACTCTAATTTCTGACACCAATTTGTCAACCTCTGGTGACAAATGGATTTGCCAGTTCAATAATAACAGGTTCATGGCTAAGGCCCATTATGAAAGAAATTTCAGAGAGGAGGATAATGATATTGTCTCGGCTAAGATTTGGAAAAGCAAATGAATGTCAAAGCATAGGTTTTTTGCTTGGTTACTCCTGCATGATAGATTGAACAAAAAAGGACATGTTGGTTAGAAGACATTGGAAAGTTACAGAGGATAATGATTTTGTTCTGTGTAGTGGACAGATAAGAGAGGACTGGAAACATCTTTTCTTCTAGTGCCTGTTTAGTGCCAGTTTGTGGAATTATTTGCAGATAGAATGGAGAGACACCATCTTCCCTGAGGCTTTTAAAATGGCTAAACAAACTTCCAATGGCCCATGTTTTATAGAAGTAACCATTTTAGCATGTTGGAACATATGGAAACAAAGGAATGCGATGGTTTTTAGACATGAGAGACCCTCTTTTAGAGGCTAGAGATCTGGTTTCTTCTGTGATTTGACCTTGCTTAAGTATAGGCTAAAAGGCGATGCTAAGGCTATGGTGTCATCATGGCTTGACAACTTACCATAATAGCATTGTAAATAGCCTCTCTTATGTAAATATCCTCTGAACTGGTGTTTCTATTTTCCTTTTCAATAAAGGGATGTGGGGGGCTCCCCTACAGTAGAAAAGTTCAAAAAAAACTAAATCCCTTTGTCTCATGATATATTACATGTCCAAGATTCGATCATCAGTATCTCAATACCTAGTTTGATCTCATTGCCCGACATGCACTCTTTTCTCGTTCCTGTGATATAACATTATAGTGATCACATCACTTGCTTGCAAGCTACCTCAATGTGATATCACCGAGAGGGCCTAGAGTATATCTATCCGTCATCGGGATGGACAAATCCCACTCTTGATCCATGAGCCTCAACATAACACCTTCGGAGTATCTGAACCCACCTTTATAGTCACCCTATTACGGTGTGACGTTTGATGTTATCAAGTTACTCTTCTAGTGTTAGCGATTGACATGATCTCATGGTCTAAGGACTAAGATTATTGGTATGATGTTATAGAAATTTAAACACAATGACTTTGATCGTAATGCTATACTTAATATGAATGTTCATCACATCATTCCACCAATGTTGTGACCTCATTATTAACAACATCCAATCTCCATTATCAGGAAACCTTGATCATCTTATTAATCAACGAGCTAGTTTATAAGAGAGGCATAACTAGGAACTCATTATTTTTTTATTAAACACACATGTATTGACGTTTCCAATCAATACAATTATAGAATGCAAAATAAACATCTATCATATACTTGGAATATGAT
Organism: Avena insularis; assembly: GCA_023614405.1. Classification (NCBI taxonomy): domain Eukaryota; kingdom Viridiplantae; phylum Streptophyta; class Magnoliopsida; order Poales; family Poaceae; genus Avena; species Avena insularis. Next base: position 316,771,246 of record CM042688.1, on the reverse strand, counting down.
AATAACAACTTTATAATTGCCTCTCAGGGCATATTCCCTTCAGTCTCCCACTTGCACTAGGGACAATAATCTAGTTTACATAGTGATAAAGCCAACACCCATGGAGTTCTGGTCTTGATCATGTTTTTCCCTAGGGAGAACTTTAGCCAACAGATCTGCTAAATTCAGGTCTGTGTGTACTTTACAAATCTTTATATCTCCATCCTTGACATGCTCACGGATGGAGTGAAACCAACGCTTAATGTGCTTGGTGTTCTTGTGACACCTTGGTTCCTTGGCGTTGACGATGGCTCCATTGTTGTCACAATAGATCACCATTGTGTCCAACGCACTAGGAACCACATCTAGTTCAGTTATGAACTCCTTCATCCAAACCGCTTCCTACGCCGCTTCTGAAGCACCAACATATTCCGCCTCCGTTGTTGATCCAGCCACCACAGGTTGTTTGGAGCTCCTCCAACTAACTGCTGCTCCGTTCAAGAGAAATACATATCCGGATTGAGACTTAGAGTCATCCAGATCAGTGTCAAAGCTAGCATCGATATAACACTTAGTGACCAACTCTTCTTTTCCTCCATATACAAGAAAAATTTCCTTAGTTCTTCTTAAGTACTTAAGGATATTCTTGACCGCTATTCATTGTTCCGAACCTGGATCAGATTGGTACCTACTAGTCAAACTAATAGCATGTGCCACATCCGGTGTTGTACATAGCATGGCATACATTATAGAGCCTATGGCTGAAGTATAGGGGATCTTATCCATTATCTCTCTTTCTTCCACCATAGCCGGACTTTGAGTCTTACTCAATGTCTTGCCTTGCAACATAGGGACGAACCCATTCTTACTTCCGTCCATATTATACTTCTTTAAAATCTTATCAAGGTATGTACTTTGGCGTCTTGATCTATCTCTATAGATCTTAATTCCTAATATATATGATGCTTCACTAAGGTCCTTCATCAAAAATTTGTTGTTTAGATAACTTTTAATATTGTTTAAAATATCTATATCATTTTCAGTAAATAATATGTCATCCGCATATAATATCAGAAATTCCAGATTGCTCCCACTCACTTTCTTGTAAATACAAGCCTCTCCATAAGTTTGGACAAATCCAAACTCTTTGATCACCTCATCAAAGTGGAGATTCCAACTCCGGGACCCTTGCTTCAGTCCATAGATGGATTGCTAAAGCTTGCATACCTTGTTAGCATCCTTAGGATCAACAAAATCCTTAGTTGTATCATATATAACTCTTCTTCAATGTTACCATTGAGGAACGCAATTTTGACATCCATGTGCCATATTTTATAATCGAAATATGCAGCAATTGCTAACATAATCCTAAACGACTTTAGCATTGCTACGGGAGAGAATGTCTCATCATAGTTAACTCGTTGAATTTGTCTAAACCCCTTTGCGACAAGTCGAGCTTCAGTAACCTCTTCGAGTTCTACCTTTCGACTACACACACCTTTCATGAGAAACTCTTTCTCTAGAAAGGATCCATTCTTGGCAACAAAAACTTTGCCCTCGGATCTATGATAGAAGGAATACACAATTGTTTCTTTAGGGTATCCTATGAATACACATTTTTCTGCTTTGGGTTCAAGTTTATCAGGCTAAAGTTTCTTCACATAAACATCGCATCCCAAAAATTTATGAAATGATAGCTTAGGTTTGTTTCCAAACCACAATTCATACATTGTCATTTAAACGGATTTAGATGGTGCCCGATTTAATGTGAATGAAGCGGTTTCTAGTGCATAACCCCAAAATGAAATTGGCAAGTCTATCAGAGACATCATAGATCAAACCATATCCAATAAAGTATGATTACGACGTTCCGACACACCATTACATTGTGGTGTGTCGGCAGGCATGAGTTGTGAAACTATTCCACACTCTCTCATGATTGTGCTAAACTCGTAACTTAGATACTCACCTCCACAGTCGGACCATAGAAATTTATTCTTTCTATTACGATGATTTTCCACTTCACTCTGAAATTCATTGAACTTTTCAAAGGTTTTGGACTTGTGTTGCATCAAATAGATATACCCGTATCTACTTAAATCATCCGTGAAAGTAAGAAAATAACGATATCCACTTCACGCTAACACACTCATTGGACCACATACATCAGTATGTATAATTTCCAATAAATCTGTCGCCCATTCCATTGCACCGGAAAACGGGGTTCTAGTTATCTTGCCCATAAGTCATGGCTCACATGTATCAAATGATTCAAAATCAAGTGATTACAAAAGTCCATTAGAATGGAATTTCTTCATATGTTTAACACCAATATGACCTAGATGGCAGTGCCACATATATGCAGATATATCATCATCAAGTTTAATCCTTTTAGCATCAAAATTATGAATATGTGTATCAGTACTATCAAGATTCTACAGAAATAAACCATTCATCATAGGTGCATGACCATAAAAGATATTATCCATATAAATCGAACAACCATGGTTTTCGGATTTAAATGAATAACCACTTTGCAATAAACACGATTTAGATACAATGTTCATGCTCAGTGCATGCACCAAATAACAATTATTTAGATTTATCACTAATCTCGAAGGCATATGGAGAGGTAGCATCCCGACTGCGATCACATCAACTCTTGATCCATCGTCAACACGCATTGTGACGTCATCCCTTGCTAGCTGTCGCTTGTTCTGCAACCCCTGATCCGAGTTCATATATTAGCAACCGATCTAGTATCAAATACCCAAGTGTTACTGCGAGTACTAGTCAAGTACACATCAATAACATGTATATCACATATACCTTTATTTGCCTTGTCGGCCTTCTTGTCCACGAAATACTTGGGGCAGTTGCGCTTCCAATGGCTAGTCCCCTTGCAATAGTAGCACTCGGTATCAGACTTAGGGCCAGCTTAGGATTTCTTTTCAGGCGCAGCAACAAATTTGCCGACCTTCTTTCCCTTTCGTTTACCATTCTTATCTTTCTTGAAACCGGTGGTCTTATTGATCATCAACACTTGATGCTCTTTCCTGATCTCTACGTCCGTAGTCTTAAGCAGTGACAGAAGCTCGGGGAGAGACTTCTTCATGCCCTACATGTTATAGTTCATCACAAAGCTCTTGTAGCTAGGTGGCAGAGACTGGAGAACATGATGTATTCCTAAGTCAACGGGAATCTTTATTCCCAAGGACACACGATTATCAGCGTGCCCATACATTTTGAGTACATGCCACTAACAGAGCTGTTCTCTTCCATCGTGCAGCTAAAGAACTTCTCAGAAGCATTATAACTCTCTACGACGGCATGGGTATCGAAAATCGTTTTCAATTCACCCATGGTATCAAAGGCATGGCCATTTTTGAAACGCTTTTGAAGTTCTGGCTCTAGCCCATACAGTATGATGCAATGAACTAAGTTGTGGTCGTCCTAACGAGTCAAATAGATATCCTTTTCCTCATCAGGGGCATTTGGAGAATCCTCAAATTCATGGCCCAGTTGTTAAAGTTGCTACCATTCACCGCAAGTTTCTGTTTTTCCATGAACACATTGAAATTAAAAGCAGGTGGTGCCATCTACAACAGAATTTGTAAAGTTTATTTGGACTAAGTTTATGATAGACCGTGTTTAACTAACCCAAATTACAAAGGAACTCCCACTCAAAAACAACATCCCTTGTGTCTTTTTGGTGATTACATGAACCAAATCCACTACACCAAGTCCGATCATCACGTGAGTCGGTGTAGTTTCAAAGGCGAGCATCTATATGGGCATCATATCAACTATATGACTCATTCTTAACCTTTTGGTCCGTGTTCTGAGGCCATGTCTGTACATGCTAGGCCTGCCAAGTAAGAACCTTAGTAATCACGTGCGTAAAACTGTCTTACACCCGTTGTATGAAAGCGTAGAATCAAAAACACCCGATCATCACGTGATGCCTTGAAACAACGATCCATAGATCGGTGCATGATACGCTGCAAATGTATCTACAATTTTTGTTGTTCCATGCTTGGTTTTTATCTACTTTCTTACGTTTTGTCCATACTTTGGAGTACTTTTGATACACTTTCTTGGACTAACCTATTAACAAGATGCCACAGTGCTAACTGCCTGTTTTCTGCTGTTTTTGGTTCCAGGAAAGTCAAAAAATGAATATTCTCGGAATTGGACGGGACAAAAGCCAAAGTCAGTATTTCACCGAGTGGGACACAGAGCCAGAATACGAGACGGAGAGGGGCTAGAGGGCCGCCACACCACCTGGCCATGTGGCCAGGCCTGGCCCGCGCCAAGGGGTGGTGTGTCCGCCTAGGACACCCCCTCGTCCTCCCCTTTCGCCTATAAGATGCCTCCAATACAGAAACCCTAAGTATTCGATCAAAATTCCACGAAAGAGTCTGTAGCCGCCATCATCTCCATCCCTAGATCGGGAGGGATCTGAACTCTTCCCGCCACCCTGACGGAGGGGAGAATTCACCCTAGAGGTCTTCTTCATCACCATGCAAGCCTCTGGTGTGATGCGTGAGTAGTTCATCCTTGGACTATGGGTCCATGTAGTAGCTAGATGGTTGGTTCTTCTCCTTTGTGCTACCATGTCTAGATCTTGTGAGCTCCATTCATGATCAAGATACTCTATTTGTAATCCTACATGTTGTGTTTGCGGGGATCCGATGGATATTGAGATGCTATTTCAGATTGATTATTGATTCTATCATGTCTTTGTTATTTGTGATCTTGCATGCTCTCCGTTGTTAGTAGATATCTTGGCCGAGTAGATGCTAGCAACTCCAAGAGGGAGTATTTATGCTCGATAGTGGGTTCATGCCTCTAGTAATCTGGGGAAGTGACAGAAATCTCTAAGGTACTTGATGTGCGGTTGCTACTAGGGAGAAAACAACAATCCTTTGTTCATATAACAATCGTATTGTTTGCTTTACACGCAATGCGTAATGCAATTATCTGTTGCTTACAACTTAATACTAGAGGGGGTTCGGATTGATAACCTGAAGGTGGATTATTAGTCATAGATGCAGTTGGATTATGGTCTATGTATAATGTTGTAATTCCCAATCAAATCTCATAGGAGTCAAGATGATTAGTATATGCATGTATGCTTTCTCGATGTTTGTCAATTGCCCCGCTGTAATTTGTTCACCCAACATGTCATCTATCTTAAGGAGAACCACCACTAGTGAACTATGGACCCCTGTCCTTTCTTTTACCATCAATCTACAACTATTTACTTCTTTTTGTTTACTTTCTGCAAGCTTTTATTTTCTTCCACACAAAACGTTTAATCCTTTGTTTTCAGCAAAACCGGTGAGATTGACAACCTCACTGTAAGTTCGGGGCAAAGTTTTGTGGTTGTGTTGTGCATGATTCCAAGTTGGCAACAAAACCTTGGAGGTGTTTCCTTGCTCCTACTAGTTCGATAACCTTGGTTTCATAACTGAGGGGAACTTGCTGCTGTGCTCATCATACCTTCCTCGAGGGGTTCCCCAATGAGCTCGAGATATCTTGGGCCATCAAGCTCTTTTCTGGCGCTATTGCTGGGGAGTCAAGGACATCTTCACAAGGGGAGTCCCTCATAACCAATCTCTTTACTTTGTTATTTTTGTTTTGCTTAGTTTATTTCTGCTTTGTTTGCTTGTTCTTTTTATCAAAAATACGAAAAAATTAGTTCCTACTATAGCTGTTATTTTCGTTGGTCTATCATTGTCTTGCTTTATTATGCTTTCTATCAATGGTTGGTTTCTTTGAAACTGAATCTAATTGGCAAGGGGGGTTCACGGAAGAACAAAAATATTATTGTAAGGAACACCGCTTGTCACAAAAAGGGAAACAATTATGGGAACAAATTGATAAATTGTATACCATTGCTAGAAATGTGTGCTCTACTTATAATGTTACTTATTGCTCTGATAAATCTTGTTGCTGTAAGAGGTATAAACACCTCCCTTTTCAATGTGAGTATAATGATGATGTTACCATATTCTTATGTGAAGGGAAATTATGACTTTTATGATGTGGAACAAATTGAAGAATTTATTGCTTGGAAGGGTGCATTCAAACTAGCTTATTTGCTTGAAAATACTAATGATGCACCTTATAAATATGAGGTTTATGATATACTTCAATTTTGCTTTGATAATTACAAGGAAGAAAATGGCTATATTCTTGAATATCTTAATAGATGCTCCCCACCAGCGGAAGAGACTAATGCCTTGCAGGAGCCTATGGAAGAAGAAATTGCTGAAACTGGAAGCTTATTGGATGAAAAAGAGGAGGAGAGTGATGATCAAGAGGAGGAAGAATGGATCTACCCATTCCTACCTTCTAATGCGAGTAACTCTTTACCCCTTACAATATTTGATTGTCCCCCATGCTTACTAAAGGAGGATGAATGTTATGTTCCTCACGATTCTTTTGAAAATGTTTATAATAAAGCTCTAGTGCTTGTAGATCATGAAAAGCATGCTTTATGTGATAGTTATATTGTTGAGTTTATTCATGAGGCTACTGAAAATTATTATGAGAGAGGACAATATGGTTGTAAAATTTTTCATGGCACTGAAACACCTCTCTATGTGCTAGAAGTTTTTAAGTTACTCTTGTTTTATCTTCCTATGCCTGTCACTTTGTTCTTTGTGAATTTATTTGCATACAAGATTCCTATGCATAGGAGGTGGGTTAGACTTAAATGTGTTTTGAATTTGCTTCTTGATGCTCTATTTTACTTCAATTCATATTTCTTATGTGAGCATCATCAAAATTATCATGCCTAACTTAAAGGCGTTAAAGAAAAGTACTTATTGGGAGATAACCCAAAAGTTTTAGATGAGTCTTGGAAGTTATTACCTCAGTAATAACTGCTCCTTATCCTTTTTATTTGCTTTTTGTGCCAAGAGTAACCTCTAATGAGAGAGAAATAATGCTTGGGAAAGTTGCTGTCCCGAAACACATTTTTGTACTTAACCGTAAAAATTCGTGTAAAATCTCTGTACGTCGTTTTGAGGCGTGAATTTTTGTCCTTCTGCCCCAGGTTGTTATCTAACTTTCGTTAGTTCAACACTTTTCTATTTGAGCAACAGAAGGTCTTCGAAAAAATTAGTTGTACCTGCTGGTCTGTTTTGACAGATTTCTGCCATGATTTGCATTTGCTTCTTGTTGGTTCCTTTTTGAGTTCTCTTTGGGGAATTGAGATTTTTGAGGGAAGTGCTTCAGTAGCTTGTGTTTTAATGGAAGTTTTATTGGTGTTGAAATTGAAATCAAAGACTTATTATCTTGAGTGCACTAATGTTGCTAATAAAGACTGTGTGAAGTTTTGTATGAAGGAAAAATTTCAGGTGTATGGGGAGAATGATGTAATGAGATGAAGAATGGACTAAAACTCAAGCTTGGGGATGTCACACGTGTCACCCCAAGAAATATCCAAGAAGTACAAGCGTCAAAGCTTGGGCATGCCCAAGGCATCCCCTTCTTCATCAATAAAAATCTCAGGTGTCTTCCAAACACTTCATTTTTATTGTTTCATGCACAGTTGTGTTGTTCTTGTAGCGTCTTTGTTTTCGTTTGCTTGGTTTTCTTAGTTTGCTTCAATAATTGGTTGTACCCCCTCTTTCATACATTAGTTTTCAAATAGTTTGGTTTTGATTGGAAAAGAGTAGGAAAGTTCATGCTTAAGTGGTAAAGAGAGCTTGTTTTTGACTGTGGCCCATGCTTTGTCATGTAATGCTTGGTATTGTTTTGGCTTTATGCTTAGTGATCTTTGCTATAGCATGACTTGTTATAAATAATTGATATTGCTTAATGTGCCTTGGAAGAATCATGCGTTGCTTTAGCATATTACAACATAGAATTGTCGTATTCTCCTTCGATGCTTTATTTGGGTAGACTTGGTGCATGCTCACACCATGTTATGACTATCCCAAGTCACCATAGCCTTTATGATCCTTTAGTTTTCGACTTGTAATATCACTTTATGCTTTAATTAATGATGTTTTGTCGCTTTGCATGATTATGGCTATTATTGCTCTCTTAGTTGGTCGCTCCTAGTCTTTTGCTAGCCTCCATAACCAAGAATCAGTTCCACTCATGCATCCAACTCCAAATAAAACCAAGTTATTCCAAAGAGTCCACCATACCTACCTATTAGCAATTGCTATTCCAAGTATATTCATGTTTTTATCTACCTTCTGAATGAAACTTGTTATGAGAAAACTAGTGATTAAAGCTCTCACAAACTTGATGGCACACTTTACTTTTCTTGCCCTTAATAAACTTGAACCATTGTGTCATCTATGTTGTATATGCTTGCACTTATATGTTGGGGATTAGCAGAACCATGTTGTCATGGGGAACGCTTTCAACATTGCACTTGTACTTTGTACCTAGTTGATATCATGCTCTTTTGTCTATGGATGTCGTCCGTGTGAAATGAAAGGGGAGCTTGTAAGTCCATGAATTTATGTGTGTGTGTTAGAGAAACTCCTAGGCCGCCGGTCTAATCCATGCCTAATCATGGGGAAACCTGCAGCATAACCATAATGAGCTGTCTATGAAGCATTCTTCTTATAAAAAAAGAGTCAGATATTGAGAAAAGGAGAAAAAGAAAAAAAAGATATGAGAAAAGAGGAAAGAGAGAAAAAAGCACCATTTTCCCATGGTAAATAAGAAGATTGCTGAGATGCTCGTTGTCTGCTTGCCTTGTCATTTTGATATGGGGATTCTTCCGTATCATTAGGCAAGGGGTACCCCGTTGGCGGTTCTCTATGATACACATGTACTTACTATGACAAGAACTTACCGATAACTAAACTTGAGTAGCATGAGGAGCAGCCCTCGTATTCAAGGGACATGATATTTCCAACTTATACTTTGTCAAGCATATACTTCATAGTTTGTTCACTTTAACCTTAATCACTTCAAGATGCTTATGATAGGGGCAATGAGAGCTGAAAGCTAATAAGTACCATAATTTTTGGAAGCTCTTTATGAAACTTGAATCCCTACTTCCTTCTATGAAGGCCTTTCTTTTACTTTTATGTTGAGTCTCCACCTTCTATCTTTATGCACCTATTTTGAGAGCATAGAAGCCATTCTTAGTTCTATGTGCATTGTCCCAAGACTTGTTGATTGATGCATAATTTTGATATTCCTTGTTCTTAAACTATTTGTATCTAGTCACCCTTATAAACTTTGAAGGTGTCCTATGCAATTATGTTTGCTACTCTATGAGGGACAAGTTGAATGCCACTATGCTATGTTTTCTTTATGTGAAACAAACAAACGTCTTGCAAAGCATTGTTATTCATGAATCTTTTGTTTGTACCTTTTCATGTTACAACATAGTTGCTATGTCTTATTGTTAGAACTTTATCTTTCATGCTATGTTGAAGTACTATGATCCCAGCTATCAATGTTTTACAAATACTTTGATCAAGTTTATGATGGTGCATGTCACCTCAAAAAATAATTTTTCTTTTTATCACTTACCTACTCGAGGACGAGCAGGAGTTAAGCTTGGGGATGTTGATAAGTTGCAAACGTATCTATAATTTTTGATGTTCCATGCTTGGTATTTACCTACTTTCTTATGTTTTGTCCACACTTTGTAGTACTTTTTATACACTTTCTTGGACTAACCAATTAACAAGATGCCACAGTGCCAGCTGCCTGTTTTCTGCTGTTTTTGGTTCCAGGAAAGTCAGAAAATGAATATTCTCGGAATTGGATGGGACAAATGCCAAAGTCAGTATTTCACCGAGGGGGACACAGAGCCAGAATACGAGACGGAGAGGGGCCAGAGGGCCGCCACACCACCTGGCCGCGTGGCCAGGCTTGGCCCGCGCCAAGGGGTGGTGTGGCCGCCTAGGGCACCCCCTCAGCCTCCCCTTTCGCCTATAAGATGCCTCCAATACAGAAACCCTAATTACCCGATCAAAATTCCACGAAAGAGTCTATAGCTGCCGTCATCTCCATCCCTAGATTGGGAGGGATCTGAAGCTCTTCCCGGCACCCTGCCGGAGGGGAGAATTCACCCTGGAGGCCTTCTTCATCACCATGCAAGCCTCCGGTGTGATGCGTGAGTAGTTCATCCTTGGACTACGGGTCCATGTAGTAGCTAGATGGTTGGTCCTTCTCCTTTCTGCTACCATGTCTAGATCTTGTGAGCTCCATTCATGATCAAGATCATCTATTTGTAATCCTACATGTTGTGTTTGCAGGGATCCGATGGATATTGAGATGCTATTTCAGATTGATTATTGATTCTATCATGTCTTTGTTATTTGTGATCTTGCATGCTCTCCGTTGTTAGTAGATATCTTGGCCGAGTAGATGCTAGCAATTCCAAGAGGGAGTATTTATGCTCGATAGTGGGTTCATGCCTCTAGTAATCTGGGGAAGTGACAGAAATCTCTAATGTACTAGATGTGTTGTTGCTACTAGGGAGAAAACAGCAATCCTTTGTTCATAGAACAATCGTATTGTTTACTTTACACGCAATGCGTAATGCAATTATCTGTTGCTTGCAACTTAATACTGGAGGGGGTTCGGATTGATAACCTGAAGGTGGATTATTAGTCATAGATGCAGTTGGATTACAGTCTATGTATAATGTTGTAATGCCCAATCAAATCTCATAGGAGTCAATATGATTAGTATATGCATGTATGCTTCCTCGATGTTTGTCAATTGCCCCACTGTAATTTGTTCACCCAACATGTTATCTATCTTAAGGAGAACCACCACAGTGAACTATGGACCCTGGTCCTTTCTTTTACAATCAATCTACAACTGTTTTTTCTATTTACTTTTTGCAAGCTTTTATTTTCTTCCACACAATACGTTTAATCCTTTGTTTTCAGCAAAACCGGTGAGATTGACAACCTCACTGTAAGTTGGGGGCAAAGTTCTGTGGTTGTGTTGTGCAGGATTCCAAGTTGGCAACAACACCTTGGAGGTGTTTTCTTGCTCCTACTGGTTCGATAACCTTGGTTTCATAACTGAGGGAAACTTGCTGCTGTGCTCATCATACCTTCCTCTTGGGGTTCCCCAACGAGCTCGAGATTTTTGGGCCATCAGTGCATACTAAGGAAGAACACATATTTATCTTGATATCCAAATGAGGGATCATCTTATAATGCTACTAAAATGCCAAACAAGCAATACAAGATGCAAACATCTTATGCATAAAGTGAAATGATATGGTTCTTGCACATGATCACTATCATGTGCATCGTGGTATGATCTTTATCATTCCTTTGTGTGTAAGCCTAAGGTCTATGGAACTTACACATTTGGTATGTTATAAGAGTATCAACTATACTTCAAGTTACAACATTACCATATCATGACACTAGCCCAGCAAGAATCTAAACTAGACGCTTCTAATTTATTAATTGCATGTTTTACGTGGCTTAGGGCTTTCGAAGATAGAACCGGTCTTACCTATGAACATGGAACCATAACGATGATAACCAAATTATTAGCAACTCATTGTAAATCAGATATTTACTATAGTAGGAGAGACAGACATCTGCTAGCCACTTATGCAAAACTAGTTGCATGTCAAGCGTGGAACAGGTCTCATGTGCGAGGACATGTAAAGTTAGTCTGGGCCGCTTCATCCCACTATGCCACCAATATACAAAATACATATAAGATGCAATAACATGATCATCATCGCCCACATACTCTTATGTCTACTACCCGTGCAAAGCATATACGCATAGATCAGGCTCTGATACCACAGTTGGGTTCGTAGCATAGAAAACAAAAAATTTCCTATGATGGGAACTACTAAGAACCAAGATCTATCTACTAGATAAAAGCAACGGGTGGATATACATCCATAGAGATCATACCCTTGAATACTGACAAAGTGTAACGAGATTTGACTCGTGGATGATGTGGTCGATCGCTTGCCGATCACAAGATCAAGAGGAAGTCCTAGCACCGCAAATCAGCAGCGCATCTATGCTCGCACACACGTCCGGTCCACTGAACAACCTCCACCTCCTCGCTCCAGTGATGTAGCGGAAGCGGCAAATCCTTCTAGACGAAAATCCACCGGGAACATGTATCTCGCTAATCTGAGACCATGGGGGAATAATTCTAGAGGGAGGGAGATCCTTCACAAGGAGGTGTCTTAGGGGATGACTCTGTGTAGGGTCAAGATGGGGTATAAAGGCAATGTTAGCCGAGGTAAGACGAGGTTAAAGTGGGAGCTGACTGAGTTACCTAAAGGCCAGCCAAGTGACGACCGACTTAGCCGAGGTTGTCTTCACCCAACAAGACCTCGTCCGACATAAAGCGTATGTCGGCACAACCTCAATGTTACTTGTTTGCAGGTACCCTCAGGGCCAATTTACTACTTGGCTTACAGGTGAAGGAAGGTATCTTCCATGGTCAGCACTTTTCTCTCTCCACTGTAGAGAGAGCACAAAAGATAGAGAGAAGGACCAGCAGCACGGGCCGACAAAGGTGACGTTGCCTGACCATTGCTGGTCGGGTGACACGACGCCGCAGAGGCTTACGCCAGGGGTTCATAGAGGCTTACGCCATGAGCTCTAGGCGGCTTATGAAGGTAAAAAGGAGAGCACCGCTTTGCCATTTTGGGAGGAGCATATTCCTAGAATATGCCCTCCATGTTTCCCCTAAGTATAACCTGGCCACCCCTTTATAAGGTGCACCAGGACCTCCTAGAGGAGGGGTCGATCATTTGAATAAGGAAAGAACCCTAGAGAGAGGGATGAGCAATGAAGAACTTCATCTTCCTCCTCAGCACGAACAACTCAAGGAGCATCAGTAAACACCAGATCTTGAGAATACAAACCATTAGTGTGTGGAATCACCACACTATCCCTCCCTGGATACCTCTAGCACACTTTGGCCCCATCTTTAGCCTATCCATGGCATTTGTCATGACACCACCATGACAGTTGGCACCCACCATGGGGCCAGTAGTTGTGCTAGCTAGAGTCAAGATCCGAACGAGACACTTCATTGTCACCGATGAACTCATTGTATCTGGGCTCGTTCAGCGCTTCGGAGCGCTGGACTACATCAGCGACAACACGCTTAGCTTCGGTAACCGCCGCCCTGCACCACACAAAGGGCACTTCATCAGCATCAGCACCCACAAGATCAACGTCAGCATCGACGAGTCCTGCGTTCACCCACTGCATGTTGTCGAAGGAGGAGAGCCACCCCTTAGCGTGGATCCCGGTCCACGTATCACTCAACCCGCCAGCTGCGGTGAGATAATGATGACTGTGTCTGACACATGAGCAAGCAAAGACCCAGTAGAAGACTCGGAGGCAACACCGAAGGTACCTAGGACTAGGGGTACGGCACTAGAGAGGCTAGAGAATGTGTTGCAGCAGGCAATACAGAGCTTAGCCACTCCCATAGCACCTATAGCAGACCCGGCTCAAGCGCAGGCCGAGCTAGAGGAGACCCGACTGAAAATGTTAGCGGGGGCTAAGAAGGTACCAGCGCTCTAGCAGTCATTGAACATCATGCTGCGTGAATATGCAAATTCAAAAAGGATTAGTCCCACCCATATGGACGGTGTGAAGATTAGGGGTAGAAACCTCATCAGTGAAATAGATAAGGAATATCTACCTATGTCGGGTATTCAGCTACCCTTGTGATAGCAGGGCTGCCGAGGAATAGTACCCCGGCAAAGAATCTCAGGGCTGCGGATGCGGTAGCGTCCAAGTTAGAGGGCCTGACCGGCGAAGCCTGGGAGAGGTGATACATTGCAAATGTATCTATAATTTTTGATGTTCCATGTTTGTTTTATATCATTTGTCCTATGCTTTATCTACATTTTGAGATACTTTTATGCATTTTCTGGAACTAACCTATTAACAAGATGCCACAGTGCCAGTTGCCTGTTTTTTGCTATTTTTGGTTTCAGAAAAGATGGAAAAGAAATATTCTCAGAATTAGACCGGACAAAAGCCAAAGTCGATATTTTACCGGAAGACTCATGGAGCCAAAAGACGAGACGGAGAGGGGCTAGGGGATGGCCACACCATGTGGTGGCGTGGGTCCTCCTGGCCGCGCCACCAGGTGGTGTGGGACCCTGGTCCACCCTCAGACATCGCCCCTTCACCTATAAGAAGCCTCGCAATGAGAAAACCCAAAATCATCTAGCCTCTAGCCACGAAAAGTTCTGCAGTACCGCCGCCACCGAAGGGAAGATTCGGGGGACAGAAAGTCTTTGTTCCGGCATCCTGCCGGGACGGGGAATTGCGCCCGGAGCCATCTCCATCGATCTCCACCACCATCTCCATCGCTGTTGTTGATTCCCATGATGATGAGGGAGTATTTCTTCCTCGAGGCTAAGGGCTCTACCGGTAGCTATGTGTTCATCTCTCTCTCTATGCGTGATCTTATGAGATCATGAGATTTGTAATCTATAGATCTATTCTGCTACTCAAGTGCTTTAATGAATCTCTGCTTATCCCCACGTGTGTGAAGTTGTCAGTGTGCACACCATGTGGCACTTTGGCTAAGATTACATAAATACTTGTTATGAGTTATATTTGGAGTTGGATGTCTCTATGAAATTGTGGTGTTTGTTGGAACCATCTAGCGCTCAAGGTGACCGTGCGGGGTTATCTAGATGGGGAATACGAACTTTGAGGTGTGTTGTTATAGCCCTACCATGGATTAGAGTGTCCAACCGGAGAGTAGTTCAGAGTAGTATCATGAAGAGAAGATATTTATATGAGAGTGTTCACTAGCGAAAGTATGATCCCTAGGCCTTGTTTCTAAACATTGAAACACCATTTGCAATTAGATTTGTTACATGTTTGCTTGCTTCCATCTTTATTTCAGATTGCCTTTAGTCTCTTCCTACCCGTCAAGCTCTTTTTTGGCACCGTTACCACTTATAATTATCCGTACCACTTGTATTTCACTATCTATTCGCCGAACTAGTGCACCTATACACCTGACAAGTGTATTAGGTGTGTTGGGGACACAAGAGACTTCTTGTATCTTGATTGCAGGGTTGCTTGAGAGGGATACCTTTGACCACTTCCTCCCTGAGTTTGATAAACCTTGGGTAATCCACTTAAGGGAAACTTGTTGCTGTTCTACAAACCTCTGCACTTGGAGGCCCAACAATTGTCTACAAGAATAGAAGTGCGTAGACATCTAGAGGCAACAGGAAAGTGTTAATCACCTGGTAAGAATTGCTAATAAGGAAAATGAGGAATTGCTCAAAGCAAACGCGACAGGAGTAGGAGGTTCCAGTGTCGTTCATTCGGTAGGGGGCGCTCCGGAAAAATCTACTGGGGCAGCATCATCCCCTCATATGGGCCCAAGAAGAGAAGAGGTGGTGACCTCGGCAAGAAAAAATAAGCAAATGGTCCCATATGACCCGGTCAGGGCAGGGAAAGGAAAAGCTGTGTAGGGTGATGAGGATCGTCACAACGCCAACTGAGGTGAAGGTGGACGAGGTAACCACGACCAAGGCAATGTAAGGCAGGGAAATGCTGGGTACGGTAATGCCGGACAGCGTAACTCGGCAGGAGCTGGACAAAATCCACCTCGGCAGCATCATCAATAGTACATACCTTGCCAAGAGCAAAGTGCCGGCCCAGCTAAGCAACAGCAAAATGTTCATCTGGATCAAAACAAATACAATGATGGTTATTCGGCAATGGCCAATTCTGGGTTTCCCAGGCCAGATCACCATGTGATAGGGTCGAGGCTAGGAAACAGGAGCCTACAGCTAGATGATGCAAGGCTGAAGTTGGACCGGATTTATAGGTCGGAGATAATGGAAGGACAAGGTCCTCCGGGTCCAGCATGCTTTGGACCTCGGATTATGAGAGAACCTCATGTGCCGAACTTCCAGTTGGCTAGAGGGACAAAGACCTATGACGGAAGCACCAAGCCGGAGGATTGGTTAATTGATTATGCCACCGCGGTGAACATTTCCACGGCAAATTTGAGATGGGCGGTGAGGTACATACCTCAGATGCTAGAGGGCCAGCAAGGATATGGGTGAATAATTTGCCGGCAGGAAGCATCAACTGCTGGTTAGATTTCGAGGAGATGTTGGCCACAGCAGCAGACAATGTGTAAGCAGAGGCCAAATTAGATAGACCAGGAGTTCTTAACTCGCTGGTGCAACATGCGTAATTCATGCGAGGGTGTGATCGTGTCACATGCTATTTCTTGGTTTGCACAAGGATGTAGATATGCAAGTATGATGTGGCAAAGACTACAAAGAGATATGCCAACTATGTTGGCTAAAGCAATCAGAATTTGCAGACTCATATGCATTGGGTGATCCAACTCAACCTCGCAATACAAGAAAAGTTTCCTTCCGTAGCGACTTGGCCCGACGGTCGTCGTAGAAGGCGCGTCTTCCGCGACGAAATTCTCGGCTCGGTCGTAGCCGATGGAAAACTATTTTTTCCGGTTTCGTGGCCCTCTACTACGATGGATCTGCTAAAAACATGGAGGAAGCTCGGCCAGCGCATGGCAGAAGCAAGATTTTTGTTTCCTCGCGCGATGTTGACTCACCGAAGTCTTTTGAGGCGTGTAGGTCCCGGACGTCAGTGTCTCTAGCGGACCATACTTTTTGGTCGTGCCTCCCTTATTTGAACTCGATATCGTTGCTCGAGGCGTATATTGTTTAGTCAGGCTGCTATGTCCCACATGACAGCCTCTCATTAGAAGGATCATGTGTATGATGGAATTTTTTTCCTTCACTCGCGCTACCCTGTTCCGAAGTTGATAGCGCTGCTCGATGCATCTACCATTTAATCAACCTCCTAGGACCCACATGTCATCCTCTCGTTATAAGAAACATGTGTATGATGGAATTTTTTCCTTCGCTGGCGCTATCCTGTTCCGAAGTTGATAGCGCTGCTCGACGCATCTACCATTTAACCAACCTCCTGAGCCCCACATGTCATCCTCTCATTAGAGGAACGTGTGTATGATGGATTTTTTTCCTTCCCTCGCGCTACCTGTTCTGGACTTGATAGCGCTGTTCGATGCATCTACCATTTAATCATGTTGTTGGGCCCCACATGTCATCCTCTCACTAGAAGAAACGTGTGTATGATGGATTTTATACCCTCTGTCGTGCGTTCGTGTTCCGAACTTGATAGTGTTGCTCGCTTCTTTAGCCGTTTATATAGGCTGGTGGGTCCGACATGTCAGCTTCCTCTGTGCAAGAAACGTGTACATGCTAGACTTTTTTTCTTCTCTCGTGCCTCCCTGTTTGGAACTTGGCAACGTTGCTCGATACAACACCTGTATAATGTCTCCCTGCTGGGTCCACATGTCAGCCGCCTATGTAGAGGAAACGTATGTATATTGGACATTTTTTTGGTCGCATCCGCCGATTTGACCTTGGTAACATTGTTCCATGTGGCAGGCGTGTATGGTCTTGCTGCTAGGGCCCACGTGTCAGCCCCTCTCGACAAGAAACATGTTGATCTTGGTCTTCTTTTTTCTGGTCATGACTGTTGTACAAGTACTTTTTAAACATGCTCGTTAAACTTGATCTCTTGTATGGTAAGGTTGATGGGCACTAGCTGCAGGCAGGTGGGTCAGCCATGTCAGCCTCTCAGTATAAAAATATTGCTACAAATAAACTGCATGCCTTGCCACTACACAAGAAAATTGTTATACTTTTATAAAACGTAAAAAATGTATACTAACATCGTATATAACTTATTTATTTTTCTTCTTAAAAAATTGCTTGTCCATCTGCTTCATGTGATTGCTAGCAGCTCACTAAAAATGTTAAGTATAAATAATATAGTAGGTAGTATTTAAAAACATGGATAGGCGCAGTTTTTTTAGGGATGGGTGGACGGTGCCCAAAAAAGGCCGAATTGAAGAAAAATGGGCCAAACAGGGATTGATGGGCTATTTTTTATGGGCTCTCGCCCAATCTAACTGGACTAGTTGCACGGCCGAATGACCCAAAACATGGCTGAGTTAGAAGGTCTTAGGCTATAATGAGGCCGGATGGGATAATTTCTTGAGCTCGATAGTTAAACTCCCAAGGTACGTGCTGGGGCTCAGCCGGATTTAAAACAAAGCCGTCAACAAGGAAAAAAGGTATAAAATATGAGTGCCTAGATCCCAGGCGCCTGAGAACATGTTATGTTAAGGAGATGACGTCACCCTACTAATTGTACTAATACTCAGTTGTAACCTAGTAGTTGCAACTCATTAAGTTTCTAATTACAAGCTGTTGCAACAAATGTGTAACCCTCACGTTGCACGAATCGCGAGGTAAATCCAATAATGAGAGAGGTGACTCTTGAGAACTGGCAAATCCGATAAAATATTTGAAGATATTTCTGTGAAAATTTTGGACAAACACCCCGTGCCTGCCAAAACTTTCCGCCGAGACCCCAAACTTTCCTAAGCCCACCCTCAATCGAGCGACTAGCCCCCGTCTCTTCAAATTTTGCGCCATTCTTATGGGAGATGCACCGGATTAGAACCAGGCAGCAAACTTCTCCATGCCTTAAAAAAACTTCTCGACACCTTTCTATTAATAGTGCCGGCCTACCACCATTGGCCGCGCCGTTCTTCACGAGACGCACCGGCTGGCGGTCAGCTGGGCGATCCCCATGCTTCACCTACTAGATTCAGGCACTCGACATTCTTCTTGGCTTTGGTTTGTTCTCCACCTCTCCTAGAAATAGTTAAAGCTTGTGACCATCTAGATTTACAAGGTGCTTGCAGATTTGGGCAGGTATATTCTTTAGGTAAATCTATAGTAATGCTCTAGACAAAAGAGTTCGAAAACATCTTAAAAAGGACTTGGCAGAGATCCCATGCAAGCTTTTGACCTGATATATTCCCCATCCTTCTTTGATACGATGGAGCATTTGGCTGTTGATGTACCTAACGAGGAAGTACTTAGAGGTACAGTACAGTATAGATGGATGTACCCTATAGAACATCAACTTCACATTTGCAAGGAGTGGGAAGATATCCGTAGACAGTTTGATAAGTGAGTGTTATGCAAAGATATCTTCACATATAAGACTATAGAAAAGTTAGATATATTCAGATGTCTGACTTGTCTATGTTTTGTAGGTTCTTCGCAGAAATAAAAGTACCAGCAAATTTCATTCCACCAATAAAAAGACCGGATGGACTAAGATCTAAGGATCATGTAAGATGCTCAAATTGCACTGTGAATTGTCTATGAATTGTACATATGGGGTAACCTCTTGTCTATTTTGTAACGCTAGATTTCGGAGCTTGAATTTCTGGCCCTTATCCATGGTCCTGATAGGAGTATAACAAAAGCTTCAACTTGCATTTCCAACGGTGTCTGCCATAGCGCTGATGTACCTTCTGTGGAGACTGACGCAACTGGAGGTTGTCCTGATGAACCTGCACTGGATTGCATTTAGATTTGAAATCCTGCACTTGACATTGTCGTCACAAGGAAAAGAAGGTTGTGGATCTGGTAATAACGCCTTCTGTAGAACAAGATGCTGGAGGTGATGATTTCCTATGGCAATCCCTATCATTCTATGACTTGTACGAGTAGTTATCGTAGTTTAATTGAATTGCATGTCCCACTCTATCAATGAAAATGGCATATTGTTTGCCTTGTTTCAAAAATAAATAAATATTTGCTTGTCTCCTTGTGTTAGTCGATGCAAAGAAGATACTATTTTCTGTTCAAGACATGTGAACAAATATGTTTGTATGTAGAGACATAAATGCGGACTGGGTGACAAAATCAGCATAAAATCGCCAGATCAATAACACAAGCATAATGGCATTGCAAGAAAAGGAACAGAACCATTTTCACCGTGCTTGTGAAAAGGAGATGAGCCAGGAACCACGCATGCATATGGCAGAGGCCAATTATCATGCAGCTCAGCTAGCATTGGTTTATCATCGATAATACTTAAGCATCCGAATATGATTACATACTAGGAGTAGTTCCAGTTCCACACTACAGTTCAGTAGGCAAAAGTGTAAGAAATGCGTAAGGTAGCTCCATAATACAGGTTCCAAATAAAAGCATACAAATCATAAGAAAGAAAGCTCCACATCACAGTTCACCACCTTTAGGTGCAATAGTTTCTACAGATTGTAAACCCAAACCACCACCTCCTTCAGGTGGCACGATAATTTCGGGAGCGAGATCAGCAGCACCAACACCAGTAGCATGAGTCCCCACAATAGGTGAACTATCGAGCACCACAATGTCCTCTGAAGGCTCTTCATTGCAAGCTCCAACCGCACAAGTCTCCGCAGATGGTAAAACCAATCCACCACCTCCATCATCTGGCACGACGATGGCAGGTGCAGGCTCATCAGTACCAGCTGCAGCTGCAACTGCATCAGTCTCCATAGAAGTTAAACAAGGAGGCGTCTTAGGTGTAGCGCTCTGACATCCACTTTGTACTCCGTCATCAGGAAACTGAGAGTCTTCTTCAACTTTGTGCTTCTGCGGTTACAAGATAAACAAAGATTACATCGATAGCATCTACGCGGGACGACAAGAACGTATGTCATTCTATTGAGTTACCTTGTCATCTGGGATAGCAGAAGTCACATGATTGGAACCTATTTCATCGAGAATCCTCTTTTTCGCTCCTTCCCCTATCTCCTTCTGCAGCAAGTTGTAACATTGATTACATGATGTTGATTGACAAATATATGCAAATGTTCAAAAGTTTGCGCTATCGAACTACCAACTTCGAACGGATCCCCACTTTTCTTAGTTATGGGATCTATCCCAGAAAACAAGCTTCTATACAACCTAGTCTACAAAAAAGGATGCATACCCGAGAACACATGACAATGTTGCGCAATCGACAATAAAATTTTAGCTACATCATCAACTCTATCATGTAAGTTCAGAGTGAATCTAGATGCACTCATTTCACATAAGCTAAAACATCTTATATTATGAAACATAGGGAATAGGTACGAGTGTTCTAGTATTTCACAAACCGCCATTGCTGCCGCGGGACAGAGATTACGGATGCTCCACCGCCCTGCAGAAGGTTGCCGCACCGATCTCACCACCACCTATAGAGGACGGAGCCGAGGAGCTGGTCGACAACAATCTGGAGCGAGAGGCTAGGGGGCGGTAGTGGATGGGAAGAAGGGACTGAGTAAAAGAGGCTGTGTGGGCGTGGGGGAGGCCGGTGAGGGAGTTAAATCCATCTTATCTCGGAAGGAACACGCTACCACGTGCACCGGCGTGTCCGAAACTCCCTCCCTCTCTCTTCTGCAACAGCTACTGACAGTAGTACTCCAGCTAGCTTCATCGAGTTCTCTGGTACTCCTACTAGTAGACCTTTACTACTACTACTACTAGTTAGATAAGCAGTACTTGTTCAGAAGAAGAAAACACTATACTAGCACACCATCATACAGTATTGCCTTGTCAAATCACTGGCAATGCCATGATGAGCGACATATTTTTACTGGTAAACCTGGAAACATCGTGTTCCTTCCACCGCGTGCAGTTTCTAAGCAAAGTACTTACCAACATGTCCAACTTAGGCTTACAGGACCCAAACTGCAGTGAAAAAGAAACAAAACTATGGACCTTCAAGGAGTAATACTAATAGTACTACTATTATACAACATTCTGGAAGAAATTATGTATGGAATAGTAGTAGTACAGTACAACTGTACTCCTAATAAGGTTCTTTTATAAGCTTGGTGAAATATACATACTAGAGAAACTACCAAGTGTACAAAAGGGTTTTTTGGTCATACGAAGTATTTTACAAGCCAGACCGGGTGGGAAACTAAATGCTGAGTACTCGTACATCAGCTAAAAACCAGCCAAAAGAAAGAGTTCAACAGAAGGCCGAGTCCAAATGAGCTATCCTTGAATAGCCTCGTTCCACTCCAAGGCGTTTGAGAAGCTTGGGATGAACCAAAATTGAGTCTCCGACCATGTCCAGCGTGTGTTGGTGTGGAAACCAATAGCTGCGTCACCATTCAGACTGAAGCGACAAGTTTCAGGACGTGGCCTGTACTCGTAGCCAATTTCTTGGTGTGATGTGTAAACACAGTTTCAGGATCATTTGCATCGCCTACTGCAATGATAATCGGATAGTTCATGCCAAGGAAAAGAGAATATGATCCAAGGTCAGTAACCCTTTTCCATCGGTTAGCTGTAGTTAACCGGCTTGTGTCCATCGAGAACACCATGCAGTCAAACCCAGAAGGATAGGTGCGAATGGTGCGACCATAGTGAACAACACTAGTATCATCAGCAATTGCATTGCCTGAGACACCATATGTATATACCAGAAGAAGTCTTGAACCACGGGTAGATCTTGCTAACCACCACCTAACAGGATCATTCTCCTCATCGTCCTCAACAAACCCATGTGTCAGGTACAACACATCGCGTGGCGATAGGATAAGGATAGGACCTTCAAAGGGAAAGAAAATGTAACATGGAAATAATATTGATATTGATCTGACATTGTAGAAGTTGATATACAGTACTATTTTCAAAAATCTTGATTATACTTAAGATGTTTGATTGCGTAAAAAATGCCAACCTAGGGAGATGCTATGGAAATTCTAATTCTTTTCGAAATGGGGATATGCTATGGAAATTCTCCTGTAGACACGGTTTGATTCATAGGATCAAATGAAATAGGAAATAATCCTATAGGATCTTGAGTATAAATTTCACAGGGGAAAAAAGCAAGGTTGGATCCTACAAGATTTTGGTGTCTTATATACCAAAGGAAAACCAACATGGATTATTTTTAGGAGGTTTAATATCTTATCTTATCTTATATTATATTATCTTACCACTATATAGTGTATGAATAACTTTGAATATTCACTATTGGATCAGGACTTGCAAATCCCAACATTGCCAGCCGTTGGATCTTTGTTTCCATTCTAGCATCTACTTGAAGATTCTATTGATAGTCTTTAGCATAATGAACGCTATGCACAATCCTCAAAACACACTTCTCCATCATTCTATAATCTTCTCCTTCATTTCTCAAGACCATGTTAACAAAATTTACAAGTACTAGTACCAAATAAACGTTGACTTCTACATGATAGAAAATACAAGAACTAAATATGCACCCATACTTTATAGATGTCGATCAAATTTCTAATTTTTTGAGCTTTACCTAGTATTATAATTCTATATAGTTATGATATGACATATGTCTAGTATATGAGTCTCACGTAAATACTACTAGTAGATACCATATTTTCCATGGATGTACTAGTACTAGGAGACAAGGCAATACTATCAGCAGAACTCAATCCTATGAATCAAATTACTTATATGTAAGAAAACTTAGTAAGGATCGCATTCCTCTAAAATTCCTAGGGAATTCATATGAATCAAAGAGGCTAAAATTCCTATGAAATTCCTACTAACCAATGAAAATTCTGAAAAAATAACTTACATTGATTCAGGAATAATATCCGGGTCTGACATAAGTACTTACTACTAGTAGATACCATATTTTCCATGTGATGTACTAGGAGACGAAGCAATACTATCAGAAGAACTCAATCATATGAAACAAACTACTTATATGTAAGAAAACCTCCTAAAGATTGCATTTCTCTGAAATTCCTAGGGAATTCCTTCGAATCAAAGAAACTAAAATTTTAATAGAATTCCTACTAACCAATAAAAGTTCAAAAAAAATAGCTTGCATCGATTCAGGAACAGCTAATAAAATACGTAGGGAGGAGAATTTACCAAGTTCTAGAGACTTCCATACATAAACACAGCCGTTCTTGGTCACGGTGAACACACGATCGTGTTGGATAATAGCATCCCAGTATCTGAAGTAGCCCTAGAACTCGTTCACACAAACTGACCATCCATGACTATCATTCTCGTTGATGACAACAAACTTGAATTTGAAAATGGCGACTAGAGAGAAATCTTTCCATCCCCCAACAACTGTTGGAACTTGGCAAATGACTATCTTTTGCAGTTTAGTACGTCAACCTTCATCAGCATCATCCTGAAATGTAAGTGCAGAACCTTCAGTCAGTTCAAACCCTGACACTTGTGGAATAACAATCTTGCGACGAGTGTACACGTTGACAAGGTCCCACATGAAATCATGCCCAACTATGATGATCCAATCTCCATTGCCGCCTGCTCGCTTCTCATCAAAACCATTTGGCATCACATCATCGGAGGAGAACCTGTCCAGTGGCATCAGCTTGCACGGGCTTCCTGCCACTTTGAAGCAGTCTTTGGATTCTCACGGTCTCACCGTCGGGTGAGAATGAAGAACACATGGGAGGCCAAACGGATGAGAAGAAGGCGTAGTTCCGCTCTCTTTTGCTGATTGAAGAATATGTTTGGACGAACTGATGAGGCTCGTGGTGGTGGTGGCGTCGCAATGGTTGATGAGTACTTGAAGAGGGCCTTCGGTGAACACCTTCTGAAACTGCTCAGGATCTTTATAGACCTTGCTCGATCTCACCATGGAAGGAGGCTGCGGATGGTGTTTCGAGGGCTTTCTTTCGGGTGGGGTGGGGTGGG
Source organism: Avena insularis (assembly GCA_023614405.1). NCBI lineage: Eukaryota > Viridiplantae > Streptophyta > Magnoliopsida > Poales > Poaceae > Avena > Avena insularis. The sequence goes on along the minus strand of CM042688.1, from coordinate 316,746,699 downwards.
GGAGGGAGGCAAGATCGTTGGCGTGAGCTGGCGGCCGGGGTGCGATGGAGAAGACAAAGGCTGATGGTGCATAGTAGTACTACTAGTAGTACTGCAGAAGGTGGACGAGTGGGGGTGGGGCTCCAATTCAGGTTAGTTGCACAAACCTCCAACAATTAGAGCCTTAGTTGCAAAGAGCTCCAATTGTTGAGCCTCGGGTATGTAAGAAATAATATTAAGAGGGCTAATCGAGAATTTTGTGCTATGTGCAACATTTGTACTCAAAAGTAATTGTAGTAGTTTCTGACAACTAGAATATCCTGATTATCTGGAGTTCCCTGCAATTTTGAATCCAATTGTTGGATGTTTGTGCATTTTCCACCCTCCTCGTGTTCCGAGGAAGCTCTATGACCCTATGTTCAAACAAAAAAATGATCAAAGACAAACAAAAAAAGAAAGACCATCTCTCAAGGCTCGTTTGATTTGTAGGATTCTCAAAACATAAGAAGAGGAAACTACAGGGATTTGGATCAATTATATTTTTGAATCATAGGGAAAGCAAAGCAATTCTCAGGAAAAAAAGGAACTCCACCTCTTGGAGAAAAAGGGAACCCAACCTCTTGGAGAAAAAAAGGAACTCCATCGCTTGGACAATTCACTGTGATGAGAGTAGCTACTATAGTCTATGTCTAGTACTAGCTGTAAGGCCCAACCGTAGCACGTTATTTACTAGTACTATACTAGTACAATATCAGTCTTTGTAGGTGCCTCAAAGGAAACAAAATAAAGCTCTGCAGGTAATAAATGGCCATGGCAATTTCCAAGATACACAATCTTTTGCTTGTTAATTTTGATCTAGGCGACAGCCGTAGGATAGAGGAGTACTAGCTTCTTCGTGTCTTGAGACATCAAGTTGGAGTAGAAATTTGGATATCAAAAAACTTGAATTGTCCTATCAAAGCAATGCTCGTTGCATGGAGCTTGACCAAACAGACTTACTGCACTACTTTACTGCGTGCCCGAAAAACTAGGGAGTACAAGAAGTACTAGTACAGTAATGTTACACCAAGAGTTTTTTTGAACGGACACAGAGTTACACATTCATCTTGTAGCGCCAAAAGCAGAAGTTGTGCCAATATAGTACTGTAGTAGTCATGTCCAGGTTGCCTTACAGGGGAAGAAATAGTATGATGAATAATAAGATCTCTCTATTTTTATACTCCTATTTGCGTATACTAGTAATATTACGTACTCAGGAATGACACGAGCGTGTGCTCCACTAGTGCGCCTCCGCACGTAGGATAATCTAGTATGAAGTAGATCACCACCGCATGGTCGCGTGATTATTATGCATTGGTCCATGCTCTAGTCGTGGGCACGTGCCGTAGAAGTAAAACAATTGTGCAAAATAGATTACTCATAAATAATTACTCCCTCCATCCTAAAATAGTAGTTACTGACTAGGCTTTGTCTATATACGCATGTATTTTGACGCATTTTAGTACTTAGATGCTCCCTCATTTCCAAATTAGAAAGCATACTAGGTTTTGTCAAAGTCAATATTTATAAAGTTTGACCAACTATATGTAAAAACATACTAACTTACATAATGTGAAACGCATATAATATGAAAACATGGTTTGTGATGATTCTGATAACATTGAGTTGATGTCGTAGATGTTCATATTATTTCTAGATATTTAGGCAAAATTCTAGGACAGCCTATCCTGCATGCTGGACCCACGTCGATGTGTCATCCACACCAGCGCAATTTCGATGGCAATATAGGTTGAAGACTTAAATCAAGTCGAATTGACAAGTTTGGGCATAAAATTTCGTAATCAATGAGTTAGATGACTAAAATCGAAGCACCGTCAGAACGGTTAGTGTGTTTATCTCTGGTCCATGTCATAGAAGTGAACAATTACATAAAAGTTGTACTAAACCCCTAAATACTCCGTAATAACATTAGTAGCAAACTTAGTTTACATCCAAAATGCATCCTTCCTAGTACCAAAAGAGAATCAACATGCGACTAATACTAGTAAACTGGAGTAGTAAAATAGTACTACTAGTAGTACTATTTACCTATTAATACACCATTATAGTCTTGATCATCAGTCGTAGTTTAAGATTATTTTTTTCTGTCGATGCAAACCCAGAAAGATACATGGGTGGACTATCCAACCTTCATCAGGAACCGCGGCGGCACCTCGAGGTACGTCCTGAGCTTGTCGAACGGGAAGTTGGCCGGTGATGAGCTGCTCGTCAGCTCGATTACCACATTAAGGCTCTCTACCATCGACAAGTCCACCGATCCCGGCAGTCCAGGCGCATACAATTTCACCGTGTACCGCGGCCACAAGCACATGTCCTGCCTGATGCACACCAAGGACACAACGGTGGCTGGGCCGAGCGTGCTGATGGTCAGGCCGAACACGGAAACGTCATCCCTGTAGAGGAAGCGCGTGAATCCCCTTGTGCTTGTTGATGGCGGAGTCAGGATGAGGCAAAAGAAGGCGCTGCCGTAGATGGCCCTGGTTACTATGACCCCGTGGGCCTCCTTCATGTGGCTAAGTAGCCCAGCCGGCGAGGCAATGAAATCACAGGCGGAATCAATGCAGGAGCACGGGTCGTGCGAGCACGTGATCTTGTGCTCATCGAGCTTGTCGAAGGCGACCAAGCTAAAGCAGCCGTTGTAGGGGGACTCAATCACCGCCTTAGACTGGACGACATCCATAGCAGCCGGCTCACGGTCGAATCCGCCGACGCGGTACACGAACTTGTGGGAGTGGTTACAGAGGGAAGATCGGCTCGCCGACGTAGTGCCCGTTGGCCAGAAACCCGGGTTGGGTGGGTATATTAAAGAGTATACTAATTGAGTTTCGTACTATACTGGTACGATTGTACAAGAATACGCTAGGCATCGGCGCACCGGTGGCGGCTGCACTTGGCCATTTTTTTCTTAGAAAGTGTCCACATGATGTACATGCTTCGTCAAAACAAAAAGGCTGCAGAAAGTTGACAGGTGAGTAACAAAGCAGATGTCACGCTGTCTTTGTGCAGATAAGTCTGATGATAGAGGGAGAGACCGAGGCAAGAAGATCCAAGTGAGTGAGAGGCACGAAGTTCTACTCCAGGAGAGAGACGAAAAGCCTGCGACCTGCTGCAGGGTGTACAGTGCTGCAGGGAGGGACCGAGGACTGCATGCATGTCTTCGGCACCAACCTGTAATTAACTTTTTGGTCTTATCAAATTTAAATGGCCTTATTAATCCTAGACAGAGGGAGTACTAATAATAGTAGTAGTACTACATCTTAGAACAAATCAGACAAACTAGTACTACATTTATTAGTGGTACTTTTTTTTGAGAAATTATAATTAGTAGTAGTACTTAGATATGTGAAAAACCAATCCAATTTACTAATCCAATACTAGAGAGTACGTTCACTCTATTTTATGGATTCTTGTTTACTATACGTACTAGTAGTAAAATCTAGAATGTAGATTATTTCAGAACAAATTTTGGCTCTACAATATCTAGCATACGCGTAAACCTCAAAAGACACTTCATTGCTTAGTTTCAGGGAACTTTTGCTAAATGCATGGACTTAGATGTAATTTTCATTTTTATGAGGTCCTTGATGTAACCTGTACTTCCGCCGATCGCGTGTTAACTAATAAAGCACCTCGCTCCTACGAGACCTACCACAATTAAATAATAATTACACTGCCCCGATTATCAGATAAAGTGGAATATGGTTTCTTATAATTCCAAAGTTTTTAGAAATAGGATGTTTCAAGCTTCCCAGCCGATTTAACGAAACTAGATCAAACATTTGCTACACAAGTAAGGGCAATTGATTGCTATTAAATTAAATGTATTTTTAGAGGTAGATGAGTGATGTAGTAAACATGTCGTCGGTGTTAGGTTCCAACTATCATGGAAGAATATTTAATTATCAATTTTTCATGTGATGACAATTTTTTCTTTTACGTTAAGAAACTTCGAAGAATATGGATCTGAATACCACAAGACAAGTTTTCAGACATAAAGAGTGGACCAACATGTTATACTGACGATACCCATATCTTATGAGCTTTCAAACTTCCAAGCTAACTCCGCCAACTTGAATGACTTTATGCCAATTATTTATTGAATTTAGGTTAAATTTGAACTACAAGTAAATTGTAGGTTGCTTTTAAAGTTTTATGAAAACTCTTTTGGAGGTACCTATTCAGGGGGCAATTAATATATCATAAACCACTGAGAGTTTTGATGACACATTCAACTTCATGCTAAGATTTTGCATCTTGATAGTTTAACAAAATTAGGTCAAACTCGAGCTACAAGTAAGCGTGAAAGATCGCTCTTGAATTAAATGTTTGTCAATATTTGAATGACTTCCTAGCTAACTCTGTCCATTTGAATGACTTTTTGTCGATTTATCGAAATTAGGTCAAATTTGAAACTACAAGTAAATTGTAGGTTGCTTTGAAAGTTCTACCAAAAAGCTTTTGGGGGCACCCATCGAGGGGTCACAATCAATATGTTAGAAACCACTGAGAGTTTTGATGATAGTTTCAACTTCTCTTGCTAAGATTTTGCATCCTGACTACTTAACAAAATTAGGTCAAACTTGAGCTACAGGCAAGTAAGCGCGATAGATTTCTCTTGAATTAAATATCTTTTCTAGGGTAGATGAGTGCGTCTTATTGTAGTAAACAATGCTGTCAGTGTGAGTTTCCAACTATCGGGAAAGAACATTCTCAATTTTTTGAGTGATATAGAGATTATTCTCTCCTATAAAGGAAGTCCGAAGAATATGGATCTGAATGCCACAAGCCAAGTTTTCACACATATATAGTGGACCAACATATTGTACTTATGATTTCCCGTGTTTTTTGAGTTCTCAAACTTCCTATAGCTTATCGCTCTACCCACTTGAATTACTTTATATGTCGATTAATCAAAATTAGGTCAAATTTGAACTATATACTACATGTTTTGTAGGTTGCTCTGAAAGTTATACAAAAAAGCTTTTGGAGGTATATACCCATCAGGGGGTCACAATCAATATATGAGAAACAACCGAGAGTTTTGACAAGTGGTTTGACTTTATGCTAAGATTTTGCATCATGACACTATTTAACAAAATTGGGTCAAACTTGAGATACAAAGTAAGCGCGATAGATTGCTCTTGAAATATATGACTTTTCAGAGGTAGATGGGTGCATTTTCTTGTAGTAAATAGTGTCGTCGGTGTGATTTTCTAACTATCAGGAAAGAACATTCAATTCTCATTTTTTTGAGTGATGACGAGCGAGGTTGTTCTTTTCCGTAAAGAAATGTCGGAAGAATATTGGATCTGAATGCCAGAAGCCAAGTTTACCGACATATATAGTGGACCAACATGTTGTACCAGCGACTCCCATGTTTTCTGAGTTTTCAAACTTCCTAGATAACTCTGCCCATTTGACTGAATGACGTTATGTCGATTTATCGAAATTAGGTCAAATTTGAAACTTCAAGTACATTATAGGTTGCTTTGGAAGTTTTACAAAAAACACTCTTGGAGGTACCCATCGACGGGTCATAGTTAAAATATCATAAAACATAGAGAGTTTTAACAATACGTTCAACTTCTTGCTAAGATTTTGCATCTTGACAATTTAACTAAATTAGGTCAAACGTGAGGTACAAGTAATTAAGCGCGATAGATTGCTCTTGAAATTAAATGTATTTTCATAGGTAGATCGGTGCATCTTATTGTAGTAAACAATGCCGTCAGTGTGAGTTTCCAACTATCAGGAAATAACATTCAATTCTACATTTTCCAAGTGAAGACGAGCGAGGCTTTGTTCTTTTCCGTAAAGAGAAGTCCAAAGAATATTAGATGTAGATGCCACAAGCCAAGTTGACAAACATATATATATATAGTGGATCCACAACATGTTGTACTTGTGATTCCCATGTTTTATGAGTTTTCAAGCTTCCTAGCTAACCTCACCCATTTGAATGACTTTATGTCGATATCTCGGAATTAGGTCAAATTTGAAACTACAAGTAAATTGTAGGTTTTGCTTTGATAGATTTACGAAAAAGCTTTTGGACGTACCCATCGAGGGTTCAAAATTAATATACAAGAAACCAACGTGAGTTTCGACGATAGGTTCAACTTCTTGCTAAGACTTTACATATTGATAATTTAACAAAAATAGGTCAAACTTGAGCTAGCTACAAGTAAACGCCATAGATTACTCTTGAAGTAAATGTCTTTTCATAGGTAGATCATCGGTGCAATTTCTTGTAGTAAACAGTGTCATCGGTGTGAGTTTCCAACTATCAGGAAAGAACATTCAATTCTACATTTTCTAAGTGAAGAATACGAGCGAGGTTGTTCTTTTTCCTATAGAAAAGTCTGAAGAATATTGGATCTGAATGCCACAAGCCAAGTTTGCCGACATATATATTGGACCAATATGTTGTACCAATGATTCCCATGTTTTATGAGTTTTCAAACTTCCCAGGTAACTCTACCCATTTGAATGAATTTATGTCGATTTATCAAAATTAGGTCAAATTTGAAACTACAAGTACTAGTAAATTGCATGTGCCCTGGACGTGAGCCTCAGATAATAGACATCTGACATATCATCACTATATAAAATTATAATAGGTAAAGCGGAAATAATATAATAGGTAATATTTGAACTATTACAAGTAAACTGTGTAGGTTACTTTGAAAGATTTACGGAAAAGCTCTTAGAGGTACCCATCGAAGGGGGCGGGGGGGGGGGGGGTCAATTAATATACTATCAGAAACCAAAAGAGAGTTCTGACGAAAGGTTCATCTTATTGCTAAGATTTTGCGTCTTGACAGTTTAATGAAATTAGGTCAAACTTGAGCTACAACTAAGTGCGATAGATTGCTCTTGAATTTAATGAAATTAGGCCAAACTTGAACTAAAAGTAATAAATTGTAGGATGCTTTGAAAGTTTTATGAAAAAACTTTTGGAGGTACCCATCGAGCGGTTAATTAATATATCAGAAACCACAGAGAGTTTTGACGAGTGGTTCAACTTCTAGCTAAGATTTTGCATCATGAAAATTTTGAACACGTTTTGACAATGATCACATGAAATAGGGAGAGAGGGGAAATGATATTTCTATTCTCTATGGGCAACCCACAAGCTTGAGGTGCACCTTAGGCTTAAAGATAACTTTATTTTTTCCACTATGTATAAGGTGAACCTTAGTGGATGCCACATAGTAGGCCATATTAACGTGTGCTTTTTTACACAATGCGGGAGTAGTATATTTCTTTGCTTAGACATATGGTCACCTCTATCCATGCATTATACATGCTGAGAGAATAAAACGTTGGCAGGGGAAGAGGGAAGCATCAAAGAGAAGTTGAAGGTGGTTCCATGTCAGAGCAAAGTTATGATGTGTTTCTGACACGAGGTACTCCTGCGGCCTTAGAGTGTACTACACTATGCTAGTACTAGTAAATTTCAGGACCTATGCATGCAAAACAAATTGTGTGTTTTCTCTCTCCTTTGCTGCCTCTCACCATCCATCCTCCCTCTCTCCTACCCTTTCCTCTCGCGCACCGGCCGGGCTGATGTGTCCCTCGTCCACAGCGTGCTGCGGCGCACGTGTTCCTTGGTATGGCGGATCTGTGTATCTGGCGTGTTCTGAAGCCGCGTTGGTGTGGAGTAAGGACGAGGTGTACATAGGAAGTAAACCACTTTAGTCCTTGGTGGCAAAAAATTCAAACTTTTCTGGTTTATGAAATTTTCACTTGCTTCCCAAACATTGGGAGGGAAGGTTACTCAAAATATTGGCCATTCACAGTCCTTCTTATCTTATATTTATCTTGTATTATCTCTTACAATACCATACCATACCACCGTATAGTATACGTATAACTTTGAACATTGACTGTTGGATCAAGACCGGCAAATCTAAACATTTCTAACCGTTTGATCTTCTTTTCCATTCTAAGCATCTACAAAGATTCTACTAATAGTCTTTACCACGATGAACACTAGTATGCGCAAACCTCAAAACACACACTTCATTGCTTAGTTTCAGGGTCCTTGTGCTAAATGCATGGACTTGGGTGCAATTTTTATTTTTATGAGGTCCTTGATGTAACTTGTACTTCCACCGACCATGTTAAATCTCAAGCACCTCGCTCCTACGAGACCTACCAAAGTTAAAAGAAAATGCAACCGCCCCAATTATCAAACAGACTGGACCACAGTTTCTTATACGTGATACCCAAGTTTTTAGTACTTGGATTTGTCAAGCTTCCTAGCTAACTTCGCACACTTCAGTGACTTCTTGTCGATTAGCGAAATTAGGTCAAACTTGAGCTACAAGTAAGCGCGATAGATTGCTCTTGAATTAAATGTATTTTCGGAGGTAGATGGGTGCATCTTCTTGTAGTAAACAATGTCGTCAGTGTGAGTTTCCAACAATCAGGAAATAAAATTCTCAGTTTTCTGAGTGATAACGAGATAGTTCTTTCCCGTAAAGAAAGCTCGAAGAATATGGATCTCAATGCCATAAGCCAAGCTTCTAGACATATTAAGTGGACCAACGTGTTTTACTTACGATTCCCATATTTTTTTGAGTTTTCAAACTCCCTAGCTAATTAACTCTGCCCACTTGAATGACTACGTGTCGATTTATCGAAATTAGGTCAAACTTGAACTATAACTAAATTATAAGTTTCTCTAAAAGTTTTACGAAAAAGCTTTTGGAGGTACTGTACCGATCGGGGGGTGTCACAATCAATATATGAGAAACAACCGAGAGTTTTGACAACAGGTTTGACTTCTTGCTAAGATTTTGTATTCGCATGAACGAAATTGGGTCAAATTTGAGCTACAAGTAAGCGCGATAGATTACTGTTGAAATATAAGACTTTTTAGAGAGGTAGATGGGTGCATTTTCTTGTAGTAAACTATGCCGTCGGTACGGTGTGATTTTCGAACTATATCAGGAAAGAAGATTCAATTATTCTCAATTTTCTGAGTGATGACGAGCGAGGTTGTTCTTTTCCGTAAAGAAATGTCCGAAGAATATTGCATCTGAATGCCAGAAGCCAAGTTTACCGACATATATAGTGGACCAACATGTTGTATAAATGATTCCCATGTTTTATTTATGAGTTTTCAAACTTCCTAGCTAACTCTGCCCATTTGACCGAATGACTTTATGTCAATATATCAAAATTAGGTCAAATTTGAAACGACAAGTAAATTGTAGGTTGCTTTGAAAGTTTAACGAAAAATCTTTTGGAGGTACCCATCGAGGGGTCACATTTAATATATCATAAAACACAGAGAGTTTTGATGATATGTTCAACTTCTTACTAAGATTTTGCATCTTGACAATTTAACAAAATTAGGTCAAACTTGAGCTACAAGTAAGCGCGATAGATTGCTCTTGAATTAAATGTATTTTTTGAGGTAGATTGATGCATCTTGTTGTAGTAAACAATGCCATCAGTGTTAGTTTCCAACTATCAGGAAAGAACATTCAATTCTACAATTTCCGAATGAAGACAAGCAAGGCTAGTTGTTATTTTCCATAAAGAGAAGTCCATAGAATATTGGATGTGGATGCCACAAGCCAAGTTGATAGACATATATAGTTGATCGACAACATGTTGTACTTGCGATTCCCATGTTTTATGAGCTTTCAAACTTCCTAGCTAACTCTACCTATTTTAATGACTTTAAGTCGATTAATCGAAATTAGGTCAAATTTGAAACTACAAGTAAATTGTAGGTTTTGCTTTGTAATTTTTATGAAAAAGCTTTTAATTTGGAGGTACCCATCGAGGGGTCACAATTAATATACCAGAGACCAGCGAGAGTTTCGACGATAGGTTCAACTTCTTGCTAAGACTTTGCATATTGATAATTTAACGAAATTAGGTCAAACTTGAGCTGGCTACAAGTAAACTCCATAGATTGATCTTGAATTAAATGTCTTTTCATATGTAGATCATCGGTGCATCTTCTTGTAGTAAATAGTGTCGTCGGTGTGAGTTTCCAACTATCAAGAAAGAACATTCAATTCTACATTTTCTGTGTGAAGAATACGAGCGAGGTTGTTCTTTTTCCTAAAGAAAAGTCTGAAGAATATTGGATCTGAATGCCACAAGCCAAGTTTACATACATATATATATTGGACCAACATGTTGTACCAACGATTCCCGTGTTTTATGAGTTTTCAAACTTCCCAGCTAACTCTGCCCATTAGAATGACTTTTTGTCGATTTATCGAAATTAGGTAAAATTTGAAACAACAAGTACTAGTAAATTGCACGTGTCCTGCACGTGAGACTCAGACAATAGACATCTAGCATATCATCACTTTATAAAACTATAATAGGTAAAGCGAAAAAATATAATTGTTAAAATTTGAACTACTACAAGTAAACTATGTAGGTTGCTTTGAATGTTTTACGGAAAAGATCTTAGAGGTACCCATCAGAGGGGACGGGGGGGGGGGGGGGGTCAATTAATATACTATCAGAAACAAAAGAGAGTTCTAATGACAGGTTCATCTTCTTGCTACGATTTTGCGTCTTGACAGTTTAATGAAGTTAGGTCAAACTTGAGCTACAACTAAGTGCGATAGATTGATCTTGAATTTAATGAAATTAGGTAAAACTTGAACTACAAGTAATAAATTGTAGGTTGCTTTGAAAGTTTTATGAAAAAAGCTTTTGGAGGTACCCATCGAGCGGTTAATTAGTATATCAACCATAGAGAGTTTTGATGAGTGGTTTGACTTCTAGCTAAGATTTTGCATCATGAAAATTTTGAACACCTTTTGAAAACAATCACATGAAATAGGGAGAGAGGGGAAATAATATTTCTATTCTCTAGGGGCAACACACAAGCTTGAGGTGCACCTTAGGCTTAAAGATAACTTTATTTTTTCCACTATGTATAAGGTGAACCTTAGCGGATGCCACATAGTAGGCCATATTAAGGTGTGATTTTTTACACAATGCGGGAGTAGTATATTTCTTTGCTTAGACATATGGTCACCTCTGTCCACGCACTGTACATGCTGAGAGAATAAAACGTTGGCAGGGGAAGGGGCAACAACGAAGATAAGTTGAATGCGGTTCCATGTCAGAGCAAAGTTATGATGGGTTTCTGACACGAGGTACTCCTACAGCGTTACAGTGTACTACACAATGCTAGTAATATTAAATTTATAGTTGGCCTTACCTTTATGTAGAGGAGCAACAATGGAGTACAAAATCCGCCCGTCCACACGAGCCTCCGTAGATCTCGTGTAACACCTAACGTAAGGCCCCCCACCCGAAGTTTGGTTCTTGCCACATTTTTTGTTTGCTTAAATTTACCATTTTTCTTTCTTGTTTTCTTAATTTTTTGCCAAAAATTAGCGTCAAACATTTTAGCCCCACTATGGTCTACTTTTGTTCCATGTGCTTAGTTCAATTTCCTAGATATGGAGAGGCCGGGTGTATTGCATCTGAGTTGTCTGATAATAAGAACAAGGCCACACTAGCGATAAGATCCACACATGTATCATAAGGAACTCTGTGCAGTTCATCTCACTCTTCTATCTACTTGGTATCATAGTTACACGAACTGGCTATTTTAATACGAGGCACTTGATGGTTTAGTTTGTTGTTCTCAGGCCGCCGAAGCATTCAAATTATCTGGCTATTCATGAATAATTCAATGTATGATTGCTTGATTCATTGTTTGTCTGAAATTATCTAGCTAGCATATTCGAGGGTCACAATTGATGTGTTTTTGTTGGCTGAGTTACTCTTTTTTTGTCTATGATTAAATCAGTGGCAGATTTTGTTGTGTAGTTCCTGGCTAGTTTATATATGAGAAACTTAATGGCTTAGATTTAATATTCGTTTTATTCATGTTCTGCGCATTCTAGTTTGTTTCCCAAGTCTGTTCTTTAAGTAACTTGTTTTTGTCTTGGTCTCAGCCATCTTCAAGTAGAGCAGTCATTTCTTAGAGAAGCACATGCTCACATCGCTACATGGTGCCAGCTGGTCCACTTATTCAAGAAGAAATAGATGTATGAGCCACCACTATCAATTGCTTCCTTATATATTACCGCATTGACACATTTAAAATTCATGGTGGTGTGATTTCATGGTGGTGTGATTGCACGGTAATGCTATTATAACTTGTTTTGTGTTTGTTTTAGGATGCAAATGACCTTCTGAATGCCGAACAAAGACCTGCTTCTCCAAGTTTAGATTTTTTTTTCACACAGCAGCAGTGACAATACCTATTTCTCATGGCACACCCTTCGACTAATCCTCTTTTTTTAGCCAAAAGATTATTTGAGGATGCCCTCCAAGATGCTCGTGATATTGTTGAGCAAGAAGCCAACAAAACAGATTCAGTAATCACCATAGCATGCAAAGACTTATATGAATTGAAAAACAGGCAAGCTTTAATGCAGAACATACTTAATAATCTCATCTGCAGCTCTCACGGGAAGCCAGTTGTTACATGTCTCGGGATGCAAGCTCCATAGAGTCCTTTTCTGTAACACCAGTTATGGTGTTTTTTTAGTTGTCTAGACTCTGATGCAAATTTTATGCTTCATTTTATTACTATCAAGTTTACTGAGGATTGTAATAATCTACTGTAATTTGCAGTTGTAAGTTGTTTGAGGATTGTTACAAACTGGGCATCTATCAGAATTACTACACACACATGAAAAAATAGTGAAATTGTAAGAGGTACAACACACGATCTACCGGAACAGGGAGAACATCCATTGTATTACAAGGGCACCATAGAACTTGCAAAATTCATAGACGGTCACTCAACAAAGTGAACACATAAAGAGCTGACCTAAAGAGAATACATCAGGAGCAGACCCACACAATCCATCCATCTGATGGATAGCTGTCGTAGTAATCGTAGTGGGTGGTACCATCCTCGCGATAAGGCGACACCATCTGCAGCTCAGAATTCTCGACGATTCTGCAATACTCCGTCAGCAATCGATCGAGTTTGAAAGGATGGTCATTGATCCATAATCCTCCTACTCCATACCCATATACAACACTTGGCTCCTCTTCCCACGCAAGAGCCTCAAAGTTGTAAGATCTAATGTTGGATAGGTCCGCATAGTATATGCTACCGGCCTGCATCGTGGGTACCCTGGCGCTATCGACGCAGACACACCGATTGTCAGCAAAGAAGAGAGCACGACTTCTGATGCCTCAGACTGGCTGAAGGACACGATTCTGGGTATCAACCCGGTAAACAACCGACTTGCCGCCGTAGACTAGTCCACTCACAACGAATAGCAACTCCCCGTCAGACTCGATGAGGTAAAAACGATTCTCTAGGAACTGGCAGCCCGGAACAGGGCCTACAACGCTAGGATGCATCTCCAGGGTTCGTGCGGAGCGCTGCAGCTGGACATCTCCATGAGAAGCATCACACATAGTAGAGAGGACATACCCGTATCTGTCTACAACGAAAACATCACCGACGTAAGAAGTCATGCTCTAGAGTTTTGCGAAGTTATACGGTGGGTACCACCCTTCACCAAAGACCAGGCGACTCCCTTTCTCCGTGCTCTCATCCGCCCACCGAATGGTGGTGTTCTGATGGTTTGATGTAAACACCATCAACGACTGGAACATCATCATAGTGACAGAAGCCACCTGCTCGGTCGGTATCTCCGCCCTCAGGCTCTTGATAGCGCCCAAGAAGGGGTTGTACAACCAGGTCTTGTATGACTGCACCCTCTGTCCAAGCACAAGGAGGCCACCGGTTGTGCTACCGACATAAAAGTACCTTCTAGATAGAGAGGGAGGAGAAATAGAGATTCAGTCAAGGTAAACAGACTAAAATTCAATCAAGGTAAACCATGGAGAAAAACCCTGGGCAACAAGTGTACAAAGAAACAAAACTCTCAAAACAAATAGTATAGGATGTGAATGCAAAAAAGGATGGCATATATACAAATCAATATAAAGAAAGCACCTGCGAATAACCCGGCTAATCTTCTTCTCAAGGTGGCGGCCAGTTCTCACGTTCAGCAACGTGATGGCGGCATCTTCTACCCAATACTCCTCCGACAACTAGTGCTCTAGAACAATCCAGTTGGCTGGCATAAAGCGCTCCTCCGTGAAGGCACGCTAGGCATTGCAGACTGCCCGAAAGGCGGCGTAGTAGTCAAAGTCGTCCGTCGAAAGGAAGATGTCACCTATCTTCTGGATGAGTCCCTCAGGGAGACTAGCCCATGGCGATTCCTCCTACTTCTTGCCGGCAACAGATGATGGCGTTCGTGTGGTCTCGGTCCCACCAACTGGCACATGAAGCAGTTCTAGAGGCACACATTTAAATAAAAGCCTGGGAAAGCCAAGCGAATCGTGTGGAAACGAGACGACGGCATACACACATGAACCGCAAGCGCGTTTCATCAAACTGGCACGGGCATGTGCATGCGCACGCACACTAATTACAGTACAACGGTCATGCACACCAGCGTACGACTCCTGGGAGCACATGAGTGTGTAGGTGTAGGATGATACTAGTCGTAGTAGTATCATAACCTCATTATATTTAATTATCCCAAAATCTAAGAAGAAAATGTGCGCTCCTTTCCTCATGGCACACGCAAACGCAGGGCATTTTCCATTTTTTGCATGGTATTTTCCATTTTTCAATTTCGCTTTTGGCTATGCCCTTGGATGCTCACCGTGTGGCTGGATGGGGTGTATGCTCCGCGGAGGTAAAAACCTCATGTTCTCTCAATAGCACGGTCGTTAATTATTGAGGTATATACGTTTTTAGTCCCACAACTTGCACCACGGGAGCATTTTAGTCCCACATCTTGCAAAGTGAGCAACACAAGCCCCACAACTTGTAACCAGGAACATTTTAGTCCAATTCAATCGATTTTTTGTGATTTTGTCCGAATTCGTCGTAACTAATTCTGGAAGTGACATGTGGCATCATATTTTTTGCAAAATGACCCCTGTTTATTTTCTGCCTGCCAGTTGTGACCTTGGTACGACTTGACAGGAGGATCTGAATAAAAAAATAAATAAAAAAACTACCAATGCATTGTAGGGTATCAAACTGATTACCTGCAGTACTGAAGAAATCAACCTTGCCACTACAACATGCACACATAAGTGATTAACTGAAGAGCGCTCTAGCTGATGTGTTCTTTATTTTGGATATTCAAAAATATGTGTTCCGAAGATGTGAAAAAATATAAAAAAAGATCCAAATTCTCAATTCAAAATAATTTGTGTTTTGGGCTACAATAACAACTGAAATTTATTTCTTTTCATTTTTGCGAATAAGAAAAAACTCAAGTTTATTCTAGGCACTACAGCTAGCTACTAGGTTAACGACAAAGTTATACAATTGATATTATAGACCGTGCCAACATAGACGTGAGTATTTTTTGCGTTCGTATGTGCTTTTTTATTGTATAAATAATTACTTCTCACAAGTACTCCTCGTCTGGCATAAATACGTCCTCTCAAGTACTCCTCGTCTCACATGAGTAGTCATGGGCATCTACCGGCATAATGGCTTGTGGGTGTGTGTGTCGTTGTACAAAAGTGTTAAGTTCGAATCCATTCTCCTCTTAGAGACTTAACTATTTTTTTGTACGTCTACTAACAGGTGGCCCACTTATCAGTCCGCATAGGGACACAAATGACATAGAAAAATATAGAGGGGTCACTTTAAAAAAATCAACGTCATTTGTGGACAAATTAAGTCAAATTCACTGAAATTCGATTAAATTGGACTAAAATGCTCTTGAGATATAAGTTGTGGGACTAGTATTTCTCATTTTTCAACATGTGGGACGAAAACGCTCTCGTGGTGCAAGATGTGAGACTAAAGGTGTATATACCTCTTAATTATTTTACAGCCTCAATTGCTAGGCCGGAGGACCAATTAATGCTCCTAGTTTTGCTCAATTACTCCTCTATTTGACCGTAAAATATTAACCATCACGTCGTGTAATGCTCCTGGCCGATCATATTATTAAAACAGGAGTGCATCCATTGGCTTGCATGTTTTCAATTAGATGCGGTGGCCACGTGCATTGGTTGGATTTTAGGATTACTACTGCATGCAATAAGTAGCTATAAAGCGAGTAGGTGAAGTTAATTCTCCGAACTAGTACTACTCTAGCCTTGTAATATCGAACACAGGGAGTACATCAAGTGTGGTTATGGATGATCAGTTGATGTGACTCTCGGCCATGAATTCCTGACCATATAACCGTATGTTCTACCAACTTTTTTACTACTACTACTAGTAATACATGCACGCTAGCAAAATTTAAAATCTTAATCGAGCGGTAAAATCACACACACCAACTTCAAAGCATTTCCCGCCTAACCGTTTCAAAAACTTTGAGCCAAAATCTCCCACCTAGGGAGTTCCATTTTTATATTATTATTATTAGATGGACACGAGCCAAATTCAAAATATCAATCGAGCGGCAAAACCGCACACCCACTTTGAAGCATTTCCTGCCCCTTTGTTTCAAAAACTTTGAGGCATAATCTCCCATGGGGGAGTACCATTTTTGTATTATTATCAGAAGATGGGCGCTAGTCAAATTCAAAATCTCAATAGAGCGGCAAAACTGCACACCGACTTTGAAGCATTTCCCGCCCCTCCGTTTCAAAAACTTTGAGGCAAAATCTCGCACCGGGGCAGTACCATTTTTGTATTATTATCAGATGGGTGCTTGTCAAATTCAAAATCTCAATCGAGCGGCTAAACCATACACTGACTTTGAAGCATTTCCCACCCCTCAGCTTCAAAAACTTTGAGGCAAAATATCCCACCGGGGCAGTACCATTTTTATATTATTATTAGATGGATGGTCGCCAAATTCAATATCTCAATCAAGCGGCAAAATCACACACTGATCTTGAAGTATTTCGCGCTCCTCAGTTTCAAAAACTTTTGACTTCAAAATTATGATTCTACCCATTGTTCTGACGCCCTATGGGCAAGCTAAAGTGGTAGCTTGGGGGCACAATCGTAATTTATGTTTATGTTCACCTCCTTAGTCCAGATTCACTCAGATTTTCCCGCCGGTCCTTCCAAAAATCCCAGCCCCCTCTCTCCCACGCCCTCACCTCCACGACCACCAATTCCATGTTGGCTGGAGCCGCTTGATCGGCGGTCTCGTGCACCGCCACGGAGCCGCTTAACCGATGCTCACCCATCGGATCTGGTTCACCGGGTCTCTCTGCCACTGCACCAGAGTTGCGGTGTCGTTCACCACGACGATGGCGTCATCGACCGCCAAAGCTCTGCTTCTCGGCTGCTGAAAGCTACCCAACCGTATTGGATCCGCTCCACTGGTGTACATCGGACGTGATCTAGTTCAGGGAGTTCCATGTCCACGGATCTAGACCAGCTTCTCGGCCGTCGCCGTTCACTGCATTGGATCTTCCTCAGTGATGCTCTCGTCCACCATGCTCAAGCTGACATTGACCGCCCAAGATCTGCTTCCCCGACGCTAACAACCACCACAACCGCAGCACCCTCGGTGACCTGGACGTCACCCGCATGGTACCGACGATGCTTAGATGCCTCTCCGACCAAGGTTAACCAAATCTGCAAGCCGTTTTTGTTTTGTCAGCAGTATAGCAGGTTCAATCATGTCACAGTGAACTTCATTTTTGTCATCATGCTCATACATACAAGTCAGTGGGCATGCCTGTTCTACGTGCTAGTACATACAAGGTCATTAGACATGTTGGTTTGCATTCGCTGCTCTACAAATTTCAAGTCATGGACATATCTATTATTTTGTCATACACATGTTCTTAGCTACTCCATACAATACTAATTGCCTGCTACCGTGTAATTCTTGCAAAATCTGAAGTCAGCGGAAAATATTAGTGTGGATTCCCTTCTCTACAGTTGCTGAATCTATCTTGTTTGTCCTGAGATCAGTTCCTACTATTGTTTCCTCCTTGGCATCGTTCTGCTATCATGTAGTAGCCATTTAAACTCTTTGTACTAATTTTATTATAATTTTGTTGTTGCCATTTGCTTCTTCAAAAGATGCATCACTAACTATTTCCTTTTTCTTGCATATAGCTCATAATGGAACAATGAACATGTTGGTTTGCATAGCCTATTCTACAGGTTCACAAGGGATGCCATTAATTCCTTATCTGGTGCTAGTTCGTCCTGACAACGGCATAACTGTCCTCTACTATGTAGTTCACTCGTAGTTTGCATTCCTGCTCTAGAAGTTCTCTTATGATGCCATTACAATTTCTATCTGGTTGATTCTTAGCTATGACAATAACTACATGTCATTGTGTAGCTCATCGCAAATTCTGAGTCACCCAATGACTATGCATTCTAGGAGATGCCACTGCTTCCATATATATTTGCTGAAATGACCTCGCTTGTTTATATTTGCTGAAATTTTAAGAAACAGTTTGTTTGATTGGTCATTTCATTCTAGGCACACTTATCTAATGCTTGTTTGTCCTGCTCTACAGGTTCACGAGCAACGCCATTATATCTTGCATCTAGTTCTGGATGTGGTTCGTCCTAAGTCACGACATAACTATCCTCTACAATATATAGTTCATTCGTGGTTTGCATTCCTGCTCTACAAGTTCTCGTAAGATGCAGTTATAATTTCTATCTGGTTCATTCTTTGCTATGACAGTAACTGCATGCCATTTTGTGTCTCAACGCAAATTCCGAGTCACCCAAAGTCTCTTGCATTTTAGGGTATAGAACTGCTTCCATATATATTTGTTGAAATGACCTGGCTAGTTTATTTTTGCAGAAATTCTAAGCCATAGACACACATTTTTTGGTTACTCGTTTCACGGTAGGCACACTTGTTTAATGCATGCTTGCTTGTCCTGTTTGTTTGATGGGTTTGTCAATAATTGAACCATTGACCAGTTGTAAACTCCAGATCATAGCTGTTGTCATATCAGTCAAATGAGTAGTTTGTCTTGTTTGATGTATTAACTTGTTATTACTTAGTTTCAGGGTGCAATTATTGCTATCGCCACCAAAGAGGGGGCTGCAAGATCATGTCTCCTCCAATGTAGCTGTCACACTGAAAGGAAGATGCAGGTGATCAATTGAGAAAGCAAATTGAGGACTCTGCTATCAACTTGATTGTCAACTAAAATGCCGATTTTTCTTTCCCTTGATTTGATAATATGTAATAATTTTAAGAAGTTTGTAGCTGATGTAATATCTAGATAACTCGCGTATGCCATGCATGCATTTAGTTGATGCCATCCACACATTGCGGTAGTCGTTACGGTAACTATGCCAGACAGGTCGATTAGGGAACAATACCATGCTTTGTTATTGGCCCATCGTGTATTCGGCCGACGATGAATAGTAAAAAATGCTGGATTATATAAACGTTTTATGATATTGGCATGGGCTTCAAAAAAGGCCGAAACTATAAAAGGCGGTAAACGTAATGGGCTGACCTAAAAGTTGTAAGTGGATGTAATAGTAGCAGGCCGTAATGGTAACATGCTGTAAGAGTAACAGGTCATCATAGTAACATGCCATAAAATGTGATATGAGCCTTAACGATGTAGCGAGGATATATGAAACATCCCATCGCAGTAACATGCAAGAAACTGTGAAATCCTAGAATAGTAACAGGCCAAAACAGTAGACGGCCTCAACAGTAAAGGGCCACAATAGTAAAAGGCCATAATAGTGACAAGTCAGAACAGTAAAGGCCCGAGAAATTTCTAGGCGAGGACAGTAATCGGCCGACACATTTACCAGACTAGAACAGTAAAGGGCCGCTTGTGGGCCTGAACATCTAAAGCTCGGAACAGTGAAAGGCCAGGACAGTAACAAGCCTGAACAATAATGGGCCATCTCAGACAAGGGACATCAGTAGGTGGCCCATGATGGGCTGTGATAAACAGTAATGAGCCGCCCCCAGGCCTTAAATGTACAGGAGCGACTTGGCGTAGGCTGCTAATGGGCCGTAGAGTGTTGGACCATCATGGGCCTTCTTTAGGCCGAAACGTAATTGGGCCTGAAAGTTGGCGGGCTGCTGCTGGCTGCAACTTTGGGGCCATTTCAAACAGTGCAGGACAAAATAGTAACGGGCCATCTTATTATTGGGCTCCCCTAATGGGCCGGCCCATTTATTATTTAGCAGGCCTTGGCTGGGCCTAGCTTCTGCCACGGTTTCTATGCCCGTTAACGGCGGTAACTGGCCGCTAATGGCGGCTGCCACGTGGCAGTTTGCATGACGTCAGCAGTCAACGCGTCTAGCAAACAAATCTATGATGGAACAAGTTTTCGTGGCTGAAGGTTGCGATTCGCCACGGTCAGGAAAAAACCGTGGTAGATTCTTTTGTGATGGGGCTTTTACCACGAAGGGCATTCGTCGTAGATGACTTTTAAGCCACGAAAAACGGGCCTTCAACCACGAAAATCGTCCATTGTAAAAGACAAATTTTCTTGTAGTGTCGGCTTATGGAAAGCAAGTCAAATGAGGAGTATTACCCTCATGACGGAGCTGGTTCATCCTGGTGAAATGATTTCTGAGATAAGAGGATAGATGAACGGGCGAATTATAGATATGGTTCGCAACAAGTTGTGGCGGTGGATCTAGATAAACCCAGAGCTAGAAATAGCCAGCGACAGAAGAGCAAAGGCCAACAGTGGACCCCAAAAATGATGGCAAGAAGTCTTGGACCAGTAACAGAAGAAACAGTGGTAAGAGAAGAAAGATAGGCCAAGGTACACGTATGAGGTTATGCTGGATCAACCATGCAAGTTTCACATGCCAAACCCGAGTAACCTGGTGAATCACATGACTCGGCAATGTGAGCGGATGTGGAAGATAGAGAAAAGTAGCACGGGGAATGCTTAGGCACCTCGACAGCAGTAGCTCATGGGAGCAAATGTGCAGCAATAGATGTTACCACCACCTCCGCCGAGGTATGAGAACCATGAGAGAAGGGATGTAGTGCATCATGTGAATGACCAGAACCAGCCGAACCACAGGAACTCGAGGAATCACAGGAGAAATTAGTATCGGGAACATCATCAAGCTTATTTTATGTTCACCACAGAAGAATGCCGTGGACGCCTACATATGGAAGTCAATGCAGTTATGTTGGTTGTGCCGAGGTACATGCCGTGGTCTGATCAGGAAATTACATGGAGCATAAAGGATCACCCAAGGCTCATGCCGAGTCCTGGATCATATGTGTTTGTTATTGACCCAACATTCATCGCAACAAACATCAATGTGAAATTTTCCAAGGTGTTGATTGACAATGGTAGCAGCATTAATATACTGTATAAGGACACCATGCTCAAATTGGGAGTATCAGAGAATATGTTGCAAGTGACGAAGACCGCTTTTCATGGCATTGTGTTGGGTTTATCCTATGAGCCTATAGTCAAGGTACGAGTTGATGTATTATTCGGCACGAGGGATAACTACCAAACTGAGAACTTGGAGTCTGAGGTAGTGGATTTGGATAGCACCTATCATGCTTTACTCAGTAGACCAGCTCTATCAAAGTTCATGGTAAGTGACCACATCAGTTACTTAAAGTTGAAGATGCTAGGGCCAAATAGGGTCATCAGCATTTCTAGGCACTTTAGGCGCTCAATGAAGTATGCCTCGGCCGGGTCAAACCTAGCCGAGTCATTGTCTATCGCTCAAGAAAAGAGGAGGATCCAGGAGGTCATGGCACTGGCTCAGTCCGCATAGCTGAATATGCCGACTCTGAGTAACCCGCATGGAAGTGTGTCATTTCAGCCGACAAAAGATACCAAGAAGGTACCAATTGATCATCAGTTCCCAGAGTGCACCGTAACTATTGGTGCGGGCCTTGGCGACAAATAGGAAAGCAAGCTCGTCAGCTTCCTCTGTGAGAATCGAGATATCTTTGCTTGGTCCAAACAGGATCTGCAAGGTGTTCCGAGGGAGTTGGCCGAGCACTCTTTGCACGTCAGACCCCACACAAAGTCGGTGAAGCAACCTCTCCACCACTTTGCCGAAGATAGGAGAAAATACATTGGTGATGAGATAGCTTGGCTACTTGCAGCCGGGTTTATCATGGAAGTTCTTTACCCGGATTGGCTATCTAATCCGGTGCTGGTGGAAAATAAGAAAGATGATCCGAACATAGCAGTGGTGTGGCGTATGTGTATCGATTACACGAACCTGAATAAGGCATGTCCGAAAGATCCATTTCCACTTCCAAGGATAGATTAGGTCATTGACTTGACCACTGGTTGTGAGATATTTTCATTTGTAGAGGTGTATTCTGGTTTCCACTAGATACCACTTAACACGGATGATCAAATAAAAATTGCCTTCATTACCTCGTATGGGTCTTATTGCTATCGCACTATGCCATTTTTCTTACGTAATGCAGGGGCAACTTATCAAAGGTGCACGCAAAAAATGTTTACATGATCAAATTGGTAAAACTGTCCAAGTATATATTGATGATGTGGTGATAAAAACAAAGGAAAGTAAAACACTCCTAGATGATATCCGACAAACATTTGCGAACCTAAGGAGGTTCCGAATGAAGCTTAACCCGGAAAAGTGCACCTTCGGTGTGCCAGTGGGAAAATTACTTGGTTTCCTCGTCTCTAGACGAGGTATCGAGGCTAACCCAACTAAAATCTGAGCTATGGAGCGAATGGAGCTGCCGAAGTGCCTTAATGATGTTCAGAAGTTCACGGATTCCTAGCATCATTAAGTCAGTTTGCATGTCGGCTGGGAGAAAAGGCTTTGCCTCTCTATCAGCTATTGAAAAAGTTAGATAAATTCATATGGACACCGCAAGCAGATAGCGCTTTTCATGAACTCAAAAAGATGTTAGCCTCTGCACTAGTGTTAGCCTCACCACTATCCAAAGAGCTGATGTTGCTCTATATAGCAGTGACAAACCAAGTTGTAAGTGCCGTGGTAGTGGTGGATCATGATGAGAAAGGTAAGTCGGTGCATAGGCCAGCATATTACCTAAGAGAGGTATTGTCCACTTCAAAGTAGAACTATCCCCATTATCATAAGATAGCATATGGCGTATATATGGCGGCCAAGAAGCTCAAGCACTATTTTGAGGAACACCCCATTCAGGTGATATGTGAATCACCAATATTCGAGATAATTTGCAAGTGGCCGGATCGCAAAATGGGCAACTGAGTTAGCCCCTTATGCTCCACAATATGATAGAAGAGACGCGATCAAGTCTCAGGCAGTAGTAGATTTTTTCGTGGATTAGGATGAAATGCAGTACGAGCCACCCTTGCCGGACTCAAACTACTGGAGAATGCACTTTGATTGATCAAAATTGAAGGATGGTCTAGGGTCTGGGTAGTCCTTACCTCTCCCAAGAAAGATCAGCAGCAATATGTGCTTCAGATCCATTTTCAAGCATCAAACAATGTGGCCGAGTATGAGGCGCTCGTGGACGGACTAAAAGTGGCAAAAGAGATTGGGATACGTCGGATACAATGCTTCGATGGTTCGAACCTAGTGGTGCATCAAGTATCTGGTCATTGGGATGCGTTACATGCAAACATGTCTCTTTATATATTCCACATCCAAATAATATGTGGGTACTTCGAGGGATGTGAGTTCCATCATGTTCCCCGAGTTGAAAATGAGGCAGCCGATGTTCTATCTAAGCTAGGATCATCTCGGCAGGCCATCCCGCCAGGAGTTTCTTTGGAGCATCTAGGAAAACCTTCTATTACCACTTCACCAGATTTCCGAGTCAATTTATATCCCGGCAGACCCCGGATCAGGAGCTTCTCCAATGGACATTGACTTGGGGAACACCTCGATAAACCCGGGGACTACCTTGGCAAATCCAAGGACTGCCTCGGCAAACCCAGGGACTGTTCATCTTGATCTGGAAGTGGTTATGTCGGTAGATCCAATAGAAATTGATGAAGTACTTTTCCCAGCTCGTACTATACCAACATGGGTGCAACCAATATTTGAGTTCTTGAAAGATGGAACTTTGCCAAGTGATGAGATACTCTCAATGCAAGTGGAGAGGAGAGCAAAGTCAAATACTATAATCAATGCCGAGCTATACGAGAGAAGTGTCATAAGTGTTTTGCAGCGATGTGCTGACCTGGAAGAAGGGCTAGACAACCTTCGAGATATCCATCAGGGGGAATGTGGGCATCATGCCTCGTCTAGAGCCTTAGTAGCAAAAGCTTTTCGGCATGTGTTTTACTGGCCAAGTGCCTTGCAGCAGGCCGAGCAACTTGTGAGGAAATGTAATGGGTGTTAGAGGTATGCAAGCAAGACACGTGTGCCGATGTCTGAACTCAAAAGAATACCTATCACTTGGCGATTTGCTGTATGGTGCTTGGATATGGTTGGACCATTTAATACGGCCAAGGGAAACATGACCCACATCTTAGTCATGGTGGACAAGTTTACAAAGTGGATTGAAGTAAAGCCAATAAGAAAGTGTGATAGAGCTACTACCGTCACATTCCTCAAAGATATCATCCTGAGATACGGCTATCCACACATCATCATAACAGATAATGGCACAAATTTCGCCGAAGGAGCATTTACCTAGTTTTGCCGAGATAAAGAAATCCGGCTAGATATTGCATCAGTGACCCTCCCTACATCGAACGTGCAAGTGGAAAGATCCAACGGACTGGTACTGTCCGGGATAAACCCGGCTCATTGAGCTGCTGCAAAGATCAGCGGGGTGCTGGATTGAGGAACTTCCAGCGGTATTGTGGAGCCTAAGAACAACTCCAAATCGATCAGCAGGTTATATGCCATTGTTTTTGGTATATGGGGCCAAAGCTGCATTACCAGCCGACATAGAGCATGACTCGTGTAGGGTCTCCCAATACACAGAATGAGACACCCCCGGGATTAGGGCTAGACAAATCCCAAACCTCCGTGTGATATAAGCCTAACCTAAATCTCGAAAGCATACAAAGAAAGAATCAGTAACATTTAAGTGACCCTACGACTCAAAAATTATTACAGCAAGCTCATATCTGAGCGAAGAACTAAATTATTACAAGCAGAGGTCATTGACCAAAAACATCAAACAACAGAAGGAAAATTATGCTATTAAGTATAACAAACTTAACAAATGGCCTAAGAGGCCTGAAGCATAATGATTCCAGGCTGCCGACCGGGAACCCCAAGCTACTCGTCGATGTCGATGCCGTACTAAACTCATCTTCTATGGTAACACTTACCTGCTGCAAAAGTATCAACAAAGCAAGGCTGAGTACAGGGTGTACTCCGCAAGACTTATGGATGATGGGGTTATTTTGCATAAAGCCATCTTTGTTTATAAAACAAGAGGGAGAAGAAGCTCTTCTAATCGGAATATTTTAATAGGGAATAAGAGAGCGACATCTCCAAAGAATTGATCATCATCTTGATATCCACTGAAGTAATCCTCATCTCTCAACTAGGATCGCCCCCTTGTACCCATGAGGAATCATCCTTAAGCACATGTTGAACTGCCAATTTTTACGATTAGGTTAATGTTCTCTATGATCTTTGAATCCATTCCCAATTCGTCCATAACCGTGGACACGGCTTTTCCAAAAGATTAATACCCTGCAGGGGTGTACAACTTTAGCCACACGTTCGAACCGACTCTTAATGCCAGAATATTAGCCCTCTTCCTTGGAAGGCTAGCAGAGGGTGGCTGGCCACAACCTTTACCTTGCTTTCGCCAAGACCATGAGTCATGTCGTAATGATGGTTCCACCATAACGTGTCAAATCTCGAGGTCGGTCCCTAAAGATGTGGGCGAGGTTGGTTTACCAGAGGAACCGCCTGAAGCAACCCCGGCCATGCTTACCTATCTATATGAATGCACCTCCTTCACCGCCTTCGAGAACAACCAGAATGCATATGTCGAATGGAACACCCGAACTAGGTCACTCATGGAATCTACTAGGCAAGTTAATCAGCCGAGGGGTTCCCAAGCCCCGTGTGGCTGTACGCTTTTATTGGTTCAAGAGGCAAGAACTCGGGTCCTAGTGGTCGCAAATATGGGACTCTAAAAACCACAACCCGACATGGCCTCCCATAGGTTCATTCGTAGCTCTAGTTCATCAACCGGATGGACCAACGGTAACAGCTAAGCATGGCTAAGCACAATAGATATAACAGCTCTAGCGAAGCTCATAAGTCAAATCCTAGTTATGCTAGGAGCGGTGGATCAGGGAATATAGGCTACAAAGGGACTAATGCAGCAGATATGATACTCTATCAATCGTTAAAATACCATAGTACAATCGTATGCAGCATGGAAAGAGTTGAAATGATTTCGAAACCATAGGATTATATCATGGTGGAGCTATGCTTGCCTTTGCATGTTGACAACTAATAAGCAGATTTTCGAAAGCCTTGTACTTGACTTGATTACAGTTGGTCAAGTATTGTTCTTTGATCCTCGATGGTTTTAACCTTGGTCTTCGATATCGATCTCGATATCATATTCTACCGGGGAAGAAGCAAAACACCGGAAAGAAATGGGGAAACAATCAACACATGACATCGATGCAATGCTCAAACAAGGGTGATGATATGACAAGTTAAATCTATTGAAATCAAACCCTATAGCATGCTTGGCAAATTAAACAGTGTTCTGAGGGGTCCAAACCCTAATACAGGAGAGACCTCGGAATCACCTACAGGGTTCAGTTTGTTATACTAATTAAACTTGTACTAAAAGTCGCTTAACAATGCATGCTTTTGATTTTAAAGTGTAGATCTTGTTTTTCTGAACATTTTGATATATTATGGAATAAATGTTATTAAATTTCTAGTATTTAAAACCCTTTTCTGAAATTATTAAACTAATTGAAAAGGTTTACTGCATCATTATGACGTGAGAAACAGGGCTGGGGGACATTTTTCACTGGGCCAGTGTCGTTGTATTGGGAACGGCAGTACCTAAGCAGGTTAGATAGTGGTGTTGGGACTAGCAGGGAAGCTATCGACGGCGTCCGCAAGCGGGATTGGGTACAAGCAAGTGTAGCTGGAAATAGGAAGTACCCAGGTTCGGAGCCCTCGTGATGAGGTAAAGCTCCTACTCATGTCGATCTGACTATGAGTGGTATACGGGCTACAATCGCTCCTTGAGCTATATTCTCTAGCTACTGCCTTAAATGCACTTAGACCAACCCCTTTTACCGGAACCTTGCCTCTCCTTATATAGGCAGAGGGGCAACGGTCTTACTGGCCAGTCCGGCTGGCGGGCCCCACAGGCGGGCCCTAGCCGGCTGGTCATCTATAATACTCGGTACACTTAGGTACAAGCGGTAAGGTCGTCGTGGGTACAGTGAACACCGTGCGAGCCCGTCGTCAGCATCTGGCCACCGTTCCCGCGTCACCCCGCAAAGTCTTCCGTATGGACGGGTAGTTGTGGGTCTTGTCATCGTACCAGGGCGTACCATGCACTGTGCATCACGTCGCACTGTCCTCTTGATTGAGTCCGGCTACGCTGATGTAGCCAGCTGCTCCTCGCTGTTCCGGCTACCGTGAGGTAGCCAGCTTGACTTGCTCCTGTCCGGCTGTGCTCAGCCAGCCGGACACGATCCGACTGCCGTGATTCTTGTCTGGTTGGGGTATCCGGAGGTCATCCCCCAACACTAGGCCTCGAGCGCGTGTAGATTTCACCCTTAGGTGAAATGTACGCGAGCTCCTCTTTCATTTTTAATTTTCTGGTCGGCTACGCTTGGCGGTTGCGCTACCCGTGACGTTAGTGCTGACGCCGGCTACACGCGCACGCGCCATCATTACACTGCGGCAGGCAGCGTAACGTCCCGTCGCACGTCGCCTCGGGAACTTCCGTCTGCCTCTTCGATTTTTGTTGCGGGATCATCTGCACATCTCGTGCCTGCGCAAAGGATCTTGTGAAGTAGGGAGGGTGGGGTGCGGCTGGGTGGGCGCCACGTGGCACCGTAAACGGTTTCTCTTCCAGGTCTTTAAAGGGCCGCCCGGGGAGAGCGGTTCGTCCCTCCGTTCGCTGCTTCCCCAATCTTCTCCTGCGTCCTTGCCTTCCTCGCGTCGCCTCGCTCGCTGTTGCTGCTACCATAGTCCGCTGCGCCGCTAGTTTAGCATCATCGGCGGTATGGGCCACCACCACTCTTCGACCGGAGCGCCCCCCCGTGAGCCGGAGATGGCTGCCGAACGCGGGGCCTGGTGCGGTTCGTCTGTGACGGAAGAGCACATCCAGAAGTACCGCGCCACCCGCGTGCTGCCACCGGACAGGGAGGTGGAGATGCGGCTGGCGCCGGACAGAGAGGAATCACCACACCCGGCGGAGGGGGAGCGGGTAATTTTTCTGTCGCATCTTGCCCGCGGCTTCGCGCTGCCGGTGCATCCTTTCTTCCTCACTTTTCTTGCTTTATTTGACCTCCGCCTCCACCACCTAGGCGCCAACGCCATCGGGACGCTGGCGCACTTTGTGGCCTTCTGCGAGAGCTATCTCAGGATCCAGTCAGATCTCGGGCTCTTCGCCGCTCTTAGAGTCCGGCCGGTCGAAGTTCACCAAGGGGGCCGTGGTGGCGTCTGGCGCCTCTATCTACTCCGCATGCGGACCGCTACCCCAAGTTCCGGCCTGCGACACTGACTGTGGCAACAGTCGTACTTCTACGTCCGAAACCTCACCGCCGAGGACCGGATCAACCGGTCGGCTTTCCAGGACGTGTAATCTAGCCGACAGCAGTGGGATCTGAAGATCTACATCGAGAAGACGTAGTCGGATGCGATGCTGCAGTGCATGCACGCCATCGTCACCGCCGGCTTGACCGGCCTAGACATCACCCTCAGCTGGATGTACAAGCTGATGATGCCACTACAACAACGCGCGCACAAGGTGTGCTTATACTCCAGCCGGCTGGACCCGACCCGGCTGTCCTGCCATGATCCCCGCTACCACAACCTGAAGGAGTGGGTGTGGAGGATCACTAAGGAGTGGCTGCCGGAAGGCTAGAAGTTCGGGCTGGTCCCTTACAGCCACGACAACTGCACGCCCCGGTAAGTCTCGCCAGCCGGATTTTTCTTCTTGCGATTTTTTGTCGTCCGGCTAATCTCTTGCGCTTCTTTTTCCTTGGCAGATGTTCCTCTTCATCCTCCGGGAGGAGGGTGAGACCCCTCTCTAGAAGTTCATGCCTGACCTGCCCAAGCCGTGCGCTCGCCGGTCCAGCGAGGAGTCGGATGGGGACGGCGATGTCTTTCCTAGCCGGAATGAAGAGCCGGCCGCAGACCCCCATGCGGAGGTTGACGAGGAGGAGGAGGCCGCGCCGGCTCCCGAGCCGACTCGGCGCCACGCGACGGATGGTGATTCTAGCCGGTCCTGTGCCGGCGGGAGTGGCTCCGGCCAGTCCAGCGGAGGAGGCGGCGGGGCCAGCCGGCCCGCCGTGGAGGAGCCGACCCCCAAGAGGAGCCGGACCGGCACCCTTCCGCCTAGCTGTCTTGGTCGCAAGAAGGGGCCGTCCCCCGTGGTGCCGGGGTAAGCTAACTGCTGGCCCTTTTGCCTTTTCCTCCTTTCCTCGTGAAACTTTTTGCATCTTTTTTTTATTTGCCTCTGTTTCTCTCTTGTTTTCCACTGCCCAGCACACTGGTCTCCTTTGGCGCCTCGAGCCTGGCGCGGGTGCCCACTGGATCGTCGCCCCGCGTGCCGGATACCACGCCGCCCGCATCTGCCTCCGCTCCCCCTCCTTCGTCCAGGGCACCATCTCCTCCCCCACCTCAAGCTGATCCGGCTGCCACAGCCAGAGCAGGGGACGCTCCACCTACTATGGTGGTGCAGCCAGATATGGCTGCGCACTCTTCACAAAGTGGAGGTAGTTCTCCTGCGGCAGCGTGGAGGGCCTCCACCGGCAAGGATCTCATGGTTGTTACTGATGACAACTCTGACCACGAGCCGGGGGAGGAGTGGCGGACGGCGGTGGCCGAGGTGAAGGAGTTGCTGGTTGCCAATGCCATCGACAACGACGCCTCCTCCGCCACCTTGCTGGCGGACCTTGCCGCCACCCTCGAGCTGGCGGTGATGGAGATCCGGCTGCTTGAGGCCGCAGCCGACAATAACTGGACCCTGGAGCAGAAGCTTGCGGCTGCTAACAGGACCTCGCAAAGTAAGTCCCCTCAGCTGGACACTTTGGTCTTTCTTTTTCTTTGTCGTTTTTTTACTGATAGTCGGCTTTTTGCAGCCATCATGGTGTACGCTCAGCGGGAAATCGATCGCCTGAAGAAGGCGAACGACCGGCTGAGCAAGTCCAATTCTACGCTTCAGGTGCAGAATAAGGACTGGCACGCCAAGATGGACGTCCTAGAGGCCACTGTCAAGGAGCACAATGCCACCCTCGTCAGCCAGGCCCAAGCCTTTGACCTCCTCGAGGCCCAAAACAAGGACCAAGAGAAGGATGTCAAACGGCTGACGGTTCAGGAGAAGGCCCTAGTGGAGGAGCTGATGCAGGTCGTGCACACGGCGAAGGGTAAGTTTTCTCTGCGACTCCCTTCATCTTTCCGTATCCGGTAGCCGGATCTGACGTTCTTTTTTCTGACAGCCTTTTTCCCAGCGTAGACCTGCTGGCATATAACCTGCTGCAGGAGAACTGGCCGGGGGAGCAGCCGACCGCCCAGGAGTTGGTCGTCCTCCTCGGCGAGGAGGCCTCCAAGCTTCTCCGGGCGGCTCAGGATATATTCGCGCTTCTGTGGCCGGATGTTCGGGTTCCGGAAACGATGGCGCAGCTAGCGGCCAAGGTGGCGGTGGTGCCAGCTACCGTCGACCTCCTGCGGGATCTGGCGGCACGAGCCAGGGCGGAAATGGCCCTGGCCCTGATGCTTTCTTGGTACAAGGATGCTCGCGTCGAGAAGATCAACGGGGGTTTCCGTGCCGGCGCCGACCTCGCCGCCATCCGCCAGGCCAATCTAGAGCTCTGGGCCTCCGCCGTCAAGATTACCGACTATGCGGACATCGACGAGGTCCTCACCGACTCGGAGTACACCGGCACTCTGGATGCGGAAGCTTTGTTTGAGCCGACCGGTAGGGACGCCGGAGCCGTATCAGCCAACACGCCTCCTCCTCCTCCCTAGACTGCTTCCAGCTAGGATCCTCCACACGGCAAAGGCCCTGCTGCCTAGATATGATCCCCGGAATGCCAGGTGTACTTGTTATTTTGTCTTGTTCTGCTTGAACCTTATTATCTCTGCCAGCTGTCTCTGATGCCGAGTGAACTCGTGGGAGCTTTGTCTCCCTCTCTATTTATATCCAACTAAACTATTTGGCTTGCTTCCAACTTGTGATTTTTGTGTGCTCTGAAGTTTTGATATTTCGCCGATTGAATTTATCCGGCTGACTTCACTCGGCTGAACACCTTTAGCCAGGGGAACTCCAACTCCAGTGGGGGCGCGCCAGCGCTCCCACTGGGTGTAGCCCTTGAGATTCGGAGTAGCTAGCGTAGCCAGGTGCTTCGAATCTTATCTTTTCTTCAAGTCTTTAGCTTCGTCCGGCTAGACACCTCTAGCCGGTTACTTCCACTGGCTGGACGCCTGCAGTCGGGGTAATTTCCATTCCAGTGGGGGCGCGTCAGCGCACCCACTGGGTGTAGCCCCCGAGATTTGGAGTAGCTGGCCTAGCCATGTGCTTCGAATCTTCTTCTTTTCTTTTTGCCCTTGCCCTCACCTGGGCTCCAAATATCCGACTAACTCCTTTAGCCGGTCGAAAACTACAAGAATCCACTGGGGGCACGCGAGCGCACCCAGTGGGTGTAGCCCCCGAGATGCAGAGTGCTTGATGAAGGCAAGGACTTCGAATCTTCTTTCTTCCTGAATTCTGACTCGATGTAGTCATACAAAAAACAAACATACATACATTCCCACCCGTCAATAGGTTAGTCGGTTAAGGTAGCACCTTTTTAGCCAGAAGGAGGATTTCTTTTTCGAAAACTAGCTTGTGCCTCTCTAGGCACTTAGCCACTTTCTAGTGTGCTCTGCTATTTACGCTGCGTCCTTGCCGGGCAGCCGGGTTGCGGTCTGTAGCCGGTATCGAAGGGAGCTGACAGTACATTGCGCACGGTACTGACGGGTTGGTAGTCGGATTGTCTCAAGCTAGTTGCAAGGTCGGAACACCCGATCTGTGGCATCTCCTCCCTGTTTTTCATGTGGGATGCCTCGGGCTTTTGCTCTTGCTAGCTGGACAGCCGGGTTGCGGTCTATAGCTGAGACAAAGAGTGGGCCTCTCACATCGTCGCACATTACTCACTCGGTTTGTTGATTTAGCAGGTCGGGCCAGCCGGGGAGCCCCCGGGTAGGGGTTGCCGGAGCCGAAAAACTGAACCGTAAAAGAATACACACCAATTTCTAGCATCTCGTAGGGGTCCACATTTTCATTCATAGGGTTTACGGGATACATACACTATCTGCTGACTAGGTGTAAAACGGGCGGAGCAGGGCCGCGATCTAGGGGTGCTCTGTCTCCTCGTCCGACTTGTCCATCTTGTTCCTGCACGGCTGCTGCACGTCGATGGGGTTGTAGGAGTCGTTGGGCAATGCCCGGCTGATGATGAAGGGACCTTCCTAGGGCGGCGATATCTTGTGCATGCCCTTCGTGTGTTGCACTAGCCAGAGAACCAGGTCGCCCTCACGGAATGCGACGGGGCGGATCCGGCTCGAATGGTAGTGGCGTAAATGCTGCTGGTACAGGGCTGATCTGGACAATGCCAGCTCACGGGCCTCCTCGAGGAGGTCCACGCCATCCTCCCGCGCCTCCTGGTTGGCCTTTTCATCATGGAGGAGCCTGCACGGTGAGTCGAACTCGATGTCCGTGGAGAGGATGGCTTCTGAGCCGTAGACAAGGAAGAACGGGGTGAAGCCGGTTAACCTATTCGGCGTGGTGCGGAGGCTCCACAACACAGCCGGAAGTTCTTCGATCCAGCATCCGGGTGACCGCTCCAAGGGATCGATGAGGCATGGCTTGATGCCGGCTAGCACTAGGCCGTTTGCCCTTTTGACTTGCCCGTTGGATTGCGGGTGCGCAATGGAAGCGAGGTCCAGCCGGATGCCCTTGTTGCTGTAGAACCGGGCGAAGGCCTCCTTGGTGAAATTCGTGCCATTGTCGGTGATGATGCTGTTGGGGTAGCCGAACCGGTTGATGATGTCGGTGCAGAAGGTGATGACTGTCGCCCCGTCCAGCTTCCGGATAGGCTTGGCCTCTATCCACTTCATAAACTTGTCCACCGCCACTAGTAGATGGGTCATGCCTGCGCGCCCGCTTGAAGGGGCCGACCATGTCGAGGCCCCAGACAGCAAAGGGCCAGGTGATCGGTATGGTCTTGAGTACCGAATCCGGCATGTGTCTGAGCTGCCCGAAGCGTTGGCACCCATTGCACGCGTGGACTAGCTGCTCGGCATCCTCAAGGGCGGTGGGCCAATAGAAGCCATGGCGGAACGCCTTGGCAACTATTGCCCTGGATGAAGCGTGATGCCCACACTCGCCCTGGTGGATGTCCTTGAGCAACTGGTAGCCTGTGTCCACATCACCACACCTTTGGAAGATGCCGGATACGCTGCGCTTGTATAGTTCCTTGTTGATGATGGTGTAAGTGTGCGCACGGTGCCAGATTTGCCTGGCCTCCACCTCGTCATCCGGAAGCTCTCCATTGGCGATGTAGTTCATGAAGGGCTACGCCCAGGATGGTACCTCCCGGATAGTGAGGATGCGTCCACTCTCCGGTTGATAGTCGTCGGGGGGTCGTCCGGCTGAGGTACCCAGAATGGCAGCCCCGAGCCGCTTGACGAGTCGGTAGCCCCCGGGTCTTGCGAGTCGGAGGGTACGGCCTTGCCAGATGTGGTACGGGCCTTCTTCTTCGCAGGTTCCACCGGCTCCGCGTCTGTCATGCCGTCAACCGGAGCGCTCCCTACCCAGATAATGGAATCCGACTCGGGGGATAGGTTGATGGAGGGCTTGCGTAGGTTCTCCAAGGAGACCTCTGGTGTGATCGCCTGTCTGGTGGATCCGATTCACGCGAGCGAATCGGCTGCCTTGTTGTTGACGCGAGGGACATGATGAAACTCACATCCATCGAAGTAGGCGCTAAGCTTCTGTATGTGGAACTGGTAGAGAGCCATGTTTGTGTCGCGGGCGTCCCATTCTCCGGATACCTGCTGTACCACCAAATCCGAGTCGCTGAAGCAAAGGATCCGGTTGACACCAATCTCCCTGGCTAGCCAGAGGCCATGTGCTAGCGCCTCGTATTGGGCAACATTGTTGGAGGCCTTGAAGTGGATCTGGAGAACATACTCCAACCGGTTTCCATTAGGCGAGGTGAGCATGATGCCGGCTCCCAAGCCCCCGAGCATCTTCGAGCCGTCAAAGTGCATCCTCCAATGGTCCGAATCAGGAACCGATGGGAGGTACTGGGTCTCGTCCCAGTCGACGAGGAAGTCCGCCAGAGCTAGCGACTTGATCGTGAGCCGGGGCTCGTACTGGATGGAGTAGGCGGCGAGCTCGATGGCCCATTTGGTGACTCGGCCGGTGGCGTCCTTGTTGCCGATGATTTCCGAAAGGGGTGCAGTGCACATGACCTTAATCAGATGCTCTTGAAAGTAGTGCTTGAGCTTCTTGCACGCCAGGTACACGCCATAACACATCTTCTGGTTGTGGGGGTAGTTCTGCTTGGAGAGGGAGAGAACCTCGCTGAGGTCATAGATGGGTCTCTGAACCGGCTGAGCCTTGCCTTCCTCGGGGCGCTCCACCACCAGGACGACATTGACGACCTGACTGATGGATGCTATATAGAGCAACATCGGCTCCTTGCTAGCCGGCATGGCTAGAACTAGCGCTGTGGATAGCATGCGCTTGAGATCGTGAAAAGCGGCGTCGGCCTGTGAGGTCCAGGAGAAATTGTCTGTCTTCTTCATCAGCTGGTACAATGGGAGTGCCTTCTCCCCCAACCGGCTGACGAAATGGCTGAGGGAGGCTAGGCATCCGGTGAACTTCTACACTCCAAGCAAGCTCTTGGGCGGATGCATCCTCTCTATGGCCGCGATCTTCTCCAGATTCGCCTCGATCCCTCTTTGTGAGACGAGGAAACTGAGTAGCTGGCCGGATGGGACTCCGAAGACGCACTTCTCCGGGTTGAGCTTCATTTGGTACTGCCGGAGGTTGCTAAATGTCTCTCCCAAGTCCTCGAGGAGGGTACGCTTCTCCTTGTTCTTGATGACCACATCGTCCAAATAGGCATGCACGTTTCGGCTGATCTGCGAGTGCAAGCATTTCTGCACACAGCGCTGATAGGTAGCACCTGCATTTTTTAGACCAAAAGGCATGGTTACAAAACAGAAAGCCCCGTATAGGGTGATAAACGATGTCTTTATCCGGTCAGCCGGATTTAGCCGAATCTGATTGTAGCCGGAGTAACAATCCAAGAAGGACAACAAATCACAGTCGTCCGTGGAATCGATGAGTTGATCGATACGGGGCAAGGCGAAGGGGTCCTTCGGGCACGCCTTGTTCAGGCTAGTGTAGTCGATACACATGCGCCAGGTCTTGTTCTTCTTCAACACCAGGACTAGGTTGGCCAGCTAGTCTGGGTGGTACACCTCCATGATGAACCCGGCTGCAAGGAGCCGGGTGATCTCGTCACCAATAATCTTTCTTTTCTCCTCTGCGAACTGGCGTAGAGGCTGCTTAACCAGCTTGGCATCCGACCACACATGAAGCGAGTGCTCGGCAAACTCCCTCGGCACACCTGGCATGTCCTTGGGTGACCATGCGAAGATGTCCCGATTATCACAGAGGAAGTCGACGAGTGCGCCTTCCTATTTGCTGTCCAAGTTGGCACCAATGGTGACGAACTTTGTGGGGTCGGAGGGGTCGAGTAGGATCCTCTTTGTCTTCTTTGCCAGCTAGAAAGCTGCTTCTCCAGCCGGCTTGCTGCTAGCCGGCATTTCTTGCTAGGCCATGGCCACATTGCGCATGATCACACGCTTCTCTTCAGCTAAGATTAGGGCCTCTGCCAGCTTGGAGCCGGCTAAGGCGCACTCCATCGACCGTCTGAAGCAGCCGGAGACAGTGATCACGCTGTTTGGTCCCGGCATCCCCGTCTTGAGATACGCATAGTGGGGGATGGCCATGAACTTGGAGAGGGCGGGGCGTCCGAGGAGAGCGTGGTAGGAGCTCGTCAGGTTCACCACCTCGAACCATATCGGCTCACGGCGGAAGTTGTCCTCGGTCCCGAAGATGACGTCCAACTGGATTTTACGCAGCGGAGCACAAGCCGATCCTGGCAGTACGCCGTGGAACATTGTGGTAGTTGGGCGCAGGTCGCACTCGCGGATGCCTAGCTTCTCCAGCGAAGACCGGTAGAGAAGGTTGAGGCTGCTGCCTCCGTCGATGAGGACGCGCGAGAAGTGGCAGGTGTGCTTGTTGGAGACGATGAGGGGGTTAAGCACCATGGCGTAGCCCCCGAGAATCGGAAGCTGTTCCGGCTGATCCTCCCGGATCCAGGTGATGGGGTTCTCCGACCAGTTAAGGTACTGGGGACTGGGGAGACGATGGCATTGACCTCCTTGGAGCGTCGCCTGTGGCTGTGCTTGTCGTCCAGCTCCGTCTCGAAGATGTGGTAGGCGGCTTGCGGCTGGGGGTAGCCGTTGTTGTTGTTGCCACCGTTGCCACCGTTACCATCATTATCAGTTCCCCTAGCCGGTGGTGGTGGTCCACCAGGAGGGGCGGGGGAAGACGTTGCTGGTTGCCCTGGTCCTTTAGCTGGCGGGTCCAGCTGCAGTTTCGGGTGGTGTTCGTAGCCGTCTTGAAGGGACCTCTATGCCACTTGAACGGGCCGTCAAACATCTGGTCGAAGGTGAGCTGCAGCTTCTGCCTTCTTGCATCGTTAGCTGGCGCGTCGGGCACGCCCTGTATAGCATTGACCCGCCGCACGTGGTAGCAGGGCTTCTGCTGTCCGGCTTGGCGGTCCCCATGGAACCGGTTGTCGTTGTCGTGGCGCCTGGAGGATCTGGCTTCTCCAGCCGGATTGCTCGGTCGGTCACGAGCCGGCTCCGTCGGAGTCGGACGCCCGTCAGCACTTACTCAGAGGGGTTTCTTCATGGCAGCATATGCCGTAGCGTACTGGTCCGCAACCGTCATGAGCTCCACCATGCTTTTCGGCTCGTCACACAGTAACCGGTGGCGAAGCATGGTGCCTTCTTGGCATCCCTTGATGAAGAAGCTGATGGCATGGCTCTCCAGGATGCCCTCGCAGGTGTTGTGCAACTCCGTCCACTTGGGAAGGTACTCGCGGTCCGTCTCATGGTCGCCCTAGACGCATAGGGCCAGGTCGAGCGGGCGGCCCAGACGCTTGTACGTGCCATTGAAGTTGCAGACAAACTCCTTTTCAAAGTCTGGCCAGGCGTTGATGCTGTTGGGCGCGAGGCTATTGAGCCATGTCCTCGCTGACCCGGTTAGCATAAGGGGGACGTAGCGCACAACTATGCGCTTGTTCCCATGGGCGATGCCGACTGCCGTGGCGTAGTCGGTCAGCCAATCTTTCGGCTTCATTCTGCTGTCGTACTTGGGGGTGTCCCTAGGCAGGGTGAACTTATACGGAAACGGCTCATTCCGGATGTGGGGTCCAAAACAAACCGGTCCGGTGGAGTCTTCCTCTTCCGTGACGCGCGCTTGAGCGAGGAGCTCGATGCAGTCATGGGCATCCGGACAATCCGGGTTGGGTGCTCCTACCCGGCCCGAGAGACGGGAACCGGCAGGTCTTGGCGCTCCGGTTGGTGGAGGGGGAGGTAGTAGGTTGTTATTCACCGTTTGCTCCTGTCACGGCAGGCCCTTGCTGCCAGAACCACGGCGCTTGTTGCGGGCCATGGCCAGAGGAGAGGATGCCTGCTGGGTGTTGCAGGGCGCACCCTTGCTGTTGGCGGGCGGCTCGGTTCCCTTGGAGCAGCTGGGGTCCTCCTGCATCTGCCGGTTGGCATCATCCCGCTTGTCCATGATCCGGAGGAGTTTCTGCACCCGAGCATGCTGTCGGGCTCCCTCCTCGCCCTCCAGGTTTGGCAATTCGGCTGCTGCGGCTCGCGCCGCGCGCAGGTTCTTGATGGGTGTGCTGTAGGTGTACCGGATGAGAGCGGGTGCCGGATCTGGCTCGCCATCCTTCTCCATCCTACCGCATAGCTCGCCGCCCCGGCGTCACACTTGCCCGCGCCGGCTCGGCTCCGCGGTAGCCGGAGTGAAGTCGTGCGCGCGGTCGTACTCACGCCGGGTGATCTCGATCTGCTTGCGCGTCGCGGCCAGCTCCATGGCCTCCTGGAGGAGAAGCTGTCTCTCCATGGAGAAGTTGGCCTCCGCCTCCTCTGGGTTATCCTCGAGGTTAACCGACGTGAGGAGTCGGTCGATGGCCTCCTCCACCGGGTTTCGGGACTGCGGTGGTGCAGAAGTTCCGCCCTCTTCTGCGCCCCGCTCCCGCGGCTGGCGGGGGTGAGAGCTGGAGCCGGCCATCATTCCCTCGACACCGCGAGGGGTGACGGAGGCGATGCTGCCCAGGTGCGGCAGCTCCACGATGGAAACAATCTCCCTAGGGAAACGCTTTGGCACGGTGGCGACATAGACGGGGAGGTCGCCGAAAAGCAGGATAGAACCATTTGTCGGAAACGAGGTTCCGGCGAAGCAGGAAGCGTTGTCCCGGAGGCCGCAATCAAACTTGCCGAGCATGAGCACCAGGCCGGAGGCCGCACGCTCACCGGCTGAAGTGCGGGGTCCCGTGTGGAACGTGACTCTGGTCGAAGCCATCTTGCCCCATGGTGGGAGCCAACTGTCGTTGTATTGGGAACAACAGTACCTAAGTAGGTTAGATAGAGGTGTGGGGACTAGCAGGAAAGCTATCGATGGCGTCCGCGGGTGGGATTGGGTAAAAGCAAGTGTAGCTAGACACAGGAAGTGCCCAGGTTCGGAGCCTCATGATAAGGTAAAGCTCCTACTCCTACCGATCTGACTATGAGTGGTATACGGGCTACAATCACTCCTTGAGCTGTATTCTCTAGCTACTGCCTTAAATGCACTGAGACTAACCCCTTCTACTGGAAACTTGCCTCTCCTTATATAGGCAGAGAGGCAACGGTCTTACTGGCCAGTCCGGCTAGCGGGCCCCACAGGCGGGCCCCAACCGGCTAGTCATCTATAGTACTCGGTACACTTAGGTACAAGCGGTAAGGTCGTCGTGGGTAAAGTGAACGCCATGCGAGCCCGTCGTCAGCATCTGGCCACTGTTCCCGCGTCATCCCGCAAAGTCTTCAGTATGGACGGGTAGTTGTGGGTCTTATCATCGTACCAGGGTGTACCATGCACTGTGCAGCATGTCACACTGTCCCCTTGATTGAGTCCGGCTATGCTGATGTAGCCGGCTGCTCCTCGTCGTTCCGGCTACCGTAAGGTAGCCGGCTTAACTTGCTCCACATACGTGGGTTCGGTCCTCCAAGGCCTGTTAGGTCTCTCTTCAGCCTGCTCATGGCTAGATCAATCAGTTTCGGGTCAAATAGGAAGAACGTAAATCTTCCATCTCTAGAAAGCACCTACACCTAATGGCTTAAGACGCTGTTCCCATTTCCTCGTTGACCCATCATGCGAAAGGTACGCCGTTAGAGTGAGTGCACCCGCGCTCTGCTCCTTCGACTGATTGTTTGCATCGGATCTCAGGTTCTCTATTGCACTCCCTGATTAGGGGTTCTTTTCACCTTTCCCTCTGCACTCAGCCAGCCGGACACAATCCGACTGCCATGATTCTTGTCTGGTTGGGGTATCCGGAGGTCACCCCCCTGACAGTCAGCGCCTACCCACAGTGACTGGCGGAGGGGCCCTAGGCCACATCAGCAAGCCACATGGGAAAAGTGGGACCCGCAGCAGGTTTGATCGGCTCACCCTATGCGCTGGCATCATGATAACATCGGCATGATGTCACACCAGCGGTGCTCTCAGGTGGATGGCATGGAAGGCGACGTGGTGCTTGCGGGACAGGGCGGTTACGCGGTTTGGACGCAACACATCAGGGGGAACTAGATTAGCGTGCGTCACTCCTATTTGGCGCTGGAGCGACCTACACACCAGGAGAGCGGCTATCAGGTCTGTGACGATGGGGCAGGTCGGGGACGAACGAATCGATGGCAACCAGATTTCAGGGAGACGACCTCGTTGGAGGTATCTAGGTATGCTCGGGCTCGATTCCTTCTGCAGGAAGACGGACAAGATCACGGCGGAGCTCGTGGGCTACCTCACCACGCTCGAGGTGGCTGACAACAATGGCGACGAGCGGCTCTGGCTGGCTAGGGTTCGGATCTGTGGGGAATCCGCGCGAGAGGGAGCTAGTCTAGGAGAGAAAGAGGATAGGGGTAAGAGAGAAGCATCGACGCGGGTCTTATCTCCGTCTCCAGAGTGACGGCGGGCATCGCAGAGCACGACGGTGTTTGACCGCATTGGGAAGGGCACGCAGATGCTTGGCCGTCGAGGGAGAAGACAAGAAAGAGGGGTCGAACTGGTATTGGGCTAGGGTGGGCCATGCGGGGCTGCTGGCTATGCGAGAGTGGCAGATAGAGGAAGAGAGGAATGGGTCGGCCTGGTTTTGCTCTGGGTCTGTTTTTATTTACAAAACCTTTTTCTTTTTTCCGAAATATGTTTCTCTTTTGTATTTTCAAATGCTTTTATGTTTTGAATCATTTCAAAAATACTAGAGGCTTTGTAAAAGTATGAAAATATTGTAGGGGCCCTTTGTAACAATTTGGGTTCCAATAATTTTGCTCTTTTCAAAATTCAAAACCTCTTTGAATTGATTTGAGAGAGAGAGAGGAAACTAGGGTTTAGGGTTTGGCATTTTTTATTTTGCATTTTAAATGATGATGCTCATGGATGCACAAATCAAACCCTAATAAGGATTACTAAAACTAGGGGTGTTACAGTTCTATCCCCCTTAACAGAATCTCCTCCCGAGATTCCTAGGTAGGAAGATAGAAGAGAAGGGTTACCCTAGACCTCGACAATCTTCTCGAAGAGGTTGATCCATGCCACCATTATTGAATGAATGAAGCGCTTCATTTCTTCGAGGTAGCTGCAGACACTAAATAGGAGAGGGAAGGACACAGAAGCACAAATAGAGTATATCATGGTCAACTCGTGGATATATGTTTCATAACATCTATGGAGCCAACTAGCATGAACCACGTCAAGGTAACGGAGGAAACAAAAGGAGATAGTTTCAAAGTGTTAGATAACTGGTCTTCATAAGGATTGAGACCATGGATCTTCAGAAGAGTTTGAGCTTCTGAAAAGGGTAGCGTACAACAGAAAGAACACGACCACAGACTTCGAGAGATGAACCTCTACTAAATGACTTAAGTAGAGAGTTCACAGGTGCCGAGATGTGGACAACCAAGCTATTGAATTATTTTTGATATAGAAGGATCACTCTTTGGTTCAATAGATGGCTGAGACAGAAAGGTTGTTTTGTGGCGAGGACTCGTAAAAGTCACAAGGAACATGTAACAAAGGAAACATATGATTACCAAAATCATAGTCGCTCTTCGAACATGTTAGATGAACCGAAGGTAACTTTTTATTCATATAGGTCTATCAAAATCTTTGCCAGCGATCATGATATCACTTTACACCACTAAGATGAATATATAGAAGATTCCTGATGACACGAGGAAAAAAACTTCATTCTCAGACTTCAGTTACTTGGCATAACAAGGGGCTTTCCAACATAAAAGTGTCTGGAGGATCGACCGAGAGACATTTAGCAACTCTACTTTAAATGTTCTCCTTGATGTTCGAGAAAGCAGACATCAAGTAAAGGTCAGACTTTAGAGACAAAGGAAACCATAAGAACAACTCCTATAATAAGTCATAGAATAAGACTTATGAAGAGTGGTTGTTATTGCGGATTTGAGAGAATGTGACAAGAGGTATTCCGACTAATTGTATCAACTATCACATCAAACTTGCCAGGTATGCAAAGAGACCTATGTCAAAAACCTTGATGAACACCAACCATCATATCTGCTTGAGATTCAGATTTGGTTAGGTGGAAAGATACTTCAGACTCAGCATGTCTGAATACAAAGGTTGCAACATTTACCATAGAGGTAAAGTTACTAGATTCTCAAGACATGGACTACAGTGTCAAGCTCCAAAAGACTGAGCTAAATTGCTAGATCCATGTATGAACAACTTGTCAAAAGACAACTCCACCTACATGCGGTACTTGCAACAAAATACACATGTGTCCATAGAGGGAACAAGGATAACTCTACTCAAATTCATTGTGACATCTTTCAACAATTGCACATGAATCAGAGAAGATCACTTCTAACATCTAGAGCACGTACTTCAAAATGACACGAAGACAATTCTCAAAAGTTTCCAACATTAATGCTAGTTGTTCCATTTGAATCTAGTATAGCATGGCAGAGATAAGGATATCATCGATGGGTCAATAACAAACTTATCATGACACTCCATGAAGATAGACTCACATGTGGTATGAACAAAACAACAATACTAGTCAGTCCAAAGGTCATGAGGATGTACCCGGGTGAAACATCATGAAGAGATACACCATCAGGATAGTTCTTTAGGATTGAGTTTGATTTGATGATAGCTCGAATCAAATCAAAGGTAGGAACGATAACATTTCCACAAAGGAAACACTATCTTTATTTAGCGTGAATAAAACTAGACATCCCTTTAGGTGGAACAAGCCTGATATAACTTTTGTCTTACAACTCTCCAAGTTGTTGTTTAAGCTCAACCAACTAATTCAGGGGTATCCAGTGTGGAATCTTGGAGAAAGGAGCAGTTCAAAGATCAAACTTTCTCAAGAACTTTACAACACGGTCATGTGGCAACATGGCGATACTTCTAGAGAGACATCTAGAACATCACGAACCACCGATATGTTACTAAGTTCGAGAGGAAACTTGCTTGGTAAGGCAAGAAGACATAGTATCAAAGCTTAGGCACAAGCCTAACTCTTTGATCAAAGAGAGTGCACCAGAATAGCACACTTGGTAGCACAATCATCCTTTGCTTAGTGACATGATTAACCAATCATGCTAAGAATGACTAAAATGTCCATAGAATTCAAAGCATTCATAATTGCTAAGAATCGCAAATGGCCACATCAATACGCACACGCATTACTCATGAGCGCAAACAGCTCAAAAGAAGGGTGAGTAAAAATGTGTGGAAGTATCACTTCATTAAGAGAATCATGAAACTCAACACGACCTCTTATTACATAAGAGTGTGATACTCTAAGGTGGAGCAGATAGAAGCTAATCATGCCTCTTAATCTACGAACTACAACACTTTGACTAGGTCCTAGATATGATGAGGTTCTGGAGTTTGTTTCTCCCGACATCCTAAAATGGTTTGTCATGATGGACCACAAGAGTATCTTGCATCCGAAGGCACCAATGCGCATGACTACTTGACTACCAACTGGTAGACAAAGTTCGGAAGCAACAAGGGAAAAGGAACATGCTCAAGATAGAATCCCGAGATGTGGGTGCATAGAAGATCATTCTTCCTAAAACCAATGCACCGAAGTGAGGGGTGGCATAGTCACGAGTATAGAAGTGAGACTCACGAGGAGCTCTTTTGTCATGATCTATTTGGTTCCATTAAAGAACA
Source organism: Avena insularis (assembly GCA_023614405.1). Lineage (NCBI taxonomy): Eukaryota > Viridiplantae > Streptophyta > Magnoliopsida > Poales > Poaceae > Avena > Avena insularis. The sequence continues at coordinate 316,702,971 of CM042688.1, read as the reverse complement.
TCTACCATAGCTAGTGGTAGGGAAGTCCTTTGTTTGTCCTAATTTACTCGCGACAAAAACCACTAACCTGAAGGCTGTGCTAGAAGGTACTAGCCATCCTGAGGTAACATTTAATCATTAACAACAGGGATCAACTAAATGGATCTTGGGTTAAAGGTCAGCTTCATGTACAAGATTCACAAATCCAGAATCCTGCACAATCCGGGATCTACAAATCAAGTCCAAGGGTTAAAACCCAAAGAAAGGAGTAACTACTACATTTGTAGCACATAGGGTATTACAAGGTAGTAACCACGAGGTAACTTCCAAGAGAATGCGCAACTTTTGAAGTACCCAAACAAACGAAAAGGAGGCATATGAGGTGAAAGGAAACTTTGAGGCCTAGAACAGATCACTGTGGAACCATCAACATGATGTTGTGGACCCACCAGATAGAGAGATCATGATGGAAAGGAATCTCTCAGCTGATGAAGAACAAAGGGAACAAGGAACACACACACTAACTCTAGAGAACTCATCACTAGGTCAACTGGCTGAGAAATGACATGCCCAGAAGGCACCTAAGTTTTGAAAGGCTATAAGAGATATCAAAACTTTTTAAAGTGAACACAAGATAAGATGACCCAGAGTTAGAGCGATACCAGGTAAGGAGCAAAAGAAGCATACTAGAGTTTTCATAAATACTTTTCATCTTTGAAACAATTTTTCACAAGCACTAGACCCAACATTGACCAATAGCAAGGTTTTCCTATGGTTGGTATTGCTCTGATACCAAAACCTATGACACCCCCGGAATTAGGGCTAGACAAATCCCAGACCTCCGTCTGATATAAGCCTAACCTAAATCTTAGAAGCATACAGAGAAAGAATTGGTAACATTATAGTGACCCTACGACACAAAAATTATTACAAGAAGCTCATATCTAAGCGAAGAACCAAATTATTACAAGCAGAGGTCACTGACTACAAACATCAAACAACGGAAAGCAAATTATGCAATTAAGTATAGAAAACTTAACAAATGGCCTAAGAGGCTTGAAGCATAACGATGACGTCCCAATCCATAGATTCTAGTCTTCCGACCGGGAACCCCAAGCTACTCATCAATGTCGATGCCGTACCAAACTCATCGTCTATGGTAACACTTACCTACTGCAAAAGTATCAACAAAGCAAGGTTGAGTACAGGGTGTACTCCGCAAGACTTATGGCTGGTGGGGTTATATTGCATAAATCCATATTTGTTTATAAAACAAGAGGGAGAAGACGCTCGTCTAATCAGAATATTTTAAAAGGGGATAAGAGGGCATCATCTTGATATCCACCAAAGTAATCCTCATCTCTCAACTAGGATCACCCCCTCATACCCATGAGGAAGCATCCTTAAGCACATGTTGAACTGCCAAGTTTTACAATTAGGTTAATGTTCTCTATGATCTTTGAATCTATTACCAAGTCGTCCATAACCGTGGACATGGCTTTTTAAAAAGATTAATACCCTACAGGGGTGTACAACTTTACCCACACGTACCAAATGACTCTTAATGCCAGAACATTAGCCCTCTTCCTTGGAAGGCCAGCAGAGGGTGGTTGGCCACGACCTTTACCTTGCTTTCGTCGAGACCATGAGTCACGCCCTAAGGATGGTTCCGCCGTAACGAGTCAAATCTTGAAGCCGGTCCCTAGAGATGTGGCCGAGGTTGGTTTACTAAAGGAACCGCCGCAAGCAACCCTGGCCACGCTTACCTACCTGTATGAATGCACCTCCTTCACCGCCTTCGAGAACAACCGGAATGCACATGTCGAATGGAACTCCCGAACTAGGTGACTCATGGAATCTACTAGGAAAGTTAATCAGCGGAGGGGTTCCCAAGCCCCGTGTGGCTGTACGCTCGTCTTGGTTCAAGAGGCAAGAACTCGGTTCCAAGTGGTGGCAAGTATGGGACTGGAAAAACCACAACCCGACGTGGCATCCCATAAAAGCCATTGCATGTTTAACTTTCATCTCTAATCATATCACGTCATCCTATCCAACTGGGTTTATTCGTAGCTCTGATTCATCAACCGGATGGACCAGCGATAACAACTAAGCATGGGTAAGCACAAACCCTAGTTATGGTAGGAGCAGTGGATCAGGGAATATAGGCTACGAAGGGACTAATGCAATAGATAGGATACTCTATCTATCGATAAAATACCATTGAAGAATCGTATGCAGCATGGCAAGAATTGAAATGCTTTCAAAACCATAGGATTATATCATGGTGGGGCTATGCTTTCCTTTGCTTATTGACAAATAATAAGATCTTTGGAAGCCTTGTACTTGACTTGATTACAGTTGGTCAAGTATTGTTCTTCGATCTTCGATGGTGTTAACCTCGGTCTTCGATCTCGGTCTCGATATCGTATTCTACGAGGAAGAAGCAAAACAACGGAAAGAAAGGGGGAAACAATTAGAACATGGCATCAATGCAATGCTCAAACAAGGATGATGATATGACAAGTTAATTGTATTGAAATGAAACCCTATAGCATGCTTGACAAATTAAACGGGGTTCCAAGGGCTTCAAACCCTAATATAGGAGAGACCCTGGAATCACCTACGAGGTTCAGTTTGTTATACTAATTAAACTTGTAATTGCTTAACAATGCATGCTTTTGATGCTAAAGTGTAGATCTTGTTTTTCTGAACATTTTGATATATTATACATATTTTTCTGATTTACAGAATAAAAGTTATTGAATTTTTAGTATTTAAAACCCTTTTCTGAAATTATTAAACTAATTAAAAAGGTTTACTTCATCATTATGATATCAGCAACAGGGCTGGGGGACATTTTTCACTAGGGCAACGCCTACCCATAGTGACTGACGGAGGGGCCCTAGGCCACATCAGCAAGCCACGTGGGCCAAGCGGGACCCGCAGCGGGTTTGACCGGATGACCGCGCGTGCTAGCGTTAGGATGACGTCGGCACAACATCACACCGGCGGTGCTCTCAGGTGGATGGCAGGGATGGTGACACGGTGCTCGCGAGATAGCGCAGTTACACGGTTTGGATGTTGCGCAGCAGGGGGACCTAGATTAGGGCGACGCCGATCCTATTTGGTCGCCGAAGCGACCTGCACGGCGACGGCTAGTGGCGACGCATGATAGCACACGGCGGCAGGCGGCTACGGTGCAAGAGGGAGATAGAGAGGTGGTCCTTGAGGACCACAGTTCACCAGGAGAGCGGCTGTCGGGTCGGCAACGACGGGGGAGGTCGGGGACAAGTGAATCGATGGCGACTGGACTTCAGGGAGATGAGCTCGTTGGAGGCAGCTGGGGATGCGCGGGCTCGATTCCTTCTGCGGGAAGACGGAGAAGATCATGGCGGAGCTCGTGGGCTACCCAGACAGGCTCAAGGTGGCCGAGAGCAACAGCGACGAGCGGCATCTGGCCGGCTAGGGTTCAGGTCTGTGGGGAATCCGCGTGAGAGGGAGCTAGTCTGGGAGAGAAAGAGGATAGGGGTAAGAGAGAATCGTCGGTGCTGGTCTTATCACCTTCTCCTTAGCGGCGGTGGGCATCGTAGAGCACGGTGGTGATCGACGATGTCGGGGAGGGCACGCAGCTGCTTGGCCAATGAGGGAGAAGACAAGAAAGAGGGGCCGAACTGGTATTGGGCTAGGGTGGGCTGTGCAGGGCTACTGGCTATGCGAGAGCGGCAGATAGAGGAAGAGAGGAGATGGGCCAGCCTGGTTTTGCTCTAGGTCTATTTTTATTTACAAAACCTTTTTCTTTTTCTGAAATATGTTTCTCATTTGTATTTTCAAATACTTTTATGTTTTGAATCATTTCAAAAATAGTAGAGGCTTTGTAAAATTATGAAAATATTGTAGGGACCCTTTGTAACAATTTGTGTTCCAATAATTTTGCTCTTTACAAAATTCAAAACCGCTTTGAATTGATTTGAGAGAGAGGAAACTAGGGTTTAGGGTTTGGCATTTTTTCTTTTGCATTTTAAATGTTGATGCTCATGGATGCACAAATCAAACCCTAATAAAGATTACTAAAACTAGGGGTGTTACACAGAAGCCGAAGTGCAAGAAGCCCGGCAAAATGATGTTGATCTGTTGGAAGAAGCGAGAGAATTGGCATTATCCAGGCCCACCATATATCAGCAAAATATCCGATGCTATGATAGCCGGAAAGTGAACCCCCTGAGTCTACCGGGGAGGAGATTTGGTACTTCAGCTGGTGTAGCACACTGCCGGCATGCATAAGCTGTCCCCCATGGGAAGGGCCATTCATTGTAAGCAAATCACTACACAATGATGCGTACTACCTCATTGATGCACAACCACAGGAGAAGGACAATGCAAACATGGCAGGAGAAGAATCAAAGAGGCCATGGAACGTAACACTACTTCTTCCATTTTACACTTAGCTAAAAGTGTATGTATCTCGAACTCTCATATGTCAGTCTGTATGTCGGCAATGATCTTATCAATGAAACCTCGGCACCTAGAGAAGAAACTCAGGGACTGCCTTAATAATAATTGTCATTTTCTGTATTTATGTTTTATACGTCGGCTGGCTTAAATTACTTACACCATAGCCGAGTTCGTAATGTGTTGGCACCAAAAGCTAACTCTTCGACTTACTGCTGTCCAACAAGAATTGGCTTCATGGCAAGCAAGAAACCAAGCTTGGAATTGCAGGGCACATGAAAAACGAGCCAACGTTTGTTTTTGGACTAACGCATGTATCTACTTTATTTTGGTTATGCTAAATTATTTTGAGCTAATCCTAAAAGTTTCAAGTATTTATAGACCAATTTTTTGAACCTCAGACTCGTAAGTCAAACGCCAAATCAAGGTAGACACGAGCCGAATAACTAAATTGAGAGAACAAGAAAATGAAACTCGGGGACTTTGCCCAAGTTAACCCGGCATAATAACATAAGCTGTAGCAAAATAACATATTGTTTAATACATTTGCACCCAGCATACCAGGGATTAATGGAATTTTAAAAGTTTTGTTGCTTAAGGAGCCATAGCGGCCGAACCATCCACAGCAGAAGGAGGCAAGTTGTCCTTGGTGTTGGGAGCCTTGGTTTTAGCTTCATCATCCGGGTTTTCCTCGGCATCCTTGGCATCCTCAGTGTAATCCGAACCTTCTTGGTCATCATCCGCATTGCCTTCAACATACTCATTGTCAATGACCTCGAGCAAACTCGGCCCCTAGTTCCATTCATGAGAATGAGCATATTGGATAAGATCATAGCCGCGAGCTTGACGTTGGGCGATGCTGGCTGGATCATTGGTTCACCTGGATCCGATGTGTGGACGACCAAGCACATTTAGGACAACGCCTTCATACCAAGACAACACAAAGGATAAGGCCGTATCATCTCCAGCATGAGTAGCGGACTCTCGCCACAAACTGAGTTGAGTGCTGCTATCTCGGAGCCTCTCGATCAGCACGGACACTCCCTTGGGATCAGTCTCACCCGTCCACAGAGTATGGAAAGTGTTGATGGCAGCACCGAGGAGACCCACCCCAAAGACCTTCATGGACCTGAGGCAAGCCTCAAGACTAGCCAAGGATTCGTCAATTGTGACGTCTTCCGAGATAGGGCCAGCTTCAGTTCTTTTTGCCTGGAGCCTACAGATGACAACATCGGCACGTGCCTTGGACTGCGGGAAATCTTCTAAAAATACAAATGAAAAGCAACTCAGAAACTGCAAAGAGAATAGTAACCTCCACAATAAGAAGTAAACTCGAAACAAGGAAACTTACTAGTGATAAGGCCATGGATCCGAGTTAGTTTAGCCATCCAGTTCTTCTGCTTCCTCCAAAGATCTCCAAGGGTGGTGGTTGCTGACTCAAGTTTGTCCTCGACCTCTTGAAGAAGTCCTTTGTTCTTATCAAGCTGGCCTTCGAGCTAGACCTTGGCATCATAGAACTAATGATCTAATTTCAAGCTCATTTTTCTAGAGCTATTGGAGTTTCTCATTCTCGGCACGAAGCCGGAGAATCTCATCATGCTTCTCCTTTAGATGGGCCTGATGTTTTCCTACTTGTTCGAAAAAATGGAGCATCATGTCTAGCAGGGGCACGCTATCTTGAAGAGACACTACAATAATTTTTTGACCCGGTAGAGCCGAGGTATAATTACTTGCCGAGCTAGAATGAAAAAGGACAAAGGGTAGGACACGAAGGAAAATTACCTTTCAGCTTGGCCAACTCTTTCTTCAGTGCCTCTTTCTAGGCCTCCATAGTGGCTGCAAAATCCGAGACACGAGTTAATTTGGCAAGCATAGATGAAGAGAAAAAAAGAATATCAAGGAGAAAATTTTACATTTCTTCTTCAGCTCGTGCAGCAAGGCCTTATGCTTTGAAGAATGATCCTTGTGTACGTCTAGAAGCCATTGAAACTCGACAGTGTGATAGTTGGTGGTGATCTGAAAAGGAAACTGTTAATTCATGAGTAATAAGGAATATTTGAAGTTACTCAAGACCCGGGCCAAGTGGAACTCAACCCGGCTCTAGGTGAGTGGATATTTGAAGTTAATCAAGACCCGGGCCAGGTGGAACTTAACCTGACTCTAGGTGAGCGAATATTTGAAGTTAATCAAGACCCAGGACAAGTGGACCTTAACCTGGCTCTAGGTGAGTGAATATTTGAAGTTAATAAAACCCGGGCCAAGTGGAACTTGACCCGACTCTAGGTGAGTGAATATTTGAAGTTACTCAAGACCCATGCCAAATGGAACTTAACCCGGCTCTAGGTGAGTGAATATTTGAAGTTACTCAAGACCCAGGGAAAGTGCAACTTAACCTGGCTCTAGGTGAGTGAATATTTGATGTTAGTCAGATCCAAGTCAAGTGGAACTTAACCCAGCTCTAGGTGATTGGATATTTGAAGCTACTCAATGATTTCACCAAGTTAAAATACCTCAGATTTGGAAAAAAGTTTAGGGAAAATTGCACAAGTTCATTAAGAGCATCCGGGCAAGTAACGTGTTACTCCCCTGGAGGCTCGGGGACTAGAGGATATATCTATAAGTACTTGCGCATATGTAATGTCGTGGGAATGAGCACGGCAGTTTCTACCAGGGGTAGCGATTGATAGGATTGAGGGTAAGAGCGGGCGGCCATCTACGGAACGAGATGAGGGCTGAGACACATGAGCTTACCCAGGTTCGCCCCCCCATAGGGTAAAGACCTAGTCCTGCTAGATTGTATTACCGGCGAGTGAGTTACAAGGGTGGCGAGCTCGGCTGCTAGGCAACGAGTCGCTTGGAAGGGGTGTATGATGGAATATGAGTACAAAGCAAACCCTAGGGATTCTTATATAGGGGGTACCTTGCTAGGGTTTACATATATACAACCGAATCAGTCAAGGACTCGAAGGATTTGACCCAATCCGACTGGGCTTTAGCTACGCTTCTGGGCCTCCAGCTTCTAGTCGCTAGGCTTCCTTTCGGTCACTTTCTAGTCGCCGTCCTGCATGCCCACTCGCAATGCCATCGGTCCAGTCGAAATGTCCTGCTAGGCATACCACATTCGGCATATCCCCATCAATAGTCCTGGAGGCCAGTGTCGACTCGGCGCAGGTGTTCATTTGGCAGTCGGAGTAGGCGAGTCCAATTTGGATGCCTAGTCGAATCGGTGATGGACTCCCTCGATGAAGGAAGAAATCTCTCCACGAGGTCTTCAGTCGTAGCATTGGCGAATTGAATTATGCTCGAATCACTGCCCCTACCGAATGGTCAAGGCGCAACAATAGGCGAGTCGAGTGGGTGTTGGGGGGATACCCCCGGGTAGGGTCACGCCGAGGTATATAGGCCGAGTTAGCCGAGGTACGGCACGGTCAAAGCAAGAGCAGGTCGGGTCACCTCGAGGCAGTTGGACTTACAGAGTAACCCGGCCCGTGGGGTAGCCCCCTAGCATTAACCCGCCTGGCATAAAATATATATTGGCCATGTTTGTCTATCTATTATGCAGGTACCCTCGTATCCGGTTTAGCCATGTGCTAGCCAAACTACCACTTGGCTTCCAAGAGAAGGAAGGAATCTTCCGCTGGTCAAAAGGTGGCCTTTGCTAGCTGTAGCGTGAGCGAAGCAAAGAAGAGGGAAGGACCAGCAGGGCAGGGGCGACCAAGATGATGCAGGCAGTGTCGGCTGATGTAGCCCGTGTCTGGTGACGCTTAACGACATGGATTACAAACAGGGGAATATGCTGCCACGTGTGCCCTAACCTTGTAACCCGGACTCCCCTATATAAGGCGCACCAGGGCTTCCATAGAAGGGGATCGATCATTTTCTCTGTCTAAGGTAGAACTCTAGAGCTAGGTTATGGGGGGTAAGAGACATAGTCTCCTTCTCACGAGCAGCTCGAGGAGCACTTGTAACCTCCATTGATAGAGGAAATACAACAAGATTTGTGCGTGGAATCACCATGTTTTCCCTCCCTAGATTCCCCTAGCGCTCATTGGCCCCATCTTTAGCCTATCCATGGCATCTACCATGCCACCACCACGACAGTTGGCGCCCACCGTGGGGCTAGCGGTGCTAGCAGGGGTGAAAATCCGGACGGGAAGCATCTCCAACACCGGCGAGTGTGATGTTTCTGGCCTGATTCTATGCTTTGGAGCACTGGACTATGTCAGCGACAACGCCGGGAGCTTCGGCAGGCATCCCCTCCGTGCAACGGCCTCTTCATCAAGCTTGGCACGCACAAGATCTACGTCGGCGTGGACGAGTTCTGCATTCATCCGCGGCATGTCGTCGAGGGAGGCGAACCGCCTCTCAGCGCGGCTCACGGTGTGCGTATCACTCGCCCCGCTAGTAGTGTTGAGGTCATGATGGCCGCGCCAGACACGGTAGCAAGCAAGGACCCGGCGCTAGACCCGGAAGTCACACCAAACAGGCAAGATCTAGGTTTCCTCCACTAGAGAGGCTAGAGAATGTACTCCAACAAGCAATAGATAGCCTATCGACGCCAATAGCTCCTATGGTAGACCCGGCTCAAGCGCAAGCTGAGTTGGAGGAATCTAGGAACAAAATGTTGGCTGGCGCAAAGAAGGTAGTGGAGTTACAGCAGTCCTTAAACATCACTTTGAGGGAATATGCAAAGGGAAACCGCATAGATGGGGTGAAAATCCGAGGTAGTACCTAATTACTGAGATTAAGAAGGAGTACGAGCCTAGGCCGGGTTAGACAGCCACGATCGTAACAGGAGGGCTGGAGAGGTACAATACCCTGACAAAGAACCTCAGGGAAGCAAATGCAGCTCCATCCGAGTTAGAAGGTCTAACCGGAGAGGCCCGGGAACGACAACAGGATAGGGTGAACCACTTGCTGAGGGTCGCTTGCCAGCAAAACAAAGAAATGAACAAGGCAAACCCGGCACCACCAGGAGCATCGCACGTAGTTCATTCGGCTAGAAATAACCTGACCAAGTCCGGCGGAGCCGCGTCATCTCCGTGTCATAACCCCAGGAGAGAATAAGTGGTAAACTCCGGGAGAAGAGACAAACAGATGGTCCCCTATGACCAAGTGAGAGCTAGAAAAGGCAAAGCAGTGCAAGTTAATGAAGATCGCCATAGTACCAGCCGAGGTGAACTGGCCGAGGTAACCGTGACCAAGGCAATGCCGGTCAAAGAAATGCTGCCAACAGCAATGTCGGACAGCGTGATCCGGCGGGAATAGGGCAAAATGTACCTCGACAATAGAAGCAACAACACGCACCTCGGCAGGAAAGAAGTGCAGGTCAAGTAGCACAGCAACAAAACTCTTGTCCGGATCAGGAAAGATACAATGATGGTTATTTGGTGATGATTAACGATGGATACCGAAGACTGGAGCACCATGTAATTGGATCAAGGCTGGGAAGCAGAAACTTACAGCCAGATGATGCAAGGCTGAAGCTGGACAAGATTTATAGGTCGGAGTTGATCGAGGTACAGGGTCCTCCTGGTCCGGTGTTCTTTGGGCCTCGGATCATGAGGGGGCCGCCAGTACCAAACTTTCAATTGGCTACAGGAACAAGGACCTACGATGGAAGCACCAGACAGGAGGATTGGCTTATTGATTACGCAACGACAGTCAAGATCACAACTGGAAATTTGAGATGGGCAGTGAGGTATGTACTTCAAATGTTAGAGGGGCCTGCGAGAGTATGGCTGAACAACTTGCCACCAGGTAGTGTTAACTGCTGGCTGGACTTTGAGGGGTTATTTGTTAGCAACTTCTCAAGCACTTACAAGAGGCCCAATAGGCCATAGACTCTGGCGTTATGCCGGCAGAGACCGAATGAGCCAGACCGAGTTTTCCTGACTCGGTGGTGCAACATGCGCAAATCATGTGAGGGGTTAATTGAATCACAAGAAATTGCGTGGTTCGCCCAAGGCTGTAGATATGGGAGTATGTTGTGGCAAAGGCTGCAGCGAGATATGCCAACCACTTTGGCTGAGACGATCCGGATCACAGATTCCTATGCTTTGGGAGACCCAACTCAACCTCGGATAATGTCAAGTGAGGCAAACGAGGAGTATTACAACCAAGATGGCTCTAGGTCATCAAGAAGAAACAATTTCCGAGGAAAGAGAAGGGACGAGCGTCCGGATTACAGGTATAACTCGTAGCAGGTGGCAGCGGTGGACCAAGATCAGCCCAATGCCGGAGCCAGCCAATGCTAGAAAACTGGAGGACAGAACTGGCAACATAAGAGTGAGGGGAAGAAGCCTTGGACCTCGGAGCAAAAAAAGCAATGGCAGGAGCGAAAAGATCGTCCGAGGTATACGTTCGAGTCTATGCTAGATCAACCTTGCAAATTTCATACGCCAAGTCCGAATAGCCCGGCGAATCATACAACCCAGCAATGTGAGTGGATGAGGAAGCTAGAACAGGGTAGTTCGGGGAATGCTCGGGCACCTCAGAACGAAACACCCCGGAATGAAGCACCTCGACAACCATTACTAACAGGGGGAATGGACAGTAACTAATGTTGCCTCCACCTCCGCCGAGATATGAAAATCAGTAAAGGAGGGATGCAGTGCATCAAGTAAATAATAACCAGCAGTAAGACCAAGATTAGCACACAAATGAGGGACGAAACAGTACAGGGAACATCACCAAAGCTACTCCGTATTTACCATAGAAGAAACCGACCAGAAAAGCTTGCAGCGCTAGCATATGGAGGTAAATGCGGTAATGCTGGCGGTGGTAAGGTATATGCCTTGGTCGGATCAGGAAATTACATGGAGTATCAAAGATCACCCAAAGCTCATGCCCAGTCCAGGGACCTATGAGCTGGTCCTGGATCCGACGTTCATCGGGCCGAATCTCAATGTGAAGTTTTCCAAGGTGCTGATAGATAATGGCAGTAGCATTAACATCATGTACAAGGATACCATGCACAAGTTGGGGATATCAGAGAATATGTTGCAAGCTACAAGGAACACATTTCATGGCATAGTGCCAGGTATCTCCTGTGAGCCAATTGGTAAGGTCCGGGTTGATGTGTTGTTTGGTACAAGGGATAATTGCCGGACTGAAAATTTGGAGTTCGAAGTGGTAAATCTGGAGAGCGCCTATCACGTGTTGCTCGGCAGGCCTACGCTAAACAAATTCATGGCAAGTACTCACATCAGTTACTTAAAGATTAAACTGCCCAGACCTAGGGGAGTGATAACTGTATTAGGGGACTTCAGGCGTTCGATCGAGTGCACTTCTGTCGTATCTAACTTAGCCGAGTCACTCGTGATAGCACATGAAAAGAGGAGAATATATGAAGTGGCGGCATTGGCTCAATCCGTGCAGCAACATATGTCGGCCCTGACCAATCCGCATGGAAGTTTATCATTCTAAGCAACCAAGGATACTAAGAAAGTGCCAATCGATGATCAGTTCCTAGAACGCACCGTAACCATTGGTGCCGGGTTAGGGGACAAATAGGAAAGTGAGCTCGTCAATTTCCTCTGTGAGAATCAGGATATCTTTGCTTGGTCCACACAGGATCTGCAAGGTGTGCCAGGGAGCTGGCCGAGCACTCTTTGAATGTGAGACCCAGGGCAAAGCCAGTGAAGCAACCTCTCTGCCGCTTCGCCAAGGACAAAAGAAAAGTCATTGGGGATGAGATAGCTAGGCTACTTGCAGCTGGGTTTATCATGGAAGTAATCTATCTAGATTGGCTCTTTAATCCGGTGCTAGTGGAAAAGAAGAAAGATGATCTGAACGTGGCCGTGGTATGGCGCATGTGCATTGATTACACGAACCTGAATAAGGCATGTCCTAAACATCCGTTCCCACTCCCTAGAATAGACCAAGTCATAGACTCGACTGCCGGATGTGAACTATTGTCATTCATCGACGCGTATTCTGGTTTCCACCAGATACCCCTAAACCTGGATGGTCAAATAAATACTGCGTTTATTACCCCATATGGGGCTTATTGCTATCGCACTATGCCGTTTGGATTACGTAATGGTGGAGCAATGTACCAACGATACATGCAAAAATGTTTACATGACCATATAGGTCGGAATGTACAGGTCTATGTGGATGATGTGGTGATAAAAACTAAGGAAAGCAATACGCTCCTTGATGATATCCGGCAGACATTCACGAACTTAAGACGGTTCCAAATGAAACTTAATCCAGAGAAATGCACTTTTGGTGTACCTGTAGGGAAATTACTCGGTTTTCTGGTGTCCAGCCGAGGTATTGAAGCTAACCCGATGAAAATCCGGGCCATAGAGAGATGGAACTGCCAAAATGCCTTAACAATGTGCAGAAGTTCACTGGTTGCCTGGCCTCATTAAGCCGGTTCGTATGTCGGCTGGGAGAGAAGGCCTTGCCCCTCTACCAGTTAATGAAAAAGGTAGACAAATTTACATGGACACCACAAGCGGATAGCGCATTTCGAGAAATAAAAAAGATATTGTCTACTGCACCAATCCTAGCCGCACCACTACCTAAGGAGCCAATGGTGCTCTATGTAGTCATGACCAACCGATTCATAAGTGCGGTAATTGTAGTGGAGCGCGAAGAAAAAGGAAAGTCGGTGCAAAGGCCGGTGTATTATTTGAGCGAAGTGTTATCAGCTTCGAAACAGAACTACCCTCACTATCAAAATATGGCATATGGCGTGTATATGTCGACCAAGAAACTCAAACACTACTTCGAGGAACATCCCATCAAGGTGATATGTGAGGTACCCATGTCAGAGATTATGAGTAACAAAGATGCTAGTGGCCGAATAGCAAAATGGGCAATTGAGCTAGCCCCATATGCACCACAATTTGACAAAAGAGATGCGATCAAATCGCAGGTTGTGGCAGATTTCTTTGTGGACTGGGCCGAGATGTAGTACGAACCACCTCTACCGGACTCCAATTATTCGCGAATGCACTTTGACGGATCAAAACTGAAAGAAGCGCTAGGCGCCGGAGTAGTGCTTACCTCGCCCAAGAAAGATCAACTAAAGTATGTCCTCTAGATCCACTTCAACGCCTCGAATAATGTCGCAGAATATGAGGCACTGGTGCATGGCCTCAGAGTGGCAAAAAAGTGGGGATACGTTGGATACAATGCTTTGGAGACTCGGATTTGGTGGTGCAGCAAGTATATGGCAACTGGGATGCCTTGGATGCCAACATGGCCCTTTACAGATGTCATGTGCAAAAGATAAGCGGATTCTTCAAGGGATGTGAATTCCACCACATACCTCGGATTGAAAATGAGGCAGCCGACATACTGTCTAAGTTGGGCTTATCCCGACAACCAATACCATCAAATGTTGCCTTGGAGCACTTAAGAAAACCATCTATTACACCATCACCGGAGTCCGAGACAATTTATATCCTGGCCTTCTCTGGGTCAGATGCTATGCCAATGGAGATAGATTGGGGAGGCACCTCAGCAAACCCGAGGACTGCTTCGGTAAACCCAAGGACTGCCTCAGCAAACCTAGGGACTGCTCAGCTAAACCTGGCTAGAGTTATGTCAGTGGATGTGATGGAAATTGATGAGGAACCTTTTCCCGTCCGAGCTATACCCGCTTGGGCCAAGCCAATTTTTGACTTCCTGAAAGAGGGAGTCTTGCCGAAGGATGAGGTACTCTCAAGGCATATCCAGAGAAGAGCAAAGGCCTATACCATTATCAATGTCAAACTATACAAGAGAAGTGTAACCACAGTGCTGCAGCGATGCGTTGACCCGGAGGAAGGACTTGACATACTCCAGGGTTATCCACCAAGGAGAATGTGGCCATCATGCATCCTCAAGAGCATTGGTGGCAAAGACTTTCCGACATGGATTTTATTATCCAAGTGCTTTGGAGCAAGCAGAGGATTTGGTGAGGAAATGCAATGGCTGTCAGAGATATGCCACAAAAACCCACCTCCAATGTCGGAACTCAAAACTATTCCCATCACTTGGCCATTTGTTGTATGGTGCCTAGACATGGTAGGACTATTTAAGCCGGCTAAAGGAGGAATGACACATATCCTAGTTATGGTGGACAAATTTACCAAGTGGATTGAAGTGAAGCCAATCAGGAAATGTGATGGGGCGACAGTAGTGAAGTTTCTCAAGGATATAGTCTTGAGATATGGCTACCCACATAGTATCATAACTGATAATGGCACAAATTTTGATGAAGGAGCATTTGCGAGGTTCTGCTAAGAGAAGAAAATCCGGCTAGATGTAGCCTCTGTCGCCCACCCCGCATCGAACGGGCAAGTGGAAAGATCCAACAGACTAGTTCTATCCGGGATAAAACCCCGGCTCATAGAGCCGCAGCAAAGATCAGCGGGGTGCTAGATAGAAGAACTACCAGCGGTACTGTGGAGTTTAAGAACAACTCTGAATCGATCAACAGGATATACGCCATTTTTTCTAGTATATGGGGCAGAAGCTGTACTACCAGCCGACATAGAGCATGATTCGCCAAGGGTGACCTAATACACAAGAGCCGAAGTGCGCGAAGCCCAGCAAAATGATGTTGATCTGCTGGAAGAAGCGAGAGAACTGGCCTTGTCCAGATCCGCCATATATCAGATAAATATCCAACGCTACCATAGCCGGAAAGTAAATCCCCGAGTTTTCCAGGAAGGTGATCTGGTAATCCGGCTAGTGCAGCGCACCGCTGGCATGCATAAGTTATCCCCTCCATGGGAAGGACCATTCATTGTAAGCAAGGCTTTGCACACTGATTCATACTATCTTATCGATCCACAGCCATAGGAGAAGAACAAGGCGGACAGGTCCGGAGAAGAATCTAAGCGACCATGGAATGTAGCACTACTTTGTCCCTTTTACACCTAGCAAAGAGCTGAATGTATCCGAGTCACTCGTATGTCGGTATGTATGTCGGCAACTAGCTTATCAATGAAACTTCGGCACCCCAACAGAAACTCGAGGACTGCCATAATAACTGTCTTTCTTGTTTATATGTTCTTTATATGTCGGTTGGCTTACATTACTTGTACTATAGCTAGCTTAGTAGTGTGTGAGCACCAAAAACCGAACTCTTTGGCTTTGCTACTATCTAACAAGAATTGGCTTCATGGCAAGCAAGAGAACAAGTTTGGAATTGCAAAGCACATAAAAACGACCAAGGGAAAGAACCTAAGCACGCCGACATTTGTTATTCGGACTAACCCCTTATTTACTATATTCGTCTCTCACCGGATTATTTTGAGCTAATCTCAAAGTTTCAAGTATTGTTAAGTCAATTTTTTGAACCTCAGACTCGTAAGTCAAAAAACCGAATCAAGGTGGACGCGAGCCGAGTGAAAAATTGGGGGAACAAGAAAAGGAAACTCGGGGACTTCGCCCACGATAATCCGACATTAAAAATGTTGTAGCAAACAACAATAATTGTAGCGAAACCCAACTACAGTACTTAAATATATCTTCACCCGGCATTCCGTGGATCTAACAAATATGGTTAAGTGTTTTTATGCTCAAGAAGCAGGGGAGAAGCCGAATCATTGGCTGACGGAGGAGGTACTTCGGAGTTTGTGGGCGAGGCGCTAGCCTTGGCCTCATCTTTGGGGTTGGCCTCTCCATCTTCCGGATCTTCAGCTTCGTCACCAAGTTTGGAGGTCTCGCCCTCGCTTCCCTCATCTTCCTCACCCTCAGAAGCACCAACATCATCAAATGCAACAAGGTTGCTCGGCCCCTCATTCCAAGCATGGAAGAAGGAGTACTAGATAAGCTTGTTGGCGCAGGATTTGCGACGAGCAACGCAATCCGGATCATCGGACCACTTTGATCCATTGCACATGCGGGTGAGTAGCCCCAAGTCTATTCCTTCATACCATGAGAGGACGAACTACAGTGTTATGTCAGCCCCGACTCGTGCAACAGATTCTCACCACAAGTGCAGCTAATTCTCGCACTCCATCAATTTGTCTATAAGAGCCACATTTCCTTTGGGAGTGGGCTCAGCAGGCCAGAGGGAGTTGAGCATCCGCATCACTGCCGGCATGATATCTGCGCCGTAATTCTTCACTAGATCCATGCGAGCGACGAGGATCACCAGCAGATCCTCTGTTTCGTAAGTGGTTGACCCGGTAGCAGGACCTATGGGATTACCACGTTGCTCGCGAGACCGGGCTATAGCGGCATCAGCAAGAGTGTCACATTCTGCGAACTTTCCTGAGAACAGAACAGAGGAAACAGTGAGTAAAATCACTAAATCCGGAGAGAGGGAAATTGAGCAGGGGAAAGGAACTCACGGGCAATGTGTAAGAGGAGACGCTGAAGCTCGGCATGAACATTGGCGCTGTTGGCCTGGAGTTTCTCATATTCCAAGGTCACCGACGTAAGTTTCACGTCGGCTTCCTGCAATAAGTCCTTGTCCTTGCAAATTTGCATGGTCAGACGCTCCTTTTCCTCGGCAAACTCCTGGTTAGCCTTATCTAGCTCAGATTTATGGAGGTCCTTAAGCCTCTGGATTTTGGCATTCAGCCGAGTAATCTCCGAGTCCTGGAAGCACAGCCGAGCTATCTCGTCGTCCTTCTACTTCAATTCAGCTTGATGCTTTCCTGCTTGTTCAAGAAAATGTGTCATCATATCAGGAATAGGTATGTTGTCTTCAAGTGCAACTGCAACAGTGGGTTAATCCGGCCGAGCTGAAGTATAAATATCTATCGAGTCAAGGAAAGAGCGCACAATGATCATGAGAACAAGACAAAATACCTTGCATTTCAGCCAGATTTTTTCACATGATAATGTTCTCAGCCTCAACCTTGGCTGCATAGTTCGAGTAACAAGTTAATATGGATCATGGATAACTCGAATGAACGCGCATGAAAAAGGAAAAGTCTTGAGTGAAGAAAGTTACCCTTCCTCTGGTGATCCTCTAACAGCTTGCCATAATGGGTGCGAACATCTTTGTAGGAGTCCAGCAGGCGCTGGAACTCATCAGTTTGGCGATTATTGGTGATCTGAAAAAACAAGGCAATGTTAGTTCACGGGCAAAGTGAAAACAATTCGAAGTCTACAAGATTCGGGCCAAGTGGAACTTAACCCGCCTCTAGGTGTGTGGATATTCGAAGTATTCGAGATCTAGGCCAAGTGGAACTTACCCCGGCTCTAGGTGTGTGGATATTTGAAGTATTCAAGATCCGGGCCAAGTGGAACTTAACCCGGCTCTAGGTGTGTGGATATTTGAAGTATTCAAGATCCAGGCCAAGTGGAACTTAACCCGTCTCTAGGTGTGGATATTCAAAGTATTCAAGATCTGGGCCAAGTGGAACTTAGCCCGACTCTAGGTGTGTGGATATTCGAAGTATTCAAGATCCAGGCCAAGTGGAACCTAAACCGTCTCTAGGTTTGTGGATATTCAAAGTATTCAAGATCCAGGCCAAGTGGAACTTAACCCGGCTCTAGGTGTGTGGATATCCGAAGTCTTCGGGATCTGGGCAAAGTGGAATTTAACCCGGCTCTAACTTTATCACTATTTGAAATTTCTAAGGACGTAAACTAAATTCTCTAGGCGCATCCAACCGAGTAGCAAGTCACTCCCTTGGAGGCTCGGGGACTAGGGTATATATCTATAAGCATTCATGCATGTAAAGCAGCATAGCAGAAGAAAAGGCTTACCCATCGTTCAGCCAGCCAAAGAGATGGCCTTGGTGGAAGAGTTCATCTGAGCGCTGAACTTCGATGGGCCGAACTTCTCCGGCAGATCATCCTTTAGATCAATAAATTCGGCGTTATTCTAGTTGTTCACGTATTCGAGGAGCAATGGGCTGTAGCTTTCACCACTGGGAGAATGACTCGTCACCAAGCCTTTGGTATTGGCCTCTCGCCTCGTGGATTGGGCAGCAGCAGGACTGGTATGCAAGACCAGTTGCTTACTACCTTCTGATCTAGTAGCGGTAGACTCGGAAGTGGTGCCCTTGGCTGGCCCGGCAGCTTTCTTGAGCTTTCTAGATGACGCGGGATGTTGGAGAAGATCCGAGGCTGCTAATCCGGATGGTGCTTGAGAAGCTGGCTAGAAGATGTCCGCAATGGACATCGTAGATCCGGAGGCAGCAGATTGAGTTTTTTTGTTGGAAGGCTTGGCTTCGGCTGTTGCTGTTGTTGCTGGCTTTGGCGCCGAGGCTATTGCTGGGGCTGATGCTTCTAGTGCTGATGCTGGTGCTACGGGTGTCACTGGTGTTGCTGGTGCTAGTGTTGTTGGTGCTGCTGGTACAGGTGCTGCCGATGTTGAAGAAACCGAAGTCGAAGAAGAAATTGGTTGGGGAACTGGCACCTCAGAGCTAGGCGGTGGCGCCGAAGCAGAGGAGCTAGGATGGTCCGGCATTGCCATATCCTGGGCTGCCCTGCTACCCCCCCACGCCGATGTTCCCCCTCATGACAAGGTAGGCTATGATCAGGTGCAGTCGTGGAGTCCTCTTGAATAAGACTGAGCGGGTGAACGTCGTCGTCACGGTTGGGAGAAGGACTGCTCTAGATCGGAGAAGCAATGCCGGATCCGCTCCGGGGAATGACCCTAGGAGCTCTAGAAAGTAAAAGACAAGCAAGTCAAGAAGAGAAAGAAAGAACAAATGAAAGTCAAAGACAAAGGCAAAATGGAAAGACCCAAAAGCAAACACAGAATGACTTACTCATCCGAAGTTGGAGGTGCCCGAGGTTTGGGTTCCCTCTGAACCGTGCTCTTGGCTGCTAGCTTGGCCGAGGCTTTCACCCCGACTTCTTCTGCCTCTTCTTGGGTGGCGACGCCTCCGAAGCTACGGCCGAGGTAGCCGCGCGCTTTTGGGAGGGATCAGGGACCGGACCACCCGTGGCAAGGGGGACCTCGTGGACCTGACCGACCGGGTTAGCTAAAGATTCGAACATAATCGGGAATGCGTAAGAGATGCGCATCGGGTCAAGTACCTCAAGAACCTCAACATCTGAGTCATCATCATCCGTCCAATCCCTTAAAGAAGAGGCCTTACCAGAGGTGCATTTGACAGTGTCTGGAGTGGTAAAAAAACTCTCCAGATCAGGATCCACCTCGTACGACTCATCACGATCCGGCACCCATTTGCTCGCCAGCTCCTGGCCATCCTCGAGTGGCTATTAGAGGAATCGCTGAGAACAAAGTAGCAGTGGTGAAGTTAAAAAAGTTGTTCAATATACCAAGAAGATCTGGAAAAACTGCAACAGAAAAATTTACCTTTGGAGGAGGATTGGCCCGGGTATAGGGTGCAAGTCCCCATTCACAAGCTTCGGAAAATTCCTTCTCCATGTTGTAGATGGCCTTGACCCGGCGGAACACCGCCGAGATATTGAGCTCGAAAGAGGAAGTCCGGTGGGGATCAAGGGGGCCGCTCAAGTAGCAGATCTTGTGGGCGTGTTTCTGCAGGGGGGAGACCCGGCTGCGAATGAAGGTGATCATAATATCCTCCCCCCACAGCTTCTCCTTGAGCAGCTCCTAGATCCGGCGGTCAACCAGATTCGCTAGATCCATGGGCCGCTTCGGAATGCTCTCCCAAAGAGAGGTGTCCGGGACTCCGAGCTTGAAGGGATGGGGCCAGATCAAGTCCTCGTCTGTTGTGTTCCGGACGTAGAAGAAGGTCTGGGCCCAGCCTTTGCAAGACTCGAGCCTAGTGACCCGGGGAAACGTGGAGTTCTTGCAGGGAGATATGGAGGCTCCACCGCATTGGGTCAAGTGTTTCTGAGCCAGAGTAAGGTGCGGATCCGGGACAACATTCTTCCGCAAACCAAAGAACTTGATCCACATCTCCTTGGAGGGCCAGAGGTTGAGGTACCCCTCTATGCTGGAGGAAAAAGAGGAGAGAGATGTAATGGCATTGGCAAGGAGATGATGTGGTTGCAATTGATAGGTGGAAATAAAATCGAAGAAGAAATCAGAAACGTGAAGGCCGAAGCCGCGTTGGAAGTGGGAAAGAAAGACAATGAACTCCCCTAGATTTGGAGAGGGAGAAATCTCATCGGTGGCAGTCGACACCCACGGGGATGCGTCACGTGGCGTATAGCCACTATATGTCATCTTCACAGACGAAGGCACCATCCCAGCCGCCGCGCTCGCGGGCATCGTCTTCATCCTCCTACTGAGCAACCACAGCAGCCTCTTCCTCAGTCATGGCAGGGTCGAGCTCCTCAAGGAAAAAGTCCGAATAGAGGTAGCCGGCCGCTGGAAATCTCAAAGCACAGGGCCCCGTGGCCAAGATCTTGAACATGGGCGGTGACACGGTCGCGAGGTGGGGATGGGCGCAGCTACGGCGGCGCAGCACTGGGGCAGAAACGTTGGCGGTGGAGGCGTCACAATAGAGAAGAAGGAAGGGGGCGTTAAGTGTGGGGAAATCCCCCAAGATGGCCCTTGCCCCCTATTTAACGCGAAGTGCAGGCAAGTAGTGGGATCCTTTGCGGTAACCCAACCGCATGATGTGTCCGTGTACGCGGCGCAATCAACCAATCAAGTGTGTGCCACAGCGAGGGGCACAAGGAGCAAAAGATCCCATGATGTGATGTGGTGTTACGCTTAACGAGTGCGACATGACGTGCAGAGCAGTTATTCCTGACATTACTACAGTAACCGACGCAGTAAACAGGCATGGCCCATAAAATGAGGCAAAGTGATGATTAGCCTCCACGTAGGATGTGGGGAAGCGTATGAGAGAAGGAAAGGTAACCCGGATACGTGAGCAAAGACCCGGCCAGCGAGAGATAACTCGCAATGAGCCAAGGGAACGTAAAAGAAAAAAGTCCGGGTTACAGAGTAACTCGGCCGAAGAGGCAAAGATCCGGATAGGGGAACCTGCTATGGCCTTAACAACTAAAGTTGCTAAGACCGCACCAGCTTCGGGGACTAATGTTGGGGGGATACCCCCGAGTAGGGTCACGCCAGGGTATATAGGCTGAGTTAGCCGAGGTACGGCGCAGTCAAAGCAAGAGCAGGCCGGGTCAACTCAAGGTAGGCCGACTTACGGAGTAACCCGACCCATGGGGCAGCCCCCTAGCATTAACCCAGCCGGCATAAAATATATGTCGGCCATGTTTGTCTATCTATTACATTGGTACCCTCATAGCCGGGTTAGCCATGTGCTAGCCGAAATACCACTTGGCTTCCAAGAGAAGGAAGGCATCTTCCGCTGGTCAAAAGGTGGCCTTTGCTAGCTGTAGCATGAGCGAAGCAAAGCAGAGGGAAGGACCAGCGGGGCGGGGGCGACCAAGATGACGCGGGTAGTGTCGGCTGACGTAGCCCGTGTCCGGTGACGCTTAAAGACATGGATTATGCAGAGGGTTACGTCCATAGTTCAGACGAACCGTTAAAGTGAATAAAGAAGCATCTAGCTTTAACCTAGGGGCATATTCAGGGAATATGCTACCACGTGTGCCCTAACCTTGTAACCCGGACTCCCCTATATAAGGAGCACCAGGGATTCGATAGAAGGGGATCGATCATTTTCTCTGTCTAAGGTAGAACTCTAGAGCTAGGTTGTGGGGGGTAAGAGACATAGTCTCCTTCTCATGAGAAGCTCGAGGAGCACTTGTAACCACCATTGATAGAGGAAATACAACAACATATGTGCGTGGAATCACCACGTTTTCCCTCCCTGGATTCCCCTAGCGCTCATTGGCCCCATCTTTATCCTATCCACGGCATCTGCCGTGCCACCACCACGACAGTGGGAGAAGTTGGACCGCCAGCTTAGTCAAACTAGCCGTTGGGTAAACCAACGGTAAATTCGGCGTAATTACCGCGGGTCTGCTATCCCGAGATTGGCAGCTAACGCACCTTTATAAGGAGAGCAGTGAGGAAATCTGCAGATCTTCTTCCGCATTTCTCATCCCCACGCACTCCCAGTCTCTCCATCTCCTCACGATCCAGAATTTCCGGACCAGGCGACCCTCTCTTCTCCTCGATGGCGCCTCCAAAGGATTTGTGGGGGAATTCCAAATGCTCCACTGCCTAGCTCAAATCATTCAAGGACGTGGGGGTTCTTTGTAAGGGGAACTGGCCGAGATCGAGCCGAAGCCTCGTCCCGGTGAGTTCATTTGTTTCCCGAGCCACCTGGAGAGGGGCTTGGGATTCCCCACTTGGATCTTTTTCTGGCGTTTCTATGCGTATTACACGATCAACCCATCGGATCTAGGTCCGCAAGAAAATAGTCTTGATGACCCACAAGTATAGGGGGTGTATTTTCGAGGGAAGTGAAACCCAATTTATTGATTCGACACAAGGGGAGCCAAAGAATATTTATAAGCCTTAACAATTGAGTTGTCAATTCAGCTGCACATGGAAACAATCTTGCTCACAGTAGTTTATCAGTAGCAACAGTTTTGTAGTAGGAATAGTAAAGTAATAGCAGTAGTAAAGCAAAGCCAGTAGTAACAAAAACAGTAAACAGTGGGATTCGAGTGCGGTAGGCATAGGGATGGATGGACGGGCGTTGCATGGACAAGACAATTCACATAGCAATCAGAACATAGGGCAATTGTAGATAAATAAGATAAAGCATCCAAGTACTAGACAATCCTAGGCATGTGTTCCATATATAGTCATACGTGCTCGCAATAAGAACTTGCACAACATCTTTTGTCCTGCCAGCCCGTTTGCAGCGGGGCCTCTAGGGAACTACTGGCAATTAAGGTGCTCCTTTTAATAGAGCACCGGAGCAAAGCATTAACACTCTGTGAACACATGTGATCCTCACATCAAAGCCATTCCCTTCTGGTTATCCCGATTTCTGTCACTTCGGGGCCATAGGTTCCAGACAACAACGTGCGTATACAACTTGCAGATAAGACCAGAAATAATACTATCATAATGAATCAATAACATGTTCTGATCTGAAATCATGGCACTCGGGCCCTAGTGAAAAGCATTAAGCACAACAAGTCGCAACAAAGTCATAAAGCACTAATAAAAGATACTAGGCACCATGCCCTAACAATCTGATGCCATTACATGAACGATCTCATCCAATCCCTACCATCCCCATAGCCTACAGCGGGGGATTACTCACTCATAGATGGGGGAAACATGGATGGTCGATGGAGAAGCGATGGTGATGATGATGGCGATGATCTCCTCCAATTCCCGTCCGGCAGGTGTAACGTATTTTACGGTGCAAGTTTCGTGGAATCTGGTGGTGGCGGCGAAGCGGAACTCCTCTGGAAAAACGTCGAACCCCCCGGAGTTTTTAGGTCAGAAGGCTTCTTATAGGCAAAAGGGAGACCGAGGGGGTGCCTGGGGCCAGCACACCATGCCCTGGCGCGCCTGGGGGGGTGTGGCCAGCCCTTGGCCCTCCTCCGTCTCGTATTCTGGCTCCTGGAGTCTTCTAGAAAAATAGGCACTTTGGCTTTTGTCCCGTCCAATTCCGAAAATATTCATTTTCTGACTTTCTTGGAACCAAAAACAGCAGAAAACAGGCAGCTGTGGCTCTTGTTAATAGGTTAGTCCAAGAAATCATATGAAAAGTACTCCAAAGTGTGGACAAAACACAAGAAAGTGGATAAAACCAAGCATGGAGCATCAAAAATTATAGATACATTTGCAATGTATCAACATCCCCAAGCTTAACTCCTGCTCGTCCTCGAGTAGGTAAGTGATAAAAAGAAAGAATAATTTTTGAGGTGACATGCACCATCAAAGACTTGATCAAAATATTTGTAAAACATTCAAAGCTAGGATCATAGTACTTCAATCATAACAAGAAAGACAAAGTTCAGCAATAAGACAAAGAGACTATGATGCAACATGAAAAGGCACAAACAAAAGATTCATGAATTACAATGTTTTGCAAGACGTTTGTTTGTTTCACATAAATAAAACATACATAGTAGCATTCAGCTTGTCCCTCATAGAGTAGCAAACATAAATGCATAGGACACCTTCAAAGTTTACAAGAGTGACTAGATATAAATAGTTTAAAACAAGCAATATCAAGGTATGCATCAATCAACAAGTCTTGGGACAATGCACATAGAACTAAGAATGGCCACTATGCTCTCAAGAAAGTGCTCATAGAATGTTTGGAGACTCAATAAGGAAATGAACAGGTTTTGAAAAGTTTGAAAGGCTTCCAAATGCTGAAAGTATGGTACTCATTAGCTTTGAGATCTCATTGCCCCTATCATAAGCATCTTTAATGTGGTTAAGGTGAAAGTGAGGTCCAATCTGAGTTATAAGCTTGACAGACTATAAACTGAAAATCCCAAGTCCCTTGAGTACGAGGGCCGCTCCTCATGCTACTCAACTTTAGTTACCGGTAAGTTCTTGTCATCGTAAGTATGTGCGTATTATTGAGAACTGCCAACGGGGTATCCCTTGCCCGATGATACGGAAGAATCCCCATATCAAAATGACAAGGCAAGCAGACAATGAGTATCTCAGCAATCTTCTTATTTACCATGGGAAATGGTGCTTTTTTCTCTCTTTCTTCTTTTCATAAAACTCTTTTTTTTCTTTTTCTCAATAGCTATCTCTCTCTCTTTTTTTATAAGAAGAATGCTTCATAGATATCATTATGGTTACGCTGCAGGTTTCCACCATGTCAGCATGGATTAGACCAGAGGCTCGGGCATTTCTCTAACACACATACATAACTCCATGGACTTACAAGCTCCCCTTTTATTTCACACCGACGACATCCGCAAACAAAAGAGCAAGGTATCAAGTGGGTATATATTTACAAGTGTTGAAAGCGTTCCCCGTGATAGCACGGTTTTGCTAATCCCCAGCCTATAATTTGCAAGCATATAACTTTCATGGTGAGTTCACAATGGTTCAGGTTTATTAAGTGCAGGAAATAAAGTGTGCCATCAAGTTCGTGAGAGCTTTACTAACTAATTTTCCCATAATAAGCAAACATTTTATTTGGAAGAAAACAAGGCATATTGAATATGCACAGAAGTAGCAAATGATGCTAATGGGTAGGTATGGTGGACACTTTGGAAATATTTTGTTTAGGGAGTTGGAAACTTGAGTAAAATATACTCAGTGTAAGTGAAGGCTAGCAATATTAAGGGAGCGACAAACGAGAGAGCAATAATGGCCATAATCATGCAGAGCGACAAAACATCATTGATCAAAGCATAAAGTGATACTACAAGTTGAAAACTAAAGGATCATAAAGGCTTATGGTGACTTGGGATAGTCATAACATGGTTTGAGCATGTGCCAAGTCAACCCAAATAAAGCATCAAAGGAGAATACCACTATACTATGCTTTAATATGGTAAAACAACGCATGATTCATCCAAGGCACATTAAGCAATCTCAATTGTTTATAACAAGTCATGCTACAGCAAAGAATACTAAGCATAAATACAAAACAATATCAAGCATGTCATGATAGAGCATAGGCCACAGTCAAAAACAAGCTCTCTTTACCACTTAAGCATGAGCTTTCCTACTCTTTTCCAAACCAAACCAAACCAAACTATTTAAACACCAATATATGAAAGAGGAGGTCTAACCAATTTATTCAGCAAACTAAGCAAACCAAGAAAACGAAAACCAAAATGAAAAATGAAAAAGAAGACGCTCCAAGAACAACACAACTGTGCATGAAACAATAAAAATGAAGTGGTTGGAAGAAACCTGGGATTTTTATTGATGAATAAGGGGATGCCTTGGGCATCCCCAACCTTTGACGCTTGTACTTCTTGGATATTTCTTGGGTGACACGCATGGCATCCCCAAGCTTGAGCTTTAGTCCATCCTTCATCTCATTACTCATTCCTTCCATACACCTGAAAATTTTCCTTCATACAAAACTTCACACAATCTTTATTAGCAACATTAGTGTACTCAAGATAAATAAGTCTCAAGGTTCAGTTCTAACACCAAATAAACTTCCATTAAAACACTAGCTACTGTAGAACTTCCCTCAAAAAGCTCAATTCCCCAAAAGAACTCAAAAAGGAACCCACAAGAAGCAAGTGCAGAAAATGGCAGAAATCTGTCAAAACAGACTAGCAGGTAAAGATGAATTTTTTCGAAGACCTTCTGTTGCTCAAATCAAAAAGTGTTGAACTAACAAAAGTTATATAACAACCTGGGGCAGAAGCACAAAACTTCACGCCTCAAAAAGACGTTCAGAGATTTTACACGAATTTTTACGGTGAAGCATAGAAATCTGTTTCGGGAGAGCAACTTTCCCAATCATTACTTCTCTCTCATTAGAGGTTACTCTTGGCACAAAAATCAAATAAAAAGGATAAGGAGTGGTTATTACTGAGGTAATTACTTCCAAGACTCATCTAAAACTTTTGGGTTATCTCCCAATAAGTACTTTTCTTTAAAGCCTTTAAGTTAGGCATAAGGAAAAACTAAAATGGATAGAATAGAAATAAGCGGAGATAATCATAGTGAAAACATTGTTTTGTTCAATGAAATCCTTTTGTTAACAAGGTTGATCAGGTCTTGTTACCAAAACAATTTCATATGAGACAAAACATTGTATTCCACTAATGATTATGTTACCTCAACCTTGATAGCAATGGTCCCAATCATAATAGTTTCAAATTTTTCTCTTGGTATGGGACAATATATTTCTCCAACTTGAATGCCTTAAACATGTTCAATTGAATTCAAACCATAAGTCCTTTCAATCTTCTTGGGGAAATAGACAGTATGTTCCTTGTCATTAACATTGAAGGTCACCTTCCCTTGATTACAATTAATAACAGCTCCTGCAGTATTTAAGAAAAGGTCTCCCAAGAATAATAGACATATTATCATCTTCGGGCATAATAGTTTGAGAGGATGCTCACATAAGAAATAAGATTTGAAGTAAAAGAGAGCATCAAGAAGCAAATTCAAAACACATTTAAGTCTAACCCACTTCCTATGCATAGGAATCGTGTATGCAAATAAATTCGCAACAAACAAAGTGACAGGCATAGGAAGATAAAACAAGAGTGACTTCAAAACTTTCAGCACATAGAGAGGTGTTTCAATACCAGGAAAACTTCTACCACCATATTTTCATCTATCAAAATAATTTTCAATAGCCTTATGAATAAACTCAACAATATAACTATCACATAAGGCATGCTTTTCATGATCTACAAGCACTAGAGCTTTATCATAAACATCTTCAAAAGAATCCTCAGGAACATAACATTCATCCTCCTTTAGTAAGCATGGAGGACAATCAAATAATGTAAGGGATAAAGAGTTACTCTCATTAGAAGGTAGGCATGGGTAGCTAATCCATTCTTCCTCCTTTTGTTCATCACTCTCCTCCTCTTTTTCATCTAATGAGATTTCAGGTTCATCAATTTCTTCTTCCATAGGATCCTGCAAGGCATTACTCTCTTCCATTTGTGGAAAGCATCTATTAAAATATTCAAGGATATAGCCATTTTCATCCTTGTAATTATCAAAGCAGAATTTAAGTATACCATAAACCTCATATTTGTAAGGTGAATCATCAATATTTTCAAGCAAACTAGCAAGTTCAAAAGCACCCTTCCAAGCAATAAATTCTTCAATTTGTTCCGCATCATAAAAGTCATAAATTCCTTTAGCATAGGAAGATATGGTATCATTATCACTATACTCACATTTAAAAGGGAGGTGTTTATACCTCTTTCTGCAACAAGACTCATTACAGCAATAAGTAACATTATAAGTAGAGCACATGTTTCTAGCAATGGTATACAATCTATCAATTTATTCCCATAAGTGTCTCCCTTTTTGTGACAAGCGGTGTTCCTTATAATAATATTTTTGATCTTCCGTGAACCCACCTTGCCAATAAGCTTCAGTTTCAAAGAAACCAACCATTAACAACAAGCATGATAAAGCAAGACAATAACAGACCAACGAAAATAACAACTAGAGTAGGAACTAATTTTTTTGTATTTTTGATAAAGAAACAAGCAAACAAGGAGAAAATAAACTTAGCTTGAACAATAGTGAATCCAAGTGGACTTGATAAATAAAGCTATGCTCCCCAGCAACGGCGCCAGAAAATAGTCTTGATGACCCACAAGTATAGGGGGTGTATCGCAATATTTTCGAGGGAAGTGAAACCCAATTTATTGATTCGACACACGGGGAGCCAAAGAATATTTATAAGCCTTAACAACTAAGTTGTCAATTCAGATGCACCTGGAAACAATCTAGCTCATAGAAGTTTATCAGTAGCAACAGTTTTGTAGTAGGAATAGTAAAGTAACAACATTAGTAAAGCAAAGACAGTAGTAACAAAAACAGTAAACAGTGGGAATCGAGTGTGGTAGGCATAGGGATGGATGGACGGGCGTTGTATGGACAAGACAATTCACATAGCAATCAGAACATAGGGAAATTGCAGATAAATAAGATAAAGCATCCAAGTACTAGACAATCCTAGGCATGTGTTCCATATATAGTCATACGTGCTCGCAATGAGAACTTGCATAACATCTTTTGTCCTGCCAGCCCGTTTGCAGCGGGGCCTTTAGGGAACTACTGGCAATTAAGGTGCTCCTTTTAATAGAGCACCGGAGCAAAGCATTAACACTCCGTAAACACATGTGATCCTCACATCAAAGCCATTCCCTTCCGGTTATCCTGATTTCTGTCACTTCGGGGCCATAGGTTCTGGACAACAACGTGTGTATACAACTTGCAGATAAGACCAGAAACAATATTATCATAATGAATCAATAACATGTTCAGATCTGAAATCATGGCACTCGGGCCCTAGTGACAAGCATTAAGCACAACAAGTCGCAACAAAGTCATAAAGCACTAATAAAAGATACTAGGCACCATGCCCTAACAATCTGATACCATTACATGAACGATCTCATCCAATCCCTACCATACCCATAGACTATAGCGGGGGATTACTCACTCATAGATGGGGGAAACATGGATGGTCGATGGAGAAGCGATGGTGATGATGATGGCGATGATCTCCTCCAATTCCCTGTCCCGGCAGGGTGCCAGAACAGAGTTTCTGGTGCTGCTTCGGGGAATCTAGTGGTGGCGGCGGAGAAGAACTCCTTCTGGAAAAACGTCAAACCCCCCATAGTTTTTAGGTTAGAAGGCTTCTTATAGGCGATGAGGGAGACTGAGGGGGTGCCTGGGGCCACCACACCATGCCCTGGTGCGGCCAGGCTCAGCCCGCGCCTGGGGGGTGTGGCCAGCCCTTGGCCCTCCTCCGTCTCGTATTCTAGCTCCTGGAGTCTTCTGGAAAAATAGGCACTTTGGCTTTTGTCCCGTCCAATTCCGAGAATATTCATTTTCTGACTTTCCTGGAACCAAAAACAGCAGAAAACAGTGTAGCCGCAATCGTGGCTCTTGTTAATAGGTTAGTCCAAGAAATCATATGAAAAGTACTCCAAAGTATGGACAAAACACAAGAAAGTGGATAAAACCAAGCATGGAGCATCAAAAATTATAGATACATTTGCAATGTATCACCGCACAACATCGAACAGTTGGCGATCTTCATCGCCTTCTGTGAATGCTATCTAGGATGCCGGCCTTACTTCCCGTTGTGGCTAGAGTTGTTCCACGTTCTCCTCAGCTGCGATGGATCAGGCGGCCCTGTCCTGGTGGTAGGTGTCATTACCTTTCAACTGAAGCCGAAGGTAAACTTCTTCAAGTCCACTCCCTCCGGTGAAGTGGTGCTCTCAATGTACATCACAGAGAGGATTAAGCCCTGCCGGCTGATAGCAATGAAGATCCCTGGCGAATAGAAGATGGCCTTCACCAAAATGATGGAGTAGATCCAAGAGCTAAAGAACAAAGGGATCGAGACGATCAACCTCTATAACTGCTGGCTTGGGCGGCGACTCGTCCCACTAGCGACTCGGCCCCACTGTATGTACGAGTACACCGGGAAGAATGATCCTTCCAAGACGAGCAAAGAGGTCTGGGATGCTGCGGACTACAAGGCCACCTTGAAGAAGATCATAGACGCAGAATTCACCGACGGGACGGCCAGGCTTGCTCCGTACGTAGTAGTGAAGAATGAAGCTCCCACGGTAAGTTCTTCCCTATCACTTTGTCTTCAGCCACAATTCGCACAGGCGTAATTTGCACTCGCAACTTGTAATCTTTAGTTGCTATCTTTAATAGAACCGATTCTTTTTGTCCGCTCTCAGTTGTTCAGGATCCTCGAGTGTTGGCTTCCGCCGCTCGACGAGGAGATCCCCAAGGAGCTCGAGGAAGGGACTGAAGGGGAATCCTCTTACAATGAAGAAGAAGTGAGGGACATTCCTCCACTAGCGCCCGTGGCCCTCAAGACCCGTATGCAGAAGCAGCATGAGATCAAGGTGAGTTGCAGCATTGAGGAGCGTGATAGCGACGACGAGATTGTGCCAGAGCACAGCTCGTGGCGAGTGGCCACGCCGGCAAAGCCCGCACGTAAGCTAAAGTTGCCTACGAAGAAACCGGCACCGAAGCTGGCATCGCCGCCCAAATCAGTGGTGGCCTTTGAATCGGACAAGGCATACGGTGATGAGGCGGCTGATGTTTCAACCAAGATCCCTGAGGACCCAACTCCGATGAAGGGATCGGAGACCGTGGTCGTGATGGTCGAGTAGGAGGTTCCACTTGCCACGATCGCACTAACAACCTCGGCCGCCCCAGAGCCCGGGGCTGCTGAAGTCACGGGATCAAAATCGCCGCCACCGGAGGAAGGGGCCGTGTCGCCCGGGCTGGAGGTTGCCACAACTGTGACCTCGAAGTCGAAGAAGCCGACAGTGTCATGGGCCTTGAATGTGTTTGAGAAGAGGCTCTCGTGCCGTTTGGGTCCGGAGCTGGAGAAGCCCGCGCATATCAGCATTGGTTTGTGCACTCTCCCCGTCGCCAAGTGAGTCTGATTTTTCCTCGCATTTCAGTATCCCTTGCATCGTCAGCTTCCTGATCATGGCCATTTTCATATGTCGGGCGCCAAAAAGATTGGTCGCCCTTCGGTGGCCAAAGTTCCTCTAGTCGACGGTCAAGGGGAAGTCGACCCCTCCAGGAAGAGGAGGATTATCGTAGAGGATGTGCCCGGGGAAGGCGCAGAGAAGAAGAAGAATTGGGGCATCCTGACATCACGGTAGGAGGGAACATGGAGGAGGATGACTCTGCTGCCCGCGCTGGAGAAGTGGCGACCGCCCACTCGGAGCTAATCAAGGAAGCCTCGCTGGGGGAGCCGCCCCATTCAACGACCAGCGCCGCGGTGAGGATGGCCGCGTCGTTTCCGCGCTTTATGGCCAAGGTGTTCTCGACGGTAGCTAAAACTCAGTCGCCGCAAATTCTAGAGATCGTTGATGATGACATTGGGGAGTAGTGCGGGCACACATCTTTTGTGGTCCCAGGAAGCTTCACAGCATGCTTGGAGCTGCTATTCAGGTATGTCCAGTCCTCGAGTGTCTAGTCGCTGAATTTCAGCAGCTAGGCACTTAGAACTTTAGTCGTCAAGTCCCCGAGGGTCTAGTCGCTGAATTTCAGAGGCTAGACACTTAGAGCCTTAGTCGTCTAGTCTCTTATTGTTTTTCTATCATCAGGGCCTGCAGAGGGAATCATCCGATCGACAAGCTGCGAAGGAGCGCCTGGAGCACGATCTATGGACAGTGCAAGAGGCCAACCGGAGACTCCAAGAATCTGCTGGTGAGTTGGTGTTTTCTTTAGCGAGCTCGAACCATCGTTGTTGTGTGAAACTAAACCGTGATGCTTCTGCCTTGTAGATAAATTTCCTGCTGCAATTGCTAAGGCCTGCGAGGGGTATGTTTCGGTTGCTGAGCTAGATGCTGTGAAGGTGGCATTGGCCACAGCAGAGGAGCGAGTCGACTCGCTAGTGAAAGAGCTAGAAGCGGCGAAGGCGTCGATGATCTCTTTTGAAGAGAGGGCCAAGGCTGCAGTCACCACGGCAGAGGAGATGCAGAAACCCTCTGACTCGATCATCCTGGTATGCAGAGCGACCCTAGGGCGCTTGAGAAAGTTGTGACGGAGGGCTGCCGCAAACTTCTTAGTGAGTGTCCTTTCCTTCTGCTCCTTCTTTTCTGTTATGCGGCGAGTCCCCGAGCAGGTGAGTCCACTAGGCCTTAGTGATATTGATTTCCTGACGTTGCAGAAGTGATAGGCCAAAGCGACCCGGTGGTGCAGACCTTTGATGCTTCGTAGTGCGTGACGGTGGTGGTGAACACGGCCACCGCTTCGGCACTGTGTGTCCAGGCTGTTCTTCAAGGGATCTCCCCCACCGAGGTTATTCCTGGAGGGTTGACTGAGGTTTGGCGCTATCTTGCAGAGGCGCCTACCATCATCGAGTGGATGGCACGGTCGGCCTTCAGATGCGGGGCCACCACAGCGCTTTGCCTTGGGCTTGCTCACTTCCCCGACGACTTTGACCTCGACAATGTCACCAGCGGGTATCCATCAGCGACTGGCTCAGTGGAGATCTCGGAGGTGCTCAAGTTGACGGCCAAGGCTGCTCCGTTCACAGAGCGGGTATTGGCGATAGGGAATTTGCTACCGTACCAGGAGACGGTGGTGGCGCCGGCGACCTCGAGCCGAAGCACCGTGATTTGAAGTCGGAGCAGCCCTTCCGGTCATTGCTGGCGAAGCAGTTGATGACATATCTGGCGAACCCTTGGGAACCGTTCGTCTGGGTTAAGGGTGATGGTGGTGCCTCTTTGTCGGAACCTGCAAAATGAATGACTGCCCTGAGGGGCTTTTTGTAAGTTATGGTGACTGGTCGCTTTTGTAATGTAAACAATGTATTTTTTGCTGGAATGAAGGGGGTCAGTCGACTCGCAATGCATGGTGATTTCTGAATTGTGTTGAGTATTTGTTTGTACGAGTCCCCGAGCGCACCTTCCCTTTATTTGGGTTTACCTCGTATGTATGTAAGTTTGGTTGTATTAAGTTTTTAATTTGGCTTGTGTCGACTCGTCGTGGCTCGTGGAGCCAGTCGCTTGGCGACCCCAAGGGAGCTCTGTACCTTGCTGTTTTCCCAAGCGCGAGCAGGCTTGGTTTGGGCAAGTCCTCGAGCGTGGTACTTAGCCGTTCCAATCGCATGCCCAAGGTAGGTGAGGACCTTGTGCGTTGTGCATAACGTGTCTCTCCCCCTGGCTTGGAAAGTCAGCCGCAGGGCGAGTCCAACATAGGCTCTCTTACTTAGTGTGTTCCCGAGCCGCATGGGGTTATGGTAGACAAATCCCCGTGTGTGGTACTTAATCGTTCGAGTCACTTTGCATGAGGATGGGGAGGATGGCTTGCTGTGAGAAGCGTTATCGGTTGTCTTGGCCCGGCAGGCCAGTCGAGCGATGCGACTCCGATGGTGGCTCCGGGATGGTGTGTTCGTGGACGACACAAGGCCCCAGTGCTTTCGGTGCCCTTAGGACGCACTACTTAGCCATGCTAGTCGCTTAACCAAGGGTTGACTTCCGTGGGTAGCGTATTGCTAGATGTATGAGTGTGATTGGCACAACAGTATGGCGAGTAGACACAATTTGTGCGATCCGAATTGATTTCATTATATAGCAGCTGAGTACAAGTTTTAGTTCTATGTGTAGGACATTCGAAGGAGGTTTACATTCCATGGCCTCCCAACTTCGAGCTAGCCGTTGCCTCTTACATCAATGAGGTAGTAGGCATCATTGCCGAGGACTCGCCCTATGGCGAATGGCCCCTCCCATTAGGGGGAAAGCTTGTGCATGCCCTTCTTGTCCTGGATCAGTCGTAGGAATAGGTCACCTTCTTGGAAGGTGCAAGTCCAGACTCGGCGATTTGTGTAGCGGCGGAGTCCCTACTGGTAGATGGCGGTGCGGGAGCAAGCTAGGTCACGTGGTTCGTTGAGCTGGTCGATCCCATCTTGGCAGGCGATCTCGTTTTCCGCCTCCACGTAATTGACGACCCCAGGCGAGTCGTGTTCCAGGTAGGTTTGCATGACAGCTTCAGTGTTGTACACCATGAAGAAGGGTGTGAACCCTCTGGAGCGGTTCACATAGGTGCAGATGCCCCATATCATGGAGGGGAGCTCTTCTACCCAGCATCTAGGGGTTCGCTCGAGGGGCACTAGAAGTTGCGGCTTGAGGCTGTGGAGGACGCTTTGGTAGGTGCACTTTGCTTGGCCATTCGACTCTGGGTGGGCGACTGAGGCGAGGTCGAGTTGTATGCCGTGCTCCTCGCAGAAATCCACCATGGCACCTTTGGCGAAGTTGGTGCCGTTGTCCGTTATGATGATATGCGAGTAGCCGTACCGGTAGATGAGCTCGGGGAGGAACTTGGTGGCGGTCTTATCGTCGGACATCTCGATCGGTTTGGCCTCGACCCACTTGGTAAATTTGTCACTGCGACCAGGAGGTGGGTGAAACCATATGGGGCCTTCTTGAACGGGCCAACCATGTCCATGCCCCATACGATGAATGTTCACGTGATGGGGATGGTCTTGAGTGCCGAACCAGGGATGTGCGTCTGGTTGGCGTACTTCTGGCACCAGACGCATCGTTGGACGATGTCAATGGTGTCGGCATGCGCGGTGAGCCAGTAAAAGCCATGTCGCATGGCCTTAGCGACTAGCGATCTGGCGCCGACATGATGGCCGCAGTCCCCGACGTGGATGTCTTGGAGTATCTTGCGACTTTCTTCTGGTTGTACATAGCGCTGGAATACACCAGTCACACTGCATTTGTGGAGCTTGTCGTTGATGATGATGAAGGACTTGAAGTGGCGCACGATCATTCGTGCCTCTGTATCGTCGGTGGGCAGGACCTTGTGCTCGAGGAAGGCGACATATGGTGCGGTCCAGTCACTGGGCTCCATGATCATGGCAACTAGTGCGGGCTCGGGCTGCAGAGTTATCCCAATGTCGATTTCCTTGGGCGGGGAGACCAAAGGCTTGTGGATGATATCGAGGAAGACGCCTATGGGTGGTGTTTGGCGGGTCAATCCGATGCGGCTGAGAGCGTCGGCTTCCTCGTTCTTGCGCCTGTCGATCCATTCGACGGAGTAGCCAGTGAAGTGACCTCCTAGCTGATCCACCACTCGGCGATACATTATCATGGTGGGGGAGACGGCGTCGCAGGTCCCAGTGACTTGGCCAGCGACTAGGCCGGAGTCACCGTAGCACCGTAAGCGATTGATGTTCATTTCCTTCGCGGCCTGCATGCTGTGAAGGAGGGCCTCATACTCGGCCATGTTGTTGGTGCAGGGCGTGAAGTCAAGGTGGAGCACGTAGCGAAGTTGGTCGCCTTTGGGGGAAGTGAGTACGATCCCAGCCCCCACGCCATCCGCGTTCTCGGACCCATCGAAGTGGAGCTACCAGTAATGGAGATAGGGTAGCTTCTCCGGCTGTTGTGCATCTTCCCAGTCAGCGAGGAAATCAGCCAAGGCCTGCGATTTGATCGCTTTGCATGGCTTGTACTTGATGTTGTGGATTTCAATTTCGATGTCCCACTTAGCGACTTTCCCAGTCCCCTCGCGATTGCGGATGATGTCCTACAGCAGCGCGGAGGAGACGACCGTGATGGGGTGCTCCTGGAAGTAATGTGGGAATCGCCGCTAGGCTCTGAAGACCGCATACACCAGTTTCTGGTACCGCGGATAGCGGTGTCTTGAGTCTATTAGGACCTCACTGATGTAGTAGACGGGGCATTGTACGGGGCGCTCCTTTCCCTCCTCCGGTCGCTCGACGACCATCATAGCGTTGACGACTCGAATGGAGGCCGCGACATAGACGAACATTGGCTCTTTGTCGATTGGGGCGGCGAGCAGCGGTGCCACGAGCAACACTTCCTTGAGATCCTTGAGCATGTTGTCCGCTTCTTAGTCCCATTGGAACGTGGGGTTCCTGCGCATCAGATGGTAGAGATGCATCGCCTTCTTGCCGAGCCGGGGGATGAACCGACTAAGAGCCACGACTCGCCCAGCCAGCTTCTAGACGTCACGTGGGCACTCGGGTTTCCTGAGCCGCGCGATGGTGTCGATCTTGGTGGGGTTCGCCTCGATGCCTCGTTTGGAGACCATGTACCCTAGGAGCTGTCTAGTGGGCATGCCAAAGGTGCACTTCCCTTGATTGAGCTTGATGTTGTACCTCCGCAGATTCACGAAGGTTTCGGCCAGGTCGGCGAGTAGGTCGCTCTGGGGGTGGATTTTACCATCACATCATCGACGTAGACGTGGATGTTGCGGCCAATTTGACACGCGAGGCACTCCTGCATGCACCTTTGATAAGTCACGCCGGCGTTCTTGAGGCCGAACGTCATGGAGGTGTAGTAGAAGGCGCCGAATGGCGTGATGAACGCCGTCTTCTCCTCGTCCTCGACTGCCATTTTGATCTCGTTGTAACCAGAGTACGCATCGAGGAAGCACAACGACTCTGATCCCGCGGTCGAGTCGATGATCTGATCGATGCGGGGTAGGACGAACTCCTTCTTCGGACACACGCTATTGAGGTTGGTGTAATTGATAGGCATTCTCCATGTGTTGTTCTTTTTCAGAACCAGGATTGGCTTTGCCAGCCACTTGGAGTACTTGATGGGCCAAATGAAGCCTGCAGCGAGTATACGTTGTACTTCTTCGGCAATTGCTCAGCGGCGCTCTTCATTGAAGGACAGCGGTGACTGCTTTACTGGTCGCACTTTTGGGTCGGTGTTCAGTTTGTGCTCAGTGAGTTCCCTCGGGAAATCAGGAATGTTGGATGGTTTCCATGTGAAGATGTCACGATTCTCACGCAGGAACCCAATGAGCGTGCTTTCCTATGCGGGACTCATGCTCGTCCCAATGGTGACCGTCTGGATGGAGTCGCCTGGGACAAGATCAACGGTGCGAGTGTGCGTGGTCGCCTCAAAAGTTGTTCCCCGGATGTGGGCTTCTTCAGGATGGTGGGGTCGTCCTTATCGATGTTTCTCGCATATTTTGCAAGCTCATCCGCAGTGTTGGTTTCCGTGGTGATGATGGCGTCGGCGAGCTTGGTGCCTTTGTCCTCGCACTGCACGGCCATGTCAGGGTCGCCGTGGATGGTGATGATGCCGCTTGGCCCAGGGAGTTTCATCATGTTGTAGGCGTAGTGTGGGGTCACCATGAATTTGGCGAACTCCTGGCACCCCAGGACGTAGTGGTAGGGGCTGCTGAAGTTCACCAGCTCGAAGACGATCCGCTCGGTGCAGAAGTTTGCTGGTGTGCCAAAGGTGACTGGCAGTGTCACCTTGCCGATCGGGTACGCCTCCCGATCGGGGACGATGACGTGGAAGGTGGTGAGCGTCGACTCGATCGCTGACTCGATCGCCGACTTCGGGAGGTGTAGCCTCTTGAATGTGTCCAAGTACATGATGTTGATGGAGCTTCCACCGTCCATCAGTGTCTTGGGTATCTAGTAGTCGGCCACTTTGGGCCTGATCACCAGGGTGACTCGCCCCGGATATTCGATCCTGGGCGCGTGGTCTTGGCGACTCTAGGTGATGCTTTGCTCAAACCAGTTGAGGAAGCGGGGAATGTTGACCTAGGTCACCGCATTGACGGTGACAACACGGGCGAGCACCTTCTTCTCGCGTTTGGTGTCGAGCCTAGTGAAGGTGTGCAGCGAGCCGACAGCATTGCCAAATCCGCCAGCGTTGCCGTTGTCCCTTGGCGGGTTGTTGTTCGGGTCCTCCCTTGCTCGCCTTGCCTTCTCGATCTCCTTCAAAAAATGGCTGTCTACGGTGGTGTGGGTGGCAGGCTTCCCCTCCCTGCCGTGGTAGACACATGGCTGGTTGAGGAGGGCGGCGAGGTCGAATTTTAGCCTTGCCATGTTGTTGGCGCAGTAATTTCCGCTGTCGTGGTAGTTTCCTCCATCACGGCGGAAGTTTTTGGGTCATGTTGGCGACGAAGTCGACTCGCCTATCATCGTGTCGCTTGCCGGTGAGTGTTGTTGTAGCACATGTCGCGCTGACGTCCGTTGTCATGGCCACTAGCACGGCGTCTTCCACCCGAATCATCATCAGAGTCTTCGTTGGGGTCCTCGTCTGCGTAGCGCTTGGATATCTCGACGAGGTCGCGGATGTTGTCGAGCGTCCGGTAGACCCTCTTGATCTTGGCAACTAGGGGCTCGTACCGGCACGCGTTCTTGAAGCAGTGGATCACCGTGTCTGGGTGGATGCCGGAAGCGTTGATCAACAGCTCCTACTACCTCTGGATCCAGTGGCGGGTCGACTAGCGATGTACTTGGATGCAGCGCTCCAGGTCTTTGATGGTGGTGGCGCGGGTGTAGGAGCCCTCGAAGTGCCTGACGAAGGCATCACACATCTCCTCCCAGGAGTCGATGTTATCGGTGGGGAGGGTGTTGATCCATTGCCTGGTCACTCCCTCCATCATCAGGGGAAGTTAGCGAGCGGCGAGCAGGTCGGTGTGGCCGGCGATTCCCATCGCCATGAGGTACGTGTCCAGCCACACCATTGGGTCGTACGTTGGATCATACTTTTCGATCTCCTTGGGTGCCTTGAAGCTCGCGCGACTACTACGGATCATTGGATCATTGATGCGAAGCCAGGGAGGCCGAAGCGAGCCCCTTCGCTCGGGGTTGCCGCGGTTGTTGAGGGTATGCCTCAGATCATTGGGCTGGCGCACCCTCCACGCCTAGTTGTGGACGATGTGCGTCTGTGCGTCGATCTGTTGTCCGTTGGGAGTGACTGTATTGTTCGTAGGCCGCGGCTCGTTGGTGAAGAGCACAGGGTTAGCGGCCCATGGTTAGAGAGGCAGGGGCTCGGGCGGTGGGCAGTTGAGCGTGTTAGCGATGTTCGGACGACCGCTTGAGGACGCCCTGCTTCCCGGTGAGTGGGAGTACATCCGTCCCCGCAGGGTCGACTCCTGTGGCTTGCTGCTGGACGGCCCTGGCGAGTAGGGACTTGGCGTACTAGATCTGCAGCATGCCCTCTCTTTGGATGTCGAGGTGGGCGACTGCGGCGTCTGCCGTGATGACGTTGTCCATTGGAGTAGAGTAAAACGGGAGCCCGTTGGCGTCACGGGCTTGTGGCGAGATGATGATTCGCGGCTGGTCTGACAGGAGCGCACAATCTATGGGTGGTGGTGGGGCTCCGATGAGGTGCCGTGGTGGTGGGCGATTGCTGCCACTGGCGGCGCGTTCTTCGATACCGCGCTCGGCAAGGCGCTGGGGTCTCTCATTGTTGAAGTTCAGGGTGCGGATCTAGACGTTGGAGTGCAAGTGGGTCTTGATGCGGCGTTGATGGTAGAGCGATAGCTCCTGCGCCATTTCCTGCTCGAGGAGGAATTTCTCGTGCTCGGCCTGCTCCCTGCGTGATGCCTCCTACAGTCGCAGGCAGGCTTCTTCAACCTCCCTTGCCGTCGCGGTCGGCAGGATCAACATGGAGAAGGGGTCTGATGGGGCACTCATGCTGCCCACCATGTAGATCGCATTGAAGTGATTGGATCTAGCACGGAAGTCTTCGGGGGACTCCGATCCTGAGTCAAAGTCGAAGATACCAAGGATGTAGGGGTCCTCGAAATCCTCAGGGTTGGAGACCCGCGTGATGGAGTCCTCGCATAATGTGGCAGTGATGGATCCTGCGACCGAGGCAGGGGTCACCGAATCAGCGTCATCGTGGCAGCCGAGTCGTACTCGGTGGCGAGGCGGCTGATGGAGCAGCTCTAGTCCTCCGAGAGCAGATCGCGGCGTAGCAGCGATCCGCCAACAATCACCATTCCCGCTGGGTCGACTGCGTCGGTGAAGCCGACGAACAAGTTGATGGTGACGACCAGCATCAGCGTGTTGTGCGTGATCGGGTGCGACGCCGGGATGTAGCTATTAGGCAAGATCTGGAGGATCCCGCTGTTGGCAATCATGCGGTCGGTGGTGATTGCCCAATCGATTGGCGAATAGGGTCTCGCCGCAGAACTCAGGCCAGACCGGCCATGCCCCACGGTGGGCGCCACTATCATGGGAATGACCACGGTAGTTGCTACCAGGGGTAGCGATTGATAGGATTGAGGGAAAGAGCGGGCGGCCATCTACGGAGCGAGATGAGTGCTGAGACACATGAGTTTACCCAGGTTCGGCCCCTCGTAGGGTAAAGACCTACTCCTGCTAGATTGTATTATCAGCGAGTGAGATATAGGGGTGGCGAGCTCGGTGGCTAGGAAGCGAGTCACTTGGAAGGGGTGTATGATGGAACGTGAGTACAAAGAGAACCCCAGGGAGGCTTATATAGGGGGTAAATTGCTAGGGTTTACATATATACAACCGAATCAGTCAAGGACTCGAAGGATTTGACCTAATCCGACTAGGCTTCAGCTACGCTTCTGGGCCTCTAGCTTCTAGTCGCTAGGCTTCCTTTCGGTCGCTTTCTAGTCGCCGTCATGTAGACCCACTCGCAAGGCCCTCAGTCCAATCGAAACGTCCAGCTTGGAATACCCCATCTGGCATATCCCCATCATGTAAAGAGATGGCTGAAGGATTTATGTCCATCATTTTGCTAGCATAAGCGATGGCCTTGCTAGCATTGTTCATCTGGGCACCAATCTCCGCAGGATCAATCTTTACCGGGTTT
Source organism: Avena insularis (assembly GCA_023614405.1). Classification (NCBI taxonomy): domain Eukaryota; kingdom Viridiplantae; phylum Streptophyta; class Magnoliopsida; order Poales; family Poaceae; genus Avena; species Avena insularis. The sequence continues at coordinate 316,662,036 of CM042688.1, read as the reverse complement.
GCAAAGCTGACATCAATGTATTTAGCGTTGTTCCAGTTATTAGCAAACTCAGCGAGTGAGCTAAGGCTCCCACCACTGAGAATCCGAGCTAAGACCAACCCTTTCTCGTGCACAGCTTGGAGTGCAGCCTTGGCAACGGCCGGACTGGAATGCAGCAGGAGTTGCTTGTACGGAGTTGGGCTAGAGGCGATGCTGCCTTGCTGCGTCATTGAAGGAATTTTACGCTGCCCGGACCTAGCAATTGATGCCTTAGGCGTCGCCTCAGTGGCCTCAGCAGCGGGCTTGACCTTGGTCACGTCGGCAGGTTTCTTGGCCTTGGTGACTGGTTTAGCCTGCTGCTGCAAAGCTGAAAGTTGCGCTCCAGCCGAAGAAGTTGGCGCGGAAGACTTGGTTTAAGGCTTTGGCCAGCTTTTGTATTCTCTCCGAGTATGGGTAGACTCGGATGAGGTGGGAGGTGCTTGTGGAGAAGAACTTGAAGCTGGTCGAGGTTGAGGCTGAGGTTGAATTTGGGTCAGTGCTGGAGTCACCGGCACCTCGGTAGAAACTTTCTCGGTGCCAATGTTGCTGGCACCATCATTGTCTTGTTGCTGGGAGGCAGAAGAGGCACTTGGCTGATCTGTCATAGCGACGTCCTCGGAGGCACCTCCTCCCTCCGTGATGTGGTTGTCATCCTCCTACCGAGGTGGACTGACATTCGGTGTAGTGGCAGAGCTTTCCTGGACGGGGTTCATAACAAAAGCATCGTCATCGCAAGGAGAAGGTGGATTCTCCCTGAAAAGAGATGCTATGTTGGGATGACTCTTGGAGATATCCTTGGGGGCCCTGCCGAGTCAAACTGAAACCAGTATCAAGTTAGGCCATAAAGAGAGAGAAACAAGAAATACATATAAAAAGAGCTATGCAATTCAAAGAATAAGAAAGGAGAGAAGAAGTTACTCAAATGCAGTAGGAGGATCGTTGGGCTTCGGAGCTCTCTGTATAGTGGCCTTGACAGGGGATTTGGTTCCAACCTTGTTGGCAGACTTCTTATATTGTTTCTTGACCCTGGGTGGTTCAGAAGAAGGAGCCGAGGTTTTAGCTTGATTCTTAGCCGAGACTGGATCTCCCACTACCACTGGAGCCACCTCGTGCACCTGACCAGCTGGGTTAGGTGGAGGGGGATCAGCAGGATAGGCATATGAGATAGGCACTAGGTCAAATACCTCTAAGACCTCACAATCATCACCATCTTCATCGTCATCCAGCCAATCCCTTAAGATAGAAGTCATACCGGAGGGTCGGCTGGAGCTAGAGTCCACAATAGCCATGAATGCCTCGGAGTCCAGCTCCTCTGAATCCAAGGTATCCCGATCCTTTCCCACTTAAGGGACGGGGTCGAGGTGGCCTCTATTGTTTGCTGAAGGAATTTCTGAAAAGAATAAGGAAAAAGAGTCAAATAGGTGATACATGCCGACATAAAGTGTAACTCAGAAAAAGGATCACAAAAGAGATGTATCGCGGGAACATGCCTATACCGGTTAAAGTGCTCTAGCCCCCACTCCCAATCCTCGGTCAAGGTCGTCTTGAAGATAGACTTAACCCGGCGGAAGATCTGGGAGTCGAAGAGCTCGAATGATGAGACTCGATTAGGGTCGATGTGACCGCTCATGTGGCCAAGCTTGTGGGTGCGTCTCTGCAATGGGCAGATTCAGCTCCGGATGAAAGTGAGCATCAGATCCTTGCCGGTCATCCCCTCTAGTTTCAGATCAATGATGCGCTTCTCCACCAGATCAACCATGGTGCTTGATCTATTGGGGATCCAGCCCCATCTATTCCTATTAGGGACGCCGACGGAGAAAGGAGGCAGCCGAATCTTGTCCTCTGAGGTAGCATTCTTTAAATAAAAGAATTTCTTAGCCCACCCTTTGCAGGACTCCAAGTCGGTAACCTAGGGAAACACAGAGTCTCCCCGAGGTGAGATGGAGGCCACCCCACATTAGGTCAGAGATTTGTCGGCTGGGCGAAGGTCCTTATTCAGAATGACGTTTGCCCAGAAACCGAAGAACTTGAACCAGATCTGAATCGAGGGCCACAGGCCGAGGTACCCCTCAATGCCAGAAACGAAAGAAGAGAGAGAGAGAGGCGATGGCATTCGCAAGAAGACGGTGAGGTTGGAGAACAAAGGTGGTGAGGAACTCATGGAAGAAATCACTGATGGGGAGGCCGAAGCCGTGCTGGAAGTGGGAAAGGAAAACCACGAACTCACCGAGCTTGGGAGCAGGGACAAGCTCGTCGCCAGGGAAGCGGCAGCTAACTCCGGCGGAAATGCGGCGAGTCCGGATGAGCTAGTCAAGGTCATCTTGGCACATGCAGGAGCTGGCCCAAGCACCCTGCTCACGGGCGGCGTCGCCCTCCTCGTGCTCCTCGGTGACGATGATGTCTTGAGGCATCTCTAGATCTTCTTCCTCAAAGGCGTAATCCAAAGCAGGGAAGAAGGGCCTAGATTCATGAGGCCCTATAACGGCAAAAGCAGCACCGCTGCAGCGAAGCAAGCAAGGGAGAAAGAGCGGCGGTGGCGGTGCTGGCACTAAGTACAGAGCGGCAACGGCACTAGTGTGAAGAAGAAGCAGAGGCAAGTAGGGCAAAGCGGCTAAGGGAGACCCCTGCTCCCCTATTTAACCACGCCCCTAGTGGGGGTAGTGGGATCGCAGGATGCGGCGGCCACACGATGTGGCCGTGTATTTGTCGGAGGAGCCAACCAGCAGCAAGCCACACATGGGGCAACACAGCACAGCGGATCGTGCGATGCGACGTGGCTCTGCGGTTATCGAAGAGGCACCCATGATGTGATGTGCGTGCAGTAATACCTGATAGCATGCTTAGTAACTGACGCATGGGCCCTTAAAATGAGGCAAAGGTAATGATTACCCGCCATGTAGGATGCAAGGAGGTGTGCATGAGAAGAAAGCATCTAAATGGGACAACCCGGATGCAAGAGTATAACCCGGCCAACGAGGAGTACCTCGGAAAGAGCCAAGGAGGGTACGGATAAATATGAAGTCTACAAAATAAGTAGACGAGTTAAATGCGGAAGAAGAACAAAGAATCAAGTTGGTTAAACCTGTTGTGGCCTTAACAGCTGAAGTTACTAAGACCGCACCAGCTTCGGGGACTAATGTTGGGGGGATGACCCTAGGTAGGGTCAAGCCGGGGTATAAAGGCAATGTTAGCTGAGGTATGACAAGGTCAAAGCGGGTGCTGACCGAGTTACCTAAAGGCCAGCCAAGTTACGGCCAACTCAGCCGAGGTTGTCTTCACCCAATAAGACCTCGGCAGGCATAAAGTGTATGTCGGCACAACCTCAATGTTACTTGTTTGCAGGTACCCTCAGGGCTGAGTTAACCATGCAGTAGCCGGGTTACTACTTGGCTTACAGGAGAAGGAAGGTATCTTCCATGGTTAATGCTTTTCTCTCTCCACTATAGAGAGCGCATAGAAGGCAGAGAGAAGGACCAGCAGCACGGGCCGACAAAGGTGACGTCGCCTGACCATTGCTGGTCGGTTGACACGGCACCGCAGAGGCTTGCGCCAGGGGTTTAGAGAGGCTTATGCCATGAGCTCTTGGCGGCTTATGAAGGGAAAAAGGAGAGCACATCTTTGCCATTTTGGGAGGAGCAGATTCATAGAATATGCCCTGCATGTATGCCCTAAGTTTAACCTGGCCACCCCTTTATAAGGTGCGCCAGGACCTCCTAGAGGAGGGGTCGATCATTTGACTAAGGGAAGAACCATAGAGAGAGGGGTGAGCAATGAAGAACTTCATCTTCCTCCTCACCATGAATAGCTCAAGGAGCATTTGTAAACACCACAGATCATGAGAATACAAACAATCTATGTGTGGAATCACCACACTATCCCTCCCTGGATACCTCTAGCACACTTTGGCCCCATCCATGGCATCTGCCGTGACACCACTACGACAAGGTGTGATTTGTGAGGGAGGAGAGGGGGCCTTTTATAGGAAGAGGGGGCAACCGCTCTCCATGTCCGGCAGCCAACGGGAGGTGCCCCCACCTCTTCCTCATTCATGTAGTGGATGCTCCACTCACATAAATTTTACTCCACCCAAAATTCCACTCACATGCATTAATTTTCCACCAAAATTAATGAACTCTCATTTAATAAAACTCTTTTATTTATTTTATTCAGATTTTTGTTAATTAATTTAATTACAAACATTCACATAAAACCCCGTGCAACTTTTCAATATCACATGCAAAACCAATTTCAGCAATTTCACCCAAAACAATTTCAGTGTCTATTCAAATAATTCCAACGCTTTTTAAATCTTTTCTTTGGAACACATTTGCTCCAAATGGTGTCGGTATCTCTTAAGTGTGTCACCCTATGGTTCGTGCATAATGCATACATGATCAAGACCCTTGTCCGATCAATAATCAGTAGCGGGACCTGGAGATCCATACTGACTCCCACACATTCAATGATGACTTGTGTGATCATGAGACTCTTTAATGCTACTAACTAAATCCCTTTGTCTCGCAATATATTACATGTCCGAGATTCGATCATCTGTATCTCAATACCTAGTTTGATCTTGTTACCGACATGCACTCTTTTCTCATTCCTGTGATATAACATTCTAGTGATCACATCACTTGCTTGTAAGATATCTCAATGTGATATCACCGAGAGGGTCTAGAGTATATCTATCTGTCATCGGGATGGACAAATCTCACTCTTGATCCATGAGCCTCAACATAACACATTTCCAGTATCTGAACCCACCTTTATAGTCACCCTGTTATGATGTGACGTTTGATGTTATCAAGTTATTCTTCTAGTGTTAGCGATTGACATGATCTCATGGTCTAAGGACTAAGATTACTTTGTATGATGTTATAGAAATTTAAACACAATGACTTTGATTGTAATTCTATACTTCAGATGAATGTTCATGACATCATTCCACCAATGTTGTGACCTCGTTATTAACAACATCCAATGTCCATGATTAGGAAACCTTGATCATCTTGTTAATCAACGAGCTAGTTTATATGAGAGGCATAACTAGGAACTCTTTATTTGTTTGTTAAAATGTATTGACGTTTCCAATCAATACAATTATAGCATACAAAATAAACATATATCATGTACTTGGAATACGATAATAACAACTTTATTATTGCCTCTCAGGGCATATTACCTTCACAAAGATTAAGCCACATTTCACGGATGCTCTTGCTGTAACTGGGAAGATGGGGTTGCACCATATTATGGAGATCTAGTGTGACTATGACATTCAGCTTGTTTAGTAGTTTTTCTCCACACTTGTGATTTGTGGGGATGAGGATCACACTATGAAGTGGATGAAAAGTACCCAGTACTACTCGGCTAAATTTCACTCCATTACTCAGTTGCTCTCATACCCCTTTCAGGGCCAATATCGTTCCTGTGGGCATCCCATTTTTAGCCCTAATCGTCCCATCAAGGATGCATTACTCTCAGCTTTCTATGGACCAAACGGTGTGGTTAGGTGAGGTTGATGGGCTTCTTCCACGTTATGCTTAGTTTATTCTCATGTTTCTTGAGTGATCATTCCTAGTGGAGGTAACAATGAATGCATTCGTGGCCATCTAGTCAACTTACTTGGATTCGCTTATGAATGTGCCAATAGTGAGGACCCTTCTGCGGATTACACCTTGGATGTAATGGACTTATTTACCATGAGATGGTTGATTCAATGATCAACAAGCATTATATTCCTTATGCTCCTTTCATTATGAAGATCATCAAGGCCATGCTTCCCCATGAAGATTTCAGTGGCCCGCTAGATGGAGAACACGAGGTCAAGAAGTCGTATGTCAAGAGGAAGAAGACCACCCCTTCCCCTATAATGTTCGATGCTTTTCTGGGAGATGCACGGGCTAGTGGTAGAACCCATGGAAGGAAGCCCCTAGTCCCAACTATTTCTAGAGGTCAAGCACTCAACTGGTTTTAGTGCAACATCCTTTCCATGGGTGTGGATACACACAAGGGACAATACGAGGCCTACTATCAGTGCCATGACATGGATCATACCTAGAAGCTTATCCTTCATCGTGTCTCTGGGGCTCCAAGCAACCCCCCCGCAGCAGTCCACTCCCACTCCTTATGCTCAGTGTAACACCTCAGGTATCAACTATGGCAAGATGGAGTGACACTTGTTCCTAGCCCTAGCGAGGGTGTCGCCACCTCCTCCGGCTGATGATGATGAGGAGGAGGACACGGGAGAGGATGAGGATGAGGATGAAGACGAGTGATCTTCTAGGGCGTTATCTTCGCTCTTCTCCCTTTTTGGCGTTTTGATGCCATAGGGGGTAAAGTAATTCTATTAGGTTGTCAAGGGATTTGCATGGGTCGAGTACAAGCATTTACCTCTTTCGTGCTATTTCTATCCTTGCTTGTACCCATTTAGAATTGAACTTTTATTTTCTTTTTGGTTTGTATTGTTGATGACTATGTCGAGTGTTTGTGAGACCATGGTTATCGTCATGCATTTATCTATGGAATTATCAGTACAGATTTACTGAAATTGTATTACCTATATATGAGTGAGAATGTTGGTATGGTTGGTACGATAAATCTGTCACAAACTCATCGTTTGATCTTAGTTTCCAATTCATAAAGGGTCTTGAACCTATATGTGCGCATTTCTATTCAAATGAAAACTACTTATATGCACACATTTAGGGGGGGTCTCTTTATCCTTTGGAATGGTGATGTTTATTAGGGCTCTATTAAAAATCCTAGTATTGTCATCTCACACCAAAAAGGGGGAGATTAAAAGAGCATTTCATGATCCCTAGAGTTTTGTGTGTTAGATAACAATACCAAGGATTATTTAAATGTGCATTAAGTGTTGCAGATACTACTCCCCAAAAGAACTCTTGGTCAAATGAAGCAAAAAAAAAAAATTAAGGGTGGATTATCCGCTCCTTGCTAGGGATGGATTATCCTCCCCTAGTTAAATCGATAATGGAACAAGGGGCAACGCTCAATAAGGGGGACAGAATTTTCCCCTGGATATTCTGGCGAGGGCCAGAGTTTTTGCCCTGGCTAGATAATCCGCCCCTCCCCTTGGGATGGGTTATCTTCCTCGAGGGATTTTTGGCTAAGGAATAGAGGGGTAACGCTCAGTAAGGGGGCAGAGTTTTCCCCCAGATTTTCTAGCGAGGGCCGGAGTTTTTGCCTTGGCCGGATAACCCGGCCCTTCCCTTGGGATGGAGTATCTGCCCCTAGGTAATTTTTGCTAAGGACTAGAGGTGCAACGCTCTAAAGGGGTGCAGAGTTTTGGCCCAGATTTTTGCCATTGGGTCGGACTTTTTGCCCCGGCCGAATTATCCGCCCCTCACTAGCTAGAAAACCCCCCGGGTGAGCCTGGAGGGAAAACATGTGGAAATAGGGGGTCAAACTTGGTCTCCAATGTTTCTATGACCTAAACTAACAAGAATAAGGGATAAAAATCCATTGAACAACCGTCGTTGTGGTAGGTCAAAGGGGTAGATCTATAGGGGCCATGTTTAGGTTTTCGCTGGAAACCGAGCACACGAGCACCAGAATCCATCCAAATCTGACATGCCGCACTACCATATGTATGAAAGTGTGGTGGGATGTTAATATAGGAAGAACCCAACCCCTGGCCGAGCATGTTCACATGCGTGTATGATAACACTACAATTAAGGTTTCTGCACTACTATTTGGTGGAAAACTCTTTGGGTCGGGTGAGCCCCGGGAGAAAACTTATGGAATTAGGGGTCAACCTTAGTCTCCCATGTTGTTATGACCAAAAACAAGTAAGGGATAAAAGTCCATTGGTCAACCGGCATTGTGGCAAGTCAAAGGGGTTGATCTGTGTGGCCCATGTTTTAGGGTTTCGCTGGAAACCGAGCACATGAGTATGAGAATCTCTCCAAATCTTTCATGTGGCACTACCATATGTCTGAAAGTGTGGTGGGATGTTGATATAGGAAGAACCCAACCCCTGGGTGAGCTTGTTCACATGCATGCATGATAAAAATGGAAAATTAAGGTTTTTGCACTGCTAGTAATTGGTGGAAACTCCACCGGCCTAGTGAACCAGAGGGAAAACACGTGGAATCAGGGTTCAACCTAGGTATCCCACCTAAACTAACAAGAATAAGGGATAAAAGTCCATTGGTCAACCATCTTTGTGTAAGATCCCAAATTTTTCCCTATTTTGGAATGTTAAAATAAATAAAATTGTTTGATCTTGTTGAAAACTTTTGATTAAAAAGGAACTTTTGAGTATTTGTTTGAAATTTTATGGAGCCACATTTTAAAGGAGTGGTTAACATGTCTAACACATTATTTGAGAAGTTTTGAACAGATCAAAAACATTATGTTGCTTTGCATTCATGATCCATTCATCATTGCATTGATATGTTCTTGAATTAAAAACCCCAATTGCAAAACACTATTTTGATTTACCAAAGTATTCCTACAAGAGTACAAACAAGGATTTGTAAATCCATTAAATTTAAAGATAAAACTATTGCCAAAAATGATCCTATGATGATCTACTGATTTTGAGAAAATTTAAGAAACAAATTTCAGCTCATTCGGAGTTATAAATAAAAAAGTTATACAACACATACTAAAACAGAAAAGAGAAAAGAATAAAGAAAAAAAACTAACTAACTAACCCGGAGTGGCCGTCCCACCCAGCCCACCTACTCCCTACTGCACCCGCACGAGCAGCAGCAGTCGCGGCCCAGCTTTAGCCTAACTAGCAGCAACATCTCGTCTATTCTCCTTCTCTTGCTGACAGCCGGGACCCGCATGTCAGCTTCAAACTCCGGCCAGGAGGCCGTGTTCTTCAAGATAACCAACTGTCTGAGAGAATCGCGACCAAATCCCGTCGATTTCGTGCCCCTCCTCCACAATTCCTTCGCATATAAATAGCCCTCACTCTCCTCTTAGAAACCTCTCTAAAAACCCTAGCGGTTTGCCCCTAGGCTGCATGATTCAAGATCGAATCGATCTGCACCACCGTCGCGCCATTACCAACCTTCGAGACACTACTAGGAAAACGGCTATAGGTAATCAGCACATCCGTGGCTCACATGGTTGAAGTGCCCCACGGCTAAAACAGGCGTGGCTCACCTGTGGGCAGTGCCCTACTAATAACTAGAACAACCGTGGCGCACATGACTATAGTGCGCCACGATGTGTGTGGACAGGCCACTGGCGCACGCCAAACATCTGTAGCGCACTATAGTCATGTGCGCCACGGTTGTTAGTGTCATCTGTGGCGCACATGGGGGTGGTGCACTACGCCTAAGCGCATGCCCCCCTCTGCTCTGAAACGGCCACAAACTTCTGTGGCGCACTCGGCCTAGTGCGCCACAGGGAGTAGGAGCATCCGTGGCGCACATGGCATAGTGCGCCACAGATGTTTGTACTCCCTGTGGTGCACTAGGCTGCAGCGCCACGGATGTGTCGATTTCTTTAGGACAGCACTTTATGTGCACATGTGTGACCACATCCACCACCCCACACTTCACTTTCCCCTTCTTCTTCCTCCTTAGATCTAGTCGGGATCTTCTCCTTCCCACCTCAATTTCTCCACACATTCACCATTTTTAGCATGTAAAACTTGCTTTGGATGTTACATATATAAGTAATAGAGGAGGTCTCCGGTCTCTCATCTATCCTTCTCCGGTCGACGCGCGCACCTCTCCTTTCCATCTTTCTCGCGATCGGTCTCTCATCTCGGTAAGTTGTCCATGTAAGGATGTGTTCATGTGTATATGGATGATGTGCTCATATGTATGTAGATGATCGATGCTCATGATGTGTGTATGTGGAGAGGATCGACGGTCATATGTGTGTGTATATGGAGAGTATCGATGATGCTCATGCATGTGTGTATGGAGAGGATAATGATATGTTCATGTGTGTATGGATCGGTCTCTCTCTCTCTCTCTTGTGTTTGTATGTGAACAAGTTGCCATTTGTTTTGCCAAAATGTTGATTCATTTCCATTTTGGCAAGATTTTGGCATTTCGCAAAGGTCCTAATTTTAGGATAGGTCATGCCGAAATTTTCTATCGACCATTGCATGCATGCATTCATTATGTGGTTCTAATAGACTTCAAAATTGTACCGTGTACACCGTGCAGGCAAAAATGGTCCGCATAATGAGCGAAGGCATTGTGGCTAGATTTTTGAAATGTGCGACGGCCGCCATGGTACGAAATAACAAGACGGATATAAGATGTCCGTGCAGAAGATGCAAACTCAACTGGGTGATCGACCCAGATTCCGGGAATCTGCAGGCGCACCTGCTCCGCCATGGTTTCATGGATGGATACACTCGTTGGATAAGCGATGACGTAGATGATGGAGACGGTGAAGGTGGCCAACATGACGATGATCATCATCACGGCGAGAACGGGCGAGATGATGAAGAGTCTCCTGGAGATGGTGAAGGTGCGGAAGCAGACCGGGATGATGATGATCTAGATGCCGGAGGAGCAGACGACGATGGAACAACGTCAGGCTGGGTGCAGGACCCTTATGTGCAAGAGCTGCTTCTCAAGCAGACGGGTAACACCAGGGCTGCCGCTAGAAAGAAAGCCAAGCTTGCGCAACTTGAGAAAGACACGGTTACTCCATTGTATGAAGGATGCAGGCCCGATGATACCCGGTTGAATGTAACGCTCAAGGCTATGGAGATGAAGGCAAAGCACAAATTGAGCGACGCAAGCTTCAACGATATGATGGCATTCTAGCACGATCGTCTCCCGGAGGGAAACACATGTCCAACTAGTATCGAGGATGCCAAGAAAATCGGCTGTCCTCTCGATCTACCGCACGTTAGATATCACGTATGCATCAACGATTGCATCATTTATCGGGGCGAGGACACGGAGAAAACCACATGTCCGGTGTGCGGCGTGAGTCGATACAAGAAAGGGAAGAAAGCACCTCGAAAAGTGGTATGGTACTTTCCTATCACTCCTCGCCTGCAGCGCTATTTCGTGGACCCTAAAGAAGCGAAGCTCATGCGATGGCATGCGGAAAGGAAGAAGCCAGGAGATGATGATGACCCCGAAAAGGATGAGCTGGCGCGCCCTTCCGGATGCTAGCCGTGGAAAGCATTGGACCTCGAATTCCCATAATTCGTGGAGATTCGAGGAACATCAGGCTTGGTGCGAGCACCGATGGACTCAATCCGTTCGGTAGCCGAGCAGACGCGACACTTGGCCCGTGTTTGTATGGATGTACAACCTCCCTCCATGGTTGTGCATGAAGAAGAAGTACATACAAATGAGTATGCTAATTCAAGGGCCGAAACAACCTGGTACCGACATCAATCTGTATCTCGGGCTGTTGAAAGAGGAGCTAGCCACGTTATGGGAATCTGGAGCCAATACTTACGACGCCGTCGCACAAGATTATTTCACTATGAGAGCCGCGTTGGTCACTATGGTGCAAGACTATCCAGGTTGCGGGTATATCTCGGGGCAGGTTATCCAAGGATTCCGCGCATGCGTTAGGTGCATGGATAACACAAGCTATCTCCAACTAGAGAAAGATCCAGGGTCATCGAAAACCGTGTTCATGGCGCACCGGAGGTGGCTCGGCAAGAATGATCCATGGAGAAAACGTGGAGACCTATTCGATGGCAAATCAGAGACCCGAGGAATCCCAGAGCGTAGGAGCAGCGAAGAAGTGGAAGAGTTGCTGAAAAACTGGAAAGATTGTCCTAAGCCTGGAAAGAAGCGAAAGAGGCAGCAACAAGACAAGCCGATGAAGGTATGGAAAATAAGGTCTGTTTTCTCGAGTTGCCATCTTGGAAGTTTCTCCGACGCCTCATAGCCTCGACATCATGCATATCACGGCGAAAACGTGTGCGAGTCTGGTCGCCACCATAATCAACATGCCGATAGGACGAAGATGGTCCAAAGCAAGGCACGACCTGATATGCTTGGGTATTTGGAAGGAGCTTCACGGAGGACGACTACCCCGATGATCGTGAAGATGACGATGATCATGAGTCGGAGACGACACAAGGTCGTCGGAAGGGTAAAAGTTCAAGAAGAACGAATATTACGCCCTCCTTCTTGCTTCACTCTAAGCCGTGATGAGATCAAACAGTTTTCAAGTGCCTTCTAGGAGTCAAATTTCCTTACGCTGGCAAGATAAGCGAGATACCTAGACGAGGCGAAGCAGAGGTTCATGGCATGAAGTCTCATGACTGCGTGCTGCTAATGACGCAGTACTTCGGTCGCACTAAGAGGGATAATGGACGAGCACGTCCGTGAAACGTTATTTGGCCTATGCAAGTTTTTCGACGTCATCTCTAGGAAGTCGATTGGCTTGAATCAGCTCGGAAGGCTACAGGAGGAGATCGGTGATACTATGTGAGCTTGAGGTCTACTTCCCACCCGCATTCTTCGACATTATGGTGCATCTGCTGGTCCATGTCGTGGAGGACATCATACAACTCGGGCCGATGTTCCTCCGCAGCATGATGGCGTTCAAAAGGATGAACGGACACATCAAAGGATACGTTCGCAATAGGTCCCGTCCAGATGGAAGCATAGCCAAGGGCTTTACGGCGAAGAGTGCATCTCTTCGCACGAATTATCTAGACATCGAGAACCGCCGGTCTTCCGTCAATAGACACCTTGGCAAGCTCGACGGATCTGGTCACCGAGAGGGTCGACATCGCATGCAGACTTCGATTTTCGACGACAGACTTTGATCGAGCAAACCTCGCCGCTACAGCATTTAGAACTGGCGATCCTTGGGTACGTAAGCACAAAAGGTTAATCGAGAAGAAGTACATGACCGGGCATACAGAGGACACAGGAGAAATAATCAAAGAGCACAACTCAGATTTCACGCGTTGGTTTAGGCGACGCTCCTGATAATCCCCGCGCTCGCATTCTTCTGACACGGAAAAGATCATATTCACCTTGTCGCAGGGACCGATGCAAAACCTGGTGACCTATCAGGCGTATGATATCAACGGCTACACATTCTACACGGAGGAAAAGGACAACAAGTGTGATTATCAGAACTCAGGCGTAACGTCGAAATTCTACACCGATGACAACGTGAAGGAAAGATTCTACGGAAGAATCAAGGAGATCTGGGAGCTCGACTACTGTGGAGAAAAGGTGTCGATGTTCCGTGTCAGATGGGCAAAGAGCGTCGAAAGAGAAGACCGATTTCACAACCATGGTTATACCCAAGCCAAATCCAAGGCCACGGTGCAAACGTGGCGCGAAAAATGAACCGTGGGTACGGCTACCAAAGTGGACCAATGTTTTTTCATTACCGACGACAAAGCCTAGCCGTGTTGTCGTGAGGAGAGGAAAAGAAACATCATCGGAATGGATGGAGTCGCCAACGAGCAAGACTTCACCAAGACGGCAATCCAAAGATTGAAGATGATGACGACTACGATGCAGCAACATACATCACAAGAAGAAAAAGGACAACCCTACCCAAAAAAGGTAGCCCGTTCGAAAGAAGAAACATTAAAGTGCCGGGGCTAAATTATTCAACCGTGACAAAGAAGGGAAAAAAGTTTGTAAAACGCTAGCTCAAAAATATTGTAAAACGCGTGGTCGAAAAAGATTGTAATATTTATGGACAAATTATTATGACATATTTGAATCATGTACAAATTATTATGACATATTTTGAATCCTATTTGTACCACTTTTATGACATATATTATCACCTTTGGGAATTTTTGGAATATTTAAAAGTATTTTAAAAACAAAACAAAACTTTTATGGCATATATCACCACTTTTGGGCATTTTTTGGAACATTTAAAAATATTTTTAAAATAAAAATAAAAAAGGTGGGCACTAGGATTCGAACCTAGGTGCTCACAGGTTTATAGAATAAAGGAGTGGTTGGAACCAGTGGGATAAGGCGAGCTAGTGGTAACTATCGGGGTGGCAGCCCTCTTATCGGCTAGTCCTACCCACTTAGGCGTAGCGCACCCGGGCCAATTGCGCTACGGTTATACGTAGCGCACGTGGCCAGGGTTCGCTACGCCAAAGTGGGTAGGACTAGTTGAGCCACGCCTCCCATCGTCCTCGAGACAGCTAGATCGTCTAAGTACCTCCCTCGCATCGTCCCCATCCCATCGACCGCCACCGCCGTGCATCCCAGAGGAGGAGGCGCGCCACGCATCCCAGGAGGAGGAGACCGCCACGCCAGAGGAGGAGGAGGCCACGCGCTAGGAGGAGGAGGAGGCCGCCTTGCCCACGCGCTCGTTCCGTGGAGGAGGAGGTTGGTGGCGGCGAGGTTCCTACAGCGTCGGCTCCGCTCCTTCGGCGGCAAGGTGCTCTGCCGCTCCCTCTTCCTCGTTACCTCGTCCGCCAGCCCTCGTCGTCCTCATCTCAGAGGTGAGTGCCGCCCCTCCCCTCTCTCCTTCTCTTCCTCTCTCCTCGAGCAATGGTTAGGGTTAGCACCTGATGATTCAATTGATGCCTCTGATGGTTAGGGTTAGCAATGGTTAGGGTTAGGGTTAGCACCTGATGGAATTGACATTTTTTCCTAATGATTGGTGGTTGTCTGACAAAATGAGATGGCCATGGGAGTTCAGAGAAGTCCATGGGAATTTTCTGTCACAAAAACGAGCAAACATGGGAATCTAGCAAAGCACATGTAGGTGTCCCTGGCGGGCTAGATCAGTAACACAACATGAACATTTGGCTAGATCAGTAACAAAAATGAAGAACTAAACAGGTACCAAGTAGCTAAGAATTGACATTATGTTTGACAGTGAGCTTACAGTGATCTTCCACTGTGTTAGATAAATCTTGATGGTCGATTGGATGTTAGATAAAATTTGGCCTAACATGTTACTTTCATCATACAGTGGGCATAATGTTATCTTTCACAAGTAGATAAATGACCCATGATCTAAGACATGTTACTGTCGAGGCAATGTAGATGCTACTGTCATAAAATCTGGAG
Organism: Avena insularis; assembly: GCA_023614405.1. Lineage (NCBI taxonomy): Eukaryota > Viridiplantae > Streptophyta > Magnoliopsida > Poales > Poaceae > Avena > Avena insularis. The sequence goes on along the minus strand of CM042688.1, from coordinate 316,647,024 downwards.
CTTTGGGTTCTACTTGGCCAAATTTAGAAATCTAGAGCTTTGGGTTCTACTTAGGGAAGGGGAATTGGGAAACAATGGCTCATCTGCTCATGTAGCTCTAGATTTTAATTGTTGGTGCTTAATCATCACTTGATGTTGCCATTTCCGTCGTGTTTGTATGATGTCTCAGTCAGATGTAGTTAAGTCTAGATGCAGTAGTTTGCTCCTCTACTAGTCAAGCACATGCCAAGGTTAAGAGTAGCAAGCTGAAGGTTAGGGTCCTGAGTTTATTCTGTGTAGCAAGCTTCAGGTTAGGTTCAAGTTAGGTTCAGAGTAGCAAGATTCAGGTTAGAGGTTTAGGTTAGGTTCTTCTATTGTATATCTGCTTGATAAAATAATTAGGCCCAGTGTATGTGGTCTGGAATAGCCTGGTTCAGCTGCATTGATTGGGCAGTGGTGACAGGTTTTAGGTGATGCCGGTTTATGGTTTGGAAGCATGGTGTGTGAATTGGTGCACTAAACTTGTTTTCCTGGGTTTAGAGTAAGCTTAGGGTTCAGATCAGTAGCAAGGTTCAGAGTAAGCTTGGTAGATAACAAGGTTCAGTGTAGCTTAGGGTTCATAGTAAGCTTGGTAGATGGGCTCAGAGTATCTTAGGGTTCATAGTAAGGTTCAAAGTAGCTTAGAGTAAGGTTCAGAGTAGCTTAGCCTTAGAGTAAGGTTCAGAGCTAGCAGTACCTATGTTTAGGGCTTGGGGTTGTGAAATTCTCTGTAGCAGAACATGATATGTGTTTGTATCCAAGCTTCTTTAGTTGTGGATTATGTTTCCTATTTTATACTGTGTTTTATGAGTACTTGAAACAATACTGTGAAACAAAGCATGATATGAGTACTTGAAACAATACTGTGAAAATATATCTTGCTTTGTCATATTGTTTTATTTGATCAAATCTATCTGGCTTGCATTGCATTGTCAGATAGTCTTATTTATTACCTTGTGTTGTTCTTTAATGTGTAGATTGTATGTATGTGCAAGGTAGTAAGATCCTTCTTTCAAGTAGATGTCCATTTCTGGCTTAGATATTACAAAAGTTTGCAATGATTTTTTATATAAATGATTAGACAAGATAAAATCATCTCATGGATAGTCTATGTACAAGAAGCTAGCTAGGGTTAGCAAATTTAGCTTGGTAAAAAGCATCTGGTTTTGCACTCCTAGGTGGACACTCCTGGGTGCACCCCCTAGCTTCGGGTTTATCCAAATTTAGCTTGTATCAGAGGTGCACCCCCTAGCATCTTGTTTTGCACTCCTGGGTGCACCCCCTAGTTTGTGGTTGATCCAGCAACTACAAACAATGTGTATATACTGATGAACTTGTTATTTTCTATCATATTTGCTGTCATATACTTGCTGACATATAATCCATACTTGCTGTCATATTTGCTGTCATAAACAATGTGTACAAAAAATGTGTACACATTTACTGATGATCCATACTGTCATATAATGACAGGTGCTATAATCTGCATGTATTTGCTTGATGTCATCAATGATAGTTGATATAATCTGTGGTGATATAATTGTAGCACTTGAAATTGTGCTTGTGCTTGTATATGAAGCACTTTATTATGTTGTGTATGCAGGTTCTTGTATGAAATGAGTCCCGATTTTTGCCGGAATGTTGATTAACTTCCGTTTGGTAAATCGGGCACTCAGTTTAAGAAAATTAGCAAAGGTCATGCCGGATTTTTCCGTGCATTTAACCAATTATTTGTTTTTATTAGTGCAAAGATGTGTGACAACGACGAGGCTGGATGTTCTAAGCGCATCAGCGCTGAAGGAGAACTCAGACCTCCGAATAAACAATTGACATTCTGGGAGGCGGCCCAGCGTCTAGAAGAGGATGAAGAATACCATCCCTAGGAGAGCGAGGATGATGAGATGGAAGACACGGAGGAAGAAGCCGAAGGAACGGCGGACGATGAAACCACTGATGGCGGCGAGGGAACAGGGAGTGGTAGCAACCCTCCTAAGAAGAAGAAGAAGAAGCCGAAGGACCGGCGCCCGAACACGGTCGGCACGGTCAGGGAGGAAATTACCGAAGTGAGCCCATCAGGGGTTCCTTTGGAGCCCGCCCTTGTCGTCAAAGGGTACGGTGGGCAAGTGGCGGTGATCACCTGGACAACCATCTCGATCAACACCGAGAATCTCCGGCATAAAGATAATGGCCACTTGCGCACACTCCTCTTTGAGAAGCTGCACGCAAGATACAAGTTCCCCGCTAAGTATCAGAACACAAATTATCATGGGAACGAAGTAAACAAATCCGCCCTCACAAAGATGAGCACCGCCCTGGCCAGCTGGAGAACCCGGATAAAGAAGAAGATCTATAAAGAAGGCAAAATTCTCGAGGAGATCCAGAAGATTGACCCGCAGATCACCGAAGATCAGTTCCGGGAGTTCAAGGAGAGGTGTGAATCCGAAAGAGCCCTGGCCAATAGTAATCGGGGAAAGGTGCTGCAGGCGATGAATATAGGTCATCACCATCTCGGATTTGGTGGATACAGAACCGCGGAGGCCAAATGGAATAAGGAGGACGAAGAGTATAGATCCAAGGGGATAGAAAACCCCTTTGCTAAATTCGAACCCGGGCAGGTTCGAAACTTCATCAGGGCCCGTTACCATGTGGACCCAAAAACCAAACAACTCACCGCGGATCCTGCGGTGAAGGAATTCGAGGAAATTGTGGTAAGTATAATCTAATTACCGCGGATCAACACGATTGCAATCTAATCGATGATCTAAATGATTCACTACTTTACTTCCGCAGGAGGAGGAAATTGTTGCTAGTCATGGATCGTGGTTCCTCATCCCGTGGTCGGCGGCCACCCGGTGGGATAACCTTTTAACAGGCGATGAACCGCCAAGAAAATAGAGCTTCTGAAGAAGCCATCGTTGGCCGTCTGGCCGCCTCGGGGTAAGAATTGGGTGGATCATTTTGGTCCACCGTCGAGGACGCATGTGGCGCCGTCGGAAGGAGCGAGGAGGAAAACCGAGGTTCAAGAACTTAAGGCACAAGTGGCGCGGATCCGCAGATCGTCCAAGACAACGTGGCAATCACCCTCACGTCCTTCCCGCCTACCTTGGTGGAGTCAATAGCGAATCGGAGTGCGGGTGGTCGAGTAGGGCCGTGCGATTCCAAGCATGGTCAGCAGCCACTCGAACAACGCGGCGCCGATTTAATCAGCGAACTACGTGTTCGTGACTCCGCCCGCTAGCACCGCGGCGCCGCAAGTGTTGGTGACTCCCCCTGCCATCACCGCGGCGCCAGAGTACATGTTGGTGCCCCCCTGCCATCGTTGTGGCGGCACCGGAGCTCCAAGCACCCGTCGGTAGGGAGAATACACCGGCGGCCAGCACCGCGCCATCAAGCAGCCCTTCCGTCTCTTGCACGCCTGTCGCCGTATGCGGTGCGTCGACATTAGCCGATCTCGACGCCATCACGGTAAACAAATTGCTTTAATTACCGCCTTTCATGCCATCTATTACTCTTATGGCATCTCGCTCTGACGACGCCGTACATGTTTTCCGCAGACGGATGTTCCTTGCACTCTCTTATGCTACGTGAACAACGAGCTGAGGGATGTTGCCAAGGGTACCATCGTTCAACCCTTGCAGCGCACGTTCCACTCAAAGCCGATGCCATATAGCGTGCACAGGGTTAAAATTAGTCGGGTGCTAAGGGGCTGCGACGACCTAGAACCTCCCATTCAACCCTAAGGAGCGGATGAAGAAGAGCCGTCTGTCCTCAGAAGTTGCTTCGGCTTATTCTTGCTATGGCCAAAGAGCATGATCCGTTTGGGGACGGCGGGGGCCATCACGCCCTGATAACAAGACCGCTTTGTCGTGCCAGCGACAAGCGGTGGCAAGGCCCCCTTACCGCCCTCGCCGTCACCTCCACGCGGTGGGTCGGATGATCATGTTGATGATATGCACATGGCGCAGGATCCGGCCGAGGACGACGAAGACTGGAATGATCACTTCTTCAGCACTCAGTTTGGCAACGAAGAAGACCTAGCTGGTGGCCCCACAGAGAAAGCCACTATCACCAAGCGTCTGTTTTGGTTCTCAGGAGACGCCTCCAGCTTGCGCCTTTACAGAGCCAGCTGATACAACCAAGCGGCCCTTTATTCTAAGCCCTGACACACTACATAGGGCGGCCAGTGCTCAGATTGTGGTGCCTGCCCGCTCTCCAAAAGGAAAAAAGGGCAGGAAAAGAAAATCTAGCAGCTCGAGCCAGCCGGTGGCGTCAACAACTGCGAATCCGATCAGGTTTCGGGACGGGCCACCAAGACCCGAGGGTATTATGTGGAGGATTCATGTGGCGGGTGAGCCCATGCTACCTAAGAATTTGCGGAAGCTCGCCAGTTCGGAACTGCAGAGTGTGCATGACAGTGTGCTGACGATAGAGAGATGCCTTCTATCGGAGAAAGATCCCTCGCACCCGGTATTCGTGGTTAAGGTGCCACCAGGCTTGGGCTTCGTCGACACTGCCCCCGCGGATCTGTTCTTCCTGCGGTTCGAGGACATCTTCAATATGTTCCACCTATACCCGCTGCACTATACCATGGTCCGTCTGTTTTCTCTCAGCCTGGCCACGCAGATCATTAGAGAGAACACACCGGGCATCGCTATAGTGGACCCCTACTACATGCGTGACGGCTGCTTGGGTTCCCCCACCGAACGACGTATCGTGGCCTCGTACCTAAAAAGAATCCTCGTGGCGAACAAGACAAAGGAATACATTCTCGTGCCTTACTTTCCCGAGTAAGTCGTTATTCACTCGCCACCGTCGATTGGCTTTATTAGATCATCATCATTCTTTTTCCAACACATTCCATTTGAATTTTTTTCGCAGAGATGAACACAGCACGCTCATCTCCTTATCGCCGAAGCATTCCCACGCCACGTATTTAGACTCGGGGAGTCTAGAAAAGAAGAAAAACTACGACAAGATCAAGGAAGTTCTGGATGATGCTCTCACTGGCTTTGCCTCGACGGAAGGCACCACCTTCGTGCGTACGAAGGTCAAGTTCGGCAGGCACGTCTTCAACCACGTAACGGAGTTCCCCTGCGTGAAGCAGCCGGAAAATAGTAAGAAGGAAGCCTACTACGCACTCCATCACATGAGGGCGTTCCTACTTGACCAGCAGAATTCTACGCTGCCAGATCATCTCAAACAGTGGGCCGAAGCAAAGGCCAAGATCAATGATTCGGATATTAGACAAGAGATGTATCGCATCCAGCAGCAGTTTGGGGTAATCATCTTTCGTGATGTCATGACTTCGGGGGGGATCTTCTACGGAGGAAATATCCCGAATAACCGTGACATAGAAGATCGCCTAGAGATGCAGGGTGACTATAGGAAGTTCATGACGAGACAGGGCGTCCTCCCGTTCCCTAAGCCGAGCCAGAAGGCTTGATGTTGGCCTAGTTGTAGTTACAAACTATAGATGACCTTTGTGTGTGTGTGTGGACGACAAGTGAACTTATTTTGCTTATTATTATTATATATCAATCAATGCTTGGTTTTTTTGCTTACTCTTTGGTCCTTTGCTCAATTTGGTCCTTCTTTTTTTCCTTACTCTTTTTCGAGAATAATGCCGATGATTGAAATGTCGTGGCACACTATATATGTGAATGTGCTACGATGGGATTGTATGCCTTGTGCTATGCACAAGTCCAGGTGTTGTGCATCCTACTTGGCGTACGGTTCCATCGTAGCATATTCCTGTGTCGAACGACCTATGTATATATATGAGGCATGCTTTTTGAGTTACTTTGGTCTGTTTCGAGAAAAATGACGAAGATTGAAATGTCGTGGCACACTATATATGTGAATATGCTACGATGGGATCAGACGCTTGTGCTATGCACAAGCCAGTGTTGTGCATCCTACTTGGTGTACAGTTCCATCGTATCATATTCCTGTGTCGATAGTACTATTTATATATATGTGGCATTCTTTTTGAGTTACTTTGGTCTTTTTCGAGAATAATACCGATGATTGAAATGTCGTGGCACACTATATGTGAATGTGCTGCGATGGGATTGTCCGCCTTGTGCTATGCATAGGTCCAGGTGTTGTGCATCCTACTTGGCGGACAGTTCCATCGTAGCATATTCCTGTGTCGAACAACCTAGTTATATATGAGGCATGCTTTTTGAGTTTGGTCTTTTTGATTTAGGAGTACTTTCTATAAGTGTATCTTCATATACGACTTTAATTATATATGTTTTTTTCAATAGTCGGTTAATTATTATTGTCAACTTATAGATGACGTGGTACGTCGTGTACAAGGAACGGGTTCCCGGAGTCTACGATGATTGGGAAGACTGCCGGAGACAGGTGCACCGTTTCAGCGGCAATAGCTACAAAGGGTACAACACTATGGCGGAGGCGGAAGCTAGATACACGCGCTATCTAGCAGGAGTTAGGACAAGGAACCGGATGAAGACCTACACCTTCGTCGCGGCGGTGATCATGCTTATCTTCTTTGGTTATTTATCCCGCGTTTGTGTCTAGCTAGCTAGTTTAGATGTCTAGGCGAGCTTCCGAGCTCTAACTTGTTCGATCGACACATGTATTCGCATGTCACCAACTACTACTTTGTAACATGATCGAAACAATGTAATTAACTTAGACTATGTATTCATGTATGAGACTTATCTATATGTATTTGTTTCAATCTTGTTTTTCATATTGAGTATTTATATATATAATTGTATATCTTGTATCTGTGTGTGTATATCTGCTGTAATATTGTATATAATCTATATTGCATATAATCTGGCTCGGAAATTAAAAAAAAATACATCTGTGGCGCACATGGTCTACCTTCTGTGGCGCACTACACCTAAAGCGCACTATGGAAGTTTAGTGGCGCACTAGGTAGTGCGCCATGAAGATCCTGTGTAGAGCACCATCCCAAATTTCTGTGGCGCACTAGGAGGTGCGCTACGCCTATCTCTACACAACTGTGGCGCACTAGGCAGTGCACCACGGCTGAGAGATAGCCGTAGCGCAAGGCCCGTGGCGCACTGCTAGTACGCCACGGATGGGCATTCCTGGTGCGCCACTAACAGCCTGTTTCCTAGTAGTGAGAGGTTGCTTCCCCAGTCGAATTTGTGGCCCCTTCCCTTCTTTACCCCTATATCCTCCTCTTCGGGCAACACCGCATCGCCTTGGCCCTTTCCCTCTCTCCACAGATCGCCAGAGCGTACGATATTGCTCGCCGGAGTTACCTCGCCACCGACACCGTCAGCTGCTAATCTCCATCTCTTTAGGAATTCCAGGCGCAGTCAAGGACACCAACGAGATCCCCATCCAATGATGCGTCCAGTGGTGGTATTCCCCGTCACAAGCGAGCACCGGAACCGTCGACACCGTCACCTTCTACGTCGCCACCATCATCGTCAATAGAGCCATCCGCCGGTGAGTAAGTTTGCTTTCCCAGCCACCGGATCAAGACCCAATGGCCAGATCTGATCGAGCCAAGCCTAGCCGCTAGCCAATGCCGAGCTGAGACTCAAGCCACGTTGCGAACGAGCCGACCATCGCCCGTCGTTTGATCCATATCTAATGTGTGCAAATGCTCCACTTAAGGGAAGTGATACGAACCAATCAGATCGGGCTACGCGTCTGGCTGATTTTCTATTTAAACTTTTATGTTTATTTATTAGACATAATGTATGCTAATCTTGTATAATTCATTTTAAATTATCTACATGTCTAAAAATTATAAATTATATACCATTGGAAAGCTAATTTAGTGTAAAACATTATTTCTTGATCAGATCTAATTTTCAATTGCGTTATTCCAATTGCTACTTTCTAAATTGAGTTACCTATACAGTGGTATTTAATGCAGAATTTAATATTACAAAAACATCAGAAGTGTAGTTAAAGTGAGTTATAACCTATTTAAATCGATAAAATTTTATTAATAATATGTTTTATGCATTAAATGACTTTTTCATATGCATCATGTGTCATAATAGTGTTAAGAATACTAAATACAACCATTGAAACATATGAAATCAATCATTCATACTTTTGAGCATCTTTGTTGTATTGAATCTTTGCAATGTTGCGATGGTTGCAATTGTTTTGATTGGAATTACTCTGTCCCCACGTTAGATTGTCTAGAGAGTGCGATTTCTACAAAAGAATGCAATCATCACTCGTAATACAAGCATAAGGCAAGTTACACCTTTGTTCATATCCTTTGTCCCAGTTTTGCTACTATGCATGTTTGGATCTTCAAAATAGTAGTATGCATGTGTATGATGTTTTAGTAGAAGTACTGTAGATATATTTTACAAGTGTTTTACAAGTGCGATGCTGTGTTGTAATATGCCATGAGTAGCTCTATACTTAGGATTATTTCCACCTCCCAATAGGAATCCCTGATTTTTTTTCTAAGTGTTATGCTTGTGTTATGCTACAAAATACCGATGGGGGGGTTCAAAGATAGAAATTTTTCTAAGTATAAAACCTCTCTTGAGAAATACTTTTCCTCTCAATTCTACTTCAAAATAAAACTAAGTTTTCTTCTTGGTGGATTGGTTATCGGGTCAACAAGTGGAATTTTGGTGGAGGACGGCCGCCCTGGATCAAAGAGGTCTGCCATGTTTCAGAATTTACAATCTTCCAGTGCAACCACAATACATATGGGCTCTATCTTGGCCTAGTACTTAGTGGGAAACCTCAGCTGGGTACCACCACATGGAGGATTTTGGGATGGGTGGATCCAGAAGGTAGAGGGGATACTAAGGGAAAGCCTCGCCATGGTCTTGTTTGTAAAAGGACTTGATCGTGGATTGTGGGTAAAGTGTACATACTCTCAAGAGTAATCAATCTGATCGATTGATGGCTGTGAAATATAGCCATCTACATCCACATTTAAACTGGATATTATTCATATTTGTTATGAAATGTCTCTCTAAACCCTGCCACTAATGCCTAATGATCAAAGGGGTATGCAATCCTTTCTTTATATTTTCCCTGCATAGATAATGACGTTTCATGATGGAAATCACAATATTAAAGTCAAAGATACGAGATTTCCAACAACCTAAAGTAACTAGGGGTCGTGAAGTGAAGACAGACACTTTAACAACCAACTATATAGTGGGAATAAAATTCCGGTCGTATAGTTCCAGCCGTATAGTTTCCATCAACACCGCTAGGTCAAACAGAACAACTTTTGTGAAAGGACCCCTATATAAAGAGGCTTCGGGCGATGAGAAACTCTCTCGTCTCAGGGTTTGGCTGTGAAATATAGCCATCTACATCCACATTTAAACTGGATATTATTCATATTTTTGATCAACTATCTCTCTAAACCCTGCCACTAATGCCTAATGATTAAAGGGGTATGCAATCCTTTCTTTATATTTTCCCTACGTAGATAATGATGGTTGATGATGGGAATCACAACATTAAAGTTGAAGATATGAGATTTACAACAACCCAAAGAAACCAGGGGTGATGAAGTGAAGACAAACGCTTTAATGACCAACTATACGGCGGGAATAAAATTTCGGCCGTATAGTTGCCATCAACACCGCTAGGTCAAACAGAACAACTTTCGTGAAGGGACCCCTATATAAAGAGGCTTCGGGCGATGAGAAACTCTCTCACCAGCCGCACCCAGAAACCTGCATCCATCGAAGAGCTGTCGGAGGAATAGACTTAGATCTAATCTCCAAACCCTTCTCCACGACCATAGCCATATTCCACCACTTATAATAGTAGATCTCATCTTCGAATGGCGACATTGTAAGACTATTTGCTATCAATCTCATGATTTCCATTACAATGTTTATGATCGTTGATTTCATCTCTATGCGTGAGTAATTCTCTTTGGTCTAAGGGCTTCGGCCTAGCCATGTAGCTTTTTTGCATGTTATTTGAAGGGTTCGCGACATAAAAAATAAAAAAAATCCTACGATGGGAACTATACGCCAAGATCTATCTACTAGATACAAGTAACGGGTGGATATACATCCATGGAGAACTTACCCTCAAAGACAACAAAGTTTTGTTAACGAGTAGGAACTCATGGATGATATAGTCGTTCGCTTGCCGATCTCAAGATCGTGTGGAAGTCCTAGCGCCACAAACCAGCAGCACATCCGCACTCGCACACATGTTCAGGCCACGCAACAACCTCCGTCTCCTCGCTCCAGCGATGCAGTGGAATCAGCAACTCCTTCCAGACGAAATGCCATCAGGAACATGTATCCCGCTAATCTGAGACCATGGGGGAATAATACTAGAGGGGGAGAGAGATCCTTCACGACGAGGTGTGAGGAAGAAGGGTGAGAGGGGTGGCCTTTTATAGTATGAGGGGGGGTACTCCTCCCCATGGCCGGTGCCCCATGGGGGTGACCCCTCACCTCCCACATTCATGTGGTGGTAACCCCCTCCACATAAATTTGTTCCTTAACATTCCTCTTTAAAGTCTTTACTTTAAATGCATTAAATTTCTTCAAATTTAATGCTCTCTCATTTAATAAAACTCTTTTATTAATTTTATTCAGATTTTTTTTAATTAATTTAATTAGCAAACATTCACATAAAACCCCCTGCAGCATTTCAATATTACATGCAGAACCAATTTCAGCAATTTCACCCGAAACAGTTTTGGTGTCTATTGAAATAATTCCAGCGCTCTTCAATTCATTCGTTTGAAATATATTTGCTCCAAATGGTATTGGTGTCTCTTAAGTGTGTCACCCTACGGTTCATGAATAATGCAGACATGATCGAGACCCCTCTCAGATCAATAATCAGAAGCGAGACCCGGAGATCCATACTGACTCCTACACATTCTACGATGACTTCTGTGATCGTGAGAACCTTTAACGTTAGTAAATAAATCCATTTGTCTCACGATATATTACATGTCTGATATTCGATCATCGGTATCTCCATACCTAGTTTGATCTCGTTACCGACATGTACTCTTTTCTTGTTCCCGTGATATAACATTCTAGTGATCTCATCACTTGCTTGCAAGCTAACCAATGTGATATCACCGAGAGGGCCCAGAGAATATCTATCCATCATCCAGATGGACAAATCCCACCCTTGATCCATGAGCCTCTACATAACACTTTCATAGTACTGAACCCACCTTTATAATCACCCTTTCACGGTGTAACGTTTAATGTTATCAAGATACTCTTCCAGTGTTAGTGATTAACATGATCTCATGGTCTAAGGACTAGGATTACTTCGTTAGATGTTATAGAAATATAAACACAATGACTTTGATCGTAATGCTATACTACGGATGAATGTTCATCACATCATTCCACTAATGTTGTGACCTTGTTATTAACAACATCCAATGTCCATGATCAGGAAACCTTGATCATCTTGTTAATCAACGAGAAAGTTTATAAGAGAGGCATAACTAGGAACTTTCCTTTTGTTTATTAAAAACACATGTATTAACATTTCCAAATTAATACAATTATAGCATGCAAAATAAACATCTATCATATACTTGGAATATGTATAATAACAATTTTATTATTGCCTCTTAGGGAATATTCCCTTCATTATTTATCATAGATGGGATCATGTATTAGTTTGTATGACATGATGATTATTGTATCCTCTATTGCCTTATTCCAAGGACTTGTCAGGTACCCAAGACCCCAACGATTGAGCTAAGTATAGGGAGTATGAGTAATGACTAATCTGCAGGATGGGAACCCCAGTGACAGAAGGGGTAGTATGGATGTATGTGAGGGATTTACTTGGGATTAACGGTGATGTCACTATGCATATCATTAGTTCTCTTTCTTCTATGGATGAGACTAGTAGGTTATTACTATAAGCAGTTGCGGAGGCAATAGAAATTATGGATGCACTGCCCACATATAATTATCTTGTTCTAACAATTACATGCATACTTTATTATTATATTTTATTCCTATCAGATGTTATCCACAGCTACAGGTGAAACCAAAAGCCCTAGGCCCCCTCTCTCCATCATCGACAACAACAAAAGACAACAAACTCTTGGTTCGGTAAAACACAAAAAGAATTCTAAAACTCCTGAAGGTCCGTTAAAGTAACTTCACTATTTTCTGCTTCCTGAGGATTCAATAACATAGGTCTACTAGGGAAAAAGAGCTATACTACATCCGTAATCCGGATCAAAGGTGTCATCGATCGACCATGTTCACGGAAAAAGAACAACTTTGAGCATCTGAAGGATGGACCCTTTGAAGGATTTCCTCTCTCTTTTCAAACAAAAGTTTTCAAACCCTATTGTGTGCGTAATATCACTAATAGGTGGGTTCTTGGGACTTGGTGTGTCATATCCAAGTAACTTGGTGCGTAATATCCAAGTGTCGCCTGGTGTGTAATATCCAAGTGTTAGGTTGATGATTGGAAACCTGGTGCGTAATATCCAAGTCGCTTGGTGTGTAATATCCAAGTCCTTGTTCCACTCGACCCTATATTACTTATCAAATGTTTACAAAGTAGGATAAATGATTTTCTCTCTTCTTCTGGATTTATGAAAATTGGCTTTACGCAAGTAAACCTCGAGCCTTTTGTTAGCCTTATGCATGTAGAGATAACAAGTATTTTCCTTCATGGTGTAATTTGCTAATACATTCAAAGTATTGAGCAACTCGTTTGGCTACATGTTTCATGTGCAGAATTTGGATATCGTTGAAAGGTGCGCTAGGATCATGGGTCTTCACTCAACTAGCATGTGGAATTGATGGAACTCCAAGTTGTATATATTTTTGCTTTTGTTGTAATAATGTAAACTCTGGATTATTCGATTAATGTAATAAAGACTTGTGTTTTACATGATATTGCATTGACTGTGAGTGCTAGGTAATGATCTAGGGACTAGCATGTTAATCATAGGGACTTAGGATCTTTACCGATCCCAGGTCTCTACACATTGTGGCAGGTCAAAGGGGTATATCTATGGGGGGGCATGTTATAGGGTTTCGCTAGAAACCGAGCACACGAGCGCCAGAATCCCTCCAAATCTTGCATGTGGCACTACCATATGTATGAAAGTGTGGTGGTATGTTGATATAGGCATACCCAACCTCTTGGTGAGCCTATTCACATGCATGCATGATATATAACACTAGAAAAGGTTTTCACGCATATATATACATGGAAACTCCCACTACGGGTGAACCAGAGGCAAAACTAGGTTCAACCTTGGTCTCCCATGTGCTATGACCTAAACTAACAAGAAGAAGGAATAGAAGTCCATTGTTCAGTCGTCGTGGCAAGTCAAAGGGGTAGATCTGTGGGGCCCATGTTTTAGGGTTTCGCTAGAAACCATCACACAATCTCCAGAATCCCTCCAAATCTTGCATGTGACACTACCATATGTATGAAAGTGTAGTGGGATGTTGATATAGGCAGAACCCAACCCATGGGTGAGCCTGTTCACATGCATGCATGATAACACTGGAAAAATAAGGTTTCTGCACTCTTAGTTGGTGGAAAACTCCACGAGCTGGGTGAACTAGAGGAAAAACCTGTGGAATCAGGGTCCAACCTTTGTATCCTATGTTGCTATGACCTAAACTAAAAATAATAAGGGATAAAAGTCCATTGGTCAACCGTCATTGTGGCACGTCAAAGGGGTAGATCTGTGGGGCCCATGTTTTAGGGCTTTGCTGGAAACTGAGCACACGAGTGCCAGAATACCTCCAAATCTTGCATGTGGCACTACCAGATGTATGAAAGTGTGGTGGGATGGTGATATAGGCAGAACCCAATCCCTAGGTGAGCATGTTCACATGCATGCACGATAACACTAGAAAAGGTTTTCACGCGTATATATATAGCTGGAAACTCCCACACTAAGGGTGAACTGGAGGCAAAAACTAGGGTTCAACCTTGGTCTCCCATATTTCTATGACCTAAACTAACAAGAACAAGGGATAAAAGTCCATTTGTCAACCCTTGTTTTGGCAGGTCAAAGGGTTAGATCTATGGGGCCCTTGGTTTAGGTTTTCGCTAGAAATCAAGCACACGAGCGCTAGAATCCCTCCAAATCTTGCATGTGGCACTACCATATGTATGAAAGTGTGGTGGGATGTTAATATAGGCAGAACCCAACCTCTGGGCGAGCATGTTCACATGCATGCACGATAACATTGGAAAATTAAGGTTTCTACACTACTTGTTGGTTGAAAACTCCGCGGGCTGGGTGAGCCTGAAGGGAAAACTTGTGGACTCAGGGGTCAACCTTGGTCTCCCATGTTGCTATGACCTAAACTAATAAGAATAAGGGATAAAAGTCCATTGGTCAACCGTCGTTGTGGGAAGTCAAAGGGGTAGATCTATGGGGCCCATGTTTTAGGGTTTCGCTGGAAACCGATCACATGAGCGCCAGAATCCCTCCAAATCTTGCATGTGGCACTACCATATGTCTAAAAGTGTGGTAGGATGTTGATATAGGAATAAACCAACCCCTCGGTGAGCCTGTTCACATGCATGCATGATAATAATGGAAAACTAAGGTTCCTGTACTGCTAGTAATTGGTGGAAACTTCACGGGTCGGGTGAACCATAGAGAAATCATGTGGATCAGGGTTCAACCTTGGTATCAATTGTTTAGATGAACTAAACTAACAAGAATAAGGGATAAAAGTCCATTGGTCAACCGTCGTTGTGGCAGGTCAAAGGGTTAAATCTATGGGGGCCATGTTTTAGGGTTTCACTTAAAACCGAGCACACGAGCGCCAGAATCCCTCCAAATCATGCATGTGACACTACCATATGTATGAAAGTTGGTAGGATGTCTATATAGGTAGAACCAAACCTCTTGGTGAGCCTCTTCACATGCATGCATGATATATAACACTAGAAAAGGTTTTCACGCGTCTATTTACATGGAAACTCCCACTATGGGTGAACCGGAGGCAAAACTAGGTTCTACCTTGGTCTTCCATAGGATATGACCTAAACTAACAAGAATAAGGGATAAAATTCCATTGGTCAACCGTCATGGAAAGTCAAAGGGGTAGATGTGTGGGGCACATGTTTTAGGGTTTCGCTACAAACCAGCACACGAGCTTCAGAATCCCTCTAAATCTTGCACGTGGCACTACAATATGTATGAAAGTGTGGTGGGATGTTGATATAGGCATAATCCAACCCATGCGTGAGCCTGTTCACATGCATGCATGATAACACTAGAAAATTAAGGTTTCTGCACTCTTAGTTGGTGGAAAAATCCACGAGCCGGGTGAACTAGAGGAAAAACCTATCGAATCAGACCTTTGTATCCCATGTTGCTATGACCTAAACTAAGAAGAATAAGGGATAAAAGTCCATTGGTCAACTGTCATTGTGGCACGTCAAAGGGGTACATCTATGGGCCCATGTTTTAGGGTTCTGCTAGAAATTGAGCACACAAGTTCCAGAATCCCTACAAATCTTGCATGTGGCACTACCATATGTATGAAATTCTGGTGGGATGTTGATATAGGCAGAACCCAATCCCTGGGTGAGCCTGTTCATATGCATGCATGATAACACTAGAAAAGGTTTTCAAGCGTATACATATAGCTAGAAACTCCCACACTAAGGGTGAACTGGAGGCAAACTAGGGTTAAACCTTGGTCTCCTTGTTTCTATGACCTAAATTAACAAGAATAAGGGATAAAGTCCATTGGTCACCCGTTGTTGTGGCAGGTCAAAGGGTAGATCTATGGGGCCAATGTTTTAGGGTTTCATTGGAAACGGAGCAAACGAGCACCAAAATCCCTCGAAATCTTGCATGTGGCACTCATCTATATGAAAGTGTGGTGGGATGTTGATATAAGAAAAAGCGAACCAGTGGGTGAGCCTGTTCACATGCATGCATGATAACACTGGAAAATTAATTAAGGTTCTGCAAACATAGCTAGACAACCCCCCGGGTGAGCCCGGAGGGAACACCTATGGAATTAGGGGTCAACCTTGGTATCTCATCTTGCTATGACCTAATATAACCATAAAAAGGGATGAAAGTCCATTGGACAACTGTTGTTGTGGAAGATCAAAGGGGTAAATCTGCGGGGGCCATGTTTTAGGGTTTCGCTACAAACCGAGCACAAGAGCGCCAGAATCCCTCCAAATCTTTCATGTGGCACTACCATATGTATGAAAGTGTGGTGTGATGTTGATATAGGCAGAACCCAATCCCTGTCTAAGACTTTTGACATTCATGCATGATAACACTAGAGAATTAAGGTTTCTACACTTCTAGTTGGTGGAAAACTCCACAGGTCGGGTGAGCCCGAAGGAAAACCCATGGAATCAAGGATCAACCTTAGTTTCCCATGTTCTATGACCTAAACTAACAAGAATAAGGGATAAGAGTCCATTGGTCAACCGTCATTGTGTTAGGTGAAAGGGGTAGATCTGTGGGGCCCATGTTCTAGGGTTTCGTTGGAAACTGAGCACACGAGAGCCAAAATCCATCCAAATCTTGCATGTGGTACTACCATATGTATTAAAGTGTGGTGGGATGTTGATATAGGCAAAACCCAACCCCTGGGTGAGTCTGTTCACATGCATGCATGATAACACTAGAAAATTAAGGTTTTTGCACTACTAGTAAGCGGAAAACTCCGCGGGCCGGGTGAGCCCGGAGGGAAAACCTGTGGAATCAGGGGTCAACCTTGGTCGCCCATGTTGCTATGACCTAAACTAATAAGAATAAGGGATAAAAGTCCATTGGTAAACCATCGTTGTGGCAAGTGAAAGGGGTATATATGTGGGGCCCATGTTTTAGGGTTTCGCTTGAAACCGAGCACACGAGCGCTAGAATCCCTCCAAATCTTCATGTGGCACTACAATCTGTATGAAAGTGTGGTGGGATGGTTATATAGGAAAAACCTAATCCATGGATGATCCTATTCACATGCATGCATGGTAACACTAGAAAATTAAGGTTTTTGCACTACTAGTTAGTGGAAAATTCCGTGTGTCGGGTGGGCCCAAATAGAAAACATATGGAATTAGGGGTCAGCCTTGGTATCTCATCTTGCTATGACCTAATATAACCATAAAAAGGGATGAAAGTCCATTGGACAACTGTTGTTGTGGAAGTTCAAAGGGGTAAATCTGCGGGGCCCATGTTTTAGGGTTTCGCTACAAACCGAGCACAAGAGCGCCAGAATCCCTCCAAATCTTTCATGTGGCACTACCATATGTATGAAAGTGTGGTGTAATGTTGATATAGGCAGAACCCAACCCCTTTCTAAGACTTTTGACATTCATGCATGATAACACTAGAGAATTAAGGTTTCTACACTTCTAGTTGGTGGAAAACTCCACGGGTCGGGTGAGCCCGAAGGGAAAACCCGTGGAATCAAGGATCAACCTTAGTTTCCCATGTTTCTATGACCTAAACTAACAAGAATAAGGGATAAGAGTCCATTGGTCAACCGTCGTTGTGTTAGGTGAAAGGGGTAGATCTGTGGGGCCCATGTTCTAGGGTTTCGTTGGAAACCGAGCACACGAGAGCCAAATCCCTCCAAATATTGCATGTGGTACTACCATATGTATTAAAGTGTGGTGGGATGTTGATATAGGCAGAACCCAACCCCTGGGTGAGTCTGTTCACATGCATGCATGATAACACTAGAAAATTAAGGTTTTTGCACTACTAGTAAGCGGAAAACTCCGCGGGCCGGGTGAGCCCGGAGGGAAAACTATGGAATCAGGGGTCAACCTTGGTCGCTCATGTTGCTATGACCTAAACTAATAAGAATAAGGGATAAAAGTCCATTGGTAAACCATCGTTGTGGCAAGTGAAAGGGGTAGATATGTTGGGCCCATGTTTTAGGGTTTCGCTCGAAACCGAGCACACGAGCGCTAGAATCCCTCCAAATCTTGCATGTGGCACTACAATCTGTATGAAAGTGTGGTGGGATGGTTATATAGGAAAAACCTAATCCATGGATGATCCTATTCACATGCATGCATGGTAACACTAGAAAATTAAGGTTTTTGCACTACTAGTTAGTGGTAAATTCCGTGGGCCGAGTGAGCCCAAATAGAAAACCTGTGGAATCAGGGGTCAACCTTGGTCTCCCATGTTTCTATGACCTAAACTAACAAGAATAAGGGATAAAAGTACATTGGTCAACCGTCATTGTGGCAGGTCAAAGGGGTAGATCTGTGGGGCCCATATTTTAGGGTTTCATTGGAAACCTAGCACACAAGCGCCAGAATCCCTCCAAATCTTGCATGTGGCACTAGAATATGTACGAAAGTATGGTGGGAAGTTGATATAGGCAGAACCCAACCCCTAGGTGAGCCTGTTCACATGCATGCATGATATATAACACTAGAAAAGGTTTTCACGCGTATGTATACATGGAAACTCCCACTAAGGGTGAACCGTAGGCAAAACTTGGGTTCAACCTTGGTATAACATGTTGCTATGACCTAAACTACCAAGAATTAGGATAACAGTCCATTGGTTAACCAACGTTGTGGCAAGTCAAAGGAGTAGATCTATGGGGCCCATGTTTTAGGGTTTTGCTCGAAACCGAGCACACGAGCGCCAGAATCCATCCAAATCTTGCATGTGGCACTATCATTTGTATGAAAGTGTGGTGGGATGTTGATATAGGAAGAATCCAACCCCTGGGTGATCGTGTTCACATGCATGCATGATAACACTAGAAGATTAAGGTTTCTGCATTGCTAGTTGGTGGAAAACTATACGAGCCAGGTGAACCAGAGGGAAAACCTATAGAATCAGGGTTCAACCTTGGTACCCGATGTTGCTATGACCTATACTAGCAAGAATAAGTTATAAAAGTCCATTGGTCAACCATCATTGTCGCAGATCAAAGGGGGTAGATCTATGAAGCTCATGTTTTAGGGTTTCACTGGAAACCTAGCACACGAGCGCTAGAATCCCTCCAAATCTTGCATGGGGCAGAACCATATGTATGGAAGTGTGATGTGATGTTGATATAGGAATAACGCAACCCTTGGGTGAGTCTGTTCACATTCATGCATGATAACACTAGAAAATTAAGGTTTTTGCACTACTAGTTGGTGGAAAACTCTATGAGGTGGGTGAGCCCAGAGTGAAACCTGTGGAATCAGGGAGTCAACCTTGGTCTCCCATGTTGCTATGACCTAAACTAACAAGAATAAGGGATAAAATTCCATTGGTAAACCTCCGTTGTGCCAAGTCAAAGGGGTAGTCTGTGGAGGGCGTGTTTTAGGGTTTTGCTCGAAACCGAGCACACGAGCGCCATAATCCCTCCAAATCTTGCATGTGGTACAACCATTTGTATGAAAGTGTGGTGGGAGGTTGATATAGGAAGAACCCAACCCCTGGGTGATCCTGTTCACATGCATGCATGATAACACTGGAAAATTAAGGTTTCTGCACTTCAAGTTGGTGGAAAACTCTGCGGGTCTAGTGAACTAGAGGGAAAACTTGTGGAATCAGGGATCAACTTTGGGCTCCCATGTTGCTATGACCTAAACTAAAAATCATAGCGGATAAAAGTCCATTGGTTAACCATCACTGGGGCATGTCAAAGGGTTAGATCTGTGGGGCCCATGTTTTAGGGTTTCGCTGGAAATCTTGCATGTGGCACTAACATATGTAGGAAAGTGTGGTGCGATGTTGAGATAGCTAGAGTCACTAGATCGAAAATGTTCTGCATGAAACTCCACCGACACCGCATATATGAAGAATTTGATCTAGAGAGGTAGGCATGCCTAAAAATGATTTACTAAAAATTAGAAGAAATCGAGTGGGTTTTGCATTTTGCATTGACATGCCTAAAAATTATTTACTACAAAAGAAATCGAGTTGTACATGGTTTCCCACTCGTGCGTTTTGCATTGACACGTGTGTTGTACACGTTTCCCACCCCGTGCACTTCCACCTCCCAACTGCCCCATCATCTCCCAGTCATTTAAAAAGACCTTTAGCCACATCATTTCCTGCATTTGTCCACTCCATCCACTCATCCCTATGCACTCCAAAGAACATAAGTAAACCCTAGCAACAAGTACAAGATCGTGGCGCGAAGATGAAGAGAACAATATCGATGGTCGCCGAGGACGCGAAGGTCATCGCCTACGAGGAGGCAACCCACGTCATTGTCAAGCAGGAAGCAAAGAGCAAGGTCGACGAGGAAGCAGTTGGAGATCCGGTGGAGCAGAAGGTAATTTATGATTTCTCCGACGAGGATGAAGAACCTACAGATCCGTTCGCGTTCGAGCAGGAAGTCAATGACGGAGAACTGGTTATTAGATCTAAACTAGGAATGGGGTTTCCTAATTTTACTTTTCATACTTTTATGGGGTTCTATGATCTTGTAGTTTTATTAATTAATTTGTTCTGTGCCCTAGTAGTTCTATGCTCATACTTTGTTGGTCATTTTAATCTGCCCCTAGTCGTTCCGGTCGTACATTTTATAGTTTGATTTGATTTGCCCTTTATAGTTCTAGGCGCATATTTTGTAGTTTGATTGATCTATCGTACGTTCTAGTGATAATATTTCATGTGGAGTTCAGATCTTAGATAGGTCGTGTTCATGTTGTCCAATGTGTAATTTGATTTGTATGATAAAATGAATATATATAATAATCATACGAGCTCGTGATTACAATAACATATATTTAATATTTCACAACTAAAAGCTATTGTCTAATTTATTAAAACCTTGTTAAGATTAACTTAACAAATTATTTGTTTTAATATATGAAGCACAATTTTTTTCATAAGTAAATATATGTGTCACTTTTTTGCAACTGTACCTATTAGTATTAAGTATGTGTAACTTTTGTGAAGTAGTAACATATATGCAAATACAAATGGAGTTCAGGTTTTTTGGTTTTAACTTAAGTGGACTCATATATACATTAATGTACATGTTCAATACTGGATTATGCATGTGATCAAATCTCTGTTATAATAATAAGTTATGTAAGTATATGAACATATGAATTAAAATGGTGATACATGTGTCTATGTAGTTCATCTCTGTTATAGTTAACATTTAGGAAACAAATTCTTAAAATTCCTAATTAATTGAGTATATTTAGGAGAAACAAATTCCTATTTATACCATGTTCAAACTAAATAAACTACCTAGTCATAAGATCTTTTTGTTGTACCAATTTACTGATAAGATGCATGGAAGGAATTACTCCATTTGTCCTAAAAAGGATGTCTCAGTTTTGTCAAAATTTAGATATATCTATATATACACTAAAACTTGTATAAATTCATTCAAACTATTTGAAAGAACTTGCAAAATTCTTAAATTCTGAATTAACTAAGTATATTTAGGAGAAAGAAAATCCTACTGATACCATTGTCAAACTGAATAAACATAAACTAGTTAGTCATAACTTCTTTTCGTTGTACCAATTTACTGATAAGATGCATGGAAAGAATTTATTCCATTTGTCCTAAAAAGGAAGTCTTAGTTTTGTTAAAATTTAGATATATATACATTGAAACTTGTATATATTCATTCAAAAAATGGAAACAACTTACGAAATCTTTTTTAGAACCGAGGCTTCGAACAAGGGGAAAAGGGTTTTTCGTATCACAGCTTTAGAACAGATTGCTCGCCATGCTTGATTGTGTTCAAAACACCCATTTGATATTTTATTCTTTAAGTCGGTGACTTTGTTCTATCTACTAGATCATTCCATAGATTCCTTGATCGAGATCTTGGTCCTTGCTAGGATTACTCGCGTAAATAACCCCCATGTCTTAGGTGTTCTCGGGAGTAAGGGAGTTAGTAGAATCGGTTGCATAACCGTCCAGGCCATATCATAATTGTCATAATCAATCATATCAGTAGGTGGCATACTTGCCTGCTCAAGTCCATCTACTATGGATGTGGGCTTGGACCAAGCCATCCCCAAACACTGAACCGGTTCTCGAAAACGAGACTTTTTTTAACTGAATCCGACTTCTTGGTAGCCCAATGGCTTTTGGTCCCCATCGAAAAGTGCTGAATGGATTGTTTGAGATCCTTGCCTATAGCACTTAATTTGATCATATATGTATGCAAATAAACATATGTTTAATAGACTAGTTTGTTTAAAAGTTGGTTCAACTTGTGCGCACATGCTAACATTAATCTCTCAACAACGCTTTTTTCTAGTTTGATCTCATGATTTTGGAGGAGTAATAAAAATTTCATTCACTGACTTCTCTCTGCTTTGTAATTCCCAGGAACGAGATAGCGATATTGATCAAAGCACGTCGTCCAGGCACACAAAAAGCCGCCACATCCTCAAGAAGATGAGGAATGGGAGGTTTCCCTTCCACCGAGGTCCCAACATGTACAAGTGCCCCTTCTGTGTAAGAACCATTGCGGAAGACCTGAGCAGCATCGTGCAGCATGCGAGGGGCATTTCCCATGGAGGAAAACAGTGTGCGCCTCATACGAAGGACAAGCATGTTGCCTTTATTGTCTACCTGAGCAAGTATGCCAACCTCGATCATATCGCTCTGTGGCTGTTGCGGCCAGGGGGAACAGAAGGGGCCCTAACTAGCTCCCTGCCTACTACCTATTACCGCCTCATGTTGCCTCTGCTTCTTTCTCCTGTTGCCTCCGCTGCCTCCTGTTGCTTGTTGCCTGTTGTCACCTCATGTTTATGTAATGGACATACTGTTATATATCGTTTTGGTTGTGTAATTAAGTACTACTAGTACTACTAGGAAATATTCCCGTGCGTTGCACTGGGAGTGGACAAAGACAAAGATACAAAGCGAAAGACTTCTATTTTATTGAAAAAAACATACCCATGTGTTGTGTTGCAATAGGAGAGAAAACAACCACGATGAGTTGTGGAAAACAACCAGCTTCACAAAATCCATGACGCGCTTTGTGATCAGGCATGCGCCCGGATGCTCCTCCACGTGAACCCAACATTGCCTCTTCCTCGTGTTTCGGTGGGCCATTGTGCTAGAAGCCTCGCCCAAGGACCATCCTATTTGCAAGCTCGACATCGCCTCCTCTGCATTCTCTGGTTGTAGGAGCTGATGGCTACAAGTAGCTGGCTGGGGGAGGTAGAGGAGAGAGGTGTGTGGGCTAGAGTCGCTCTGACCATTCTTTGCATGAGCCCAATGGCGGACTGAAATCACTACAGTAATAACAACTCAGATATATACATATATATATTTCCTGTTAATTGATAATGTGGAGTCTAACTAATTTTCTTTGATAGGAGAACTGAAGCATAGGTGAAACACAACAGTGATGCAATGATAAATTAACTTGTACTCTGTTCATCCAAAAAGGATGTCAGAGATTTATCGAGATTCGCATGTATCTGTACGTGTTTTATTGTATAGGTACAATGTGAATCTAGACAAATTTTTGACATCCTTTTATGGATAAAGGGAGTAGTATTTTGCACAGACCAGAAATGTGAGAATGTGTTTTCTATGCTATCCTATAACATATAAGTTGATTTGCGTTCAACTTTGTAAGAGATACTGAGAAACGTTTCTAAATTAGTTTCCCAGCCTTCATTTATTCCATGATAATAGTGAACATTTAGTGCTACAACTACCGTCGTTTCATAACTTGAACAAATCAATCGGAACATCATTAGTATACAGAGACAAACATTTGGTGCTTACTACATGTAGAAGACATAGACGCCAAAATTGCTACCAAATGAAGCCAATATATAAAACCAATAAGAAGCGGTGCTATTCGAAAGTACCTTTTGAGCAAATTACATAGTGACAAAAACTATCGTGGCGCCATTGCAAGCAGAAGAAACCTGAAAAAATAGTAAAAAACAAAAAGATCAGCAATCAAATAAAATCATATGGATATAAAAAAAGTTAAACAGAAATCTAGACAGGAGATAACCCTAAATTTGACATGGCACAACACATATGCCTTTCCTGAATTATGGCATACCGATTCTAGTGTGGTGGTGCTAACCGTAACCTCCAACTCTTTGGATTTGAAATCATTATTGCATCACCCTGCTTCACTTTGTACGGCATTGCATCTTTTATAACCCAAAATGCATCTAGAACCTTTGACCACATAGTAGCCGGTAGTACTAGCCATTTTACTTTTTGACATCCCTGTCCTTTTTTAATAGTTAGATAAACTATTATTTCTTGAAATATTAAAAGACAACATATTTACCAATCCAAATTCTTTTAGCACAATAACCTTGTGACAACTATTGAGATTATTACCTCAGAGAAGTCACCAATATAAGTTCATTCAATTACTTTGTATGGCCTACACATAAGGAAAAATTTTCATTCACTAATACAGTTATATAGGCCAATATAATAGTCCACGATGTCATTATCTGTCAGAATGTATCGGACATGCTCGTACAATGAAGTATCGCTGAACTGATGTTAATTCATTGAGATTTGAATTACGGTCCTAACTAAGACGTTGGTAGAAAAGTGCAGGGAAAAGATAGACAGCTTTGATGTCCAGTTTCAGACTTTTTGAAGCAAGGTACAACTGAAAATAGAGAAGAGGATCGCAGATTCATTTATTAAGAGCGTTGAACTTGGATTTTCTTTTCTCGCAAAAAAAAAGAACTTGGATTTTCTTTTAAGAGAACTGTCAACTTGGCTTGGTAATTGCTAGGACCGGCAAAACTATGAAAATTGTATGACAGACTGATTTGTTGTCCTATTATGACATACTACCCCCGTTCCAAAATGTAAGCCTTGTTAGAAAGCTAAACTAGCTATCTAAAAAGGCTTATATTTTAGAATGGAGGTAGTAGTATTTTATTCTTCATGTTGTAAACTGAATTACTTCTGGACATTCAGGAGTCGGGCCGTGCATCAAGAATATACATTATTACTACTTTGTTCTCGGTAGTGTAATAGTTTTCTCTAGAATAGTCAATAATAAATCTTGTTTCGCTTATACAGAACGAAGGTGGTTCTCGCAGCTTCTATTATATTGTATATCAAAGTCTGGAAGTGTTTCACTGAAAATCCCATCGTAGTGTGGAATTCAACTGACCCTTACAACAGCAAGGGATACTCTAATAAAATATGGATCATATCCCTATTATCAACAGAGGAAAATTTGTGATAGATCAACAGAGACTCACGATTTTCAATGTTGCGTGTTTGCTGCTAATGCCAGTTGCCTGCACCCTGCCGACGCCGCTAAGACAGCAAATAGCTTCTACACTTGGCGGTTCATGTCCTGCCCCAGTTTCAGTCGTAGCAATCATCCATCCTAGCAATGCCATAATCCTTAGCAGGTAGCAATTATCAAGATTCTAGGAAAAAGAATATAAGCAGTAGCTAACAATCTCCCTGTCTCTTTGATTTCTATTGTCTCGGTAAATCAGCTGTATACACAAATGTCAGCAGCTAGCAAATTAGTCATTGAAGCATTTACCTGATTCGAGCATTGAGTCCTGGCTAGACTTGATTCTCTCAACTCACTAAATCTCTCTCTATCAGCTGCATCACACAGCTCTCACGAACAGAATTTTTTGATGCCCTCACGGCTTTTTTCTTCTCTGTATATTTTTAACCAAAAGGAAACATGCTTACACTGCCTTAAATAGGCCACACGCACCCACTAACTCCACTAATCCATGCATGACTGAATTATCTCCTAGAATCACTCTAGGCAGATCACGACCTGATTAGAGCTAGCTAACAAACTCCATATGAGCTAATTAAGCTGACTAGACCGATTTTCACGGTATAAATTCATGGCTTCAATACTTTGCATGCAGGACCGTTTCGCGCGGACACCATGCCGCCAGCTTCATGCTGCACGTTGCCATAGCTGCAAACTATACTGACACGACTAGCTAAAATAAACATGCAGATACACATATCAGGATTAGTGCCAACAATCACCCACTAATCATGATATATTCTTCAATCCCTTCAAAGCAGAGTTGGTTCGTCATCGGCGTGGTCTCTAGCCAACAAGGCTTTCTCCTCCTTCTTCTCAAGACAATCCCAAGCAAAGTGTCCAAACTCATGGCAGTTGTAGCACTCTACCTCACTCTTGTCTCTGCGTCTTCCACCACGGCCATGGCCGCGGCCGCGTCCTCGTGACGAGCCATATCCACTCGCCATGAGAAGTTGCTCTTCTCCTCCGTCCTCCTCTTGTCCCTTGAGGAGCTCCTCGTGCGCCTTCAATGATCCAAAGGCCTCCTTCATGGACATCGTGTTCACGGCATAGACCAGCCCAATGGAAGAAGCAACGTTGATGTACTTCTTGGAGACGACTCGGAGCAGCTTCTTCACCACATGCTTCTCTTACATCGGGTCCCCAAGCTCACGTATGAGACCCACGAGTGTCGTGAACTTCGCCGCGAAATCATCCACGGACTCTGCATAAGACATCTTAAGGCCATCAAAATCCGAGCGCAAGGATTGGATCCTTGCCTCCCGGACGCGCTGGACGTCGACATGCATGGAGCGCAGCGCCGCCCACACCTTCGCTGCGGTCTCCTTCTCCGCAACACGCAGCAGCGTCTTGTCATCGATCCCTTGGGAGATGATGGTCATGGCCATCTTCTCCTTGCTCCCATCGGCCTCCGCAGCCGAGGTCTCCAGATATTTTCAACCAAAACGAAACAGAATTTTTTGGTGCCCTCACGGCTTTTCTCTTCTCTGTATATTTTCAACCAAAACGAAAGACGCTTACACTGTCTTAAATAGGCCACACGCACCCACTAACTCCACTAATCCATGCATGACTCAATTATCACCTAGAATCACTCTAGGCAGATCACGACCTGGCTAGAGCTAGCTAACAAACTCCACATGCGCTAATTAAGCTGACTAGACCCATTCTCACGATATAAATCCCTGGCTTCAATACTTTGCATGCAGGACCGTTTCGCATGGGCACCGCGCCGCCAGCTTCACGCTGCACGTTGCCATAGCTACAAATTATACTGACACGACTAGCTAAATGCAAAACTAAAATAAAGATGAAGATACACATATCACGATTAGTGCCAATAGCGCACAAGTTCATAGACAAAAATAAATCATGGAGAGAGGAAAATCAGCAATGCAAGAGAACTATGGAGAGAGAGAGCGGAATCCACCACCGTTCTTCACCTTCCTCCTACACCCGCCTCTCACTCCTTCCGCCTATCCTAGTCCACAGCCGGCGGCGAGGAGACAGAGGAGGCCTGGAGGGAAAGAAATCATGTTGTATATGTCGTGAGTTGATATGATTCTTTTCCTCGTCCTCTCCCATTTTCTAGCCCTTCTTTGTATCTCTTTCGGTTTTTCCGTACGGTTTTTTTCTATATGGGTTTAAAGTTTTGAAACTGAACAACATATACGAATCAAAAGAAGTTTTCCCATACGGGATTGAAGGTTGGAAACTGCGATGAGATATAGGAAGACGGTCAGACGGACGGACGAAAGCATAAACGGATGGACGAAGTGAGAAATGCTCCTTCTTTTATTATTAGGTATAGATTGTATGTAAGTAGTATGTGATGGTTGTGATCAAACCTATGTAAATCGTACCTATATATATCGTCAGTACCTTTAACTAGTTAATTGTTGTTATGATTGTTCCTGGTTGCACGTATTTCCCACCATTCAAAATAATTTTTAGTGTGAATCTTTGAGAAACACACATGATTGTTCCTGGTTTTGTAACAATATATAAAAGTCATGGTTGTTCTTGATTGTAACATGTTTGAAATCAACAGAAAATAACTACACATTACATGCAACCATGATTTTACCTAGTTGCAACAAGTTTGGTACAGAAAATTAAAGACATCTCATGAATACTGAAAACAACTAACTAGATAGGTAGCTAACTAAACAGCCAACAAAAGATCACTATTCGCAGTTATTGATGATCATTTCTTCTCAGAAGTTCTGACAGTGAGCATGGAACTCATTTCTCATACTGATTTCTAAAATGTCAAAACCAAGAGAAAAATACATGCATAATTCAATACTTATTTCCACAATTTCCAACAATAAAAAGAAGAACATATCCTAAAGTCACTGCCACACTAAGCATCATCATGAACCAAATATGCTTCCATTCCATTTTTTTGTCATTTTCTTCAACCCCAATTTAGATATATACAGATCCATGTCTATATCTTCTAGCCTCAGCTCAATCATCATCTTATCATATGCCTTATTACATAGCCGGGCAAGCATTCGCTACATCTGTGTTGGCCATGGGTTATCCATCTAGTACAAGAAACAACACACCTCATCTAGACGACCTTTAAATTTTCTACCAATGTCTGCACCATAGGAGGCAACCATCCTAGCAGGAACATGGTTGTACTAGCATCTCCAACTAGGATCTAGCTCCTTCCCACCAATCTTTTGATCTATGACGGAAATTGGCAGCTCCCCATCGATTCTAACCCAACTCTGTAGAACAAGTGAGGGAAAATCTTAAATTCCCCTAACTGCTAGAACCCTATCTAGAATAGATTTAGGGAGGAAGGCAGAATTTACGTAGTCCACAACATCGCCCTCTCCTGTCGGCTCGCGCATCCCCATGTTAGTTATCTTCCTCCACTACGGCAACCGAGATGTGGCAGCGATAGTGGCGGTGGTGATGATGTGGTGCGATGCGGTCTGGTGCGGTGTGGTCGGGGGAACGGCTTGTTATGGGGCCACTCGTCAGCTCCAACATGGGCCCCACTTTGTCCTTAGTTTCTTTCCCTTCCACTCGCCCAAATCCACTCACCTCCCAACATTGGGAAAACCCTCTCCGACGACGGCCAAATCCCCTCCCCTACCCTCCCTGACGACAGACAAATCCCCTCCCCTCCCTAGCGATGGACAAAACCTCTCCCCTCCCGACGACGACCAAATCCCCTCCCGTCCTAGCGATGGCCAAATCCGCTCCCCTCCCCGGTGTCGACCAAGTGCCCTTCCCTCCCCAACGTTGACCAAATACCCTCCCCACCACGCGATGATGACTGCAATGTAAGTGATCCTCGACCTACCCTTCACTTCATCACCTCCTCGTTCTAGGTTCACTGCGTTAGTCCTCCATCTAGGTCACCGGCTATGGATCTTGGTCTCCGTGTCACCGCCTCATTCTAGGGCAGTGCGTCGGCATTGTTGTCTATGTCACTAGATGATCTTGAAGTAGTCACCAAATTAATGCCCCGAATTGTTGTTTTTCATAGCTATATTAGTGCTAATGGATAATCTTATGATATTAATTGTTTACAACTAGCCAATGATGGAGATGTGGCACTTAGAATGGTTATTTGATGATCTGCATCTACTTAGTGTCTTTGTATAACCATTATGGTTATACATCTCCTTGGTAGATATAGATTCATCTTATTGACTTGTGTGTGCTATCTTACTATGGAGACCACATTATAATGATGTAGGTCATTCTTTTCGCCATATGCATTTGGCCAATGATTAAAGTGTGGCACTATCTGTGTCCATGGGATAATGTGTATATAGAACGTACTATACAAACATATTTGTTGTGCATGCTTCTTGCTATATGTTCGATTATCTCATTTACTTATGTGTGCTCTGTTAGTATGAGGCCCAGATTGTTGTTTTTTAAGCTATGTTAGTGCTAAGGGATAATCTTATGAATTTCACTATTTACAACTGGTCAATGATGCAAATGTGGCACTTTGAATGTTGATGGGATGATAGACATGTACTTACTATCTTTGTATGGCCACTATGGTTGTACATGCTCCTTGGTAGATATAGATTCATCTCATTGGATGATTCTTGTAGTTGTGACCAAACCATATGCTTTTAAATTGATTCTTCTAGTTAGCAAGTCTCCAAATGGCTGCACTATCAAGAGAAGAATTAGAAAGAGGCGCATGTAGGAACTGTGAATACTGTAAAATAGAAGGGTTGATGCAAAAGGAGCCTAATGTACATCATATCATCAAAATGAAGGTTTTAAAATTGTTTCTACTGACTCTAAGATAGTAGTTAAACCAATTATGCAACATCAAAACAAAACATTCTAATTACTGCAATGTCTATTTAGGATTCTAAAACCAACGCTGGCATAATTGATATGACATCCGATGATGATGATGATGATTATGATATGAAGCAACCTCTAGTCAAGAGACCCAAGAATGTGAGGTTCAGATCACCTGATGATGATGTGAAGCAACATGTAGTCAAGAGACCTAAGAAAGCAATGTTTAGAGCATCTGATGTTGTTGTTAGAGTAAAAAAAGCTAAGAAAACTAGGATCACAACTCATGAGTTTAAATTATAATATGTTTAGTGTACGTACAGTCTATTCCTTTTAAAAATTTAGTTCCATATATAATTTATACATTCATCAGTTTGCCTAACATGATACGGCATCGTGTCTGGTTTGCAAGAGCTATTGCGAATCCAGGTTGTCATTGGGCATGTCCTTTTGTATCTACCTATCAGAGTAAGAGGGGTTCCAGAACTCAGTAGTAAGTGGTAACAAACAATTCTATTTCAAATTACACTGTAAGTCTGTAACCACTTGTTTAATGTCTGATTATTTTGTGTTTGGTGTATAGACTGTGCTATGCAATTCAAGGTTCATGTTCAATGTATCCATAGCTGAATGTGAGAGTGTGCCCTTCAAGGTTTTTGGGCACACCTACAAGATTGACCTCGAGAAAAGAAAGAATAGGACTATCATGGGAGTTTAAGGATGGACGCAATTCATTACACAGAATGATCTTACCGGGGAAGAAATGTTGTGTTTTCTTTGATAGGACCCATGCCGAGGATAACTATTCTCTATATCTATGATCTTTGTGGCGAGGAAGACGTATATAAATCTACGGTTATCGCCCAAAGATGTCAACTTAGCGATGATGAGATGGAACACCTCCTAGATACCCTACCGCCAATCAACACCTTCATCGGGGTTCCATTTGTGACCCGTTTGACAAGGACAAATCTTATCCAACATAAGATGGTATGAACAATTTATTTACCTTTGTTTGTTCCTTATTTGGATCCATATATAACTTGTGGTGGTCATCTGACATGATTACTTCTTTCTTTTTTATGCACGGCGCGACATCACAGAGATTACCTATGAAAGTGGTTTCCTCCATAGACATCCCTAATGATGGCGTGGTTGGAGTACATCTAGGAGATTTTGACATCACCCCAATTGCATACAAGGTGGACCCAGATGGTTTTATAGTCTTTAGCAATCAGGGGTAGAAGAAATTCCACCAGAGTGAAGATGATCTAAAGGTTGGACAAGTTCTACTAATCACTAGCAGCAACACCATAGAAGAGATGTTGGACATGAAGTTTGTGTTTGAGACCATCTAGAGTAGTTGTGGTTGGGAACTATTAATTTTAACTAGAATTATGTAGTCTGGAACAGATAATTCGTCGTTTGAAACTTGATGTCAACCTAGTCGTGTATATGCTATGTATATATAATATTTTATTGTTACTCTACTTTTGGAAGATTTTACCGGGTATAGTTATGATTGTGTGAACTAGAAGATACTACAAAGAATTATGGAAGGTACTACAAATAATTATGGAAGCTACTACAAAGAATTCTGAAAGATTTCCAATCCACATGCATTCCGGTCGTTTGGATTGCTCGCGAGTGGGTCCCTAGTCACGAGTTTGAGAGATTTTCATGAGACTCTGATCTCCATGAGATTTTTTGAATCAGTAATCACAACTTGAGTGCTATGAGTAAAATCTAAGAGATAGTACTTACAAATCATTCTAAAAGCTACCACAGATAATTCTGAAAGCTACCACACTGAATTTTGAAAGTACTAAAAATAAATACATTACAATTTTATCTGAAAGGTAATACACATACTACTAAAATAATATAAACACAATACAAATTTATACTTCGAATAGGCCTAAACATGCTACAAATAATCTAGGTTGAATATAGGATTCATTATCCCCTATATATTTTGGCGGCGGAGGCTCCCGAGTGTTGCATCACCTGTTCAGAGAACTCTCTCCATCTACAGTGTGCTACCAGTATCTCGTCTAGAGGGTAAGGCCTCGGTATATGTTCTAGCTTATGATAACCTAAGCCATAAAATACCATTGCTGGTTCCTGTTCTCAGGCTTGAACATCATGATTGTACAGTCTGATATAATTCCTATAGTATATGCAGCTGGGTTTGACTATGGGGTCCAGCCTGGTATTGATGGAGATAGAAAGATCAAAATCAATAAAGAGGGCACAACTTCCAATGTCACTAATAGCCTCGAGAGAGCGATTCACCATGTCCAACCCGTACAACATTGGTTGACCTTTGGCGAAATCCCCGTTCAACACAAGAACCAGATCAGCATCTGACTCCACAAGATAAAAATTATAGGTTTTATGTATCTGTTCACAGACTGAGGATGCAATTATTTTGGCCATTGTGACAGTGCTCGCGTGCTTCTCTAACTGGATGTTGGTCGATAGGATGTCTCCATTCTTAAGTATTATATATACTTTCCCACAGAATGGTGTCATGCAATTCAGAAGCATGTCGGGTGGTGGTGAATAAATTCCTTCTCCAAATGATTCATTGAATTACCCCATTGGGTGCTCTCATTGGCCCATGCAATAATCTCCAGATAATTGGTGCAAACAAACACCATCGTCGGGTAATTCATCACAATGATATATTGCAAAATATCAGATGATATATGTGCTTGAAACTCAATGTTGGACTTATGAGTGAATGGGTTTAGAAGCCGAATCTTGACGGCTCCACCCTCTAGGCAAGCACGGTGATGCCACGAGAAACACCGGTGATGTAGAATCTTTGGAAGAAGAGGATAGTTAGCCCTAAGATGTTTACAATGGAAAATACAAATAAATAAATGTTATATATATCAGATGAATGTGAACCTGCGATGTACGTCCATTAGATTTGTCATCAAGCAATAACATGTGTCGAGGTTGAGGAAGGTGAAGTCGTCAACGTCTGGAAGTGTGTGATCTATCAGGATCTAGTTGTTAAGATGAAATTCGGGATCTTTTAAAGTGCGGCGCCAATTGGCGCAGACTTCCCAACAAGCATTATAGGTGTCGACGTACTCCTCTTTCTCTAGCAAGTAGTCGGCAATCTTGCGATGTGGGTTGGCCGGGAGATCAGGCCAGTTCTCCTTCATCCAGCTGCTGGCGATGGATTATGTGTGGAAATGGTTCCTATTAATCGAGGAAGAAAGAACAATAGGTAGACTAGGACGGATATGAAGAGGAATAAAGAAGAATAGGGAGAGAAAGGGAATAAGAAGAGGAGAAGACAAGGAGACAAAGCGGAATTGCAACTGCGAGGATACGAGGGAGACGAAGCGGAACTACCACTGCAAGTTTGGATCAACGTGGCTTTTTTAAGAACTAGTGCGTGAACTGTTTGCATGCTTTTTCTAGAACTAGCGCGTGAATTGCCATGCACTTGGCAGTCGACGAAATTGCAAGTTTGGATCAACTATGTTTATTATGCTTGTGATGATTTTAATTTCTTGTGTTTGTTGTGATTTACTATATGGTATAAGGAGAGTGAAATACCAACTTCTAACGAGTAGTGTTTGGTGATCTAGCTATGCGCTACCAAAGAGGAGGTCGCGGGTTCGATTCCATCCAATCACTACTTCTCAAAACAGATTTCTGTATCATTTAATTTATTCTATCAAACAGACTGACATATGGGACCGGCCAAAAACCATCTCCAGATTGAGCCCTTCTATGAAATACTACCATACAAACCGCGTTGACAGGTCGGGTCGGTTCACGATGGCACATTCATTCAAAATAAAATGAGTCAAACATGCACCATGAGGAAATCCATGACGACTATACGCGAGACGGAATGGAAAACTAGGCCTCAGGTCTGGGGGAGAAATCTACGATGATTTTTCTGTGACGAAATCCATAAACGTCATGAATGACCGAGCTGGAGGCCCTCCGAGGCAGTCCCGATGAAAAAACTAGAATGTCATGGATCCGTGATGCTTTTAGGTAGCATCATCAAAAATTCATGAATCATCTGGATTCTTGTAGTGTTAGTTTATAGGATAATGGAAGGTAAGTTATTTTTAGTAGTCCCAAAAGGGAGGTAAAAAGTCTCAAAATTATCTAGTTGCAATTGAGCAGTTTGGGTAACTATTGAGACAAAGAGTAGTTTGACCTATTTGTGCTGTGTCACAACGGAAAACTATAATAGGAGGTGTGATATACTACACATCTAAGCTTGAATTCTAGAGATGTTTTACCCAACTAATATAATTTGGGCTTAGGATAATATGTGTTATATGCACCAAAGTTGGATTTTCTTGGTTTCTATTGGATTTTCTTGGTTAACTAGGTTTGTACATGAAGTTTAACTTGGTGTGTAAATGCATGTTGCATCATCAAGTTATTACTTGATGTTATAGACCTATATAGTAAAGGGATTCGTGTAAGGGAGTGACGAGTTCCAAAGGCCAAGATGAAGATTTGCATGAAGAGTGAAACAAAGCATAAGGAGTATCAACGTGACTTTGAAGTAAGGATTAATTCCAAATCTTTATTAGTCGCCAATTATAAGGATGTTTAGTGAATAGAAGTTATGGAATATATGAAAGGTTGAACTAAGATTCCTAGAAGGTGTTACTTATAGTGAACTTGACAAAGCTAGTGATACTTAAGATCATAGAAGTATCATGAATTAATAGGAAGAAGAGATGTTGGAACCATAGATGGTACTCAAGCTCTAAAATATCAGAGAGGATACCAGGAGTAAGGGAGTTGAAGATGTTTAGGATCTTCTAGAGTCATCACACACTAGGACGATCTGTAGCTGGTCCCTTATTGGTTTAATTACACTACAAGAAAAGTTGGCTTTTACAACGGACGATTTTTGTGGTTGAAGGCTCGTTTTTCGTGGCTAAAAAGTCTTCTATGAAGGATGCCCATCGTGATAAAAGCCCCTTCACAAAAGAATCTACCATGGTTTTTCTGACCGTGGAGGATCAGACCCTTCAGCCACGAAAACTTGTTCCGTCGTAGATCTATTCGACAACCCCATTGACTGCTGACATCATGCAAGATGCCACGTGGCGAACATTGTTAATGCCCAGTTACCGCCGTTAACGGTCAGAGAAATCGTGACAAAAGCCAAGCCCAGACAAGGCCTGCTAAATATTAAGTGGGTCGGCCCATGAGGAGAGCCTAATAAAAAGAAGGCCCGTTATTGTTTCTTCCAGCACTGTTTGAAAGGGGCCAACTAGTGCAACAATCAGTGGCCCGTGAACTTTCGGGCCCGACACTGTTTCAGTCTATAGAAGGCCCGCCTTGGTCCAATACTGTGCATCCCATTCTCAGCCTGGGCTAAGTCTGTCCATTACTATAAAGGACTATTGTCGGCCCATCACTTTTCTCGCACCCATCGTGGGCCTTGCGGCCCTCTATAGTTACGACCCTTTACTGTTCTAGACATTCACTATTCTGGCCTTCTACTATTTAGTCCAATAAATGGGCTGTGAAGTTTCTAGCCTGCTAAAGTTCTAGCCTCCTACTGTTCTGGCCTTGTTACTATTTTTGGCCTGTTACTGTTCTGGCGTCCTACAGTTTTCCTGTATTGTTCTGGCCTTTCACTGTTCTGACCATTCAGTGTTCTAGCCATTTACTGTTCTGGCCTTTTACTATTGTATTCTTTTGCGGTCAGATTCTACATATAATGGCCTCAGTGTAGGCTCTTCACTGTTGATTGGTGGCACATCAAGGACTGATAAAACATTGTGGGCTTGCTACTGTTTAAGCCTATCTAACTTAGATCCATTTCCAGGACATAAAGGTGGATAAACAAAGAACACAAGTTCTCTAAAATGCTAAATAAATTCTGGAACTATGGAAAAGAACTTATAACTGGAAAATTAGTAAATTATTAAAGTCCTGAAAAATTCCGTAGATTGTAAAGCATCATCAGAGTACAACACAGCTGATAAACAATATAATCTCAGTTTCAAAAATGTTCCGTTTAGGAAGATCGCACCGCCTCACATGTAACGATGGGATTACCACGAGACTTGTTGAGGATATTATTAAGTAGATTCTTCGGCAAAGCTTGCATGTTTTTCAACTCAGATAACTCCTTCCTTGCTATGGAGACTACTGCATCTGGTTTGTTCGCTTCCTATCCAACTACAGCAAGTGCATCTTGGAGTGCAGCACCAAAAACTCTTTCTGCTGGAATGTATGGAGCAGTCGAGATCGTGTACCTACGTGAGTAATACGCATTGTCACTGCTGCTCTGTCCAAAGAGATCTACACTTGAGGTAGTTGTTTTCTGTTCTGCCTTCATATTTATATTTGCAACCTAAAAAAATAAACATCATATAACATCATTACCAAGGAAAACAACAACCAACGAATTTCAAATCAGTCCTTTTGCTAAAAGGAAGAAAGCAAATAGTAATGACAAGGCATCATACATCTCTTTTTTCTGGAATAACTGGAACAGTTGACTTCATAGAGGGATGAGATAGTGTGCAACTGACACTTCTGCCCTATGAAATGACTGCTCTACTTGATAAATGCTGAAACTAAGATAAAAGAAGTTAGAAAATCATACAAAGGAACAAAACTACCATGTTAATTATCAAAGATTTTCAAAAGATTATTTGGTCTGTTATAGAAATGTAAGGACTCAACACATGGACCTCATGGAGATGTGTGCCTCTAAAAGACCAGCCAAATCATTTTAGAGAAATGGTCAAACAATCTATCGAACAGTTAGAATGTTTAAATTTTTTGATTGTCTGCCCAAAGACAAAGTGTACTATCATGTGCCTCGTGTTAAAATAGACATACACGTGTAGATACCAGAGTGAGATTTGAAGTGCGCAGTTTCTTATGATCCTTCCATTTCTGTTATATTGGATTTCGTTGCATTTTTGGTCTTGTTATAATCACCCTAATGCCTCCGACAAAAATAACGACTCAACTAGAGTCAATGGCATGACACCTGGGGACTTAAACCTTAAAAAAGGGGGCGTCCTTATAGTAGCTCTATGTAGAGTCTCAGAGTTTCTGATCTGGTTACAGGTATATTCATCGACGATGTCCGCTGCATCAAGTAATTGGACTGGTGGTCTCCATACTTTAGTATTGGTCCTCTGTGTAATGGTGCAGCAAATAATAAACACAAAAAGGTTCCAGTCTCATAGATGTTAGCATGAAGTGATACAAAAGAAATAGATACTTACGAGATTATAGGGGCCATTCATTCTACAATTTCTAGTATAAACTACACCTATTCATTGTGTAAGAATAGCAAACGGTTAGGAATAGTGGGGTAAGCAGAAGAAAATAAAACATACATCTTAGTGGAAGCAGTATAACGAATGTAAACATGTACTACATAGATAGGACAAAAGCATCAAGCAAGAAATAACATTTAGTGCCATAGCCTATGCCAAGCCAGAGAGAAATTATAACCGCATCACATATGGGCACTTACTAAAGTAGATAATGGAAACAAATGTGTTACCCGTTGGCTGACTCATATTTCGCCATGACATACAAAATCACAGTTGAATGCCTTATGGTTAAACCTAACTACAAACAAATTATTTAGGAAGATACGCGTAACAAGTATAGTACTTGTAAGGTACTACAAAAGTAGCACCAATACAAAATACAGTTAACTGCTAATATTTATCTTACCAAACTCCATCAGATATGGTTACCTCGGTCATGATGGTGTTTAGGCATCCTACGAATCCTGGGTGGTGACGTCGAGGTTGTCGAGGGTGCTGCGGTTGCGGTGCTTGTGGGTGAAGGTGAAGCAGAACAGGGGTTCCTCCGAGCGCTAGACGACAGCAGCGAAGAAGCAGATTCCTGGTGGTGGAAATGTGTTCGGCACGCCAGGAGAGTGGGTCGGTCTAGCAGATCTTGTGCAGTGCACGGCGATGACGGTGAATCAGATCTAAGGTGGTGAAGGTAGATCTAGGGTTTTCCACAGTGCTTGCGCAGCTGGGGCAAGGATTGTGTGTGGGTGTGGGGGTGGGGTGGGGGTCGATGGTAGGGGCGGGGCTATAGAGGTACTGAACAGGGAAATTACGATTGAAGCCCCAACGAACCGACTTCACTAGGGGTAGAAGGGGGATTCCAAGATGTTTGAAACATTGGATGGCGGGAGATTTTCCCGCTCGACGAAATTTAGATTTATGTATAGTCCAAGTAGTAGTAAATTGCTAAGCCATACTCCCTGGAATCAAAGGCCGACAGGCACATCGGTGATCATCCATGGCCCATACTGCCTCAGTTCAGAAACTAAGGGCCTATTTGGCCATTTGACATCTAAATATTGATCATCCATGGCCCAGATTGGCTCGGTTCAGATATTAAGGCAGAGTTTGGCATCAAAGTATTTTTAAGTTATTTAGAAAACATTTTGATTTCTGAATAAACTGAACTATTAAATACCTTTTAGTGTTTTGTTCGAACAAATAATAGGGGTTTAAACTGAAGTATTCTCCAAAAGTATGTTTTTTAAAATAATTGAGAAAGAGGTCAGAACCCTTTTTGAAGAAACTGAGAAGAGAGAAAACTAAAGTATTACTTTTGTAGGCACTAAAATACTATGGCATTGATATATTTCCGTATTATATTTATTCATCAACGATGATGCGTATGAAGATGTTGTCACCAAGAAGGTAGTGAGCCAGAAAATTACGATTAAAGCCCCAACCAACTCGACTGAATTTGAATTTATCCATAGTCCAACTAATAATAACAAAATGGTAGGCCGGTGGTATGGGGAATCGAGTGTAATAATAAAGCGTCGTGAGCTTTAAAAAATAAAGCGCCCTTTATCGATAACTTTTCAATCAATATGGTTGGGAGTGTTCATACTTCTATTCCAAACAAAAATATGGGAACCCACTATTTCGCTAACATGAATAATCTAGTGTCTGAGGGACGACATCAAACCACTCATAAGGTAAGCAGCGGCGGTGTTTTCATCGATAAAAATGTGAAAGTTGCTAGGCCCCACAAGTACTTTGTTCTCACAACTCTTATTGTCCCTTCGCGCTAAGGATGGCAATTTTACCCATGAGTGCCTGCAGGTACCGTACCCGCATTGGTAGGGTATGGGCACACTTTTATACCCATGGGTAATACCCATACCCTAACCCGTTAAGTCATGGGTACGGGCACGAGTAGATAGACCCATACCCTACCCATTTAAACTGACATAGTAGTAAAACTTACTCGTAGAGTTACAACCTATGGGGTCGAGCAACCTAGGGAAGAGTATGATACTATGACTTCTAAACTTCGATATTTTCAGTGGTATGGGCATGAGTAAAGTTTTATACCCCCGAGTATGGGTATGGGTAAAATTTTCTACACATTGACTAAATGGGAGTGGGTATGATATTTCTCTACCCTACTCATACCCTACCCATTGCCATCCTTACTTCCTACTCATTGATTAATGCGGCCATGTTTTCCTTCAGGTTTTTTGAAAGTTGTTCAGTCATGCACACATAGAATATTCTATGAAGTATAGTAGTATAACATACGTAGACCGCAATTAATTATTCGAGGTAATCACTATTGTTCTTATTTAAAAAGAAAAATTATTGGGTTTTGGAGCATGTCCAACAACCTTTTTTGTATTGAATTGCTAAAATCTGACTCTAGGAAGAGGAGCGTGAAGTTTATCAATGGAACACAATTTCCAATTTTTCCTAGCCTTCCTATAAGCATTCATTAGTGTTTTCCCTTCCTAGCAAAAATCATGTCTACTCCCTCCGTTCCGAAATATAAGACATTTTAGCTTTGTGAAATAAATGTATCTAGACGCCTTTTAGTGTAAAGGTTCACTCCGAACCTCTACGAACATATACACTAAATGACGTCTAGATACATTCGATTCACAAAGATAAAATGTCTTATATTTCTGAATGGAGGGAGTACATGACAATGACATGTGGAGTCAACCACTCGGCCACCCAATAAATAAATTCCCTTTATTGATAAATGTTGAATCACTATGGCTGGGAGTGTTCAACCTTATGTTTAAAAGA
The DNA here is from genome assembly GCA_023614405.1 of Avena insularis. NCBI lineage: Eukaryota > Viridiplantae > Streptophyta > Magnoliopsida > Poales > Poaceae > Avena > Avena insularis. The sequence continues at coordinate 316,606,937 of CM042688.1, read as the reverse complement.
AATTTTTGGAAACCCAATATTCCGCTAACGTGAATAATATAGTGCGCCTGAGCAATGACATCAAAGCCACCCATGAGGTAAGCTCATTAAAGAAAAGAAGAAATGTGGGGTTGCTAGGCCCCACAAGTAATCTGTCCTCACAACTCTTATTGTCCATTCACGCTCATTGATACATGCGGCCTTATTTTTCCTTCAGATTATCCGAAAGTTGTTCGGTCATGCACATATAGCATCATCACCAATGTTTTCGAATTATCTCTACTACTATAATGGAGCAGTTTTGAATTGGATCCATAGCACCAATCCTGATTGTTGGGTTGTTAGATCCAATGGTTCAGAGCAGCTGTATTCGTGTTGAAGGAGTAGTACCTAGCGCAAACTCCACCATGTTCTAGAACCATCATGTCACCCCCCCCCCCCGCAAAAAAGTTCATAGCACAGTAGGTTGTATTCTCAATATGTGTAGATAGTTATTATTAATATACTTAATGTATGCATTTTTTTCTAACAAGACTATTGGTTAATAACAACTTAATATTCATTAAATCACATTCCATGCAGTATATACGAGTGTGGCACATGCCTTTTACTAGTAGGAAGTAGCGTGTGACTTCTTGCAAACCTTGCCACTATATAATGTACGAGTAACTTTGAACAATGAAAATTGAATCAAGACTGTTAAATCCCAACAATGTTAACTCTTGGATATTTTTTCCCATTCTAGCATGTAGAAGATTCTATCGATAGTCCTTAGCACAATGAACGTTATGCAAAAACCACAAAGATTCTAATGACATGTTATACATTTAATTATCTTAGCATACCCCAGTATATAGTGTATGAATAACTTTGAACTTTAACCGTTGGATGAAGACTGTAAATCCCAACATTGCTAACCGATGGATTTTCCTTCCACTCTAACATTTAGAAGATTCTATTGATATAGTCTTTAGCACAATGAACGCTATGCATAAACCTCAAAACACACTTTCCATCATTATAGAATCTATATATCATTTCTATAGAGCATGTCAGGAATTAGTACCTACGAATAGGTGGATTTCTAAATGATACAACTTACAAGAACCAAAAATATACCAGATACTTTATGGATGTAGCTCAAAATTATAATTATTTTTTGCGCTTTACCTAATATTAATTTAGATAAAAATTATGTTTTAGTACTATATTATATAATTAACTATGAAACGTTTCGCAAAAAACTAAGAAACATTCAATGACTGGTTATGTATTATGTGCAATGATTACAGAAAATGACTGTATTTTGCACAGAAAAGGTCTATGGTTGTTGTTATGTGCAAAAACCTCCGCAACATGTGGTGGTACTTGCAATATCCTCTCTACTAATGCTCTCGGGGCGAAGGAGTACCAACCATTTGATCTTGTTTCAATGATGGAAGGGAACTTTTGTAAAAAAATGATGGAAGGGAACTCTTGTATAAAAACGATGGAAGGGAACTGCCAGGCTGCTCCTACGGCACGTGGCAACTCCTGGATGTCCCGAGCAAGAATTTTTAAGCGGCCATCAACAACGACCACCTCTCCCATCTAGGCATGACCCACACAATGAAGGACTCTCTCTGTCTCTCCCTGTCCCTTTAGGCCGGCCAAGCCACCACACACACAAAAATGCCGCGCAGTTGCTCCGATCAGTGCACCTCCACTGACGAGTCCAACGCACGGGCAAATGGGGATATCATTTCCTACCATGGTGATAGCGGGGAGTCTGTTGATGGTCCGTACTATTCCAACACACCGGAAGGTAATTTTTGCAACGAGGACCCTGCTTACCATTCATCTGATGGAGGGGATGCTGCCGGCAGAGAGCAAAGAGGAGGAGGAGGAGGGGAAGCAGGATCCTTGGTCTTTCCTCTATGAAGGAGACATCATCTTCAAGAAGAGTTCACTCGATCCATCCTCCATCGGCAAGAAGAAGAGGGAGAAGGAGGATGAGGGGTCGGAAGATTTATGGCCATTTCACAACTTCGTCTCCAAGAAGAGTGCACTCAATCCGGCCTTCATCGGAAATGAGAAGAGGAAGGAGAAGCAGGCGGGAGGATTGAAGAAGAAGAAGACGGTGAGAGCTGGGAGATGCCACGGGAAGTGGAAGGACGACGCCAGCACGAAGGTGACAACAGAAGTGTTGGGGATATGCTAAATGGGTATCCTCATAGCGTGTCATCAATTCGGCTAACCCGGGTGGTCCATAGTTGATAGCAAGGCCTATGGCCTGCTGGGCGGCCCAGTTAGACGGATCTAGAAGGGGGGACCATGCTGGATAAAGGAAGGCTACGTAGGAGTCACCAATGCTCTCGGAGCCTTGGAGTACAAGACACGAAAGACTAGTTCATATTAGTGTAGGACTCTTTACCTTGTCTGGCAAGGACATTTCCCTATAAACCCTAAGCTCTGACGCCTTTATAAGCCAGAACTATGGGAGCCTTTAGGGCATAAGATAACCTAGATTGCTACGTAAAACGTGCAACACCTCGCATAGTGAACATATCTCTGTAACTCGGCGTATTGCCATTATAGTTCTGGCTTATAATGGCGTACTCATCAGCAATACCATGACAGTTGGCACCCACCATGGGCCAAGAGGCGCTTGGAGCTCTACACCAGGCAAGGTCCAATCTCTTCGCGGGAATCAGCGACACCGTAGCCATCGGGCGTGTTCTCTTCTCTGGCAATGTCCCGATCGTCCCTCCAGATGAGTTCTGGGTGCCGGCGAAGACGAACCCTACGCGCTGCTCCATCATCCCCTTCGGAGACATCCATATCTTCATCGGCGAAACCGACTCAGGTCCTAGCTCCCAGGAAGCTGGAAACTCATCAAGCCCCACACGGAGCGCCTATGAGCATGACATGTTCGCGGAAGGATCTGTGGCATATCTCTCCTTGGAGAATGGTGTCTCAGATCAGGAAAAGTCAAGGCCCACCCAAACCGCCCCTATGTAGGATATAAAGGTGGAAGGACCCCGCAAATCCGCTTGGCTTCCCCGAGCGTTAGAGATGCGCAGGTCACACTTTGTCAGTATAGTCACCATCTTCGATCTGGCCAGATGCATTCAAAGGGACAGAGAACCGCCCCGTAAATACCTTACTAGATGGATGAGGGTGAGGGAAACCCTAGAGGGCGACGGTGCCGATGAGCTTGTGTATCACTTTGTGGAAGGGCTCACACCCGGAACACTCCTCCGGCATACCTTCCGAAGGTGGCAGGCCACGGGTCCTCTCACCCTTGGTGAGATGGTCGCCATAGTCAACGGATACGCGGATGCCAATGCGGAGGCCGAGGCTGCGATCACTATAATAGCCGGAGGAGGAAACAACAACAACAACAACAGCCTGCCTCCATCACCCTCTATATCCGCCATCGCCAACACCGAAGAAAACTCCGATTCCGTCCTTGACGCGCTATACACCGACATCAATATGGATGGCGGCGGCTCGGACGCTAATTCGGAGAAATACGATGCTGTTATGAGGGAGATTGAGCAGGAGATCAAGAAGGAGGAGCGCACCGACAAGGCCAACACATCCCACCAGGTGCTAGTCGCTATTGAGAGCGTGATGGAAGAAGACGGACAAGAATCGGAACATGAGAGAGCTCCGCCCATGCCAGCAGCAGCCAATAAAGCCGCCGAGCCTCCGGCTCCAGCCAAGGCCTTGCCTCCTCTGATTATCCACCCGCAACTAGCGCAGCAACTCACCACAACCCCCAGTACTGCTAGATAGTCAAATCAGCCACCATCAACGTCTGCAGCTGGCAACCCATTGGTTATTCCCGCCAATAAGGCAATCTACGACGCACTCCCCATTGATCCTATCACCGTCGCCCATATACGGAGCATTACAGAGCTTGATGAGAAGCGTGCGGAAATCCTAGCGGAGGCCAAGTGCATCGCGGAGTAGGGCGCTAAGCTAGACAAAGACATGGCCAAGGCACATCAATCCATTAAGGAGGCAAGAGCTATGGAAGCTAAATACAAGTAATTGATGTTAAAGCAAAAGGCAAGGAAAGTGCTAGATCACGTCGTCGAAGACCCTGGCGTTTAGCGTAGGTTGGGATATGATGGGTCCAAGCCAACAAAAGCCACCCCATACATCAATTCATTGGGGAGGAAAGTCATGCCAACTCCCACCCTCAACATCACCATCGCCAAGACCCTCCTGGAACAGGACAGGTCGCCAGAAGCAGTTGCTCAGGTGTACGACCTTATCGCTAAGGCATGCAAGCAACAGGAAAAGGCTACCTCACAGAGGCTTGAGTCCAACCTGGAGCTTTGCCAGTCAACCCTGAATAGCCGTAGAAGGCCAAAATCTCCCCGTGATGAGGGATCCCACACAGGCTCCACAGAGCGAAGACGGAGGGAAGCACGCAACAGGACTGACACCATCCCCATATCCTCCGATCACGGAGAAAAGGCTTGTCCTCATCGGTCGCCACCTCCACCACCATCTCAGCGTCACGAGGAACCACATCCATGCCACCATACAAGCATGCCACCACCAAGGCGTCCCCAAGTCGGCATCGTCATATGCGACCAGGGTGAGCAGCCCGACATGCCGAAGAGTGCAGTGGCATTGAAGGAGATAGGAGCAGGTCCCACAAGGAGCCGCCACGTTCGACAAGTAACCACGATAGGCGTGAGGAGTCGCAGGAGGGACACAGCAAGAAGGCTAACCCACCGCCACCTTCGCCACCTAGCAGCTATCATGGCGGAGGGCATGGTGGATTTCATAGATCGCGCCACAACTCCTCTACCCATGACGAAAAAAGGAAGCAGCCAGAGCTGTATGACGCACACTCATGGCTGGAAAAGATCCAAGAAGCTCGGGAGATCCCATACCTTGGGCCACGTTGCTTTGGACCAGTAATACGGGCCACAATCTACCCAAAGGGTCTCCGAATAGACAAGACCATAAAGCCCTACGATGGCACCACCAGGCCAGCAACATGGTTGCAGGATTACAGGGAAGCGATTCACATTGCAGGGGGAAACCCCAATGTCGTCGTAAAATACCTCCCACTCATGTTGACCGGCACCGCCTGACAATGGATTGAAGACTTACCGGAGAAATCAATATGCAATTGGTTGGACATGCATGAAGCGTTCACCAAGAACTTCGAGGGTACGTACAAACATCCCTGCACTATCGGAGACCTACAGCACTGTGTGCAAGAAAAGGATGAAACCTCTCGTGCCTACCTCTCTCGCTGGCTAGATATGAAAAATTCCCGCGCAGGGGTGCACGAACAGACCACTATGGCCGCATTCATCGACAGTCTGTAAAAGGGAACTTTGCTCCAGCATACGTTGAAACGCAAGCAAGACAACAATGAGCTAAACCTCAACGCAATGATCACCATGGCTAGCGAGTTCGCCGCTGCTGACAACGAAGTGCACGGATCGTTGCTGCAATAGCAAGCCCTACCCAAGCTAGAAAAAACAACAATAACAAGCGGAAGAATCCACCCGAAGAAAAGCAAGCAGCCGACATGGTCGCTGCGGCGTTCACTGGCAGGGGCAGATAGCGTGGACGCGGCCGGGGGGCAAGCAGTGGCCAGCAGAGTGATCCTACACCCGTAGCGCCCCGCGTTCCTCAAACGTACAAAGAGTATCGTGATATGTCGTGTTTTGTCCACCTGGACACAAACGGCAAAGCCACCCACACCAACCGCCAATGCAAATTTGTCAACAACCTCAAGGAATACCATGAGTCCGGCTACAAGCAAAGTTGGAAAAATAGACCTCATGGAAAAGGCAAAGGGAAGAAGAAGGAAAAGGAGTCCAAGGAATCAAGTGATATGGATGAAGATGTGGAACCCAAATCTTCTGACAAGGGAGAGGGTAAAGGGAAAAATCCCTTTGAAAAGAAGGCTCTAGTCTACCACACATTTCTTGGCACTCCCACCGTCCAGGCCCAGAAAACCTCTCTAAGGATACTGATGGCTACCCTCCCTCCAGTTCCCCAGTACGTCAGGTGGTCTGAAATTCCAATTACTTGGGATAGGAAGGATCACCCATACCTTATCCTAACAGAGAACCAATATGCCATGGTCATCAACCCTTTCATTGACGGCACAGAGTTCACCAAGTGCCTCGTGGATAGTGGAAGCAACATCAACATCATGTACCTGGATACACTGCACAAGATGAACTTAACAGAAACCAAGCTAAGGAAGAGAAACACCGTGTTCTATGGGGTTTTCCCCGGCCGACAAGCAAATTCCCTAGGCTGCATCACCCTTCCGGTCGCTTTTGGTAATGTTAACAATTACCGCCAAGAACGCATGACCTTTGAAGTGGTGCCTTTCAAGAGCATGTACCACATCATCTTTGGGCGCGACATATTCAACTCCTTCCTTGCAAGGCCATGCTTTGTCTATAAAAAGCTAAAGATACCCAGACCAAACGGCATCATCACTGTTGACGAAAGCTTCACCAAGGCACTGGAGTGTGATCTCAGTGAGGCCGCCTTCACCGAAGCGGTCCTCTACGGTGAGGAGTTCAAGGAGATCTAGAACTAGGTCGATGCCTCGGAGATGCCAGCTTCGAAGAAGCAGATCATTGCTGCCGAACCCGCATTCAAGACCACCATCAAGACCAAGCAGGTGGAACTTGTTGAGGGATATTCCTCCAAGACCACTGCCATTAGCATGGACCTAGATCCCAAATAGGAAAGCGTGCTCGTCAAGTTCCTCCGTGAGAATAGGGACATCTTCGCCTGGCAACCTGCCGACATGAAAGGTGTGCCTAGGGAACTTGCCGAGCACAACTTGAATATTGATCCTAATGCCAAACTGGTGAAGCAACCTCTATGATGCTTTGGTGATGAGAGACAAAGGGATATAGGCAAAGAAATAGCTAGGTTACTTAAGGCTGGCTTTATCCGAAAAGTTACTCACACCCGATGGGTGACAAATCCTGTACTTGTCCCCAAAAAGGGAACCAATGAATTAAGAATGTGTGTTGATTACACCGGCTTGAACAAAGCGTGTCCGAAGGATCCGTTTGCTTTGCCTTGCATTGACTAAGTCATTGACTCGACGGCTAGCTTAGAACTTCTGTGTTTTCTCGATGCTTACTCAGGTTACAACCAAATCTGGATGCAAAAGTCGACCAATTGGCCACTTCGTTCACCACACCCTACGGCACATATTGCTACGTCACGATGCCCTTTGGGCTAAAAAATGCTGGTGCTACTTACCAGCAGACAATGCAACATTGCCTACATGAACAAATAGGTTGCAACGTACACGCTTACATGGACGACATCACGGTAATGTCAAAGAAATCAAATGATCTCATCCCTGACTTGTAGGAAACCTTTGACAATCTCCAGAAATACAACATGATGCTGAACCCCAAGAAGTGTGTCTTTGGGCTACCTTCCGACAAGCTGTTGGGTTTCATCGTTTCGCATCATGGAATCATGGTGAACCCGGAGAAAATCAAGGCCATCCTCGACATCAAACGTCAGACATGCCTGAAGGATATACATAGGCTCACAGGCTGTGTAGCGGTAGTAAGCCAGTTCATCAGCTGACTTGGTGAGAAGGCTATGCCGCTCTACAAGTTACTCAAGAAGGCAGACAAATTCACATGGACGAACGAGGCTGACGCAGAACTCCAGGAGTTGAAGAGAATACTCTCCTCCCCACCAATACTAGCAGCACCGGTTTTAAGGGAGCCTATGTTAGTTTACATGGCGGCAACCAACCGGGTCATCAACATGGTCATCATGGTAGAGCGCAAGGAACCAACACACGAGTATGGAGTTCAGCGACCCGTTTACTATGTAAGCGAGGTCTTGACGGAATCCAAATAGCATTACCCGCACTACCACAAAATAGCTTATGGAGTTTTCCTTGCTTCACGCAAGCTAAGGCATTATTTCTAGGAGCACCCTATCACAGTGGTGAGCAAAGCTCCACTGTCCGACATCATCAACAATAGCGACGCTACAGGAAGAGTGGAAAAGTGGGGCATTGAACTTGCCACCTTTGAAATCACCTACAGGAGACGCGACGCTATCAAATCACAAGCATTGGCGGATTTTATCGCAGATTGGATAGAACTGGCAGAAGACACTCCTATACCAGAGCCAGAATATTGGGTCATGCACTTTGACTGATCAAAGCTACTCAACGGCTCGGGGGCTGGTGTATTATTGCAATCACCAATGGGAGAAAAGTTGTAATTCATCCTGCAGATCCACTTCAATGCTACTAACAACATGGCGGAGTATGAGGCCCTCATTCATGGACTTCATGTGGCCAAGGATATTGGCATCAAGCGCATAGTTTGCTGTGGAGATTCCGACTTGGTTGCCCATCAGGTGGCTGGCACCTGGAACACGTGGAACCCTATGATGGCGGCATATCGAGACGAAGTAGACGAAATAGCCAAGTGCTTCGATGGCTACGAAGTCAGGTACGTCAAAAGGAAGGAGAATGAAGCGGCATATCTGCTGTCAAAGCTTGGATCGGCTCCCCGACCAATTCGCCAGGCATTTTCCTAGAGCATTTACGGACCCCAGCCGTGAAGGGCGCGGACCCCGACAACCCGGATAGAGTGGACTCATTTGTTAATATAGTAACAGTGACCTCTCCATCTTGGACAAAACCGTTCATGGACTATCTACAAGACGGAACTTTGCCCGCCGATGAAGTCGAAAGCCGGCAAATAGTACGCAGAGCAAAACGCTACGTCCTTATTGACGGTCAGCTATACAAAAGAAGTACCACAGGAGTTTTGCTTCGATGCGTCTCTCAGCAGCAAGGTATTGAAATCCTTAGAGAAATACATCTCGGAGATTGCGGGCATCACGCCACTTCCCGATCATTGGTGGCCAAGGCCTTCCGACAAGGATTCTACTGGTTAACTGCTAAGGCGGACGCCAACAATTTGGTATAAACATGCCTTGGGTGTCAGTTCTATGCAAGACAACCAAGTGTTCTAGCAGAAGAATTGTGAACCATACCCATAACTTGGCCATTTGCAGTCTGGGGGCTGGACATGGTGGGACCTTTGCAGATGACACCCTATGGATTCACACAATTGCTAGTAGCAGTGGATAATTTCACAAAATGGATTGAAGCTAAACCCATTAGAAAGCTTGATGGGGCAACAACCCTAGAATTTGTCCGGGATCTAGTGGTGAGATTTGGTCTCCCACACAACATCATCACCGACAATGACAGAAATTGTCTCTCGGAGAAGTTGAGGAGTACTATCATGAAAAAGGCATCCGCCTTGACCTAGCATATGTGGCACACACATAGTCGAATGGGCGAGTTGAAAGGGCCAATGGACTAATTCTGCACGGAATCAAGCCACGCTTAGAAGCACCGCTACATAGAGCAGCTGGAGCCTGGCTGGAGGAATTACCATATGTCTTGTGGAGTTTACGAACAACACCCAACAGATCCACCCGCTTGACTTCTTTCTTCATGGTTTATGGAGCAGAAGCCGTCCTTCCGTCCGACATCCTCCACGATGCACCAAGAGTCGCCGCCTATAAGGAGGATGACATTGAAGAATCTAGACGCCTATCTATGGACCTACTTGAGGAAGAGCATGTGCTGGCATGCTAGATATCCGCCGTCTACCAGCAGAAGTTGTGTGGCTACCATAGTCGATGTGTAAAGCATCGCTCGTTTAAAGAGGGGGATCTGGTACTTAGACTCAAGCAGGAGAAATCACACAAACTATCCCCACCTTGGGAAGGACCGTTTGTCATAAGAAAAGCATTGCTCAATGGTTCCTGTTACCTTGTCGACATTCGCGAGTTGAAATATATGCCAAAAAATCGCAAGCGCAAGCAATGTGACTCTGATGATGATTACCCAGAGATCCCCCTCTACGTCCCTTTTACACTTAGCACATTTATATTATGTAATAAGTTTCTTATATGATCAATGAAATAAAGCATTTGGTTCACTCATATTCTCTGAGTCTTTTATCTCCTTTAGCTGTTCATTTTTGGATCATATAAACCCTTTATGTGCAAGTTTGCATTTGCACTTGTGAAAATTCCACCTACGGGCGTTAGCTTAAGTTTTCTAGTCTACATGTTTTTTAAAGTTTTTATGTGGATTCCGGAGTAGTGACTTCTCGGCACTCAAAATACAACGATTTTGCTCTTAGGTTCTTGACGGTGCTATTAAGAATCATCACCTAAGGGCATAGTTTGGTGTTGCGAGTCTTCTGTCTCACAAAAGTTCAAGCATACGAACTAGAATAATGGATAATCTAGCACTTTCTTAAAAAAATATACACATGCTGGAAACAGATAAGTAGCAAGAAACTTGAGTGCAAGTTTTTCCGCCTTAACAACACATAAGTTTTTCCGCATACACTTCGCAGAGATACATTTAATACAAACATTGTTTTTCATGGCTCTGCTCCAGGGGACTTCGTGGTGGCATCATCAGGAGAGCCAGGCCAGGAGAGCTCGTCAAACTCGGAAGGAGATGGGCTAGACTCAGACGAAGCCGTGTCTTCATTACGGATCTCGGCAGGCACGAAGACATCAACGTTGACCATCCTGGCAATCCTGGTATCGAAGCCAGAGAGGGGATTCAAAATAGCATCACTATCAATTTCCTTCCCTTCCTCGTCCAGTTTGGGAAAGCTGGAGCTCACCAGGTCGATGTCAGCATTGTCGTAATGTGCCTTGACCAAGGACATGGTCATCCTTGCGCCAGACTGGATGCAAGAGGTTTTCCATTCCTTGACTTTCTCGGGGGCTCATCGCAGGATTTCAGCATACTTGGCCGCTGAGTCTGCCACCTTGATATTTATTCCCAGAGGCTAGGCTATCTCCTTAGCCTGGGCAATGGCGGTGCTGACGAAGTTGCCGGAAAGAATCATGCATTCCTTGGGGTTTGGAGCACCTTCACCCAAATTGGCCAAGCCAATGGGAGCTGTGATTTGCACAAGATACAAGGACCATGAGTACAAACAAATCAAATGATTATCCAAAGTACATAATTGACCAAGATGGAGAAAATTTACCGAAGATGATCGTCTCCGCTTGCTTGCATGTCTCCGCCAAGGCATCCCGCTCCTTCTGGACTGTCTTGTACACCTCAAGGTTCCTCGTATTCTATTCTTTGGCATCTTGGTTATGCTCCTTGAGTTGTGCAATTTCGTCTTTCAGGTGCTGCATCTTGGCATCAACAGACTCTTGCAACACCTTCATCGCCTCCTCATGGCCCTTGACGGCATCGGCCAGGTCTTTCTTAAGGATTTTGTTCTCATTGTTGAGCTCATGAATATGATTGGATTACTCGACGATGCTCTTGGCCTTAGCAATGGATTCTGTAAGACGGAAATCAGAAAGTACTATGAGAAGACGGTAGAAATGAATCCATGAGGAAAAGCAAGGAGCTATTACAAGAAACAAACTCTGTCTATTACTGATATGTTGCTTTAGGAAGGCTGTTTTACCCTATTGAAGGTCCAACTCCATCCGCAAACCAGCAAACCTCTCATTGGCAGTGATCCTCCGCATATTCTCATTCTGCAAACAAATAGGCATGCTTAGTTTCTCTAGAGCATCTAGTCCAAACTATATGTTTCAACTACATGCTCGGGGGCTACAGCACAAGATTTTAATCACCAAGTATGCTACTCTTCGAGCATCTAGCCGGAATTCTTCTAAAGTTTCCACCTAGACGCTCGGGGGCTACACTATCAAGTTCTACACTTAAGTTCTTTGGAGCACTCAGGCCACTAACTTTTGTTTATCCGCCTAAGAGCTCAGGGGCTACAGAGGGATATAATATGCAAAATAAAAGAAGTGAAGTTCAAAAGACTTACAATGGCAATAAGCTTGATATTGTTGGCCAGATTGGCATATGCGGTGTGGAAGTTGTCGGCATTGTTATACACGGAATCTGCCTGCGCAATGAGGTCATCTAGGCACAATGTCAAAGGAGTTGCAGCCAAAGGAGATGTTGAAGCCGGTGGCATGGATGATGCCCTAGCCGCTTGTTGCCTTTTCAGAACAAATGATGGCTCAGAGGTTCCCGCCTTGACCGTTTCCTCCGCCTCCGCCTCTTCCATCACTTGCTTCCCTTTCTTAGTGGCATCCTTAGCCGGAGCTTCAGCCACTTTGGAGGAAGTGCTCTCCTGCGTTGCCTGACCGCTGGGAACAACGTCTGCCTCAACAGAGCCTGAGATATCAAGGATTGGATTGACATCTATCTCCATGGTGGAGATCTCAGGGATGACAGGGGATGAAGGCCTAGCAGGGCCAGCAGAAGGCTTGGCGGCAGGAATAGGGGGAGCAGTTGCGGGAGAGGGCTTGGCGGCCACATCTCTGGTCAACATGTCACAAATATTTTTTGACCCTCAAGCATCTTTGGAGGATCGCTTCAAACTAACACCGGCTTTCCTCCTAAAACATATGAAGTATAAGTACAAGAGTTGAAAAAAGGTATGAGCTGAAAAGTACAAGCCGGAGAATGAATACACTTACTCCATGGCGGCAGCCTTGGTGAGGGGAATGCTGGTGGACTTCTTCTTCTCCGCCTCTAAGGTGACGGTGGATCGTATGGAGACTCCACTCTCCGATATCTTCTTCTTCTTGGCCTTGGCAGCAGTGTTAGAGGTGGAGCTCTTATGCTTTCGCACTGCCGGAGCTGGCTGATCCTTGGGGGCGTCATCGTCGTGCACCACTTGAATATCCTTCAACTTGGGATCATAGACCTGGGTGGCCATCTGATCCGCCGCCAAGGTCGCCAGCTGGGATACAGAGGAATGTTAGACTGACAACTTCAAGTCAGAAAAAGCTTAGAGTATATAACGAGCAACAAGGAAACAAAAGCTACCTCTGGGCATGTGTCGCAATCGAACACGTCATAGGTGATCTTGAAGCCGCGATTCCTGTCTTTCACCTTGACGATATACTTAAGCCGGAGTTTGAAGGTGTTAGTGGAGAAGTTATGTCGCGAAATTCGCATGGGATCCTTCCTGTCTTGAGTGTATTTGCACATCAACTCGGTGCAATGCTGCAGAGGCTGGATCCTCCTAACAAACTAGCACATGGCTAGGTCCAAGCCTGTCAAACCTCCTTCCACAAGCCATTCAATCCACCTTACGGCAAGTTAGCCTCATCGTCAGAAGGAAGGGAGGCTGGGGTCCTCCATGCAGGCACCTTGGCGGCGGCTCCATCGACAAAGTCGGGATATGTCTCAAGACGTTCAGGCAGAGGGATATCTGGACTGTAGAAATATGTGCGCTGCCAGTTCTTGCATGACTCATGCCCTACGATGTTGGGGAAGCATCAGCTAGGCCTGATCTTGAAGCTAATGGTTCCACAAATCCACAATTCTTCCTTGGAATCTACAGACTCTCTCTTGACAGTAAAAAAGTACACGAACAGATCTAACCTAGTTTTGATGCCTAGGAATCCTTCACACAGAGCTATGAAGTTGCTAAGGACTAAGATGCTGTTGGGAGAGAGGTTGTGGGGAAGTACCCGGAAGTGCCAGAGAACGTCCAGGAAGAAGTCGGAGACTTGCAGGATTATGCCTCGTACCAGCTGGGCCTTGAGATACACCTTCTCTCCAGCTTGGGGAGAAGGAACCACCTCGCTGGCCGGTGCTGGCCGCCAGACCAAATCCTTCACTGTGGGGAGATACCCCTCGGTGACCAGTTCTTGCAGATCCTCGGCGGAGAGCTCAGAGCCCCTCCACACTCCCTTGTGGGAATCATTGTCTTCTTCAGCAGCTTCTGGCGCCGCTTGTTGTTGGTCGTCGCCATTGGATTCCACCACGGCGATGATAGGGATAAGCACCCCCTTCGACAGGACAGTTACTCCCTAGGATGGCTCTAGAATAGCCTCAAGGGTTGCTACCATCGAAGGAATGGACCTCCTGGAGTCCATTGCAGCGAGGGAGTAGATGGAGGAGAAGAGGGCTCTGGCTAGGGTTTTCCGAGGAGGAGCTCAAACGAGCACGCGGCTGGAGGAAGACGAAGACGAGGAAGCGAATGCAGGTAAAAATAAAATAACCTAGACGTGGTGAAAATATATAGACCTCGCGTCAAGATTCGTGCTAAGAGATCTAATGGATGGAGCGTTACCCACATGGAGACGAACGTGCGCGGTAATTTTGCCATGTCTTCCATCTTGGCCGCTTTACCGTTTTAGATTTCGTGTGCGTGAAAATAGCTGATGATTAACTCTCTGTCTTCTGTGAGTTTCGAGGTAGTGTAGGCTGCACCCTATGTCAGCCTCCTGAAAGTTGCAGTGAAGCGTCATGTCTGAAGATTCCATCGAAGGCGGAGTTTGTCCGGCTCTAGAAACGAAGACTCAAGGAATCTCTGGCTACATTGCAAAGACGAAGAGGATTGCAGGGTTCTTTGGGAGACCTTTGAGATATTGCTTGACAAATTGCCAGCATCACCTAGACAGAGTATTCATAGATCAATGGGCAAGACGACGCAAGATTTCAATGTCCTCCGGGGGCTATTGTTGGGGATATGCTAAATGGGTATCCTCATAGCATGTCACCAATCAAGCTAAATGGGGTGGCCCATAGTTGGTAGCAAGGCCTATGGCCTGCTAGGCGGCCCAGTTACACGGATCTAGAAGGGAGGCCCATGCTAGATAAAGTAAGGCTACGCAGGAGTCACTGACGCTCTCGAAGCCTTGGAGTGTAAGACACGAAAGACTAGTTCGTATTAGTGTAGGACTCTTTAACTTGTCCGGCAAGGACCATTCCCTATAAAACCTAAGCTCTGACGCCTTTATAAGACAACCTAGATTTCTACGTACAACGTGTAACACGTCGCACATCGAACCTATCTCTATAACTCGGTGTATTGCCATTATAGTGATTTATCGCAGGAGTATAGTTCCGCCACCGTTCTGGGACTTGAACCTGGGTAAGCTGTGTTTACTCGTACCCGCCAACTCTCCGCCTTACCCGACGTCACTAAACACGCACTATGAGGACCCCTTGATGGCATACTCATCGGCAATACCACGACAGGAAGGATCTAGGTCCAAGAAGACAAAGAAGTCTTATGATTAATTTTGTTTAATTTCACCTCTACTTCCTTTCTGTAATATTGTTCTGAGATTGAATATCATTATCAAGTGCAAATTGGAACGGTGTTTGTGATCTAGTACTAGCATAAGTACTCTGTTTATCATTTCATCTCCCACTGCGACACAATAAAACCTCTTGTATTATCGAGGAAAGTGAAATTACTTCCTCCCCTTAATTTTTGCATGCGTTCGAGGAAAGAAGGGTGCCAATACAGAGAAACCCACGTTAATTACTCATGTGAATTCAGGTAATTAATACTAAAAGGAAGAAGCCTGGGAACCCGTCTGTATTCTTTAATTACTAATATTAATCATTATAAGTGAAATACGGATTAGTAGTATATCAAAGTTCATGGATAAAAAATAACCTCTGTACAGTCCACGTAAATCATCTCCTTGCGCAGCATTGATTTGAAATTATTTAATGTCACATTGATTTGAAAACTCAACTGCGCCCAACATGCCACGTGGTCTCCGCTATCCCCCGGTCATCACCGCGGCACGTCAAAAAGGCTTCCTCGCCTACAAAATCAAGCAAGCAAGAAACATTGGTCTATATACGCTAGAAGAATCCAGTAGACACGCAAAAATCATAAGCATAGCCCTAGCTAGCCACAGTCCCTTTGATGCTCACCGGTGAGGCACCTGTGATTACATCAGCATTAAGGTGCACCTCAAGCTTGTGGGTTGCCCACAAGAAATAGAAAATTGATTTTCCCTCTCTCCTCTCTCTTCCATTTTTCTGAGTTCATGCCGATTTTCACTAGAAACATCCTCTATTTGCACTACAGGTGTCACATAGTTTTGCTCATGTTTTTGAACATTGGTAGCTCCATAATATCTCATTTCATCAAAATTTCCAAAAACTATTCATGAAACACCTTTTTGGGTGCACAAGGTATTCTTCTATGTGCTATAGGGTCAGGCCCTGATTGGTTGAGACCTACCTCACACGGATTGTGGCCACCCACTTTAGGATCCTCTACGATCCAACGAGCTTGATATTCCATGTTATCTCCCTTTTCGTTCAAATTTGGCACTAGATCACTAGTTTGACACCGAAGCCATAAAAAAGTTCTTCGAAAAACCCTAGGCTTTTTCCGGTGTTGTTTTTTATAATTTGAAATTTGTGAGGCTTTTTGGGAATCATTCCCTTTGTAATTTGAAATTTGTGAGGCTTTTTATGATGTTTTTTTATAATTTTAAATCCGTGAGTCATTTTCTGATCCTTTTTATAAGCTAAGATTTATGAGATGTTTACAAATATAGGACCCCTTTTATAATTTGAATTTTGTGAGGATTTTTTGAGTTGAAATTTGCGAGGATGTTTATAAACATATGACCCTTTTATATTTTGAAAATTATGAGGCTCTTTGTGTTGCTTTTTCTAATTTGAAATTTGTGAGATTGTTTATGAATAGGTTTTGCTTCCTAGAATTCTTTTCAAAACTTGGTCAAATTTCGAGGCATGCATATTCTTAGCAAGAAGTTGAATCTTGCCAAACTCTCACTCATTCTCGATACATTGACTGCCTGGTGGGTCCACTGAAAATAATTTTGCAAGGTGTGAAGTTAATTTCGAAACACCGCCAAAATTTGGAAACACAGTGAGTCATAGCCTCTTTGATTGTTTTCAAAACACGGTCAAATTTCTAGGCATGCATATTCTTAGAAATAAGTTGAATCATTCCAATCTCTAACTCGTTCTCGATACATTGACTGCCTGGTGGGTCCAGTGAACATATTTTCACAACGTGTGAAGTTAACTTCAAAACACACGCATAATTTAAAAACACGGTGAGCCATAGCCACTTTGATTGTTTTCAAAACATAGTCAAATTTCTAGGCATGCATATTCTTAGCAATAAGTTGAATCATTCCAAACTCTCACTCATTCTCGATAAATTTACTTCCTGGTGGGTCCACTGAACAGATTATTGAAAGGTGTGAATTTAATTTCGAAACATAGCCAAAATTTCAAAACACGGTGAGTCATAGTCTCTTTGATTTTTTTTCAAAACAAAGTCAGAATTTCGAAGCATGCATATTCTTAGCAAGGTGTTGAATGTTGCCAAACAACTCTCACTCGTTCTCGATACATTGACTGCCTGGTGGGTCCACTGAAAAGATTATCACAAGGTGCGAAATTAATTTTGAAACACAGCCAAAATTTCAAAACACGGTGAGTCATAGTCTCTTTGGTTGTTTTCACAACACGGTCAAATTTCTAGGCAATGCATATTCTTAGCAAGAAGTTGAATATTTCCAAACTCTCACTCGTCTCGATACATTGACTGCCTGGTGGTGGGTCCACTGAACAGATTTTTGCAAGGTGTGACGTTAATTTTGAAACACAGACAAAATTTCAAAACACGGTGAGTCATCGTCTCTTTGATTGTTTTCAAAACACGGTCAAATTTCTAGGCATGCATATTCTTAGCAAGAAGTTGATTCTTTCCAAACTCTCACTGCTTCTCGATACATTGACTGCCTGGTGGTGGGTCCACTAAACAGATTATCGCCAGGTGTGAAGTTAATTTCGAAACACAGCCAAAATTTCAAAACATGGTGAGTCATAGTCTCTTCGATTGTTTTTAAAACATGGTCAAATTTTGAGGCATGCATATTCTTAGAAAGAAGTTGAATCTTGCCAAACAACTCTCACTCGTTCTCGATACATTGACTACATGGTGGGACCAGTGAACAGATTATCGCAAAGTGTGAAGTTAATTTCGAAACACAGCCAAAATTTCAACACACGATGAGTCATAGTCTCTTTGGTTGTTTTCAAAACACGGTAAATTTCTAGGCATGCATATTCTTAGCAAGAAGTTGAATCTTTCCAAACTCTCACTCGTCTCGATACATTGACTTCCTGGTAGTGGGTCCACTGAACAAATTTTCACAAGGTGTGAAGTTAATTTTGAAACACAGCCAAAATTTCGAAACATGATGAGTCATAGCCTCTTTGATTGTTTTCAAAACACGGTCAAATTTCTAGGCATGCATATTCTTAGCAATAAGTTGAATCATTCCAAACTCTCACTCGTTCTCGATACATTGACTGCTTGGTGGGTCTAGTGAATAGATTTTCACAAGGTGTGAAGTTAATTTCGAAACAGAGCCAAAATTTCAAAACACGGTGAGTCGTAGTCTCTTTGATTTTTTTTCAAAACACGGTCAAAATTTCGAGGCATGCATATTCTTAGCAAGAAGTTGAATCTTTCTAAACAACTCTCACTCGTTCTCGATACATTGACGGCTTGGCGGGTCCACTAAAAATATTATCGCAAGGTGTGAAGTTAATTTTTCGAAACACAGCCAAAATTTCAAAACACGGTGAGACATAGTCTCTTTGGTTGTTTTCAAAACACAGTCAAATTTCTAGGCATGCATATTCTTAGCAAGAAGTTGAATCTTTCTGAACTCTCCCTCGTCTCGATACATTGACTTCTTGGTAGTGGGTCCACTGAACAGATTATCGCAAGGTGTGAAGTTAATTTCGAAACACAGCCAAAATTTCAAAACATGGTGAGTCATAGTGTCTTTGGTTGTTTTCAAAACATGGTGAGTCATAGTGTCTTTGGTTGTTTTCAAAACACGGTCAAATTTCTAGGCATGCATATTCTTAGCAAGAATTTGAATCTTTCCAATCTCTCACTCGTCTTGATACATTGACTGCTGGTGGTGGGTCCACTGAACAGATTTTCGCAAGGTGTAATGTTAATTTCGAAACACGGGCTAAATTTCAAAACACGGTGAGTCATAGTCCCTTTGATTATTTTCAAAACACGGTCAAATTTCTAGGCATGCATATTCTTAGCAAGAAGTTGAATCTTTCCAAACTCTCACTCGTTCTCGATACATTAACTGCCTGGTGGTGGGTCCAGTGAATAGATTATCACAAGGTGTGAAGTTAATTTCGAAACGCAGCCAAAATTTCAAAACATGGTGAGTCATGGCCTCTTTGATTGTTTTCAAAACACGGTCAAATTTCTAGGCATGCATATTCTTAACAAAAATTTGAATCTTTCCAAACTCTCACTCGTTCTCGATACACTGACCGCCATGTGGTGGGTCCACTTAACAGATTATCACAAGGTGTGAAGTTAATTCTGAAACACAGCCAAATTTCAAAACACGGTGAGTCATAGCCTCTTTGATTATTTTCAAAACACAGTCAAATATTTAGGCGTGCATATTCTTAGCAAGAAGTTTAATCTTGCCAAACAAATCCCCCTCAGTGGACCCACTACCAAGAGGCTTTTATGATGCTTTTATAATCAGGAGGCTACGCGCCATGCTAAGAAATGAAGAGCGAGCAGAGAGAAAAAAATCACCGAGAAATAATAGTAGAGAGTAGCGAAATGAATTGCCTTGGCTGTGTGGTCAGGCAGCAAGGCTTTATCCAATCGATAGGCATCGGGGCCCACCTGGGACGACCATTTGAGCACATGTGTCTCTGGCGTCTCCCTAGGAACCATGGTATAATGAAAGCTGCATGTGAGCAGTACAGGACCGCACTACACTACTGAAGTCTTACTTCATGAATCAGTGAGCAGGAGTACTCGAGTACTACTACTAGAATCCTACTGCCACCGCTGCCCGCCGCC
Source organism: Avena insularis (assembly GCA_023614405.1). NCBI lineage: Eukaryota > Viridiplantae > Streptophyta > Magnoliopsida > Poales > Poaceae > Avena > Avena insularis. Next base: position 316,587,231 of record CM042688.1, on the reverse strand, counting down.
CGCCGCTCTAGGAGTAGTAAAACGCTGCAAATAGCCACCGCCGCCCGCCACCCACCGCCCGCAGATGCCTACCTACTAGAGTAGTAGTATAGTACAAAAAGTAGACATATGTATTACTATTACTACTATTGGAATACTGGTAGTACAATTCGAGTATAAAAATACATATACTCCGTATTACTACTACTGGAGTACTAGTTCAAATATACTACTACTAGTACTCTATATCTGGACAAGCTTTAACCACAAGAAATAAATGGAGAAGAGAAATGGGTCTGCCATGCCGACAAACAAAAGATCTAGAAGAGAAAAGAAGATAGAATAAAATGTAGATGGTGTTGAAAACATCATGCAGTCCTCGTTCTCTCCCCCGCAGCACTGTACACTTTGCGCCAGGCCCCAGGTTTCTCTGTCTCTCTTTAGATGTAGACCTTCTCCATTTCCAAAAAAAAGGCGTAGACCTTCCTACCACTCTCACGCGGGTAGGATCTGTTTGTCTGGTACAGTACTATATAGGGTAATAAGTACCTGATTTACTCTCACCTGTCAACTTTCTGCAGCCTTCGTTCAAAACAAAAAAAACTCAATGCTGCATAAAAATTCTGGATTGTGGGCACTACATCGGCGAGCCGAGCTTCCAGGGAACCACTCCAATGCTAGGCGCGTCGGTGGATTCCACCAAGAGCTAGCCGGCGATGGACAAAGACGAGCTAGTGCCGATAACTATTCCATGCCCCCATGATGGCTGCCTCACCATGGTCGCCTACCACGAGCTTGATGACCACAAGGCCGCGTGCCCATACAGCCTGTGTGGTTGCACGGAGGTCGGCTGCATATTCACTGCCTCTCCGTTCGAGCTCCTTTTGCACCTCAACGGCGTCCACAAGGTACAAGTGCATAGGCTATCATACGGTAAGCCCATGGAGTGTATAGTAACAATGCCGTTACCATCCTTTCCACCATCCATGGTCATCGTCTATGGTAATGATGCTACCGTGTTCAGCCTCATCATCGGCGAGCTCGGCCAGGCCGCCACTGTTTCCTTGGTGTGCGTCAGGGTGGCCTCATGCTCGTGGCCCCATTATAGGGTGAAGTTGTGCGCGACTGTCCCGTAGTCGCCGGCGGACTTCTCGACGGACACCCGTAATGCGGTCATTGAGCCGACGAGCTGCACGTCGCCCGACAGTGTTGGCCTCGAAGATCTAACGTTCCTCACGGTGCTGCCGCGGTACATTACCATGGCTGATGGACAGTATCAGACGATCAAGGTGTTGTCTTTATGTGTTTGCATCAACAGGATGAATTGATCTTAATCTTCGGCTAAGTGATCCTAATGCGATGGTAATGATGTATTACTAGTTAATTTAGTTGTAGCTAAGTACCACTCGTTTACTAGTTAATGTAGTAGTAGCCGGAGGAAGGGTTTCTTTTGGCACTAGGAAGGGTGTATTTTGGCTGTAAACTGTCTTTGTTGCTAATGTTTATATTTTGGATTTTAAGTGTTTTCTGAAATTGTTCAACTACTACTCCACATGCCCACTACTAGGGGGACTCATATCAACATGACCTCTGTATCTACCATCCAATATTCATCCGATGGACAAAAGTGATCCAAAGCAACATAGAAAAGAAAACATCTCACACTTACGCCGTAGTTTTCAACTATGTTTAACTTTTTAGACACTAGACATTAAAAACATTTTGTCAGTCATTAATAGTTCAAATACAGGCATATATTTATGAAAACATATATATACATATAATTTTACCTTTGCATAAATTAATTTTCATACTTTTGTCTGCATACTATATATAATAGTGGTAAGATAAGAACAAAAATACTATCAATAGTATCTTCTCGATGCTAAATTGGACATGAAGATCCAACATCTGACAATGTTGGGATTCAAGTCTTGATCCAACGGTTAATATTCAAAGTTTTTCGTACACTATACAATGCTGAGAAAAAAAATGAGAAACCTGTGGTTTGACACCTTTGAATACAAAAAATGCTCTAGCTTCTTCATAATGTGTATTGGCCTATGGTGTATGAACATTCCTGGTTTTGACCCGAACAACCAAGGTCATGACCATATTGACATCATATATAGTTTATGAAATAGTTCCTGCATCTAGTAGATTCGTGCATCTTATTCAACAAGATCTGCTGAAAGTGAGCAATGCACTGTTTTCTTTTGTTAAGCAAGTATACTAGTCTTACCATTACCACGATCTTAACACTATATGGTGTACGGAAAACTTTGAATATTAATTGTTCTATCAAGACTCACGAATCCAACATATCCAGCCGTTGGCTCTTCTTTTCCATTCTAGCATCTAGAAGATTCTATTGATAGTCTTCATCACAATGAAATGCTATGTGCACAAACCTCAAAACACACTTCTCCATCATTCTAGAATCTTCCCCCTTATTTCTACAGACCATGTTACCAAAATTTTCAAGTATTTGACTTTAGAGTCCTTTGTGCTAAATGTATGGACTTGGATGTCTTTTTCATTTTTTAGGTCCTTGGTGTGAAGAATCTCGCTCCCTCAGGACATATACCTTAGTCAAAACTAGCATGAAGAGTATGGCTCGATGGGCTGCTCTCTCGAGAAGGAGCCGTACCCAACTATTTACCTTGCTTGGTTTTAGGGTCCTTTGTGCTAACGTATGGACCTCGAAGTAATTTTCCCTTTTTATGTCCTTGGTGTAAAATGTACTCCCACCATCCATTTAAAATTCTAACCAAAAAGTTTAAGTGGTGAAATTTAAACAAATTTAAGCTCACTTGTCAATGAGTATGAACATTCTTGGATTTCAAGCCGAACGACCAAGGTCAAGGCCATATCAACGTCATACTTAATGTTGATGACCCCATATCAGCGAGTTTGCATCAGACTTAGCCATATTTTGAAACAATCAAAGAAGAATTAGTATGAAGAGTTTGACTCAGATCAGTTGATCTCTCGAGAAGGAGCTAAACCAGAAAGTTTTCCTTTTAGGGTCCTTTGTGCTAAATGTATGGACCTCGATGTAATAATTTTCCTTTTTTAGATCCTTGATGTAAAATGTACTCCCACCGATCGTGTAAAATGTTAACCTAAAAGTAAGTGGTGAAATTTAAACGAATTTAAGCTTAGTTGTCAATGAGTATGAACATTCTTGGATTTCAAGCCGAATGACCAAGGTCAAGGCCATATCAACATCATACTTTATGCTGATGATCCCATGTTAGAGAATTTGCATGGATACATATCTGGCCATGTTTTGAAAACAATCGAAGAGGAGGTAGTATTAAGAGTTTGGCTCAGATCAGCTGATCTCTCGAGAATGAGCCGAACCAGATTTTTTTTCTTTTAGGCTCATTTATGATAAATGTATATGGATCTCAATGTAATTTTTACTTTTTTGAGGCCCCTGATGTAAAATGTACTCCGATAGACCATGTAAAGTTCTAACCTAAAAGTAAGTGGTGAAATTTAAACGAATTTAAGCTTAGTTTTCAACGAGTATGAACAATTCTTGTATTTCAAGACGAATGACCAAGGTCAAGGTCATATCTACATCATACTTTATGTTGATGATACCATATCAAAGAATTTGCATGCCGACGAATTTGGACATATTTTGAAAACAATCAAAGATGAAGTAGTATGAAGAGTATGGCTCGATCAGCTACTCTCTATGGAAGGAGCTGACACTGACTGTTTTCCTTGCTTAATTTTAGGGTAGTTTGTGCTAAATGTATAGACCTCAATGTAATTTCCCCTCTTATGTTAGGTCTAAAAGTGTAAGTGGTGAAATTTAGACGATTTTAAGATTACTTGTCAATAAGTATGAGCATTCCTGGATTTCAAGCCGAACGACCAAGGTCAAGGCCATATCAACATCATACTTTGTGCTGATGGTCCCATGTTAGAGAATTTGCATGGCAACAGATCTTGACATGTTTTGAAAACAATCAAAGAGGAAGTAGTATTAAGAGTTTGGCTCAGATCAGCTGATCTCTCGAGAATGAGTCGAACTAGATTTTTTCCCTTTTAGGGTCCTTTATGCTAAATGAATATAGACCTCAATGTAATTTTTACTTTTTTGAGGTCCCTGATGTAAAATGTACTCCGATCGACCGTGTAAAGTTCTAACCTAAAAGTAAGTGGTGAAATTTAAACAAATTTAAGCTTAGTTATCAATGAGTATGAACTATTCTTGTATTTCAAGACGAATGACCAAGGTCAAGGCCGTATCTACATCATACTTTATGCTGATGATCCCATATCCAAGAATTTGCATGCCAACAAATGTGGCCATATTTTGAAAACAATCAAAGATGAAGTAGTATGAAGAGTATGGGTCGATCAGCTACTCCCTAGAGAATTAGTTGAACCCAACTGTTTTCCTTGCTTAATTTTAGGGTCCTTTGTGCTAAATGTATGTACCTCGATGTAATTTCCCCCTTTTGTTAGGTCTAAAAGTGTAAGTGGTGAAATTTAGACAATTTTAAGCTTACATGTCAGTGAGTATGAGCATTCTTGGATTTCAAGCTGAACGACCAAGGTCAAGGCCATATCAACATCATACTTTGTGCTGATGATCCGATGTTAGAGAATTTACATGGAAACGGATCTGGCCATGTTTTGAAAACAATCAAAGAGGAAATAGTATTAAGAGTTTGGCTCAGAACAACTGATCTCTCGAGAATGAGCCAAACCAGATTTGTTTCTTTTAGGGTCCTTTATGCTAAATGTATATGGACCTCGATGTAATTTTTGCTTTATTGAGGTCCGTGGTGTAAAATGTACTCCGATTGACCGTGTAAAGTTCTAATCTAAAAGTATTGTGGTGAAATTTAAACAAATTTAAGCTTAGTTGTCAACGAGTATGAAGCATTCTTGTATTTCAAGATGAACCACCAAGGTCAAGGCCATATCTACATCATACTTTATGCTAATGACCCATATCCAAGAATTTGCATGCTGACAAATTTGGCCATATTTTAAACACAATCGAAGATGAAGTAGTATGAAGAGTATGGCTTGATCAGCTACTCTCTCGAGGAGCCGAACCCAACTATTTTCCTTGCTTAATTTTAGGGTCCTTCGTGCTAAATGTATGGACCTCAATGTAATTTCCCCCCTTTTAGGTCTAAAAGTGTAAGTGGTAAAATTTAGACGATTTTAAGCTTACTTGTCAATGAGTATGAACATTCTTGGATTTAAAGCCGAATGGCCAAGGTCAAGGCCATATCAACATCATACTTTATATGATGATGATGATCCCATGTCAGAGAATTTGCATGGCAACAGATCTGGCCATGTTTTAAAAATGATCGAAGAGGAAGTAGTATCAAGAGTTTAGCTCAGATCAGCTGATCTCTTGAGAAGGAGATGAACCAGAAAATTTTCCATTTAGCGTCCTTTATGCTAAATGTATGGACCTCGATGTAATTATTGCTTTTTTCAGGTCCCTGATGTAAAATGTACTCCGATCGACCATGTAAAGTTCTAACCTAAAAGTAAGCGGTGAAATTTAAACGAATTTAAGCTTAGTTGTCAATGAGTATGAACCATTCTTGTATTTCAAGACGAACGACCAAGTTCAAGTCCATATCTACATCATACTTTATGCTGATGATCCCATATCCAAGAATTTGCATGCCGACAAATTTGGCCATATTTTTAAAATAATCGAAGATGAAGTAGTATGAAGAGTGTGGCTCGATCAGATACTCTCTCGAGAAGGACCGAACCCGACTATTTTGCTTGATTAATTTTAGGGTCGTTTGTGCTAAATGTTTGGACCTCAATGTAATTTCCCCCTTTTTAGGTCCTAGTTGTAAAATGTACTCCGACCGACCATGTAAAATTCTAACCTAAAAGTAAGTGGTGAAATTTAAATGAATTTTAGCTTATAGTTGTCAACGAGTATGAACATTCTTGGATTTCAAGCCGAACGACCAAAAGGTCAAGGCCATATATCTACATCATTCTTTATTCTGATGATCGAGTATCCAAGAATTTGCATGGCAATAGATTTGGCCATATTATGACAACAACTGAAGAGAAAGTAGTATGAAGGGTATGGCTCGATCAGCTGCTCTCCCGAGAAGGAGCCGAACCCGACTATTTTCCTTGCTCAATTTTAGGGTCAATTGTGCTAAGTGTGTGGACCTCGATGTAATTTTCCATTTTTAGGTCTTTGATGTAGAATTTACTCCCACCGATCGTGTAAAATGCTAACAAAAAATTAAGTGGTGAAATTTCAACGAATTTAACCATAGTTGTCAACGAGTATGAAAAATTCTTGGGTTTCAATACGAACGACCACAACGTCAAGGCCATATCTCTACATCATACTTTATGCTCATGATCCCATATCCAAGAATTTGCATGCCGACAAATTTGGCCATCTTTTGAGAACAATCAAAGATATTAAAAACAAAAAATAATCAATTTCAATTTTCCAAGTGACAGGTTATTTTTTTAAAAGCATGTAAGAAGAATTTATTTTCTTTTTTCTGTTAAAAAATAATGAGCGAGAAGAGACTATGAGCACGGAGGAGGTAGCGAGAGAGCTACGAAGAGGAGGATTTGAAGGCAGGGCGATGTCAGAGCAAAGCTGGGATGGGTTCCTGACACGAGGTATAGGGTAAAGTGAGTAGAGTAAATTTTAGGACCACAATATATATGCACGCAAAACAAAATGTGTTTTCTCTCTCTTTCACTCCCTCATCACCACCTCCACACCCTAGTCGGTTGATCTCTCCCTCATCCACAATGTGGCGCTGCACATGCGCGTCGACCGATGACCTGCCTTTTGTCGGTAGCTCTATGTCTTTGTCTGGCCTATTCGTTAGCTGTGTTGGTGGGAACCATTTTGGTCCTTACAATAGAGTAGCAATTCAAACTTTCCCGGTTTTGAAATTTTCACTTCCTTCACAAACATCCGGGGGGAAGGATATTCAATAGATCACTACAAGAAATGTGTTGACTAGTGACCTTTTCTTAACGACCCTACGTTTTTAGGTCATAGATCTATGAGCATTTTGAGCCAACTGGTCGTAGGCCATTTGGGAGGGTATAAACCTTGAAAAACTACGACCTTTTTTTATCAGGAAGGTCATAGCTTGTTTACACCAGTTGGTCATAACATAGACATCGCTGGTCGATGACCTTAATTTTGGGCGACTACGAGCAATTTAAATAGTCGTGGGGGCTATTCATGATAACTTTAGAAAGTCTGATGGCCACCTCAGCAGGTTGATCTAGGTGTCACGTCCATGTGTCAAGTTTCGCTGACGTGTCTGAATATATGTAATATCCATGTGTCAATTTACACTTACATGTCATGTTCATATGGCTTTGAACTGTTGACTACCAATTATACTACTATCCAATGACATGTGGGGCCTACTTTCCATGTTGGCTTTGACCTGATGACTGGGACCGTCGTGTAGAACTAAAAGTCTGATGCACAGTCATATAGAACTGGAACTAAATAATTAGGCACAAATACGTGCGTGGGGGTTCGAACCCCGGATCTCTGGACATCATGTCCTCTACTACTATAATGGAGCAATTTTGAATTGGATCCATAGCACCAATCCTGATCATTGGGCCGTTAGATCCAATGGTTCAGAGCGGCTCGATTTGTGTTGAATAGTACCTATAGCAAACTCTACCATGTTCTAGAACCATCATGTCACCACCCCCAAAATTCATAGCACAGTAGGTTGTATTCTCAATATGTGTAGATAGTTATTATTAATAGACTTAATTTATGCATTTTGGGGGTGGTGACATGATTGTTCTAGAACATGGTGGAGTTTTCTCTAGGTACATACTATTCAACACGAATCTAGTTGCCCTAAACCATTGGATCTAATAGCCCAACGATCAGGATTGGTGCTATGGATCCAATTCAAAACTACACCACTATAGTAGTAGAGAGAATACAACCTACTGTGCTGTGAAAATTTGGGGGTGGTGACATGATGGTTCTAGAACATGCATGGTGGAGTTTGCTCTAGGTACTATTCAACACAAATCCAGCTTCTCCGAACCATTGGATCTAATAGCCCAATGGTCAAGATTGGTGCTATTGATCCAATTCAAAACTGCTCCATTATAGTAGTAGATATATCTTTCCACTATACAGTGTACGAAAAACTTTGAATATTGACCATTGGATCAAGACTCACGAATCCCAACATTATTTCCTGTCATTGGATCTTCTTTTCCATTCTAGCATCTGGAAGATTCTATTGATAATCTTTAGGATAATGAATGCTATCCACAAACCTCAAAACACACTTCTCCATCATACTAGAATCTTCTCCCTCGTTGCTAATAATCGTTGACTTCTACATGATCTTATCTTATCTTATCTTACCACTATATAGTGTACGAATAACTTTGAATATTGACCGTTGGATCAAGACTCTCGAGTCCTAGCATTTCTAGCCATTGGATTTTCATTTCCATTCTAGCATGTAGAAGATTCTTTTGATAGTCTTTGGCATAAGGAATGCTATGCAAAAGCCTCAAAATACACTTCTCCATCATACTAGAATCTTCTCCCTTGTTTCTCTAGACCATGTTATTAAAAAATTCATGTGTTAGGTAGCTAATAATCTTTGACTTCTACATGATGATACAAAGTACAAGGACCAAATATGCACCCATACTTTATAGATGTTGATCAAATTTATAATTTATTATGCTTTACCAATTATAAGTTTATATAGTGATGATGATATGTCATACATCTACTATCTGAGTCTCACGTGCAAGGCACGTGCAACTTACTAGTATAGTTTATGATACAGTTCCCGCATCTGGTAGATTCGTGCATCTTCTTCAACAAGATCTGCTGAAAGTGAGGAGTGTGCTGTTTTATTTTGTTAAGAAAGTACTAGTCTTACCATTCCCACTATCTTAACACTATATGGTGTATGAAAAAGTTTGAATATTAATTGTTGGATCAAGACTCACGAATCCTAACATTTCCAGCCATTGGATCTTCTTTCCAGTCTAACATCTAGAAGATTCTATTGATAGTCTTCATCACAATGAAATGCTATATGCACAAACCTCAAAACACACTTCTCCATCATTCTTGAATCTCCCCCTCGTTTCTATAGACCATCTTACCAAAATTTTCAAGCATTTGATTTTAGGGTCTTTTGTGCTAATTGTATGAACTAGGATGTATTTTTCATTTTTTTGAGGTCCTTGATGTAACATGTACATATCCACTTACCGTGTTAATTAATTGAAGAATCTCTCTCTGTCGGGACATATACCTTATTAGTCAAAAAAAAGTACCACCACCCAGTAGAATGGAAAAAAGAAGATCTAACGGCTAGCAGTGTTGGGATTCGTGAGTCTTGATCCAACGGTCAATACTCAAAGTTATTCGTAAATTATATAGTGGTAAGATAAGATAACAAAGATAATCAATAGTATCTTCTAGATAATGGAATGGATTAGAGGATCCAATAACTAGCAGCAATATTGGGATTTGCTGTAACACCCCAGTTTTAGCTAATCTAATATTTAGGGTTGTTTGTGCATTCATGAGCATCATCCCTTAAAATGCATGCAAAATAAATAAAGTAAAACCCTACAACCCTAATCTTCCCCTCTCTTTGAAAATCCTTCCAAATGGTTTTGAAGATTCAAAAACTACCAAAAATAGTGGAGCCCAAATGGATACAAGGGCCCTGCAATATTTTTCATATTTTATACACTCTCTGGTATTTTTGGACTAACCAAAATCCAAAAATAAATTCAAACACAAAGAGATAAATGAAAACAGAAATTGGAAAAAGCTTTTGTTAAAAAAAGAGAGCCAAACCAGAACCAGGCCGGCCCAGGTCCCTCTCCTCTCTACCTACCACCCACCTATGCAGCAGTTTCCGACCCAAGTGCAGCCCGTCCCTGACCCAGGCCTGCATACCCCTTGTCCCTCCTATCTATTGTCTTCCTCCTCGCGTCGAGCTACTGTGGCCGCGTCATTGCCGCGATGCTTCCGCCACAAGTGACGCCCCTGGCCGAGGATAAGACCGCCCTGTGCCGTGCTCCTCTTCCCCTCGACCTCTCTCTCCCCCAGTGCTCTCTCTATCACTCTCTCCCGCCAGCGGCCAAACCCTAGTTGTCGTCGCCGCATCGCGCCGTCGTCTCCGGCTGCCCCAAGCCCAACTGTTGGTCCCTGGAGCTCTGCCTCGTTTCCAGCTTCATCTCCATGGAAGGAATCAGACCGGGACACTCCCAGACGCCCGCATCGAGCGTGTCTTCCCCGACCCCGACGAGCTCCGGCGTCGCCATCGCTGCTGCTACAGACGTCCTCCAGCGTTCCTTACCCCTCCGTTCGCTTCGTGGTGAGCTTCTGGTCGTCAGGGACCACTCCTCCGTCTACCTCTCGCTTTGCTTCGCCCTCGCCGCCGTCGGACCCCATTGCATCCACGTCTCCGGTGACCACCTCGCAGCGGCGCCGCAACTTTGAGGTCGCCCGCGACGAGGCGAGTTGAACCCGCTCTTCCGCGCATCCTAGCAAGCCCCCTAGTGCCGCCAGCCACCATCGGCCGACGTGCCCTCCGGCAAGCCTACGTGGTGCCACTTTGGCGTCGATGTGGCGCACGCGTGGCCGTGACGTTGACGCTGACCTGGCCAGCATGGCCAATTGACGTGGCCCGGGCCCAATGGTCAGTGACTCTGGCTAGCTCAGGCTCGGGTGAGAAAAGAATAGATGCTCGTGATGACGTCAGCCTCTGACATGCTGACGTAATAAACCTTTTTAATTGTTTTAATAATTTCATAAATTAGTTTAATCTTATAAATTCAATAACTAATTATTTATAACTCAGAAAAATGTGTATAATATATCAAAATCTTCAAAAAACAATATCTACATCATAGCATCAAAATCATGCATTGTTCAACAAGTTCAATTGCAAGTTTAACTAGAGAACTAAATGAACTCTTGTAGGTGATTCTGGGGTCTCGCCTGTATTAGGGTTTGGACCCTTCGAATCCCGCTTAAATTGCCAAGCATGATTTAGGGTTTCATTTAAATACAATTTAACTTGTCATATGATCATTCTTGCTTGATCAATGCATCAATGCCATGTGTTGATTTTTGTTTCCCCCTTTCTTTCCGGTGTTTGGTTCTTCCCGGTAGAATACGATATCGAGATCGAGATCGAAGACCGAGATCAACACCATCGAAGATCGACGAACAATACTTGACCAACTATAATCAAGTCAAGTACAAGATATCCGAAGATCTATATCTAGGTATCAACAAACAAGGCAAGTATAGCCCCACCATTATACAATCCTATGATTTCGAAAGTATTTCATTCTTGCCATGTTGCATACGATTCTACCGTGGTCTTTTATCGATAGGTAGAGTATCCTATCTGTTGCATTACTCCCTTAAGCTTATATTATCTGATCCACTACTCCTAGCATAACTAGGTTTGGCTTGTGTGCATTGCTAGAGCTTATATCTATATCTTGCTTAGCCATGCATAGCTGTCAATTCTGGTTCATCTAGATGATGTATCAGATGCAGAGAATCTAGTATGATAGGTGAACAAGATATACTGATGAGGTAAGATCAGTGGTTAAGGTTAAACATGGTAACGCTTGTATGGGAGGCCACAGTGGGATGTGGTTTTTCTAGTCCCATGCTCGCCACTACTAGGAACCGAGTTCTTTCCTTTGGAACCGAGACGAGCATACAGCCAGATGGGGCTTGGGAACCCCTCCACTGATTAACTTTCCTAGTAGATTCCATGAGTCACATAGTTCGGGCGTTCCATTCGACATACATTCTAGATCTTCTCGAAGGCGGTGAAGGAGGTGCATTCATACAGGTAGGTAAGCGTGGCCGGGGTTGCTTGGGGTTGATGGAGCCCCTGGTAAACCAACCCCGCCTCACATCTATAGGGACCGGCTTCGGGATTTGACCCATTATGGCGGAACCATCCTTAGGGAATGACTCATGGTCTCAATGAAAGCAAGGTAAAGGTTGTGGCCAACCATCCTCTGTCGGCCTTCCAAGGAAGAGGGCTAATGATCTGACATTAAGAGTCGGTTGGTACGTGTGGGTAAAGTTGTACACCCCTGCAGGGTTAAATCTTTTCAAAAAGCCATGTTCACGGTTATGAATGCTTGATGACCGAATTCTAAGATCATATAGAACATTAACCTAATCGTAAAAATTGGCAGTTCAATGTGTGCTTAAGGATGCTTCCTCATGGGTACGAGGGGGTGATCCTAGTTGTGAGGTGAGGTTTACTTCGGTGGATATCAAGATGATGATAAATTCTTCGGAGATGTCGCACTCTTATCCCCTTTTAAAATATTCTGATTAGATGAGCTTCTTCTCCCTCTTGTTTTATAAACAAAGATGGCTTTATGCAAAATAACCCCACCAGCCATAAGTCTTGCGGAGTACACCATGTACTCACCCTTGATTTGTTGATACTTTTGTAGCAGAATAAATGTTTCCCTGAAGACGAGTTCCGTACTACATCGACATCGACGATTAGCTTGGGGTTCCCGGCCAACAGCCTGGAATCTATGGGCTGGGACGTCATCGTTATGCTTTAGGCCTCTTAGGCCATTTATTAAGTTTGCTATACTTAATAGCATAATTTGCCTTCCGTGGTTTGATGTTTATGGTCAGTGACCTCTGCTTGTAATATTTTGGTTCTTCGCTCAGTTATGAGCTTTCTGTAATAATATTTGTGTCATAGGGTTACTATTGTGTTACCGATTTCTCACTGGATATCCTCGAGGTCTAGGTTAAGCTTATGTCAGGCTAAGGTCTGGATTTGTTTAACCCTGATGCCAGGGGTGTCACAGGTCTTGGTATCAGAGCAATACCAACCGTAGGAAAACCTTGCTATTGGTCGATGTTGAGTCTAGTGTTTGTGAAAATTATTTCAAAGATGAAAAGTATTTGCGAAAACTCTAGTATGCTTCTTTTTCTCCTTATCTAGTTTCGCTCCAACTCTGGGTCATCTTATCTTGTGTTAATTTGAAAAGTTTTGACATCTTTCCTAGTCTTTCAAAACTGAGGTGCCTTTTGGGCATATTGTTTCTTAGCCAGTTGACCTAGTGTTGAGTTCTCTAGAGTTGCGTGTGTTGTGCATTCCTTGTTTCCCTTTGATCTATTTCAGTTGAGAGATTCCTTTCCATCATGATCTCTCTACCTTATGGGCCCACAATATTATATTGTAGGTACCAAAGTGTTCTGTTCTAGGCTTCGAGGTTTCCTTTTGCCTCGTGTGCCTCCCTTTTATTTATTGGGGCTTCAGAAGTCGTTTCTTCTCATGGAAGCTACCTCTTGATTACTACCTTGGAGTGTACGTTATGTCATTCAAGTAGTAGTTACTTCTCTCTCGGGTTTTAACCCTTGGACTTGAACCGAAGATCCCGGATTGTGCTGGATTCTAGTGTTATGAATCTTGTACATGAGGCTGATCTTTAACCCAAGATCCATTCCATTGTCCCATATTGTTAATGTTAAAATATTACCTCAGGATGGCTGGTACTACCATTCTGGCCTTCAAGCTTGTGGTTATTGTCGCGATTGAATTTCGACAATAAAGGACTTCCCCTACCACTAGCCATGGCTGATGTTCTTTAATGGAACCAAATAGATCACGACAATAGTACTCCTCGTGAGTCTCGCATTAATACTCGTGACTCTGCCCACCTTTCTCCCTTCTATGCATTGGTTCTCGGAAGATTGATAATCTATGCATCCACATCTCGAGATTCTATCCTGAGCATGTTCTCTTTCCTCTTGTTGTTTCCGACCTCTATCTGTCAGTTGGTAGCCAAGTCGTAATTTGCATTGATGTCTCCCGATGCGAGATACTCTTGTGGTCCGTCATGACAAACCATTTCGGAATGTCAGGAGAAACAAACTCCAGTACCTTGTCATATCTAGGACCAGGTCAAAGTGTTTTAATCCGCAGATCAAGAGGCTTGATTAGCTTCTATCTGTTCCACCTAAGAGTATCACACTCTTTTATACTAAGAGGTTGTGTTGAGTTTGATGACCCCTTAATGTAGTGATGCTCTCACACATATTTACCCACCCTTCCTCCGAGCTTTCACGCTCGTGAATGATGCGTGTGCGTAATAAAATGTGGCCATCTGGGTTTCTTAGCAATTCTTATTGTTTTGAACCCTAAGGACGTTTGGGTCATTCTTAGAGTGATTGGTTACCCTATCAGTAAACAAAGTTTGACTGTGCTACCACGTCCATTATTCTGGTATACTCTCTTCGGTAAAAGAGTTAGGATCGTGCCAAAGCTCTAAGACTATGTCTTCTTGCCTTACCAAGTAAGTCTCCTCTCGAACTAAGTGACATATCAGTGGTTCGTGATATTCTAGAAGTCTTCTAGAAGTATCGCCATGTTGCCAGATGATCGTGTTTATCAAGTTCTTGAGTAAGCAAGTCCTGTGAACTTCTCCTTTCTACAAGGATCCTTACTAGATACCCCTAAACTAGTTAGTTGAGCTTAAACAACAACTTGGAGAGTTGTAAGACAAAAGTTCTACCCGACTTAGTTCCCTGTTAAAGGGATGTTTAGTGTTGTTTGTGCCAAAGAAAGATAGTGTTTCCTGCATGGAAATGTTATCATCCCCACCTTTGATTTGATTTGGGTTATGGTCAAATCAAACTCAGTTCCAAGGACTATCTTGATGATGTTGCTCCTTGTGATGTTTCACTTTAGTATATCTTCATGTTCTTTGGTCTGACCAATACTCTGCCTTGTTCAAGTAACATATGAGTTCATCATCTTGGAGTATCTCGATAAGTTTGTTGTTGAGCCCCTCGACAATATCCTTATCTTCTGCATACTAGAGCAGATTCATATGAAACATTTGGCATTAATGTTGGAAGACTTTTGAGAACCTTCTTCTTGTTATCTCGAAGTATGTGCTCTGTATGTTAGAAGTAACCTTCTCCAATTCACGTGCAGCTGTAGAAAGATGTCACCGTGGATTCGAGTAGAGTTAACTCTGTATCTTAAGGACACAATTGTATTTCGTTGCAAGTACTCGGTGTATGAGAAATTGTCTTTTGACAAGTTGTTAATACATGGGTCTAGCAATCTAGCTCATTCTTTTGGAGCTTGACACTGTAGTCAATATTTTAGAATCTAGCGACTTTATCTTTGTGGTAAATGTTGCAAACCTTCTATTCGGACATGCTAAGTCTGAAGTATCCTTCCACTAAACCTGAGTCTGAATCTCAAGCAGATATGATGGTTGGTGTTCTTCAAGGAATTGACATAGGTTTCTTTCTAAATCCGACAAGATTGATGTAATGGTTGACACAACTAGTCGGAATACGTATTGCCTTGAATCAGCAATAACAACCACTCTTCATGAGGCTTCTTCTATGATTTTATTATAGGAGTTCTGCTTATGGTTTGCTTTATCTACGAAGTCCGACCTTTACTTGATGTTTGCTTTCTTGAACATCAAGGAGAACATTTAAAGTAGTGTTGCTAAATGTCTCTCGGTCGATCCTCCAGACCCTTTTTATGTTGGCAAGCATTCTGTTATGCCAAGTAATTGAAGTATGAGAATGAAGTTTCTTTTTCCTCCTGTCATCAGGAATCTTCTTACCTATTCATCTGGCGGTGTAAAGTGATATCACGATCTTTCACAAATATTTTGATAATCCTGGATGAATAAAGAGTTTCCTTCATTTCTCGATCATGTTTAAGAGTGACAATGATTTTGGTAATAAGGAAGTTCTCTTGATACATATTCTTTGTGACTCTTACGAGTCCTCTCCACAAATCACCTTTCCGTCTTGACCTTCTGTTGAACGAAGAGTGATCCTTCTGTATCAAAAGTAGATCAACAGTTTGGTTATCCGTATCTCTGTATCCCTAAAAGCTCTACTTAAGCCGTCTAGTAGAGTTTCCACTCTCGAAGTCTATGGTCATGTTCTTTTTGTTGTAAGCTTTTCCTTTTCAGAAGCTTAAGCTCTTCTGAAACTCCATGGTCTCAATCCTTATGAAGACCATCTATCTAACAACTTGAAACATTCTCCTCTTGTTTCCTCCTTTACCTTGATGTATTTAATGTTTGCCATCTCAGAGTTGTTTTGAACACTCCTTTCATGAGTTGACCATGAGATACTCTGTGTGTTGTTAGTGTGTTTCCCTCTTATCCTTAGAAGTGACCCTATTTCTTTCTCCCTCTGTGTCTCTTCCTACCTTTGGAATCTCGGGTCGAGATTCTCATAAGGGGGATAGAGCTATAACACCCCAATTTTAGCTAATCTAATATTTAGGGTTGCTTGTGCATCCATGAGCATCATCCCTTAAAATGCATACAAAATAAATAAAGCAAAACCCTAAAACCCTAATCTTCCCTCTCTTTGAAAATCCTTCCAAATGGATTTGAAGATTCGAAAACTACCAAAAATAGTGGAGCCCAAATGGATACAAGGTCCCTGCAATATTTTACATATTTTATACACTCTCTGGTATTTTTGGAATAACCAAAATCAAGAAAGAAATTCAAACACAAAGAGAGAAATGAAAACAGAAATTGGAGAAAGCTTTTGTTAAAAAAAGAGAGCCAGACCAGACCAGGCCGGCCCAGCTTCCTCTCCTCTCTGCCTACCGCCCAACCGTGCAGCAGCTTGCGGCCCAAGTGCATCATGTCCCTAGCCCAGGCCCGCATGCCCCTTGTCCCTCCTATCTGTCGTCTTCTTCCTCGCGTCAAGTAGCTCGGTGGCGCCGCCGTTGCCGTCCGCCAGCGTCGCGATGCCCGCCACAGCCACGACACGTCCTGGCCGAGGATAAGACCGCCCTGCGCCGTGCTCCTCTTCCCCTCGACCTCTCTCTCCTCCCCCAGTGCTCTCTCTATCGCTCTCTCCTGCCAGCGGCCAAACCCTAGTTGTTGCCGTCGCGTCGCGCCGTCGTCTTCGGCCGCCCCAAGCCCAACCGTTGGTCCCTGGAGCTCCGCCTCGTTGCTAGCTTCATCTCCATGGAAGGAATTGGACCGGGACGCTCCCAGACGCCCGCATCGAGCGAGCCTTCCCCGACCCCGACGAGCTTCGGCGTCGCCATCGCCGCTGCTACAGACCCCCTCCGGCCTCGCCGACCCCTCTATTCGCTTCGTGGTGAGCTTCTGGCCTCGCCGACCCCTCAGGGACCACTCCTCCATCTACCTCTCACTTTGCTTCGCCCTCGCGTCACATGCTGACAATCGCTACTGTCGGACACCGTTGCAGCCACGTCTCCGGTGACCACCTCGTAGTGGCACCGCCACTTTGAGGTTGCCCGCGACGAGGAGAGTCGAACCCTCCCTTCCGTGCGTCCTAGCAAGCCCCCTAGCGCCGCCAGCCACCGTCGGCCAACGTGCCCTTCAGCAAGCCTACGGGGCGCCACTTTGGCGTCGATGTGGCTCCCGCGTGGCCGTGACGTGGATGCTGACCCAACCTGGCCAGCGTGGCCTGTTGACGTGGCCCGGACCTAGCGGTCAGTGACTATGGATAGCTCAGGCTCGGTGAGAAAAGAATAGATGCTCGTGATGATGTCAGCCTCTGACATGCTAACGTAATAAACCTTTTTAATTGTTTTAATAATTTAAGAAATTAGTTTAATCTTATAAATTCAATAACTAATGATTTTAACTCAGAAAAATGTGTATAATATCAAAATGTTCAGAAAAACAAGATCTACATCATAGCATCAAAATCATGCATTGTTCAACAACTTCAATTGAAATTTTAACTAGAGAACTAAATGAACTCGCGAAGGTGATTCCGGGGTCTCGCCTGTATTAGGGTTTGGACCCTTCGGATCCCCTTAAATTGCCAAGCATGATTCAGGGTTTCATTTCAATACAATTTAACTTGTCATATCATCATCCTTGCTTGAGCATTGCATCGATGCCATGTGTTGATTGTTGTTTCCCCTTTCTTTCCGGTGTTTGGTTCTTCCCGGTAGAATACGATATCGAGATCGAGATCGAAGACCAAGATCAACACCATCGAAGATCGACGAATAATAATTGACCAACTGTAATCAAGTCAAGTACAAGATATCCGAAGATCTATATCTGGGTATCAACAAACAAGGCAAGCATAGTCCCACCATTATATAATCCTATGATTTCGAAAGTATTTCATTCTTGCCATGTTGCATATGATCCTACCGTGATCTTTTATCGATAGATAGATAGAGTATCTATCTGTTGCATTACTCCCTTGAGCTTATATTACCCGATCCGCTGCTCCTAGCATAACTAGGTTTGGCTTGTGTGCATTGCTAAAGCTTATATCTATGTCTTGCTTAGCCATGCATAGTTGTCAGTTCTGGATCATCCAGATGATGTATCAGAATGCAAAGAATCTAGTATGATAGGTGAACAAGATATACTGATGAGGTAAGATCAGTGGTTAAGGTTAAACATGCTAATGCTTGTATGGGAGGCCACGGTGGGATGTGGTTTTTCTAGTCCCATGCTCGCCACTACTAGGAACCGAGTTCTTGCCTTTGGAACCGAGACGAGCGTATAGCCACACGGGGCTTGGGAACCCCTCCGCTGATTAACTTGCATAGTAGATTCCATGAGTCATGTAGTTCGGGTGTTCCATTTGACATGCATTCTGGATCTTCTCGAAGGCGGTGAAGGAGGTGCATTCATACAGGTAGGTAAGCGTGGTCGGGGTTGCTTCGGGTCGATGGAGCCCCTGGTAAAGCAACCCCGCCTCACATCTCTAGGGACCGGCTTCGGGATTTGACCCATTACGGCGGAACCATCCTTAGGGCGTGACTCATGGTCTCAGTGAAAGCAAGGTAAAGGTCGTGGCCAACCACCCTCTGTCGGCCTTCCAAGGAAGAGGGCTAATGATCTGACATTAAGAGTCGGTTGGTACGTGTGGGTAAAGTTGTACACCCCTGCAGGGTTAAATCTTTTCAAAAATCCGTGTTCATGGTTATGAATGCTTGATGACCGAATTCTAAGATCATATAGAACATTAACCTAATCATAAAACTTGGAAGTTCAACATGTGCGTAAGGATGCTTCCTCATGGTTACGAGGGGGTGATCCTAGTTGTGAGCTGAGGTTTACTTTGGTGGATATCAAGATGATGATCAATTCTTCGTAGATGTTGCTCTCTTATCCCCTTTTAAAATATTCTGATTAGACGAGCTTCTTCTCCCTCTTGTTTTATAAACAAAGATGGCTTTATGCAAAATAAGCCCACCAGCCATAAGTCTTGCGGAGTACACCCTGTACTCACCCTTGCTTTGTTGATACTTTTGTAGCAGAATAAATGTTTCCTTGAAGACGAGTTCCATACTACATCGACATCGACGAGTAGCTTGGGGTTCCCGGCCGACAGCCTGTAATCTATGGGCTAGGACATCATCGTTATGCTTCAGGCCTCTTAGGCCATTTGTTAAGTTTGCTATACTTAATAGCATAATTTGCCTTCCGTTGTTTGATGTTTGTGGTCAGTGACCTCTGCTTGTAATATTTTGGTTCTTCACTCAGTTATGAGCTTGTTGTAATAATTTTTGTGTCGCAGGGTTACTATTGTGTTACCAATTTCTCACTGGATATCCTCGAGGTCTAGGTTAAGCTTATGTCAGGCTAAGGTCTGGATTTGTTTAACCCTGATCTTGGGGGTGTCACATTTGCGGGTCATGAATCAGCGGTCAATATTCAAAGTTGTCCTCACACTATATATAAACTAGTAAGTTGAACGTGCCCTGCACGTGAGACTGAGATAATAGACGTCTGGCATATCACCACTATATATAATTGTAATAGGTAAAGCATAAAAAATATAAATTTGATCAACATCTATAAAGTATGGGTGTATATTTCATTCTTGTACTTTGTATATCATGTAGAAGTCAATGATTCTTAGTTATCTAAAACTTAAATTTTTTGGTAACATGGTCTAGAGAAATGAGGGAGAAGATTCTACAATGATGGAGAAGCGTGTTCTGAGTGTTGTGCATAGCATTCATTGTGATGAAGACTATCAATAGAATATTCTAGATGCTAGAATGGAAAAGAAGATCCAACGGTTGAAAATGTTGGGATTCACGAGTCTTCATCCAACAGTCAATATTCAAAGTTATTCGTACACTATATCTCTACTACTATAATGGAGCAGTTTTGAATATGATCTATAGCACCAATCCTGACCGTTGGGCTGTTAGATCCAATGGTTCAGAGTAGCTGGATTCGTGTTGAATAGTACCTAGAGCAAACTCCACCATGCATGTTCTAGAACCATCATGTAACCACCCCCAAAATTTCATAGCACAATAGGTTGTATTCTCAATATGTGTGGATAGTTATTATTAATAGACTTAATGTATGCATTTTTTCTCTAACAAGACTTAAAATATGATGGTTCTACAACGTGGTGGAGTTTTCTCTAGGTACTGTTCAACACGAATCCAGCTGCTCTGAACCATTGGATCTTATAGCCCAACGGTCAGGATTGGTGCTATGTATCCAATTCAAAACGGCTCCATTATAATAGTTAGAGATAATGGAGTAGTTTTGAATTGGATCCATACCACCAATCGTGACTGTTGGGCTGTTAGATCTAATGGTTCAGAGCAACTGGATTCATTTTGAATAGTACCTAGAGCAAACTCCACCATGTTCTAGAACCATCATGTCACCTCCCCCAAAATTTCATAGCACAGTAGGTTGTATTCTCAATATGTATAGATAGTTATTATTAATAGACTTAATGTATGCATTTTTTCTCTAACAAGACTATTGGTTAATAAAAACTTAATGTTTGTTAAATCACATTTCATACAGTATATACGTGTGTGTCACGTGCCTTTTACTAGTAGTGGTAAGATAAGAAAATAAAGACTATCAATAGTATCTTCTCGATGCTAAAATGGAAATGAAGATCGAATGTCTGACAATATTGGGATTCGTGACTTGATCCAATGGTCAAAATTCAAAGTTATTCGTACACTATATAGTGCTAAGAAAAAAAATGAGAAACATGTGTTTTGACACCTTTGAATACAAAAAAATGCTCTCGCTGCTTCACAATATGTATTAGCCTATGGTGTATGAACATTCCTGGTTTCGACCCGAACAGCCAAGGTCATGACCATATTGACATCATATATAGTTTATGATACAGTACCTACATCTGGTAGCTTCGTGCATCTTCTGCAACAAGATCTGTTGAAAGTGGGAAGTGCGTTGTTTTGTTTTGTTAAGCAAGTACTAGTCTTACCATTACCACTATCTTAACACTATATGGTATACAGAAAACTTTGAATATTAATTGTTCTATCAAGACTCAGGAATCCCAACATATCTCGCCGTTGGCTCTTCTTTTCCATTCTAGCATCTAGAAGATTCTATTGATAGTCTTCATCACAATGAAATGCTATGCACAAACCTCAAAACACACTTCTCCATCATTCTAGAATCTTACCCCTCATTTCTATAGACCATGTTACCAAAATTTTCAAGCATTTGATTTTAGTGTCCTTTGTGCTAAATGTATGGACTTGGATGTATTTTTCATTTTTTTGAGGTCCTTGGTGTAACATGTACACATCCACTTACAGTGTTAATTAATTGAAGAATCTCGCTCCCTCGGGGCATTCATTAGTCAAAAAAGTACCACCACCTGGTTTTCAGAAAAAGAGGGGACCATGTTTTCTTACAATTCCCTAGTATTAGCACATTTCAAGATTCCCTAGTGAATCGTTCCCACTTAAATAACTTTACGTCGATTTAAAGAAATTAGGTCAAATTTGAACTACAAGTAAGCGCGGTAGATTCCTCTTGAATTTTCCTAACGTCGTCTGAAGGGACCCATGATGTCTATATATCAAGACTTAAGTTCTGGGACGGAGTACTAAACACTAGTACTACCTGCATCCAAGGCTCAAGGCCTATTTTTTTAAAGTCAAACTATGCAAAGTTTGACCAAGTTTGTAGAAAAATATATTAATATTTACAATATGAAATACATACCCTTTGATACATCATGAAACATATATTCACATGGTATCTACTAATATCATACAACAGTTCTTGATATATTTTTAGATGTTTGGTCAAACTTTCTGTAGCTTGACTTATCAAAAAAAGGCTTAAGCTTTGGGATGGAGGTACTAGTGAGATGAGGGAAAAAACTAAAGAGCAAGAGGAGCTCGTAGAATAAAAGGGAGGCAGGGCGGGAGGGCAGCGTGACAGGGCACTTGAAGGCGGTGCGATGTCAGAGAAGAATTATGATGGGTTCCTGACATGAGGTACTATAGCCTTTACAGCATACACACTCTAGTAAATTTCAGGACTTATGTGCACTCAAAACAAACAAAATATTTGTTTTGCTCTCAGTCACTACCTCACCATCCATCTCAGCACTCCCTCGTCCACATCGCTGCGCACGTGTGTCTTGGTATGGAGGCTCAGCTGTGTCTCCGGCGTGTGTGTTGGTGTACATAGGAAGGAACCGGGCATTGGCGACAAAAAATAGTAGAATTCAAACTTTGGAATTTTTCTCTTCCTTTCCAAGCATCGGGAATGAAGTTTATTCAAAGGATGACCATATCGACATCATATGTCTATCTCTACTATTATAATGGAGCAGTTTTCAATTGGATCCTTAGAACCAATCTTGACAATTGGGCTGTTAGATTCAATGGTTCAGAGCACCTGGATTCCTCTTGAATAGTACCTAGAGCAAACTCCACCATGCTCTAGAACCATCATGTCACCACCCCCAAAATTTCATAGCATAGTAGGCTTTATTTTATCTACTACTACAATGGAGCAGTTTTGAATTAGATCCATAACACCAATACTGACCGCTGGGCTATTAGATCCAATGGTTCAAAGCAGCTAGATTAGTGTTGAATAGTACCTAGAGAAAACTCCAACATGTTCTAGAACCATCATTTCACCACCCCCCAAAATTTCATAGCACAGTAGGATATATTCTCAGTATGGGTAGATAGTTATTACTAATAGACTTAATGTATGCATTTTTTTCTCTAACAAGAATATTGGTTAATAACAACTTAACATTTATTAAATCACATTTCATACATTATATACGTGTGTGGAACATCCCTTTTGATCAACACGTGAGACTCAGATAATAGACGTCTGACATATCATCACTATATAAAATTTTAATAGGTAAAGCATAAAAAATATAAATTTGATCAATATCTATAAAGTATGGGTGTATATTTGGCTCTTGTACTTTGTATATTATTTATAAGTTAACGATTATTAGCTATGTAAAACTTGAAAATTCTGTTAACATGGTCTAGTGAAACGAGGGAGAAGATTCTAGAATGATGGAGAAGTGTGTTTTGAGTTTTATGCATACCATTCATTGTGATGAAGACTATCAATAAAATCTTCTAGATGCTAGAATGTAAAAGAAGATCCAACGGCTAGAAATGTTGGGATTCGCGAGTCTTGATCCAACGGTCAATATTCAAAGTTATTTGTACACTATATAGTGGTAAGATAAGATAAGATATATATGTAGAAAAACATCAAAACACAGTTATCCATCATTATAGAATCTTCTCGATTGTTTCTCTATACCATGGTTCTAGAATTTTCAATTATTAGGTAGCTAATAAATGTTTATTTCTACATGATATAAAATGCAAGAACCAAATATACACTCATATTTAGAAACATGGCTCAAATTCATAGATATTTCAAGCTTTACCTATTACAATGTTATATACTAATGACATACCATGCTTCTGTATATTATGTGAGTTTCACGTGCAAGGCAACGTGCAGCTTACTGGTACTACTACGAAGAGCATGGCTCAGCTCCATGATGGAGGAGCAGGACCCGACTACTAATTTTAATTGCTTGATTGTAGGGTCTTTTGTGTTAAATGTATGGACTTGGATGAAATTTTAACTTTTTTAAGGTCCTTGGTGTAACATGTACACATGCACTAGTTGTGTTAATTATTGAAGCATCTCACTCCTTCGGGACATACCCCAGTCAAAAAAATAAAGTGCCATCACCCGATTTTCAGAAAACGCGGACATGTTTTGTTACAATTCCCTAGTCTTAGGATGTTTCAAGCTTTCTTATATATTATCTAACTACGCCTATGCACTCAAATAACTTTATGTCGATTTAAAGAAAGTAGGTCAAATTTGAACTACAAGTAAGAGTGATAGATTCTTTCTTGAATTTGCAAGAGATCTAACAATTAACAATGTTGGAATCTGTCAATCTATATCCGATGATCAATGTTCAAAGTTATTTGTGTTATATATCTTATTAGTAAGTTGCACATGCCTTGCATGTGAGAATCAGATAGTAGAAGTATATGACATATCATTTCTTCTCTACTACTATAAAGGAGCAGTTTTGAATTGGATCTATAGTACCAATCCTGACTATTGGGCTATTAGATCCAATGGTTCAGAGCAGGTGGATTCATGTTGAGTACTACCTAGAGCAAACTCCAGCATGTTCTAGAACCATCATGTCACCCACCCCAAAAAAATTTATAGCATAGTAGGCTATATTCTCAATATGTGTAGATAGTTATTATTAATACAATTAATGTATGCATTTTTCTCAAACAAGACTATTGGTTTATAACAACTTAATGTTTGTTAAATCATATTTCATACAGTATATATGTGTGGCACGTGCCTTTTACTAGTTTATATAAAATTATAATAGGTGAAGCCCAAAAATAATTATAATTTCGAGCTACGTCCATAAAGTACCATTAGATCTTAATTCTATCCATTCTAGAATCTAGAAGATACTATTGATACTCTTTAGTACACTGAAAGATATGCACAAACCTCAAAACACACTTCTCAATAATTCTAGAATGTTCTTCGTCATTTCTCTAGAGCATGGCGAGTACTATTAGGTAGCTAATAGGTTGATTACTACTACATGATACAAAGTATAAGAACCAAATATACAATGGACATTCTATGGAAGTGGCTCAAAATTATAATTATTTTTGAGCTTCACCTATTATTATAGTTTTTTAGTAGTCCTATTTATCAGAGTTGGGCGAGCTGGCTTGAGGATTGACGTCATTTTATTTCGACATGTGGGTTCAAATCCTTCACGTGCGAGGAAAATGATTCTACGGTGCACGCTATCTAGGGAGGGGAAATGTGGGTTCACATCCTTTCCTGAAACACAGTCTACGTGATGAGACGATACAATACTCAGCCAGGACGTGACATCTTGCTAGTCTAGCACTCTAGCTATAACTCCAACAGGCGTCCTTGATCCACTGCAGAAGACTGACGAGGGAACACGCAAAATTGACACCCCTCGTTCATGTAGCCTCCCATCTTCCCCATCTCTGGTGATCCCCATTCTCTAACGCTGGCTAGCCGCATTTTGGATCCTCTCGAGTGCCGCACTTCCTAAATTTTCCTAGCCATTTCGCACCCGCTCAATTAGTTCTTGCAGGCCTCCATCACTCTCCTCCAAGAAAGCCCAACAATCATATTTAAATCCACCCTTGCCCCCAGTCCATCCAGATGCAATGGTGGATTCGATGCACAACATTCGGTGCGGTGGCTGGAGCAAGGCCAGCGACGATGCCTTCAGAGAAATCGCTATGCGTATGGACACTACCAGTGTCATCCGGCTAGCCGCATGCTCCAAGGAGTTGCACCGCCAAGTCGTCGGTGGAAAAGGTAGCAGATGCCCCAATGATTGCTGTGGGACATTGGTCGCCTTCCATGACTTCCTCAACCACAAGATGGCATGCCTGCACGGCCCGTGCAACTGCACTGAGCCTGGCTACGAGTTCGCCGCCCGGCCCACAGTGCTTCTCACTCACCTCAAAAAAGCCCACTCAATTGAAGTGCAGAGTTTCCACTACGGTGAGGGACACAGGTACATCTCTCAGCCTTTGCTGGCACTTGTCTCATGGAGAGTAGAGACCGTGGTATCCGGGGACGATGGTACATTTTTTGCTGTGCGATTTGACACGCTCAACTATGGACTCGTCGTATCTGTCTAGTGTGTTAGCTTACAGCATGCTTGTTTCCACAGTACATGGTGGAGTTGCACTTTTATAAACCTTCAATGATTAGAGAGGACCTGGAGCAGTTCGCCGAAGATAGCCTATTTTTCGAGCCAAACAGCAGCGCGTCGCCGACCTTCGTCAGGATTACTGAAGATTACTGCAATTTCCTAATTAAGAAACATGATAGGTTCACATGGGATTACTCATTTTGCATCCACAATGTGGGAGATGGCAAATATGACCATCATGATTCTGATGGTGATCTTTCGTTCAAGTTTGTTTAGATCAAACATTGGAGATGATATAGCATTTCCTTTGAAACATGGCTCTGTATTTTTTCTTGGGAGTGCCTAGATATCAGGTGCCTGAGAACTTCTTATATGTATATTTAGGATGCTTCAATTTAGTCTGCCGATTCTTACTTCCTTTAGAAATCCCAGGTTCATCTCTCAGCCGCTGTCGGCACCGTGCTCATCAAGACTAGAGAACATCGGATCTTGGAAGGATGGTATGGTGTTCGCTATGCTATTTGACATGCTCAAGTGGGCGACATCATCATATTTGTCGTGTGCGTCAGGCCAGACGGGTGCTCGTCCCCCTTGTACAATATGCAGTTCACCGTCTATAACCCGTAACCAGAGGCCGGGTTTTGGGAGGGTGCAGTGCATAATTCCTTCACTCCTGGGAGAAAGGCGGTGCCTGGCATCATGTAGAAGAAAAATCATTCCATGGTGGTGTACCATCAAACTTCTCAGACCCAGGGCCTGTATTACTCAATGTCCATCCATCGCAAGGGACAATTCCAAATTAACCATTCTACTACCTCAGTTTTTTATCCCACTTTCACTATATACCACAGACGTACGTGTATTGGAGGTTGGATTTTGGATGCAGAGTAGTACTAGTATAGCACTAGTTCTTGTACTTCGTACTATTTTGTACTACTATATACTAGTACTGGTAGTACTTGTTTAGGCCAAGGACAGGAGACGGTCTTGATTTGCCTTTATTCTATCGTTGCTATTATTGAAATATTTTATTTAACTAATAGTGATGTACTGTTACTTGTTTAGATCAAGTACAGCAGTTTGTCTTGCTTTTCTTTTGAAAGTTAGCATTTTCACAATTATCTAGATGAGTCTTGGGCATTTTGGGTTGCATATGGGGGGTCACACAGGCACTGTCACTTGATTGTCAGTTTTGCTTGCTCCAATGACCGAGTCCGTTTTTTGAGCGAGAACAAGAACTGATTCTCTCTGTACTGCTATTGAATTTCAAGCAGGAAAGCTACTGAATCTCTCAAATGTTCTGTCGTTGCTATTACTAAAACATTTTATGGAACTGATACTGATGTACTGTACTTGTTTAAATCAAGGGCAAAAGATAGTCTTGCTTTTCTTTTGAAGCATGGCCTTGTCGCAATCTAGATGAGACTTGGAAATTTTGGGTTCCATATGGGGGTCAAGCAAGCATTGATCGTCAGTTTATCATGCTCCAGTGGTCGAGCATTTCCTTTCAAACATGTCTCTCTTTACTGGGAGCTAGCACTACTTGCTTAGATCAAGTAGCTTTTCCTTAGAAACAATGGCCTTGCACATGTACTCCGTATCTACTCCCTCCATTTCAAAATATATAAATATGTTTTAGCTTTTGTGAAACGAGTTTATCTAGACTCTTTTTAGTGTGTAGTTCGGAGTGAACCCATATACTAAAAGGGGTCTAGATACACTCGTTTCACAAAAGCTAAAACATCTTATATTTGAAATGGAGGGAGTACTACGTATGTTTTATCGCAGTCAGGTTACTCATATTTACTTTATCATTTTTTCTTATAATATTTAGCATGCTGCAATTTAGTCCACTGAATCTTACTTCCTTTAGAAACTCCAGGTACATCTCTCATCCGCTATTGGAACTGCGCTCATCGAGAGTAGAGAAGATCGGATGAGGGTATGGTGTTTGCTCTGCTATTTGACATGCGCG
This sequence comes from Avena insularis, assembly GCA_023614405.1. NCBI lineage: Eukaryota > Viridiplantae > Streptophyta > Magnoliopsida > Poales > Poaceae > Avena > Avena insularis. Next base: position 316,559,173 of record CM042688.1, on the reverse strand, counting down.
AGTCGGGCGACATCAGTGGATCCATCATGTGCGTCAAGCCGTATGCATGCTCATCACCGTGGTACAATGTGCTGATCACTGCCTATTACCCGACAATAGAGTTGGGGTTTTGGGACCCTACAATCTATGGTTCCTCCACACCTGGGAGCTAGGAGGTGCCGGGCATCATCCAATGGAAAAAACATTCCTTTATGTTCTATAGTGAACCATCTCATATTACCGGCCTGCATTACTAAATATGCATCAGTCGCGGGGGAGAATCTCCAATTGACACAATATTTATTTAACCTGCTTAGGGATCTCTGTGTGTTGGAGGGTGGATTTTGGATGCATAGTAGTACTAGTATAGTGCTAGTTCTTGTACTATGGAGTATTTTGTACTACTATATATTGGTAGTACTTGTTTAGGTCAAGGGAAGGAGATGGTTTGCTTTGCCTTTGTTCCGTCGTTGCTATTACCAAAGTATTTTGTTGAACTAATAGTGATGTATTCTTACTTGTTTAGATCAAATGTTCTGTCATTACTATTACTAAAGCATTTTGTGGAACTAATACTGATGTACTGGTACTTGTTTAAATCAAGGGCAATAGATAGTCTTGCTTTTCTTTCGAAACATGGTCGTGTCACAATCTAGATGAGACTTGAGCATTTTGGGTTGCATACGGGGGTCACACAGGCATTGATGTGAGAAGAAGGTTCTCAAAGCAGACTTGATCGTCAGTTTTGCTTGTACCAATGGTCGAGTGTGTTTGGTGAAAAGGACAAACTGATCTCGTGACAAGATTCTTAGAGCTGAAACAAAAACTGGTTCTCTCTATACTACTATTGTATTTCATTGTCTGTATTGCTAAATTGGTCACTTTTGAAATGCTGCTGAATTGGTCAAGTACTCCTGAATATGAACTTCGAATATGTTGATAATTTTTCTACCTTATTATGTACTACTGAATTTTGACATGAATAGCTGCCAAAAAGAATTATTGCTTTTCCCCTCCCTCTCTGAGGTCTTTGTTTTGAATCTAGCCGAGCACATCACAATGCAATTTTTATTAACCAGGAGAAGAAATCTAGTAGCTCATTCGGCCCCACTTTAGCCCAGAACATTTTTATTTGTTTTTTTCGGGGTCTGGGGACTGCTGACCACAACCCAGTGAAATTTGAGAAAGGAGCCCATGGAGCATAACCGAGAACATATTAATTCGACCTTTTAGGGGTCAGGGGACTGCTGAGCACAGCCCACTAAAATTTGAGAATGAAGCCCATGGAGCATAGCCTACAGAGTATAACCCACGTAGAGAAGCCTATGTAGAATAGCCAAACTCTTTTTAATTTGATATTTTGGGCATTGCCCCCCACCTCTCAAAATAAAAAACTCTGCATACCCATGTTTTTAAGAAAATACTCCATTATGTAGCATTTTATAAATTGAGATGCCAGGAGTGCTGCCCTTTTATATTTTAAAAGAGATAAACATAGACACATAAAATATTTTTAAGAAGACTAATACATAAATTGTAGTACTAATAAAAAGTTTAATGATATTTATTCTATAAATATATTTTTTGTAGTGGCAACACACAGAGTTTACGTTTATTTGATTTGAAGGTCTTTTGTTCGAATCATATCTTGGGTTTACATTTTTTTTCTTCTAGCAATATCGCATTACGGAGAGGCTGACATCACGGATCCACCAGCATGCAGTGTCCCTGGAGTTTGTTTTCAGGGTGAGTTCGAAAAAAAAGTTTAAATACTTGTATAGAGAGGCCCGCATCAGGGACCCACTAGACAAAACATACAAGGCTACATCAGGGACCCACAAGCCAGAACATGCCAGAGAGGCTGACATATGATCCCCCGCAGTAAGACCATACACGGCTGCCATGTTAAAAAAAGCGGACACAACCGAACAAAACGTCCATCATACACACGTTGCACTTACAGAGAAGCTGACATGTCGGACCCAGCAAGCCCAAGCATAACCCATGAAATTAGCCTATCACCCCCAAGCATAGCCCAATACCTTCTAATTCGGCCTTTTCGTGGTCTTGTGGCCACCGACCATAGCCCATTCAATTTAGGAGTGAGCCCATGGAATATAAGCCATGACGAATAGGGCATCTGCCCCAAGTTAGCCCAGAATCATTTTAATTCGGCCTTTATATGCATTTTTTGTACTCTGAGGTTGACATCTGGGACCCAAAAAAATAGTCCAACATACACACGTTTCTTTCAAATAATGGATGTCAGTTGGGACCCAGCATAGACACGTTTCCTGCAGAGAGGTGGTTGACATCTAGGACCTAGCAAGTTGCCAAGGTCAAAACAACGGACATGGCCAAAAAAAAGTCCATCATATGCACGTTTCATTTACACAGAGGCTGATATGTTTGACCCAGCAGCGCAACCTTATACAGATGCTGCATCGAGGAACGTTGCCAGTTCGAAATAGGGAGGCACGAGCGAGAAAAAAGTTCAGCATGCACACGTTTCTTGTAATGAGAGGCTGAAATGGGGGACCCAGTAGCGTGAGCAAACGGTAGATTCGTCGAGCAATGCTACCTAGTTCGGAATAGGGTAGCGCTAGAGAAGACAAAAATTCCATCGTACCCACGATTCTTCTAATGTGAGGCTGGCATAAGGGACCCACCAGCCTGAATAAACGGCTGATGCAGTGAGCAATGCTATCAAGTTCAGAACACAAAGGCACGACAGAGGGTTAAAAATCCATCATACACACGTTTCTTCTAATGAGAGGATGACATGTGGGGCCCAGCAGCGTGATTAAACGGTAGATGCATCAAACATCCCTATCAAGTTCGGTACAGGGTAGCGCGAGCAAAGAAAAAATCCATCATACACACGTTTCTTCTAATGAGGGGATGACATGTGAGGTTCAGGAGGTTGGTTAAATGGTAGATGCGTTGAGCAACACTATCAACTTCGGAACAGGTTAGCACCAGCGAAGGAAAAAATCCATCATACACATGTTTCTTCTAATGAGAGGATGACATGTGGGTCCCAGGAGGTTGACAAAATTGTAGATGCATTGAGCAACGCTATCAACTTCGGAACAGGGTAGCACGAGCGAAGGAAAAAATTCCATCATACACACGATCCTTCTAATGAGAGGCTGACATGTGGGACCTAGCAGCCTGACTAAACGGCAGACGCATCAAGCAACATTATCGGGTTCAAATCAGGGAGGTGCGACCGAAAAGTATGGTACGCTAGAGACACTAACGTCCGGGACCCACACGCCTCAAAAGACTTCGGCGAGTCAACATCACGCGAGGAAACGAAAATCTTGCTTCTGCCACGTGCTGGCCGAGCTTCCTCCATGTTTTTAGCAGATCTATCATAGTAGAGGGCCGTGAAAAAAATGTTTTTCAAAGGCCACGGTCGAGCCAAGAATTTCATTGCGGAAGACGCGCCTTCTACGATGACCGTCGGGCCAAGTCATTGCGCAAGGAAACTTTTCTTGTAGTGTTAACCAAGTCATCTTTATATGACTTAAAGAGAATAAAACTTGGCCTATGTTCAATGGGATCGAAAGAAGTATTAAATTTGAGAAAATCATCTTCTATGACGCTTTGTGAAGTCTGATTTTTCAAACTCTTAACGTCCCATAAGTTGAAAATAAGGCAGATAGTGTTTGAAGGACCTTTGTGTCAATTAATTAAGATCTCTTAAGTAAGATACTTAGCTTCAAAACAGATAGAGAGCCCTTAGGTATGAATAGTAGTTCATAGAATTCACCTCGGATATCCATAATTGAGCGGGTACACTGTGGGTTCGTTCATGAAGTCATATAGAGTCATATATAGAGCAATGTCTTAACCATGGAGTGCAATGATTGAGATTCAAGGAGTTTGGAGATAATTAGAAGGACTTAAGGGGGAGAGTAAGTATGAAGATGATACCAAGTCCGCAGCTAGTAGGGTTTAAGAAAGCCCTCAAAAGTAAAGTAAGCCTAACTTACCCAGAATAAAGATAATCATAGGTTTGTATCTGAAAGATCTCCAAGCCTCAGATTACTAGTGATCGAAAGAACTTATGAGTCAGAATAGTATATCCATGAATGGGTGGACTAAATGAGTCTAGACCAGTCATAAGAGGAAACCATAAGGATTAACTATACCTTGGTAGACCAAATTGTAGTACCATTCCTATAGTTGATGGTAGGTGGAAACAAGACCTTATCTTAATGAGACTTCCTAAAACCTCAAGTACTTTATAGATAGAAGGTCAATTAGGACTACAAGTAAGTCTAACAAGAAGAGGAAGATGTCTTAATTGATGGATCTTTCAAAAAGATCTAATAAGGAGGGGGTTGAAGTAAAAGGAATCATGGTGACAAATGGAACTGACACTTGGTTGTTGTCAAGTTAAAAGAGGGTTCAAGGACAGGGTCTAAATGAATGATATACCAATTATCTTCATCATAGATTTCGAGAATTACCCTAATCTACAGAGGCCGGTTCTACAATCTAAAACATAAGAGAGTATGAGCTTCGGGGATGAAGTTTTTTAAGGGGGAGCATATGTAACATCCCAGGGTTTTAGGTAAGAAAATAAGAGACCATATGTGTGTGCATTGCATTCATGCATCAGAAAATCCGGGTATTTTTCGCGCAAAACTAAAAGAGGATAGAGGGATCGAGATCTCTCTTGTTCTAATAGTAAGGACATGACAAGTGTAGTGGATTTGAACATAACCTCTATTGAGTTGTGTGTTTGAGGGAAAATAATTTGAATTTAAACATTCAAATACCCTATTAGAATTCAAAGAGAATTTGAAATGAGGTAGTAAGTGAAAATGGATTTCACATATAACTAAAGAAATGAATTTATATTCATTGATAACATACAAATAATTACACTATATTTACAAATTAAGAATAAAAGTAAATTACAATAAGAAATAAAGAACTGAGTTCCTAATTATAAATAAGGTACAAATCATTGAAAATCTCAAATTGCAAAAGGAAAAAAAATAACTTTATTAATAATATACTATATTACAATGTCTTTACAATTTCCAAACAAAAGAGGAATTACAATAATTAATAAAAGAAAACAAAATTATAAACTAATTCTTCATCTTTATAACGTCATATTCTGTTGTCCCTACAAACACAACAAAAAGATAATAAAACAAAACAAAAATAAAATAAAGTTAGTTGTTTAGTGTTTTACTCTCAGATTTGGCCTAGAGATGCTAGTGCCTAATTCACCATTGAGTATTTATTTAAAAGGGGCCGGTTAAGTATCTGTTCTTATCAATATTGTATCTTCAGCACAACATCCTTAGTTTTGGGGAAAATCCATGTGGCAACACCAAACATAAAGCCAACTCGAGATAACATGGAACCAGACAAGTTGATCCACAGAGAAAGGATCCAAAGGGGTGGAAACTTTCACGAGCAGGTCCCATGTGCAAGCAACTCACACAACACATGCATTTGCATGTGTTGTCAACACCATAGAGAAGGGAGCCAACATATAAAGGAACCAGTACAGCCGCAACTCTGCTTCTAGCTTGTACTACTCCCTTTCTCCACACCATCTTTCTACTCCTATTCCATCTCCACATTTGATTTTCCTCCACATGACCAAGAACATCAACCAGAATAGCCCAATGGCACAAGAGAGGGAAGACCATCAATTCCAGGAAGGGCAGTCCGTCCACATCAACATTATCAGATCAAGCTCATTAAGAAAGAACATACCATGATCACCAGGATGAGCAGCAAAGAGAAAAGGGTCTGGCACAAGGACAAGAATAGCCAGCAAATCAAGCACATCGACAATAGATTTGAGCAACCTGCATAGTATCAAGTGAATATCAATTTCTATGATTGATCATATCATCTATACTTATCAGTTAGCTACAAAAAGATTTTTGAAGGTGAGGAGCTCTTAGACTTGGATAGAAATGCTATGCAAGGCTCATCATAGAGCTTTAGGGAACACAAGCATCTGTTCTTATTTAAGTATAGTGCACCAACCTTTGCATCATAGGCCAGCGACATTCCCAAACGAATCTTTGGGAAACAAATCATTTAAAAATATAATCTCTATCAAGCAATAAAGTTTAGTAGCAGATCATGTTGTTCAAACTACTATTGTGCACACTCTAGAGTGGAGGCACCACAGTAGTAACTCCTAAAAACAGCAGAAGCCACAATCTTCATTTAATAGAATCATCAAGGATTCAGAACCAACCATATCATGTAATTTTAGAATAATTCAAATCATCTTCCTAGTCACATCAACTAGGAATCATTCATAAAACAAATCATATCTGCAAGCCATCCAAAATGGAGTATACATTATTTTCCTAGTTTCCACATCTAGGAATCATTTCCTTATCATGCATTCATCGTTAGGTTTAATAGTTCCAGGTGTTAGTGATCAAAACACTGAAGCAAGGCTTAAGATAAGAATTCCAATAGAAAGTAGTTATACATATATGGAATCACTGAATAAAAATCTTGTTGAGCAAAACTTTCTCAACAGCATCACTGGACCTAGTTCAGGAAAACGGTTTGAATAGTATGAACATAGATTAGTCTCAAATCAGATAATGGTAAAAACTATGATCGAGAACATCATTTGAATATTAATTTCACAAGGTATGAAATGCTACGGGAAAAAATCAGCATCATACAAAAATAAAGAGTATAGAATATTCAATAGAGGACCAATAGACTACAATCAAGGGATCAATCCATCTAAGATAGAATTAGAGATAGAATTACAGGTGTAATAATTCAAACTCCTGCTAAGTAATTCACTAGCGAGATAAACCAAAACATGGTACTATTAGCAATCAGATTACACAAGATATTGCAAGTTTAGAGTACAGTAAGAGAGCGGAAGGACCCTAAATTATAGTAGCATCTAAGTGAGAAAAAGAGGGAAAGTATATGAAGAGGTAAAAGGAAGAGGTCGCCTACTTGGGTGCGATATGTAGCTCGCCTGATATGAAGAAGAGGCGACGAATACCACAGTGGGGGCCAAGGTACGGTGGCATAGGGAGCACATTAGTGTTGTGCCTGCACCAAGCCGCCACCAGCAGTTCACCAGTGTTGGAGGGGGAAGCTCTTGAGCTTCTGGCAACCTTAAGCACGACAATGGAACACTGCCACAACAACTTGACCAAAACCATAGCAACAGTAGGAGGAAGGGGCAAGCAAGCGAAGGCTTGATCCTCAAATCGAGCTGGTTAGGATTGTAGAGGAGAGAAAGGCACAACTATTACCACCGACAGTGATTGCAACGACTTGGTTTTGCTAGAATTGAGCTGGAGCTAGCGGCGGTGCCATGGGGTTGCTAGGGGCAAGGGCTAAGCATGGTGTGCGTGTGTGCGTATGAGATGCGAGGGAGAGAGTGTGGGTTGGGCTGGGTTAGCCCAACCGATTGGGCCAGGGTGGGCCAAACTAGCCTGTGGGCCAGGTTCACTCATAGGCCAGGCCTAGTACAAAATTAAATTGAGAAATAAATTAATAGAGAATATGGAAATTACCAATATAACCGCGTGAACACATTAAACTCTAGAAAAATCCTTAAAATACATATAATATATCAAAATGGTCATAAAACTAATGTCTACCTAGGAAAAATATAACATTACTTGTTTGAGTAAAATAAAATACAACTAAATATTTGAGCCAATAAAATCCTAAATGAAATTTAACAAAATAAGGAAAATCAATAAAAATCGTTTTTGCATATAAAATAAATATATTATTTTATAAAAACGATAATTATAAAATTCCAAGTCATTTTAGGATTTATAAATTAAGTATTATAATTGGCTTTAAAAGTCATTTCCTTCTATTAAAATAAAAGGGATATATTCTCTTTTGTCATTTATAAATAGATATAAATTCCTATTAACTTTAATTGACTACTTTGGATTTATTGAAACATAGAATTTGGTTCTTTAAAACTAAAACAAGTAGAACTTAGATAAAGTTATTCCTTTACAATAATGAAATTAATTCTTAAGTACGTCCAAATATTCCAAACCGTAACAAACTATTGAGATCATCTATTTATGGTATCATTAACAAGATAAAATTTGTCTTTAGGATTATATTAGAAAACCAAGTCTTGAACTCATCATTCACTAACATTGGTAAATGACCTCACATTCTTGCTTATGTCTAAGGCAATCCTAGAACTATATACTGTTATGAACATTATGTTTATAATTTTATAGTTAACTTTGGTCTAATACTCAACAAGCCAGAAGTGTAGTAATTCAAGGTCATTTGTACTATATCAACTCTAATAGTTTATATTCAAATAATATTTAGTAGTGATTAACTAAGAATAAGAAACATTTTCTTCGAAAGTTATTATTTTTGCTACTTCAACCTAAAGCATAAGCTTTCATAAAAACTACAATCAATCTCTATCATATGTTATTATTATGCTTTACTTTTGAATGTTAAGACTTAAGACCCTTAAAGATATATTTTCTTGTGAAGTGAACTTGAAGATAAACCAAATCTTAAAGAAACCACCTAAGTTCAACTCACTTATAATGTAGAGGATTCACTTCGGGAGTTTTATAAAATGCATAGAATTACTTATTCATAATAGCATATTGCTTCTTTAAACATTAGTCCTTATCAGACCGATGATGCTATTTTCAGATATTGGATCTTATCTCGAAGACCGTGATAGCATAATCTTGTAATCACAATAGCAAGTTCACACTTTCTCATGTCCTTTGGTTATTTTTTATCAAGTATTTGCAATCTATAATTGTCACACCTACATTTCAAAAAGGGTGGCAGAAAATAGTATTTTCATATTGACTTGAACTATTGGTTATTGATCCAGGATGGTCCGTTAATCTATTATGACTAACAATGAAACCACCATTGCCGGGAATGTATGATCTAGGATTTAATAACAAATGTTTCCAGTGATTCTTGCACCATATATTTCGTGTTAACCATGAGATCTATATGGGCTCTGGGGAAGTTAGCTAGATCTTCTTCCTTTCGTATGTCAATGGATGACCTTTACGAGATGTTGAGATTCCTTGCGTGGATATACCAACATGGGTGTGCATCCTTAGGCCCCACGGTTTTGGTGTCTAGATTATCTGTGTGAGGCTACTGGAGGTACGGTCGGTCATTTTTAAATGGAACTTGCCAGGGGCACAACCGACTCACAGAGTGTTCAGGGGCCTATCAGAGTTATAACGGTTTGAAAGGGGGCATAATAGAGATGTGGAGGCTCGGAGGATCGTGTTGGCATATGGGGTCACGACAATTATAGGCTTGGATCTTAGACTAGGCCCCACACCAAGGCAGTGTGGACGAGAATGCAACTTGAATGTGCAACAAGGCTAAGGTCTCTCAAGCGTAAAGCAACACACCTCTACAGAGTGTAAAAAAGTATTACATGTTACTCAATGTTCCGGGAAGGAGCTACGAACGTTGCAGGAAAGGTACTCCATGAAGTTCTAATCAACCTGTGAAGGCTGGTAGACATAGATTTTAATAATAAAAGCAACCTTTGAAGAAATGTTTATGAAAACATGCATAACCTATGGCCTTTGGTCTATGGTTGTAGATAATGCATCAAACACTCCTTTTTAGTAAACTTTCTGAGTATGCTCGTACTCAATCATACCTTCTTAATCCTTACTAGATCTCGGAGCAATCAATGACGTATTCCAGAGGTGGTCTACTTTGAAGAAATTGAAGATATCCAGTGGGGATCAATAAAGTCGACGACTACATCAATGGCAATAGAAGAGAAGATGAAGAGTAGAGTTTAGATAAATCCTTAGATACCAGAACCTTTTTATATAGAGTATTGCTATAGCCGCAATTGCAAGCCATAGATAAGTATATTAGTAGTGGTATTATGTCTAGAATAGACTTCGAGTTGTCGTTCTGGTTTTCTTATGTATATTGTTTTCCTCACTGTTTCAAGGAGGTTTTCTGGATCTTTTGTAAAGATTTGAGTTGTAATCTATAGTCATGTTTTGGACCTGCGATGTTTCTGTTGTACCACTCTACGATATGTACTACTAGTGGAACTATGTTTCATTGGTATTATGTCAACGACTATAGTGACTACATCATGAAGTGGTATGTTGGGTCACCGCAATATACCACACCTGTATTAATGTTTCCGCTTAATACAGTTATAGCATGATACAAAACTATTATGAACATTAGAGATATATCAATAAAACAACTTTATTTATTGGACTCTAGGGCATATCTCCTTCAGTCTCCCACTTGCACTAGAGTATAATTACACTAGCTTACATCAGGCAATAATCTAAAACCAATAGCATTCCAGTATTGATCATGTGTTTCCTGTAGAAGAGGCTTTCTGAATGGATCAGCTACATTCACATCTTCATGTACTTTGCAAACTCTAATGTTACCATTCTCTATGTAATCTATTATTACATGGTAATGTCGGTGTATGTGCTTGGCCGTGGAGTGGAACCTCTGGTCCTTCGCATTCACAATGGCACCATGTTGTCATAGTAGATGCACACATGGTCTTATGCGCTTGGGAATACTCCAAGTTCAGTAATGAACTTCCTCATCCAAACAGCTTCATTAGCTGCTTCTATGGCATCCATGTACTCCGACTCCATTGTAGATTGAGCCACTAAGCTTCGTTTCCTGCTCCTCCAGCTCACCGCGCCACCATTCACCAGGAACACGTACCCTGTTTGAGACTTTGAGACATCTAGATCAGTGTCGAATCTTGCATCCACGTAACCTATTACGGAAAGCTCTTCTTCACGTCCTCAATAGACTAAAAGCATATCCTTAGTTCTTTCCTGATACTTTCTAGGGTTGCTTTGCAAATAGCTCGTGAAGCTAAGTGCCAAGGCTGCATCTGGTCTAGTTCTCAGCATGGCATACATGATGGATCCTATGGCCGAGGCATAAGGAATGTCTCTCATTGCTTCTCTATCACAATCCATCACTAGGAATTGAATCACACTCAACTTATTACCTTTTACGACTGGCAACAAACCCTTCTTTGCCCGATCCATTCTGAAACATATCAGAATATTTTCTATGTAAGTGATTTGACCAAGTGTCAGCAGACACTTTGGTCTATCTCTATAGATCTTAATGCCTAGTATGTAGGAAGCTTCACCCATGTCCTCCATAGAGAATTTGCTATTTAAATAATCTTTCACGCTTTTTAGAAGATTCACGCCATTCCCTATTAACAATATATCACCCACATATAGAACTAGGAATGCCACCGACTTCTCATTCACTTTCTTATATACGCATGCTTCTTGTTTGTTTTGGAAAAATCCAAAACCTCTGATGACTTCATAATATAGAAGATTCTAGCTCTAAGATGCTTGCTTTAGCTCATAAATGGACCTTTGAATCCTGCATACTTTACCAGCATCCTCTAGATTGGCAAACCCCTCAGGTTGCATCATATACAACTCTTCCTCAATGTTGCCATTCAGGAAGGCAGACTTTACATCCATATGCCATATTTTGTAATCGAATGTGCAACAACTACTAGCAGAAACTGAATAGGCTTCAGCTTCTCTACAGGAGACAATATCTCTTCATAGTCAATTCCTTGAATTTGTTGGAAACCTTTTGCGACAATCAAGATTTGTAGACAGCGATGTTTCCGTCAGCGTCCGTCTTTCTCTTGAAGATCCATTTATTATCGATAACCTTTCGACCTTCAGGAATATCTACCAAGGTCCATACCTGGTTGTCATACATGGACTTAATTTCGTTTTCCATTCCTTCTCGCCTTTTCTCCGGTCCAGGGACATCAATTGCTTCCGTGTAGGTTACAGGCTCATCATGTTCATCTAACATGACCATGTTCACAAGATAACTGTACCAATCAGGGTAGCATGTTTTCTTATCGACCTACGAGGTTCGATATCTATTTCCTCATGAGGTTCATGATCTCTAGAACTGCTTCCATTGCGACACTCGGTATTTGAAGATCAGGGTCGATAATCACATCGAGTTCTACTTTCCTTCCACTTACACCTTTCACGAGAAACTCTTTCTCGAGGAAGGTACTATTCTTTGCAACAAACATTTTCCCCTCTGTTTGGTTGTAGAAGGTGTATCCAATAGTCTCCTTTGGATATCCAACAAAGATGCATTTTGCTGCTTTCGGTTCGAGTTTGTCAGGCTACAGTTTCTTAACATAAGCCTCACATCCCCAAACCTTAAGAAAAGACAACTTTGGCTTCATGCCATGCCATATCTCATACATCATTGTCTTCACGGCTTTGGATGGCACCCTATTTAAAATGAATGCAGTAACTCTAATGCATATCCCTAGAGCGATACAGATAAGTCAGTGAGAGACATCATAAACCACACGCTTTCCAACATGGTGCGATTACGTCGCTCAGACACACCATTACGTTGTGGTGTTCCAGCCGACATAAGTTGTGGTACAATGCCACAAGCCTTAAGATGTGTGCCAAACTCGTGACTTAAATACTCGCCCTGTAGATTAGTATGAAGGTGCTTGATTTTCTTGTTGAGTTGATTCTCAACTTCACTCTGAAATTCTTTGAACTTTTCAAATGTTTCAGATTTGTGCTTCCTTAAGTAGATATATCCATACTACTCAAATAGTCAACGAAGGTGACAAAGTAACAATAACCATTGCATGTGGAGAAGCTCATTGGTCCGCATACATCTGAATGTATCACTCCCAATAGGCCCGCAACCCGTTCCATCATACTGTTGAATGGTGTATTGGTAATTTTACCCATGAGGCATGGTTCGCATGTGTCAAGAGATTCAAAATCTGACGACTCTAGAAGTCCAGCAGAATGGAGCTTCTTCATGCATTTTACACCTATATGACCCAGACGGCAATGACACATATACATGGAATTATCATCACCATGCTTGCATCACTTAGCATCTATGCTATGGATGTGTGTATCATCGCAATCAAGATTCAATAAGAATAAACCTTTATTTTGTCGTGCATGAGCATAAAACACATTATCCATATAAATAGAACAACCATTTATCTATGATTTAAACAAATAATGTTCTTGCAACAAGAAAGACCCACTAACAATATTCATGCTCAAAGCTAGTACATAATAACAATTATTCAAATTCAAAACTAATCTTGAATGGAGACATGCTGGGAGAGTGCCAACAGCAAGGACTTCAACTCAGTTGTCCTTCTCGACGTGCATCGTCACCTCATCCTTCACCAGGCGTCGCTTATTCCATAACTCCTGTTGAGAGTTACATATATGAGCAACAGAACCAGTATCAAATACCCATGTGTTGCTCCTGGCACCAGTAAAGAAAACATCAATAACATGTATATATATACCTTTCTCTTTGGCAACGATCTTGCCAGCCTTCTTATCATCTAGATACTTGGATTAGTTGCGCTTCTAGTGACCCTCACCCTTGTAGTAGAAGTACGTGGAATCAGGCTTGAACTTGGGTGGCCTAGAGGAAGCAACAATAGGCTTGTCGTCTTTCTTAGGTTTTCCCCTCTTTCCCTTGACCTTATTGGTAGATTTCTTGAATTCAATAGTCCTGTTGACCATCAAGATACTGTGCTCCTTCCTTATTTCCACCTTAGCATGCTTGAGCATGGCAAACAAGTCAGACAGGGTTTTGTCCATACCCTGCATGTTGTAGTTCAGCATAAAAATCATGTAGCTAGGGGGCAGAGACTGTAGCACCCAATCAACTGCCAACTTGTCATTGATTTTTCAATCAAGATCGTTCAGGCATTGAACGTAGCCAGAAATTTTGACCACATGCTCGCTCAAGCTATTGTGCTCTTCTATCATGAAAGAGAAGAAGAGGTTGGAAACCTCATACCTCTTAGAACTGGCCCGAGGTGCAAAGATGGCCCACTAGAGGAAAATGTGCTAACTGACGACCCCAAATATTGGTCATAGAAAGGTCACAGTAATCCATCTATGACCATTCTATGATCAAAAGCAGTAGGTCACATACAGAGGGTCACTATAGACAACCAACGATTTTTTTATGAATTGGTCATGGACGACTATGACCAATATATATGGTCATAGGGTTCATGACCTAATTTTTGGTCATGGCATTCTAGCCTGTCCACGTAAGTCTATCCTACGTGGAATCTAACATGGCAGCAAATTTAGCCTGGTCCATTTCAGCTTTCTAAATGGGCCTAGCCCAAATTTTTTGCCTTTTTAACTTTCTAGGCCAAAGCCTATTTATAGTATAATTTCTTTTGGGCTTTACCTTTTACAACCTATTTTTCTTTGGGACTTTAAGGCCTTTAAGCAGCATATTTTATTGGGCCACTTTTTGTTCTAGTTTTCTTAAATGTTGGCTCATGTTCTCATTAGCCACTAGCGATGTTTCAATTCCCACATTTTGCCAGCAAATAAATAATATTGCAGTGAACACAGAAAACAAATGAATATTATCAATCCATAGGCCAAATTTGGCTAACAATATAATCTTTACATAGTTTTTATCCCAGAAACTTTTACAACATATAACCAGCTCTTTGTTGAATGGAGCTTGTGGCTCCTTCACACTTCCAGGTAAACCATGTGTCTACTTTCTTCTCTACAACAGTAAGTGTGATCACATACAACTGCCCTTCCACTTGTCAAGTTCATAGTAGAGACCATATACTGATTTATTGATATAAACTTCCCTACATGTATAGAAGAGAAACCAAATACTCAGAACGTGGGTAATACTAAACTAGAAGCTAGACCATTTCAGGAAAATATGCAGTTAATAAATGCTGAGCTTATAAGGTACATACATTATATACACTTTTCAAAGATAGAGACTGTATTTACGCTAGAAATTACCCAGCAGACAAACCAAATAAGGTCTTACTACTATAATAAGGAAATAGCAGGTAACAAACATGGAATCTCACTATGTTGGACTGGATTGAAATTATTGGCTATATACAAATGCCATGGCAAATGCCGAAGCATAAGAAAAATGTAACTATTGAATAATTGAGATACTTGGTATTTGCGGACATATATATGAATATTTTGAGTTACAATAAAGCACTGTATACGCTGGACATCACAAGATTAGCCCACATTGCAATACTACAGAACAGAAAAATGCTAGCGTCTTCAGATCACGGGAGAGGGGATTTACCTTTGTTCCCATGGGCATCAGGACAACCCGCATATATACATTTTAACATAAAAACAACTAGAAGAAAAGAAAGGACAAAACAGTTACTGAAAGGATTACACTGCAACTAACAAATAATAGATGCCATCAGTTACGCTTAAAATAACATTAAAATATCTTTAGACCATCATCACTTCATATGGTATGTTGAAATAAAGAGAACTGGAACAAATAATAGCTGACAAAGTAGTTATCGTATGCTAAAAGATTGGCACATCGAACTACTAAGCTACCATGAGAAATAAGATGCAATGACAGTGGGGTTTGAGCAGCACGGACCCACATCGTATGGACAATATAATACTTGACATGGGTCTTAGACACCCTCTGAAAGTTGATGGTGATAGTCTAGAGCTGCACGCGGAGTCTACGGTCGACAAGATTTGTTGTACTTGGATATCTGCGTGACATGGGGATAAGAAGGTCAAGGATGCTGCTGCAGGTCAACATAAGTAAATATAAGGGGCATCACATATTCATGATGATGATAATTAAGATGTGCACATCTTGCACAAACCATCACTTGTCAAAAACAAAACAAATATATAGATATCAATACAACGATTGAGTGCTTACAGTTATATCAAATCAAGCAAATAGCATTTTAGCAACAATGATCATATGACAAGAGATGGCATATATTTGGGTTCAAGGTTTTCAAACATCGCATGTTAATATATTATTCTATCATAACCTAATTAGAAACATCGCCAACACTATGCATGTATAGGATTAAAAAAAGCAATCCTGCCACCACCGAGCAAGGTCCAGACCGGCTATTGTACAATACTAGAACAGATACATCTAGACTGGCATATTCAAACTCAAGTAATGATTAGTAAAAAATCAGTATTTATTTTATATGATCCAAAATTTCTCTACATAAGCAGACAAGTGAAACATTTAACTCTATGTTTTTGCTACCAATACTATATGTAAACACACTTGTAAACCTTAATACACTTGTAAACCTTAATACACTTGTAAACAATAGATGCCTAGATTAATCTAAAGACCACGGGAGAGTTCTACTGTTATCTAGCATTCTAGATAGCGTATAAAACATTTGCTTTATTGGGCATTCATAAGCAATAAGGATACAGCTGGTCTGACCCTGCAGTTTCTTCTTCACCAATGCTCCAGGCAAACAATGGAGAGCAGGTTGTCCTCCCACGTCTCGACTGTTGCTCCCGTGACTGCTCTGGTGCTACTCCGGCGCTACTGCTACTGCTGAAGATCATGGAGAGGATCCATACGCTCCTGTCAAGAAAGACATATAATGCATGAGAAGAATAGTTATGCAGCGCTGCTCTATAACACGATCAGAAAGGTTATCAAAATAATTTACATCAACGCTACTATCTTTTCAGACTAATAAGGTAACCGACAAATTCAATGATATGCATAGATGTTTAAGTAAATTGGTCCCATGTGCTACAGAGAGCTAGCTAATCAAACAGATGATTGATTAAATAAGCATGTTGACAGATCAAGTATAATTCTCAAGCAATGATATATTCCCAATGACTAAATAATATAGAGTGCTCTTTATATAGCAAACACATGGAACCTTTTTAAACAGGGAACAAAGGTTTGGATGCAAGATCGCAATAGAAAACAAACCTTTAAGAATACTCTCATATTCTTGGAAAATGGTAGTAAAACAATAATCAGATAGTAAAACAATAGTCTCATATTCTTGGAAAATGAATCGGTAGTAAAACAATTACATGAGAAGAAGAAAATGGTAGCCAAGAACTAAACATTTAAAATAAATGACCTCTGTAAACAATTAGAATGGATGGTACCAGTTGTAACCTCAAACTATTTATGACTGTAGAAAATACACAAAATCGTCATCATGAATAGACTACACTCGGATATAGTTAACAAGAAAATTATTCATAACAGTGTATGTTGTCCACTAGATAGAATGCTACAGAGATATCATTAACACTTGCATCATAGAGACCCCACGTGAAAAGTAACTCAAGCAAAATTAGACATGCAGTTCTCATCCTTTGATTACACATATGAACAGAGACTATCTAACGATCAGATTAGAGATCACCCCATAGCCGAATATTACATATCTACCAAAATCTAAGGGCTGGTACTACAAAAAATAGCATCTCTACCAATCTGAGGGTCTGCAAACTAAATTCCAATCTTGAATTATCCTCTCTCCATCGTCTCTCTATAAATATATATCTCTGCCTCCTCACCATTACACTCTCAAGCCAGGAATGAGAAAAGTAGGTCCACAGACAGAGAGGAACAAGGATTCAGCCTACCTCGGGACACGGTGGTGAGATCCTGGCATGGTGGCTGCCTACAGATACGATATGACCAGATCTGGAGGCATCCTCCCCGTCGACCGCGAGTGCGACACAGAGCTGGAGCTGTAATCTCCCCTAGGGGCTCCTGCGGCTGTGCGGTGCCGTCCAGCACTAAAAGTAGGCTAGAAGCAAGACACCTCCATCCCTGAGCACCTCGCCATACAGATATAGGGTAGGGCCGCCCCTGCGCCGAGCTCTGGATGGGCACCCTCCTCGACAAAGGCCAACACCTCCTTGCTCTCCAAGTCAGACAAGGCAGCGGCCATGACGAGTTTTATTTGCTGTTAGGTTGGACAAGGTGACTGGGCAAAGACTTGGAGAGCGATGAGGCGGGAGGAGAGGAGCAGTGATACACTTGACCGTGGGGAATTGGCGGGCCGGGGATGTTGGGGATGCGGTGGAGGATTGGATCGAAAAGAGGAGGGTGGGTGGCAGCGGATGGTGGGGGACAGGGAGTTAGGGTTAGATAGAGAGGCGGGGGTGCGTGGGGAGGTACTTAAGCCAATTTTTAGTTTGGCAGTGCGGGGAAAGGAGCTGGTGGGGCGCGTCCATCTCTGGATCCCGCCAGCATGTTTTCGCGTAGGAGTTCGACGCTGAATTTATCAACATGTGCGACTGCAACATGAACCCAAGTTTTGGGGTCCCACCTTGTAGTGTCGTTGTTGCAGATGGGTGTTTTATTTCTTGGTATTTTGTTCTCTTCTTTAATCTAAAAACATTGTAAATAGGCATAATTTGAATGGTGTAGGCTTAGTAGGTTTTAAAAGTTCGTATCCCTCCATATTTATTAAGCTAAATAAAAGTTGGAAAATATTCTTATTTAGAAAGAATTGGGTTAAATTTTAATAAAGTTCCTTTATAGTTTGATCATGGTTTTTTCCAAAACACACTTTTTGGTAGAAAATATATCATTTTATCAGAGATCCAACGAGAGTTTTGCAAGCCTCAGCCATGTTTTGAGAATGGTCACTCCCGCCATTTTAACGGCGTATATAAATCGGCATAACTAATTCAAAAAAATGGCTTTCAAGACAAATGTTATGGCCAAAATCATGGCTTTCAAGCCAAACGACCAATTTATGGTCAGAATCGTGGCATAGTTTATGATAATATGCCCATATGGTGCACACATATATATCTTGGAATGGCGAACAATGTTATAGGAGAAAGTTCTGTTTTGACGGAAAAAAAGGCATTATCCATTTTTAGGCAAAAATGTCAGCGAAAGTTAACACATAAATGCGACACCTAGGTTAACCTGTTGAGGTGGGCATCGGTATTTTTTAAGTAATCAAGAAATAGCACCCATGACCATTTAAATTGGTCGTAGTCGCCCATAAATAAGATCATGGACCAGTGATATCTATGTTATAACCAATTGTGGTAAGCAAGGTATGACCTTCCTGAACAAAAAGGTCGTAGTTTTTCAGGGTTTATACCCTTCCAAATGGCCTATGACCAGTTGGTTTAAAATGGTCATAGATCTATGACCAAAAAACTCAGGGTCGTTAAGAAAAGGTCACTAGTCAACACATTTCTTGTAGTGGCCTTGAGATCGGTGATGATCTCAATGGTGCTCTTGTTCTCAAAGCACTTCCGCGGGCCAGCCTCCATGGTGTAGAGCATTCCACTCTAGAAACATGCGTTATCATCAGCCTTTTGCTTATAAACATATTTATCGGCCTAAGAGGCGTTGGCAGTGGGTTGGTTACCTATTGCAGCCTTAAGTATGTAGGAGAGTTTCTAGGGAACAAGGAGAATCTTCAGATTGCGGGACCAAGCGGTGAAGTTTGTCCCGTCAATTTTAAGATTTTTTTCTCAAGAAAAGGGCCAAGGTTGATGGTAGGGAGAGACATCTACAATAGTATTTGCAAAGTAAACAATCTTAATGTTCATAACATGGGCTCTTATTTAGTCAAACTAAAATATCAGAACTCCCACTCAAACGAACATCCCTCAACATTTGTTTGGTGACTACATGATCCCTTTACACCGCATCATCCCTAAACATCACGGCCATTGATGCAGCTGCATGGGTAGATATCAACATATCGATGACATAATATGTGATTTGTACTTCAACTTTTGGTCATCTTTATTCAGAGGCCATGTCTATACATGCTAGGCTCACCAACTTTAACCACATTGTATTGCACTGCATACATGGCTTACACCCACCGTATGCAAACGCAGAGATGTCTAGCACCCGATCATTACGGCATGCTTCATAAATGCGAACTTTCTTGGTGGTGCATACTTGTGGGATAACACTAATATTATATTGGAATTATAGTATGAGGGATTATCTTATTATGCTACCATCATAAGTATAATACTAGCACAAAAAGATTCACACAATAGTTAACATCTAATGTAAACAGTAATATATGTGTGATATGTAGTGGTTCTGTTACGTCTTGATCTCCATCGAGAATACCAGCAATTGCAACAGGTTGACGGTGTCACCTTGCCTTCGGCTATTCCTCCCATAAATACTTACCTAAAACCACACATATCACTTGCCCTTCTGCAAAACAAAGTCGGACGCTTCTACTTTATCTTTGCAAGTTTTACGTGGTTGTTTGGGCTTTCACACAATAACTGTTTCTTACCTATGAATCCAACCACAACATGTATTAACTAGTTGCCGCTTTCAATCCCTTTTCAGGGACATCCTTTGTAAATGTCATATCAATTAACATCGGAGAGACATAAACCCGCCGTCCACTTATACGGTACAAGCCATATGTTAGTCGTGGAACCGATGTTGCATAAGGTTATGCGTAAGGTTGGTCCGGGTTGCTTCATCCAACATTGTCGCGATATTAGCAAGTACATGTGGAAGGTTAGCAATTAGAAAATCAATGCTCACACAATAAATGTGTATTCCACTCGTACAGGTACATCTACGCATAGATCATTCTAATACCAGTGAAGGGGTTCCATGGTAGAAAACAAAAAAATCCTACTACAAGAATGCACCAACCCAAGATCTATATATGGAGAAGTATAGTAATGAGCGAGATAAGGTTTTCATACCTTTGAAAACTGGACGCGGGATTATGTTCCCGCACAAACGTTGTTGATGAAGCCGAGCAAAGTAAACCTTAGGGTGAGAATGCTCCAAGCATCTAGCACCACTAACGACAGTCCCTCGTCGAGTTTTACATGCGTACGATGTAAAGGACATCTCCTGGGCCCCAGTCTAGCAAGGAAGGGGAAGAGGAAAAACCAGACCGATTCTAGTGGCACGATGATGTGCTTTGGGTGGAGAAAACTCTGCCTCATAGAGCACGTTCCAAACATTGGAATACGCATGAGAGGGACAGAGGGAAGGAGAGAGAGAATGTCAAAGGCCAATTGTGGGATTATAATTGAGGAGAAATGGCATCCCTATATAGGAAACGTTTAGGCTCTCCCACCCTCCAAGTGTCGGGGTGGGACTAAACCTTGGGGAGGTGGGAGGAGGGTGGCCGCTGGCGGTTGGGTGGGCCCCACCCATGCTACTAGTCCACCAAGGGTGGCTGGCAGGGTGGGAGCCTCCAACCCTGGCGCATGGGTCCTCTTGGCCCTATCCGCCTCCCCTCTTGGGCCTCATCCCTCCTAGGGAGGGCCCATGTGGGGTATTTCCTTTTTCTTTTTTATAATATTAATTCACCAATTAAATATTAAATATACTTTATTCAATTCCTCCTTATTCAAAGATCCTTTTGAATAGTTTCCAAACACTTCGGTACCTCTTCAGAACTCTTTCGATTCTCTCTCTTCTAATTTCTCTATCGGTAGTGGATCAACCCGCAGAGTCTTTACCCTTAAGCGTGACACCCTCATGGTTCTAGAATATTTAGACATGATCGAGACATCTCTCCGATCAATGACCAACATTGGTATCTAGAAACACATGATGGTCGCTTCATATTTCATGAATTTGGTTGTTCGCTTGAACCTTCTAAACGTTGAGTCTTATTCCTTTTGCACAACGATACCTAGTTTGTCCAAGACCTTATCTCATGTATCCATATATAGTTTTATCTTCTTACTGACAAACATGTTTACTCATTCCCGTGACATTACATCCTCGTGGCCTAGTCACATGCTTGCAAGCTCATTGATGTAATCTCACCGAGTGGTCCCAAAGTATCTATCTGTCACTCAGATAGAAAAATCCCGATCTTGATACATACACCTCAACTATTCCTCCGGAATACCCAATACACACCTTTATAGCCACCCAGTTATGGTCATGGCGATTGATGTGATGAAAGCAGCCGTGGGAGATAGTGATTAAACATAATCTCATGGTTGAAGGATTAGGTTACTATGCTTTGCTAGATATCACAACATTGAACATTGTGAATGGATCACGTTGGAATCTATGGTCGGGTGTGTCCATCACTTTGATAAGTGATCTTGTTGTCAGTTGATATTTTTTTCAAATTATTATCTAGAAACCTCAATCATCAACTGCCCAACAAACTAGTACTAGATGATACTAGGGACCTGTTTGTTTATATATGACACCTTTATTAATGTTTCCACTTAATACAGTTATAGCATGATACAAAACTATTACGAACATTAGATATATATCAGTAAACCAACTTTATTTATTGGCCTCTAGGGTATATCTCCTTCACTTCTGCCTCGGGCTTTGGGGCTAGTGGGGAGTCACAAGATTTCGCCACCCTATGTGTTGGGAGAAGACGGGTACAACCTGTGTCGTGGAAATGGCCACGGCAGTCGCTGCCATAGGCAGCGATTGATAGAATCGGGGGCGAGAGCTGGCGGCCATCTGCGGTGCAAGATGGGGGCGGATGCACATGGATTTACCCAAGTTCAGCCCCCCGGTGGGTAAAGACCTACTCCTCCTAGATTAGATTGATGGAGAGCGAGTTATAGGGGTGGCGAGCTTGGCGTCTAAGCAGCGAGTCGCTTGAAGGGGTGTATGATGGAACGTAAGTCCTTAAGCTACCCTAGGGAGGCTTATATGGGGGCACCTCGCTAGGGTTTACAGTTTACAAGCGAACAAGATATGGATTCGGAGGCTTTGACCTAATCTGACTGGGCTTCAGGCACACTTCTGGGCCTCCAATCTCCAATCGCCAGGCCTTCATGTTAGTCACATTCCAGTCACCGTCCGCAGGCCCACTCGCGAGGCCTTTGGCCCGATCGGAACGTTCTGCTGGGCATACCCCATCCGGCATATCCCCATCAGTAGTCCCCGAGGCCATCGTTGATTCAAACACAGGTGTTCATTTGGCAATCGGAGTAGGCGAGTCCAATTTGGACGCCCAGTCGAATCGGCGATGGACTCTGTCGAGAACCGAGGAAACTTTCCATCGGGTTTCCAGTCGCAGCTTTGGCGAATGCACTCACTATCGAGTCGCTACTCCAATCGACTGAACAGGGTATAGCTGCAGGCGAGTCGAGTGGGAGGTGTTGGACCGTCAGCTCGGTCAAACTAGCCGTTGGGTAATCCAACGGTAACTTCGGCACAATTACCTCGGGTAACGGCTATCCCGAGATTGGCGGGTAATGCTTCTTTATAAGGAGAGCGATGGAACTGTCCTATAGACCCTTCCCTGCATTCCTCACCTTCGTGCATCCATTCTCTCTGTCTCTCCTTGATCCAGATTTCTCAGACTGAGCGATCATGCTACTTTCTTGATGGAGCCTCTGAAATATCTGTGGGGGAAGTCCAGGTGCACCGTGGCGCAACTTAAGTTGTTTGAAGACACGGGGGTCCTCTGTAAGGGGAATTGGCGGATTCCTGCATCCTCCAAGGTCGAGTCGAAACCATGCGCCGGCGAGTTCGTCTGCTTCCCAAGCCACCTAGAGAGGGGCTTGGGATTTCCCACCTCGGTCTTCTTCCAGCGTTTCTACGCGTACTACGCGATCAAGCCGTTGGACGTTGGCCCGCATAGCATCGAGAAACTGGCGATCTTTGTCACCTTCTATGAATGCTACCTCGGCTGTAGACCATACATCCCACTGTGGTTGGAGCTATTCCACGGTCGCATTGGGTGCGAAGGGTCCGCGGCCCGATCCTAGCAGGTTCTAGTTGAAGCCGAAGGCAAACTTCTTCAAGCTCCTACTGCTGAGTAGGCCACGAGCGAGTGGAAGAAAAGCTGGTTCTCTGTGAAAGAATCCACCCCTCCAGTGAAGTGCCGCTTCCCGAGTTCGTCGCGGAGAGAAGCGAGCCCTGCCGGTTGACAACAGACAAGCTCCCCGATAATCAGTGAATGGACTTCGCGGAGATGATGGACCAGATCCAGAAGCTGAAGAACCAGGGATTGTCCATAATCAATCTGTACAACTGCTGGCTTGGGCAGCGCTTGGTCCCATTGGCGACCCAGCCCCATTGGATGTATGAATACACTGGGAAGAATGATCCTTCCTAGACCAGCAAGGAGTCGTGGGATGCTGTGGACTACAAGACCGCCCTGAAGAAGATCACCAACTGGGAATTCACCACCACGTCGGCCAGGCTCGCCCCATATGTGCCCGGGAAGAATGAAGCTCCTACGGTAAGCCGCTCTCACTAGATTTTTCTTCAGTCGTGGCTCTCGCGGGGCAATTTGCAACCGCATCCTCTGATGTTTGTTTGTGGCCATTCTCAGTTGTTTCAGGTTCTCGAGGGAAGACTTCCCCCACTTGACAAGGAGGTTCCCAGAGAGCTTGAAGAGGGGTCCAAACAGGACTCCTCCGAAAGCAAAGAAGAGGAGAGGGAGGTTCCACCCCTAGCGCCCGTGGCTCACAAGACTCGCATGAAGAAACAGTGCGAGATCGACGTGAGCCGCAGTCTTGACGAGCAGGATGAATACGATGACATTTTGCAGGAGCACACCTCACGGCGCACCTCCACACCGTCGAAACCCATGCGCAAACTGAAGTCGCCGTGAAGAAACGCGCTCCGAAGCCGGTGTTGCCACCCAGGTCAGCGGTGGCATTTGGGTCGGATGATGAGTCCGATGATGACGTGACCAAGATCTCGCCTAAGGTCCCGCAGGATATGACTCTGATGATGGGACCGTAGGTAGCGGACGCGGTGGTGGAGATAGAGGTTTCGCTTGCGGTGATCGCGCTGACAGTCTTGGCCGCATCGGAGCCAGAAGCTGCTAAAGTTGTGGCAACCAAGTCGCCGCAACCGGCGGGAGCGACCGCGTCATCCAGCCTAGAAATTTCGGTGACCGCGGCTTCATGATGGAAGAAGGGTCTCTCGTGCAAGCTGGGCCTAAAATTGGATAAACCCGCTCACATCAGTACGGGGCTACATGTTCTTCCGGTCGCCAACTGAGTTGCTGATTTTCCTTTCTATTCTTGGGTGCTTTCTTGTATGGTTTTTTTGCTGACCTTGGTGATTTCGTAGGTCCAGCGCCAAGAAGATAGGTGGCCCTTCAGTGGCTACGTTTCCGCCGGTCATCGCCTCGGGGTAGGCCGATCTTCCCAGGAAGAGGAAGCCTGCTACGCAGGTCGCTGATACGTCCATAACGTATCTATAATTTTTGATGATTTTATGCTAATAATATGCTTTTGACACTCCTTTTTTTATAAAGTTTATGATTTATTTGGACTAACCTACTAATAGTTGCAAAAGTGCATAATTTTCTTGTTTTACACTTTGATGTGTAGGAATTACCAAGAATACAAGTGGAAACCTTGTTGGAGTCAAATTGGGATTTTTTCAGAAATCTGTCTCAGAACTCTTTTTGAAGATGTTCATGTTTCAGGTCGAAGACGGTGTCAAACGGAAAACTCTTCAGCTACAAAGTTGTTGGAAATTTTGCGACAAACATTCTAAACATAAAATTTAGCTGATTCTGAATCTAGACGGGCCTTCTAGGCCTGATTTACTACAGACCAAGATGGGGTGACGGGAACCCGAGAAGCTATATAAAGGGAGGAAACCTAATTCGCCCGGGACATCCCCACCCACGAATTTGCAGCCATCAAAGCCATGTTTTTGCCTCCCCCATGGATACCATCTCCATGGGGGAGGGCTCCCAAGAAGCCATGAAGGAAGGGGGCTAAGGGGCGGTGCTCCCCCATGATACCGGTGGCGGGGAAGGAGTCCCCCGCGCCGGTGCCACCGCCTTCTTCACCATCTTCACCATCTTCACCGCCATCTCCATCACCTAATCCTCCTAGTATGCAGTGCTTCATCCTCCCACACACCTCCATACCGTCCTATGTAAACATGATGTTTGATGCTATAAGTTATAATCCTATGATCTATGTCATGTTTGCATAGTTTCTTTGTTTTAGATTGAATGGTTGAACGTCTTTGGTTCATTAGAGTTGTATTTTGATATGGTACAGTCCTTTGGTGTCCATTATCTTTGTGCGCGCATGGATTAAACATCATAGGGTTTGTAGTATGTGTAAAAGGAAGGGGGAGTTCTGCCGGAGTGACAGAAACCTAAGGACGCGAAACGAAACGTTGCACGTATGGGAGTAAGAGGACCATTAAACTTAAGGCTATGGTTGGGGAAACCATAATGCATTGATTAGTACTTACGGATGTTTGCTAACAATCCAATC
Organism: Avena insularis; assembly: GCA_023614405.1. Taxonomy (NCBI): domain Eukaryota; kingdom Viridiplantae; phylum Streptophyta; class Magnoliopsida; order Poales; family Poaceae; genus Avena; species Avena insularis. The sequence goes on along the minus strand of CM042688.1, from coordinate 316,533,083 downwards.
ATATAGTACATGTAATTCCAAGTAGTGAAGCGCATGTATATTTAGCCTCTCCCACATAGAAAACTGCATCGAAGACAATGAACCTGATCTATTTGCTATTTAAACTTGGACAAAGCCACCACAATTACCACCACTATTCCACACTCATGGTTCTGTTAGTTTAGTGTATTTTATTGCTGCAGCAACTAGCTTTACTTTCTTGTTATTTATTATCATGCAAAGCTATCTCTATTACTCATATTGTTGCTCTAGTTTTATTTCCTAGATAATGCAAACGTTTAGTGTGCATAGAGTTGTATCAGTGGTTGATAGAACTTGAGAGAATATTTATCCTACCTTTAGCTCCTCGTTGGGTTTGACACTCTTACTTATCAAAAAGGCTACACATGATCCCCTATACTTGTAGGTTATCAAGACCTTTTCTGGCGCCGTTGTCGGGGAGCAATAGCGTGTGGGTGAATATTCTTGTATGCACTTGTTTGCTTTATCTCTAAGTAGTTTCTACTTTCAGTTTTAAGTTGCTCTCTATCTTAGTATGGATAGGGAATGCGAATTACAAAAAAAAATAGTTGTACTTGTTACCTAAAAACGTTTTCAAAAAGGAAAGTGATTGGAAAGATGAGTAATGGTTAAGTGGGGGTCGACCTTGAACACTTGTAAGAATGCATGAAGCCTTGAAAAAGAAAGATATTTCTAGTATTGATCTTAATGCTTATTCATTCGAAAATACTTGAATCTTGCTCCTATGCCTAACTTAAAGGCGTTAAAGAAAAGTACTTATTGGGAGATAACCCAAAAGTTTTAGTTGAGTCTTGGAAGTTATTGCTTCATTAATAACCTCTCCTTATCCTTTTTATTTGCTTTTTGTGCCAAGAGTAACCTCTAATGAGAGAGAAGTAATGCTTGGGAAAGTTGCTGTCTCAAAACAGATTTTTGTGCTTCACTTTACAAATTCGTGTAAAATCTCTGTACGTCGGTTTGAGCTGTAATTGCTTGTGCTTCTGCCCCAGGTTGTTATCCAACTTTCGTTAGTTCAATACTTTTTGATTTGAGCAACAGAAGGTCTTTGAAAAAATTGGTTTCTATCTGCTGGTCTATTTTGACAGATTTCTGCCATTATTTGCATTTGCTTCTTGTTGATTCCTTTTTGGGTTCTCTTTGGGGAATTGAGCTTTTTAAGGGAACTGCTACAGTAGCTTGTGTTTTAATGGAAGTTTTATTGGTGTTGAAACTGAACCCAAAGACTTATTATCTATCTTGAGTACACTAATGTTGCTAATGAAGATTATGTGAAGTTTTGTGTGAAGGAAAAAATTTCAAGTGTTAAGGAAAGAATGATGTAATGAGATGAAGAATGAACTAAAGTTCAACCTTGGGGATTCCACCCCGTGTCACCCCAAGAAATATCCAAGAAGTACAAGCGTCAAAGCTTGGGGATGCCCAAGGCATCCCCTTCTTCATCAATAAAAATCTCAGGTTCTTCCAAACACTTAGTTTTTATTGTTTCATGCACAGTTGTGTTGTTCTTGGAGCATCTTCGTTTTTGTTTTTTGTTTTCGTTTGCTTGGTTTGCATAGTTTGCTTGAATAAATTGGTTGGACCCCCTCTTTCATACATTAGTTTTCAAATAAGTGTGGTTTGGATTGGAAAAGAGTAGGAAAAGTTCATGCTTAAGTGGTAAAAGGAGCTCGTTTTTGATGGTGACCTATGCTTTGTCATGTTATGCTTGATATTGTTTTGGCTCTATGCTTAGTGATTTTTGATGTAGCATGACATGTTAAACAATTGAGATTGCTTAATGTGCCTTGAAAGAATCATGCGTTGTTTTAGCATATTAAAGCATAGTATTGTGGTATTCTCCTTTGATGCTTTATTTGGGTTGACTTGGCGCATGCTCACATAGCCTTTATGATCCTTTAGTTTTCGACTTATAATATCACTTTATACTTTAATTAATGATGTTTTGTCATTTGCATGATTATGGCCATTATTGCTCTTTTAGTTGGTCGCTCCCAGTCTTTTGCTAGCCTCCATAACCTAGTATGAGTTCCACTCATGCATCCAACTCCAAATAAAACCAAGTTATCCCAAAGAGTCTACCATACCTACCTATTAGCATTTGCTATTCCAAGTATATTCATGCTTTTATCTACCTTCCGAATTAAACTTGTTATGAGAAAACTAGTGATTAAAGCTCTCACGAACTTGATGGCACACTTTACTTTTCTTGCCCCTAATAAACTTGAACCATTGTGTCTTCTATGTTGTATATGCTTGCACTTATATGTTGGGGATTAGCAGAACCATGCTGTCATGGGGAACGCTTTCAACATTGCACTTGTACATTGTACCTAGTTGATATCATGCTCTTTTGTCTATGGGTGTCGTCGATGTGAAATGAAAGGGGAGCTTGTAAGTCCATGGAGTTATTTATGTGTGTTAGAGAAACGCTTGGGCCGCCGGTCTAATCCATGCCTAATCATGGTGGAAACCTGCATCGTAACCATAACGAGCAATCTATGAAGCATTCTTCTTATAAAAAAAGAGATAGAGATTGAGAAAAAGAGAAAAAACAAAAAAAAGAGTTGAGAAAAGAGGAAAGAGAGAAAAAAGCACCATTTTCCCATGGTAAATAAGAAGATTGCTGAGATGCTCGTTGTTTGCTTGCCTTGTCATTTTGGTATGGGGATTCTTCTGTATCAGCGGGCAAGGGGTACCCCATTGGCGGTTCTCTATGATACACATGTACTTACTATGACAATAACTAACCGGTAACTAAACTTGAGTAGCATGAGGAGCGGCCCTCGTATTCAAGGGACATGAGATTTCCAACTTATACTTTGTCAAGCATATACTTCATAGTTTGTTCACTTTAACCTTAATCACTTCAAGATGCTTATGATAGGGGCAATGAGATCTGAAAGCTAATAAGTACCATAATTTTTGGAAGCTCTTTATGAGACTTGAATCCCTGCTTCCTTCTATGAAGGCATTTCTTTCACTTTTATATTGAGTCTCCACCTTCTATTTGTATGCACCAATTAAGAGAGCATAGTTGCCATTCTTAGTTCTGTGTGCATTGTCCCAAGACTTTTTGATTGATGCATAACTTTGATATTGCTTGTTCCTAAACTATTTGTATCTAGTCACCCTTATGCACTTTGAAGGTGTCCTATGCATTTATGTCTTGCTACTCTATGAGGGACAAGCTAAATACCATTCTCATTATGCTTTCTTTATTTGAAACAAATAAACATCTTGCAAAGCATTATTATTCATGAATCTTTTCTTTGTGCCTTTTCATGTTATAACATATTTGCTATGTCTTATTGTTAGAACTCTATCTTTCATGATTCATGTTTAGAGTACATTAATCCCAGCTATCAATGCTTTTACAATAATGATGATCAAGATTGGGTTGTCTGCATGTCACCTCAAAAATTATATTGTTTTGATCGTTTACCTACTCGAGGACGAGCAGGAACTAAGCTTGGGGATGTTGATACGTCCATAACGTATCTATAATTTTTGATGGTTTTATGCTAATAATATGCTTTTGACACTCCTTTTTGTATAAAGTTTATGATTTATTTCGACTAACCTACTAATAGTTGCAAAAGTGCACAATGTTCGTGTTTTACACTTTGATGTGTAGGAATTACCAAGAATACAAGTAGAAACCTTGTTGGCGTCAAATTGGGATTTTTCCAGAAATCTGTCTTAGAACTCTTTTTGAAGATGGTCACGTTTCGGGTAGAAGACGGCGTCAAATGGAAAACTCTTCAACTACAAAGTTGTTGAAAATTTTGCGTAAAACGTTCTAGACATAAAATTTAGCTGATTCTCAATCTGGACGAGCCTTCAAAGCCCAATTTACTGCAGTCCAAGATGGGGTGACGGGAATCCGAGAAGCTATATAAAGGGAGGAAATCTAATTCGCCTAGGGCATCTCCACCCACGAATTTGCAGCCATCAAAGCCACTTTTTTCCTCCCCCATGGATCCCAACTCCATGGGGGAGGGCTCCCAAGAAGTCATGAATGAAGGGGGCTAAGGGGCGGTGCTCCCCCATGATACCGGCGGCGGGGAAGGAGTCTCCCGCGCCACCATTGGCGCCGCCGCCTTCTTCACCATCTTCACCGCCATCTCCATCACCTAATCCTCCTAGTATGCTGTGGTTTATCCTCCCACACACCTCTATACCATCCTATGTAAACATGGTGTTTGATGCTATAAGTTATAATCCTATGATCTATGGCATGTTTGCGTAGTTTCTTTGTTCTTAGATTGAATGGTTGAACGTCTTTGGTTCATTAGAGTTGTATGTTGATATGGTACAGTCCTTTGGTGTCTATTATATTTGTGCATGCATGGATTAAACATCATAGGGTTTGTAGTATGTGTAAAAGGAACGGGGAGTTCTGCCAGAGTGACAGAAACCTGAGGACGCGAACCGAAACGTTGCATGTATGGGAGTAAGAGGACCATTAAACTTAAGGCTATGGTTAGGGAAACCTTAATGCATTGATTAGTACTTACGGATGTTTGCTAACAATCCAATCATATAGTACATGTAATTCCATGTAGTGAAGCGCATGTATATTTAGCCTCTCCCACATAGAAAACTGCATCGAAGACAATGAACCTGATCTATTCGCTATTTAAACTTGGACAAATCCACCACAATTACCACCACTATTCCACACTCATGGTTCTGCTAGTTTTGTGTATTTTATTGCTGCAGCAACTAGCTTTACTTTCTTGTTATTTATTATCATGCAAAGCTATCTCTGTCGTCGGATTGATGACAAGTACGCCATGAGGGGGTCCTCGGGGCGTGCGGAAGAGAGGGGTGTGAGACGTACGGTGTTCTGGGACGGTAAGCACACAAGTTTACCCAGGTTCGAATCCGCTGGGTTTGGACGGACCCTACTCCTGCAAGCAATCCAGTAATAGGGCAGAACCGGAATATGGGTTACAAGGGTTTCGCCTGTGCAAGTTGAGATTGTAGACTATTAAGGTGTACCCTAAAGGCTCTCCCTAGGACGGCTTATATAGATATCCAGCCTAGGGTTTACAGGATAGATCTATCCGGCTACGACTGAGAGTCGGTTTCCGAGTACATCTTGAACTACAAGTAACACTATGGGCCTAAGTCGGTAAGTCTTCTGGGCCTTCCCGTAGCCGGATTGGACTCCGTCTTTTCTCCCTGACTGGGCCGCCCGTGAAGCAAAGCTCTAACCCGAAGTGGGCCACCCTGGTCAGTGAGGAACTGTGAGGATACCTGGAAAGTATATCCCCAACAGCAGCCCCCGGAAGTCTCCAAGATCCAAAGTCGGATTTATCATCGTCTAGCTTGATCTTTGTCTTGCAGAATCTTGAAGGGTTCCTGAAACTTCACAACAAAAAATACGATCCTAGTCTTAAAAATAAGTCGGACCTATCAACAGGTTACTCGGATTTTCCAGCTTGATTTCAAACTAAGCCGGAACTTGGTCTCTAACGCCACCTGACACAAGTCATGGTCAAGTCACATCATCTGACAGACGTCCTGTCAGCACGACCGTTGGTGGGTCCACGGTTCGCGGAACCGAGGTGCTGTTTTAATGCGTGCGCGGAGATCGAGGCGACGTAATCAACGCGTGGGTTCTTCCCAGTTCCTTCCACGACGCGTGGCGGTTATACTGTAGCATTTGCACGAATCTTGGCACGGTTAGGTGGATATAAGGGGTGAGGATTCTCCTCCTCCTTTCTTCACCTGTTCCTTTGCCTTTTCCTCTCTTCCAAATCTCCCCCGCGCGCATAGATCTCCCCTTCTTTCCCCCAACAACTCCCAGCGCCGACCATCCTGGGTCACCTGCTCACCAGAGAAATGGCTTCTTCATCCTCCTCCGGCTTGGCAGCAGCGGCGGCGATGGCAGTGATGGAAGCGGCGGCGGGGAAGGAAAGCTTCCGTGGGGTCTGGATCCCCTGCGTGCTAGATGATGAGAAGCTCCACGGCATGGAGACAGAAGGGCTCCTCCGTGCTGGCGACTGGCGGAGCGGCTTCGGGGAGACCGTCCCCAACCCGCACGCCGGCGAGCGGGTCCACTTCGGCACCCACCTCGACAGAGGTTTGTCATTCCCTCCCTCGGAATTCTTTTCCGAGGTGATTGACCATTATGGTGTTCAACTCCACCATCTTCCTCCCAACTATCTTTTAGAGATGAGCGCTTATGCTTCTTTGTGTGAGGGATTTCTCGGCATTAGGCCGAGTTTGACCTTATTCCGGTATTACTTTCATGTCCGGAGAAACTCTATCACTGCCGATGTTCCTTATATCACTTGTACTATTAGTTTTTCGCTTAGACGTGAGCGCGCATATCCCAAAATCTTAGCTAGTGACTCGGTCAAAAAGTGGCCAGCCACATTCTTTTATCATAAGGATATTCCGACTCCCAACAAAGCTACTGCTTTGCTGGCTTTTGTCGACGGAGCTGCCACGGCCCAACCGTCTTGGGACGAGGCCGCTCTGGCTCTCAGTGACGATCTGATCCTCGCTAAGAGGCGGGTCAAATATCTGATCAAACACAAAGATCTGAAGGGATCCGACTTGGTCCAATGCTGGGTGTCATGCCGGATCCAGCCCCTTCAGTACCACGGAAACCGACTGATGCACTCCATCACGTCGTCCAAGAAAGACTCTGTCCGCATCAGCCCTAGAGCCTATACCTCGCAAGGTTACATAAGCCAGATTAAATGGCTAATAAGGGAGCGGATCGAGAGGAGGATCCCGGAGGTTTCTCTGGATATGCATACGGCGGAAAACCCCATAGTGCCGGTAAGCTTTTAACAGTAAACCTTTTCATGTGTTTCAATCTTTAAATTACATTGCAATACTGATATGTTTTCTTCTTTTTAGCTTGCTGACCTCCCCGAGCTAGAACTTGCTCCTCTCGAGGGATATCCTCCGAAGTTTTCTCAGGAGGTGGAATTGGTTCCATTGCCGGACATTGCGCTTAAGAAACGCAAGGATCCGACAGTGGCTGTCGGCACAAAGGAGGTGCCCATCATGAAGAGGTAACTTTCAACACAATTTCCGCCTTTGTACCTTACTCGAATTTTCTTCCGAGATGTAACATTGTTGACTTTATTACATTCTTAGAGCTAAACAGCTCATCAAGGGCAAGGGGAAAGGAACTTCTTCAAAGCCCCTGTGACAGACGAAGCTTTCCATGGCTTCTCCTGCCGTAGCTCCTCAAACTCCTAGCCCCCAACCTTCCGCAACGCTGGTGATCATTCCTTCCCCGAATTTCGCAGAAGATCCGGCTCCTTCAACGGAGCCCGTGATCCTTGAATCACAAACTGACGTCATCATGAGTGAGTCAGGTATAGATAAGGGTGAACCCTCTTCGGGTAATGATCCCTCGGCAGAGATCTTCGCCGAAAACCTTCTCAACAATTGGGTCTTGCCAAGTTTGGCTTGTCCCGAAAATCTGCGGAAGAGATCCAGTGGCTGGCCAGGCAATGCCTAGAGAAAAGAAACATATCTGCCGAACAAGAAGCACAAGAGGCAGAGGATATCAAGTTCTCTGACCTTCTTGCACAAGTGCATCTTTGCGATGAGAGGATAAGGACCGGTGATCTTCCAACAGCACCCGTGGTCCCTCTGACTCTCGCCGAGAAGGTCGCTGTTGAAGTAAATGCGAGTTTGGATAAACTCACTCGTGAGCAATACGTAAGTCGGAATTCTAACTCCTGTTTTCCCTCATTTCATATCATATCCTCTAGCCCCCAAGCATGAAGTAGGATATATAATCCGGGTTTATGCTTCATTAGGATGCCAAAGAATTAACTAGTGTAGCCCCCAAGGCTCGTGCTGATATTAGTAAAAATATTAGCCCGGGTCTTTAGTAGACTTCTGACTTTGGGTATTCTGACTTATAGAAAGTATGTTCCTATAACCAGTATTTGTTGAAAAATGTCTGGGATAAGCGGAGAGAGATCAAGGCTCTCCGACTTAAAAATGCTGAACTTAAGGTCTCCAAGGATGAGGCCGAAGGTAAACATTTCGAGACTCAAACCTTGTCTTTCATGTTTTCATAGTCGAATTTTTCTGAACTGTTGTTCTTTTTGACTTACAGCGCTGGTAAATAATCCCGCGCCATGATTGAAGAGGCCGAGAACCTCAAAACTTTAGTGGTGGAGAACAAGGAACTTCGCCAAGAGCTGGATAAGCTCAAAGCGGGTCATGAGAAGAGCATAGCTCAAGTTCTCAAGTCCTCCATGGCTACTAGCGAGCATGATCGCAAGATTGCCGCTCAAGATCAGAAAATCTCGGACCTCAATAATGAGTTGTGCAGAGAGAAGGACCTTTCCGAGGCACTTTGGGCTGAACTCCGGAGTCTTCGGCAAGAGAAGACCAAGATTGACAACGTCATTTTTGTTATGTTCCATCTGTCTGACTTTTCTATTTTCTTCGACTTCTTTCAATGTCGGATTTTATTAATAGTTTTGTGTATAGGTCCTCTTAACTTGACGGACTCCACCTCCACCGAGCCCCGCACCCACCGGCTTACCCAAGTCGGTGACCTGCTTCATGACTTCTGCCAATCCCTTGAGGATATTGGCGAAGCTCTCAAGATTCTGGACATGCATAGCATGTCGGATTTTCAGGTGCGGGACAAGGCGAAGGAAATGCTGCAACTTGTCCAGGATTAGAATATGTCCTACGCGCAGTCCGCAGCACAGAATGCTCTTACCATGGTCATGAGCCACCAAGGAAGCATGGAAATATGGCAAGTGACCAGAGGGTACTGCAAGGTGGATGAAGACGGCCAGGAGCAGGACATCAAAGCCATTATGGACCCCTGCGCCGGATATGGGTGCCACGTGGCTGATTTGACCAGCTACGAAACTCCTTTCTTTACCCGCGTCGACACTCCGCCTCTGCCTCTAGAAGAACCAGCAGAAGTTTCCGACGATGAACGCACCACTTCGGATGCAGACATCTCGGAACGATATCAAGGCGATGTATCCAGCGAGCCGGCAGCTCCTTCTTCTCCTCCTGCATCATAGATTGCCAGAAACATTTCCATTATCCTGAAAAACATGATGCGTTTGTAAATATGAAATACTATAATTTTGCTAGTGCTAAGCTTTTGATCTATTCAGCACTATTGGCTTTGAATTTTTGTGTGCCTGAAATGTTTACATAAGCACTTGAACTTTTTCGCCTATACTTATCGTTTATCTGGCTTTCCGCCTCGTCCCTTTCGTGATCCCGCTAAACCTTCTGCCCGGAAAATTTGCCGAGCAACGGAGCTCAATTTCCAAACCAGTTTAAACTCGGAAACAAAGCCGGCTTCAAGTACCAACAATTCACTACTCGGAAAATGCCCGCATCCAGCAATCAGACAAATAACCAAAGTAAAGACTAGAAACTTTAGAGTTATACCCGAGGGTAGCAATTTTTAGAATCGGAAATCTAAACCAGAATAAACATGAGCATAAAGTACTTTCAAGCATTCTGTATTTTCGACTATGACATGATCATTCGGAAATGAGATGGTAAAAACTTCTCAGAAAAACTTGAGGCAACCAAAACTTTTATTTCTCACAGAACATGTACATATATATGATTACAAAGAAGGATAAACTAAGAATAAAAGGGACGTAGCTGAGCAATATTCCATGGTCTGTCTAACTCATCCGGATTTGTACTGCCTCCAGCTCTCTTTCTCTTCTTAGGAGCAGGTCTTTCTTTGACTGGCCTCATGTCAGTTAAGTAATACGAACCATTGTGCAATACTCGACTAACTAAAAAGGGCCCTTCCCATACTAGGAAAGTTTGTGCTTTCTTTGTTGCACAAGCCGGAGAACCAAATCGCCTTTATTAAAAGATTTGTTTCTGACTCTCCGGCTATGATACTTGCGTAACTTCTGCTGATAGGATGTTGATCTCATTTCAGCAACGATGCGAACTTCTTCGACTAAGTCGAGATCATTTTGTCGAGAAATCTCGGCATCCTCTTCAATATACGCGGCCACTCTAGGAGAAGTGTGAATCAAATCACTAGGAAGAACTGCTTCTGCACCATAGACCAAGAAGAAAGGTGTGTATCCAGTTGACCTGTTCGGAGTCATTCGTAAACTCCATATTATAGAGGGTAATTCCTCTGCCCAAGCCCCCGCAGCACGTCATAGTGGTGCTTCGAGTCTCGGTTTTAGGCCTTGTAGGATTAAACCATTTGCTCTTTCGACTTGTCTGTTAGCCTGTGGATGTGCGACTAACACGATGTCAAGCCGGATATTTTGCTCATTGCAGAATTCGACTAATTCTCCCATAGAAAAGTTACTCCCGTTGTCCGTGATAATGCTATGTGGATAACCATACCGGATTATAACATCCTCGACAAATCTTTTGGCTATTGCTCCATCACAACTAGTGACAGGTTTAGCCTCAATCCATTTGGTGAATTTATCCACCATCACTAAGAGGTGAGTAAATCCACTTGGAGCTCGTTTAATTGGTCCTACCATATCAAGCCCCTAGACCGCAAAAGGCCATGTTATTGGTATTGTTCGCAGCTGATTAGCCGGAACATGAGCTTGTTTGGCGTACTTTTCGCAGCCTTTGCACGTCTTGACTAATCGTTCGGCATCTGCCTGATCTGTAAGCTAGAAAAATCCGTGTCTAAAAGCTTTTTCCACTAAAGATTTGGCTGCAGCGTGGTGTCCACACTCACCTTCGTGGATTTCTCTTAGGATTTCCACTCCTTCTTCCGGAGACACGCAGCGCTGAAAAACCCCAGAAACACTCCGCTTATAGAGCTCACCTTTAACTATAGTGTAGGCTTTCGCTCGTCGGATAATATGCCGGCTCAGAACCTCATCTTCGGGTAATTTGCTATCTACCAAATAATCAAGGTAGGGTTGAATCCAGCTGGGAATTACAGCCAGAACTGCTATCAAAGGTGAGTCGGATTTGGTCGGATATTCCTCATCTACTCCCTTTATTGAGGGAACTTTGAGGTGCTCTAAAAAAGCGCCATCCGGGACCTCTTTCCGCGCAGAACCTATCCGAGATAGTGCATCTGCTTCCTCATTTTCTGCTCAAGGGATGTGTTGAACTTCAAACCCCTCGAACGATTTAGATAAATCATCCATGACAGCTTTATAAGCTGCCATGTGTTTATTTGCATTATAAATATCCGACACTTGTTGAGCAACAAGATCCGAATCTCCGTAACAAATCAAACGTTGGATGCCAATATCCTTAGCAATCCGGATTCCATGTAGCAGTGCTTCATACTTGGCAATATTATTTGTCACTATGAAGTGGATCTTCAACATGTATAGAAGTTTATCTCCTTGGGGTGATTTGAGCCCACGCCAGCCCCTGAGCCCACTCGAGCCTTAGACCCATCAAAATAAAGGGTCCAGTATTCCGACTTAGGGAGGATCATGTTCTCCTTCGTCTCTGTCCAATCAGCGACAAAGTCAGCAAGGATCTGGGATTTGATTGCTGTTCGAGGTTTATACTCAATATCAAAAGCTGAAAGCTCTATGCCCCATTTGGCGACACGTCCTGTGGCATCACTGTTATTGATTATATCTCTCATGGGAGCTGTGCTCACCATGGTAATTGGATGCTCCTGAAAATAGTGTCGTAGCTTACGTAATGCCAGAAAGACACCGTAAGCCAGTTTTTGGTAGTGCGGATATCGTTGTTTTGACTCTGTCAGGACCTCGCTGACAAAGTGAGTCGGACGCTGCACCAGGTGTTCCTGATTTTCCTCCGGTCTCTTCACCACCATGACGATACTAACGACCTTGTTTGTCGCAGCAAGATAAAGCAACATCGGTTCCCGTGGTTCCGGTGCAGCAAGGATAGGAGCAGATGAGAGTACTTTCTTCAGTTCTTATAGTGCAGCTTCAGCTTCGTCAGTCCAAACAAAATCCTTGGTCTTTTTTCAGGAGTTTGTATAATGGTGCGGCTCTTTCACCAAGCCGGCTTATAAACCGACTGACTGCAGCAATGCAACCAGTTAGTCTTTGTACGTCCTTCAGGCGAGTTGGCCTAGAAATATTGAGTATAGCCTTGATTTTGTCTCGGTTCACCTCTATGCCTCTTTGAGATACGATGAAACCTAACAATTTTCCGGCTAGTATTCCAAAGAAATATTTCTTCGGGTTAAGCATGATGTTGTATTTTCGTAGATTGGCAAATGTTTCCTCCAAGTCGGAAATCAATGTTTCCTTCTTTTTGGACATCACCGTAATATCATCCACGTATGCGTGTACATTGCGTCCGAGTTGGTCATGGAGGCAACGCTGCATCGTGCGCTGGTACGTAGCTCCTGCGTTCTTTAGCCCAAAGGGCATTGTAAGAAAACAGAAGGTTCCGAATGGGGTAATGAATGAAGTTTTGACTTTGTCAGATTCCTTCATCCGGATTTGGTGATAAACGGAATATGCGTCGAGAAAACATAGGAGTTCCGAGCCTGCCGTAGAATCAATAACTTGATCAATTCTAGGCAGAGCGAACGGATCTTTTGGACAAGCCTTGTTCAAGGCAGTATAATCAACACACATCCTTAAATCCGTGTTGTCCTTTTTAGGGACCATTATAGGATTGGCCGACCACTCAGTGTGGATGACCTCTTCTATGAATCCAGCTAACTCGAGTTGTGCTAGTTCCTTAGCTACTGCCTTACGCTTTTCATCACCGAAACATCGTAAGGACTATTTGACGGGTTTAAAGAGTGCTCGGCAAGTTACCTAGGTACTCCGGTCATGTCAGATGGCTTCCATGCGAAGATATCTTGATTTGCTTGGAGGAACTTGACAAGAGCGCTTTCCTATGCGCTACCTAGGCCTATGCCTATCTGGGTCACCTTGGAGGGGTCATCATCCTTCAATGGCGTCTTCTTCGTCTTTTCTGATGCCTTGAACTCCGGATTTGGCTTTTTCACCTCCTTCTTCTTTGCGGGCATCTCGGACGGATCTATGCTCTTCTTGATATCCTGGTACTCCTAGGCGTGTAGCACGGCTTCGGCAAAGGCGGCATTTCCATCCTCCCACTCTTGCACTTTCTTCGGGTCTCCCCTGATGGTGATCACACTGTTGGGACCTGGAATTTTCATCATATTGTAAATGTAACACGGACGAGCCATAAAAGCCCAGTAAGCCGGACGTCCGAATATAGCGTGGTATGCGCTCTTGAACAGGACCACTTAGAAGGAAAGTGCCTCCATCCGATAATTCTTTGGAGTCCCAAAGGTAACATCCAAAGTGCTCTCTGCCAGGGAATTGGCTTGTCTTCCTGGGACAACCCCGTGAAAAATCACAGAGCTATGGTTCAGCTGGGTCTCCGAGATCTTCATCCGGCGTAGCGTTTCGACATAGAGAATATTGATGCTACTGCCGCCGTCCATGAGGGTCTTGGATAAACCATAACCGTTGATAAGTGGATTGACGATTAAGGCGTATTTTCCTCGCCTGTGCAACTTAGGCGGATGATCAGCGCGGTCAAATGTGATTGCCACTTCCGACCAGTCCAAGTATTGAGGGACAGCCGGAATTGTTGCATTGAGCTCATGTAGAACTGCTTTCTTGACCTTTGCTGGTTGAGATCCGAGGAAGGTGACATAAGTGTCTTTCTTGGTCAGAAATTTTTTCTTCCCTTCCGGCTTGGGATTTGAAGCATCAGCTTCCTCCATGTCGGAATCTTCCTTGGTCTCTTTTTCTTTTTTAGGATTCTTCTTTCCCTTCTTCCGTTTAGCTTTGTAGCCCGCGGTGTCATCTCTTTTGATGTCATCATTGAAACGACATTCGGTGTTGGTGTGGGACGAGCCCCCATTGGCGTCTAGGTGATGCACACATGGGTTATTAGCAATGTCGGCCCAAGAGTAGGTTTTGCCTGGTTGTTGGTCTCCTCTACCTTGGACTCTTGAAGTTCCACGCCCACGCCCGCGGCCTCCACCGCGTCCTTCTCGTCCTCCAGACCCGAAAGTAGCAGTGACCACTTCCGTTTCCGCGTTGGGTTTTTCTTCCTAGGTATTTTTGCGCTTCTGAGCCTGTTGCTTTGGTTGTTTTGCCGACTATGGCATAGTTAGGGCATTGAGTAATGCCTCTGCATCGTCGTCAGCATCTGCATACTTGCTCACTGTTTCTATCATTTCTCCCAACTCAGTGACTTTGTCACACTTCAAGCGATGGCGCAGTAGACCAATTGGGAGACCTGCAATGAAAGCTTCAATGCAGTTTGATCATTTACTTCTTCACGGGAGTTCTTGGTGTCGATCCATCATCGAGGTAATCCCGGCAAGTTTCTCCGGCCTTCTGGGTGCAACGTTGTAGGTCACCGACCGTACAGGGCCTCCGGTATGTGCCTTCGAAATTCCGAAAGAACGCACTTTGCATGTCATACGAGTTGTGGATGGTGTTCTCCGGAAGTTCATTAAGCCATGATCATGCCGTCTTCCGCAACATGAGTGGGAGATATCGGGTTGCGACCAGGCTGTTTCCGCCTTTGATGACGTAGCAAGCTTGGAAGAAATCTTGTAGCCAGGTATCTGGCCAAGCAATGCCGTCGTAGGCCTAGATATGTCTTGAGATAGCAAATCCTTCTGGGAATTTTGTAGCTCTTATACGTGGTCCGAAGCACTTTGGGCCCACATAGATATCATTGTTTTCGTAGCGCCATGCCTCTATGTTGGAATTGATCTTGTGCCTTGCGTCGTTCAGGGATAGAGATCGTCCCGAATGTCGGCTATGGCTGCGGTGCCTTGGAACCAGACTTCGGCTTCTGCCACCACCTCCTCCACCATGTCGTCCTCCTTGTCCTCCGTGAGAGCCGTTGTGATGACTGCTTGGTGGAGAGGGTGGGGCAGCTGGATTTTTTCCGGCTGATCGCCGGCCTCCGTCCGGAGCATCATTATTCCGGTTCCGGGGAGGGTCTTCACTATGACGAGCCCCCTGCCGGCTTGTTCTGGCATGGTTTCCGTCGTTCCTTCGTCTGTCGTTCCTACTACGGTGAGGCTCAGCCGGACGGCTTGCATGTCTAGGAGGTGGCATTTTTTGACGATCCTCCTCCCGACGTTTCTCTTTATCTTCTCCCCTTCGATCGTTTGACTCACGTCGGGGAGGATTCCTCGGATAAAGTGCAGCGATGTCCTCTTGCTCGGCTGCTGGAGCGATGTTGCTCCAGTCACGTGCAGGTCTGCGATGTTGTCCTGATGATCCGGTTCTGGAGTAGTTGTCTTCCCGTCGGTCGGAACGGTGATGCTGTTCCGGAACACGCTGGGGCCTTATATCATTCCAGGCTGAGTCCGTGTGACATTGGTCGGATTTGGAGACCATTTTTCCACTTCCGGATTTCGCAGCCATCTGTTGCTCTAGACCCTTTTTGAGTAGCTTGATGCCCAATTGAACCTGTTCTGGGCCTGGGTTGTTTGACAGGATATCTCGAGCTGCGACAGTGTTCTGTACCGGTGTTGGGTACACCAGATCTCCTTTGCTGTCGAGACGAGGCATCCTTGGATCTCCTTCAAAGAGGACCCTGTTTACTTCCGGAAACTTACTATCACCTGCATAACGTTTCTAGGTCTTCTGATGCAACCGAGACATGTAATCCTTAGTTGCCATGTGTTTCTTTTCCCCCTCGATGTTTTTAGCTTCATCCAGGAGTTGTTGACGATGCGCTTCTAGGGCTTGGTCCCTTTCGTCCAGCTCAGTAGTAAGTTCTACAGCTATAGGGATAGGTGTGGTTAATGCAGCATCGATGAGTTTACACACACCTTCAGTGATCACGTGTCCATCCACCGATTCTTCTTTTTTTGGCTCTTCTGGGATAAGTGCTCCATCCGAGTCTTCCTCATATTCCTCGGCAATCACCTCCTCTATCATAGGGTCTTTTGCCGGGGTCTTGTTCTTCTTGTTCTTCTTCTTTGCCTTCTTGGCAGCGCCGGTATCAAAGATGGCTTCGGGTCTGTTTCCCGGAGTCAAGCTCTGATCAGTACTTTCGGACATCTGGACTTCGGGATTGTCTCCGACTTCCATGTCATCCTGCGCTTTGGGAGAGTGTTCCCCGAATCCTTCATCCATGGCTTATCCTTCCTCTGCAGTTTTGGAGTTATACTCCTCTTCATATTCCACGGAGAACTTTCGGAAATCTGCTGACATCATTGATTCATCCAAGGATGCGGGTACGTCGGCGTTTGTTCCAATTGCCTCCAGCACAGAGTCGGTGTTTTCTCCAGCATCGGCAGAGCCGGATCCGGATCCAACATATCCGACAAAGTGCGACTCGTGCTTCCTGAGGTACCTGCGGCTCTCGCGATCAGCCATGTCAAAACTTTTGATGGTCTCGAGAATTGCATATGCGCTTGCATCTTGCATTATCATACGTCGCAGTGTGTACCTTATGAAAGGCATGTCTGTCCCGGCATCATTAGAGCCGGAACCAGTGTCGTTGATGAGTTCCTCCTGGATTTCGACTTCTGCGGGTGGGTCGATCTGGGATCCGACCTCTCCAAGGAGATCCACTCTAGATTCGACTTGGACCGCCAGGTCTTCCTCAGGCTCGGATTTCTCCACTATCTCCACAGCTGGTGCGGGTTGGGTGGGATTAGGGTTTTCTGAGATCCGGAACTCTTCCGCCTCCACGGACAAAGGGGACCTAGAAGATTCTTCTGCCTCTATCATTACCGCTGGGGTGGGTGGGGCAGGTTCAGCAAAACCGATGTAAACATCGATCTCGCCAAAAGACATGATTTGTGTAGGCAGTCATGGCCTCCCTAGCCGGACTCCACGTCTCGTTGAGAACGATGAGAGGGACGTTGCTAGCGTAGAGGATGCGACTGACGGCGATAGTCTCGCCGATTCCGATTCTTGCAGATTCCGCTCGGAACGCAGATCCGAAACTCACTTGCCCCACGGTGGGTGCCAACTATCGTCGGATTGATGACAAGTACGCCATGAGGGGGTCCTCGGGGCCTGCAGAAGAGAGGGGTGTGAGACGTATGGTGTTCTGGGACGGTGAGCATACAAGTTTACCCAGATTCGAATCCGCCGGCTTTGGACGGACCCTACTCCTGCTAGCAATCCAGTAATACGGCAGAGCCGGATAATGGGTTAGAAGGGTCTCGCCTGTGCGAGTTGAGATTGTAGACTATTGAGGTGTACCCTAAAGGCTCTCCCTAGGACGGCTTATATAGATATCCGGCCTAGGGTTTACAGGAGATATCTATCCGGCTACGACTAAGAGTCGGTTTCAGAGTACATCTTGAACTACAAGTAACACTATGGGCCTAAGTCGGTAAGTCTTCTGGGCCTTCCCGTAGCCGGATTGGACTCCGTCTTTTCTCCCTGACTGGGGTGCCCGTGAAGCAAATCTCTACCCCAAAGTGGGCCACCCTGGTCAGTGAGGAACTGTGAGGATACCCGGAAAGTATATCCCCAACAATCTCTACTACTCGTATTGTTGCTCTAGTTTTATTTCCTAGATAATGCAAACATTTACTGTGCGTAGACTTGTATCAGTGGTTTATAGAACTTGAGAGAATATTTATCCTACCTTTAGCTCCTCGTTGGGTTCGACACTCGTAACTATCTAAAAGGCTACACACGATCCACTATACTTGTGGGTTATCAGCCGCGCCTGATAAGGGCGCGAAGAGGCAGAGAGGAGATGTCGACGATGTTGCGGCGATAGACAGCACCAGGGGGAATGACCCTACCGCTAGTGCCGAGGAGGTGGTGGTCACCCAATCGGAGCTAGCTAAGGGGGCTCTATTGACAGACCCACCGGCCCCAACGACTAGTGCTCCGATGAGGGCGGCTGCGTCATTTCCGTGCTTCATGGCGAAGGGGTTTCTGTTCATGGCGGAGAAACAATCTCCACAGATGCTAGAGATCGTTGATGAACACGTTGGGTTTTGTCGCGGGCGCACCTCCTTTGTAGTTCCTTCAACGGACACCAGCGAGCTTCATGGCATGCTTGGCACCACCATTCTGGTATGTCCAGTCCCCGAGTGCCTGGTCGCTGAATTTCAGCGGCTAGGCACTAAAGTTCTTCTAGTCGCCAGTCCCTGAGTGTCTAGTCGGTGAATTTCAGTGGCTAGGCACTGAAATTCTTCTAGTCGTCAGTCCCCGAGTGTCTAGTCGCTAAATTTCAGTGGCTAGGTACTAACAATTGTGGTTTTGCAGTTGCTGATTGTTCATTCTGTTTGCAGGGTTTGCAGAGGGAATCGGCTGATCGGCAACCCGCGAAGGAGCGCCTGGAGCACGACCTGCGCGTGGCGCAGGAGGCTAACCGACGACTCTAGGAGACTGCTGGTAAGTTATCGTTTTACTTGGCGATTGTGAGCTGCTGGTGTTTGCAGGAGACTGACTTTTGTTGCTATTCCTTTTAGATAGTCTTCCGGCTGTTATTGCCCAGGCCCGAGAGGGGAATGTCCCGGCTGCAGAGGTGGACATAGCGAATGGGCGGATCGACTCATTGGTGAAGGAGATGGAGGAAGCGAAGGCGTTGATGATATCTTCTGAGGAGAGGGCCAAGGCCGCAGTCGCTGCGGCGGAGGAGGAGCGAAAGGCTGCTGATTTAGTCATCCTTGGGCTGCAGGGCAATCTTGCTTCCCATGAGAAGCATGTGATGGAGAATTGTCGGAAACTCCTTGATGAGTGGTTGCTCTTCTCTTTGATGTATGTGGTGAGTCCCCGAGTGGGTGAGTCCATAGTGACATTGGGTGTCTAACATTGCATCTTTGATAGGGCAAGGCGATCCGGTGGTGCAGACCTTCGACGCCTCACAATGCGTGACCGCGGTGGTGCACACGGCCACCGCCTCGGCGTTGCGCGTCTAGGCCGTGCTTCAAGGGATGTCCCCCACCGAGGTTATTCCTGGGGGACTGACTGAAGTATGGCACTACCTGGAGGAGGCGCCCGCCGTTGTAGAATGGATGGTGCGTTCGACCTTCAGGCGCGGGGCTACCACGACGTTGAGCATGGGGCTTGTGCATTTCCCTGACGACTTCGACCTAGACGATGTCACTAGCGGCTACCCTTCGGCGACTGGCTCGGTGGAGATGTCGGAGGGGTTGAGGCTGATCACCAAGGCTGCTCCCTTCGCAGATCGGGTGCTGGCAATGGGGGACTTGCTGCCGTACCAGGAGATGGTGGTGGCACCGGGCGACCCCGAGCCAGAGCATCGCGACCTGAAGTCGGAGCAGCCCTTCCGGTCGGCTCTATCGAAGTCGCTGATGACATACCCGACGAATCCGTGGGAGCCATACGTTCGTGTCAAGGGCGGTGGTGGCACTTCTTCGTCGGAGCCTGCAAAATAGATAGCTGCCCTAGGGGCTTTTGTAGGTTATGCCTGGTGGTCATTTTGTGATGTGAACAATACATATGTATGAAAGTAAGGGGAGTCAATTGACTCACAATTCATAGTTGGTTATGTGATATGTTTGACTTTTGTTTGAGCGAGTCCCCGAGTGCGTCCGCCCTTTAGTGGGGTATAACTCGTTTATGTGCATGTGTGTTTGCTGTGGGTTTTTGTTTTGGTTGAGACTGATTTTCCGTGGCGTTTGGGGCCAGTCGCCCTGTGACTCCGAAGGGACGAGTCCCCGAGTGCGAGTGAGGTCGGTTTAAGCGAGTCCTCGAGCGTGGTACTTAGTTGTCTTGGGCGTATGCCTATTGTAAGGTCTGATGCGTTGTTTTTAACGCGTCTCTTCCCATGGCTCGGAAAGCCAGTCGTGTGGCGAGTCCAAGGCAGCTCTCTTATTTGGTGTGTTCCCGAGCCACGTGAGGTTTTCTTGTTGTGATGTCCCCGTGCGTGGTACTTAACCATTCGAGTCGCTTTGTGCGAGGATGGGAGGACAAGTCGCTGTGGGAAGCGTTTATCGGTTATCTTGGCCCGGTAGGCCAGTCGAGAAGAGCGACTCTGATGGTGGCTCTGGGTTGGCGTGTTCGTGGATGACACAAAGCCCGAATATCTTCGGTGCCCTTGGGTCGCACTACTTAGCCATGCCGGTCGCTCGACCAAGGGTTGACTTCCGTAGGTAGCATATTGCTAAATGTACGAGTGCGAGTGGCACAAGAAGATGGCAAGTAGACACAATTTGTGCGATCCGAATGTATTTCATTATATATCAGCTGGGTACAAGTTTGAGTTCTATGTATAGAACTTTCGGAGGAGGTTTACATTCCATGGCCTCCCGACCTCAAACTGGCCATTGCGATGAGGTAGTAGGCGTCGTTGCCGAGGACGTGCCCTATGGCGAATGGCCCTCCCATGGGGGGAAGCTTGTGCATGCCCTTCTTGTCCTGGACCAGTCGTAGGACCAAGTCGCCTTCCTGGAAGGTGCGTGTCTGGACTCGGCAGCTATGGTAGCGGCGAAGCTCCTGCTGGTAGATGGCGGTCCGGAAGCGAGCTAGGTTGCACCCCTCATCAAGCTGGTCGATGCTATCTCGCCTCGACATAGTTGGCGACTCGAGGTGAGTCATGCTCCAGGTCGGTTGGCATTACAGCCTCAGCGCCGTACACCATGAAGAAGGGCGTGAACCCCGTGGAGCGATTGCCAGAGGTGCGAATCCTCCATATTATGGAGTGGAGATCTTCGACCAGCATCCTGGGCTTCGCTCGAGGGGCACTTGAAGTCGCGGCTTGAGCCTGTGGAGGACGCTCTGATTAGCGTGTTCTGCTTGGCCGTTCGACTTTGGGTGGGCGACTGAGGCGAGGTCGAGTCGTATGATGTGTTCTTCACAGAATTCTACCATGGCACCCTTGGCGAAGTTGGTGCCGTTATCCGTTATGATGTTGTGCGGGTAGCCGTACCGGTAGATGAGCTCGCGCAGGAACTTGGTGGCCATCTTGTCGTCGCACTTTTTGATCGGCTTGGCTTCAACCCACTTGGTGAACTTGTCGACCGCGACCAGGAGGTGGGTGAAGCCAGATGGGTCCTTCTTGAACGGGCCCACCATGTCCATGCCCCATACGGCAAACGGCCAGGTGATGGGGATGGTCTTGAGTGCCGAACCAGGGAGATGCATCTGGTTGGCACACTTCTGGCACCCGACGCACCGTTGGACAATGTCGGTGGCGTCGGCATGCGCTGTGAGCCAGTAGAAGCCATGTCGCATGGCTTTGGTGACCAGAGACTTGGCGCTAGCGTGATGGCCGCAGTCGCCGGTGTGGATGTCTTGGAGGATCTTGCATCCTTCTTCTGGCTGTACGCAGTGCTGGAACATGTCGGTCATGCTGCGTTTGTGGATCTCGCCGTTGATGATGACGAAGGATTTGCAACGGTGCACGATCATTCGCGCTTCCATTTTGTTGCTTGGGAGGATATTGTGCTCGAGGAAAGCGACGTATGGTGCAGTCCAGTCGCTGGGCTCCATGACCATGGCGACTAAGGCATGATCTGGCTGCAATGGAATCCCAATGTCAATCTCCTTCGGCGGGCAGACCGAAGGCTGGTGAATGATGTCGAGGAAGACTCCTGCTGGCGGTGTCTGCCAGGCCGACTGGATGCGGGAGAGGGCGTCTGCCTCCTCACTTTTGCGCCTGTCGATCCACTCGACTGAGTAGGTAGTGAAGTGCCCTCCCAGCTGGTCTACCGCTTGGCGGTATGCTATCATTGTTGGGGAGACGGCATCGCAGGTCCCCACGACTTGCCGGCGACTAGGTCGGAGTCGCCGTAGCATCATAGCCGATTGACGTCCATCTCCTTGCTGGCTCGCATGCCATGAAGGAGGGCCTCGTATTCGGCCATGTTGTTGGTGCAGGGCTTGAAATTGGGGTGGAGCACGTAGTGGAGCTTGTCTCCCTTGGGGGAGGTCAGTATAACCTCGGCCCCGGCGCCGTCGGCGTTCTTGGAGCCATCAAAGTGAAGTGACTAGTAATGGAGGTAGGGGAGCTTCTCCGGCTTCTGTGCCTCTTCCCAGTCGGAGAGGAAATCGGCCAGGGCCTGCGATTTTATTGCTTTGCGTGGCTCGTACTTGATGTTTTGGATGCTGATCTCGACGGCCCACTTGTCGACTTGACCGGTCGCCTCGCGGTTGCGGATGATGTCCTGCAGCGGCGCAGAAGAGACGACCATGATTGGGTGCTCTTGGAAGTAGTGCGGGAGTCGCCGCTAGGCCCTAAAGACCGCATACACCAATTTTTGGTATTGCGGGTAGCGTTGTCTTGAGTCTGTCAAGACTTCGCTGATGTAGTAGACGGGTCGCTGGATGGGGCGCTCCTTGCCCTTCTTTGTCCGTTTGACGACCATTACGGTGTTGATGACTCGAGTATAGGCCGCGACATAGATGAGCATTGGCTCTTTTACGATTGGGGCGACGAGCAGTGGTGTCATGAGCAGTACTTCTTTGATTGCCCTGAGCGCGTTGTCTTCTTCTTCGTCCCATTGGAACATGGGGTTCTTGTGCATCAGGCGGTAGAGAGGCATCGCCTTCTCGCCGAGCTGGGGGATGAAGCGACTGAGAGCCGCGACTCGTCCGGCCAACTTCTAGATGTCGCGTAGGCACTCGGGTTTCCCGAGTCGCGCGATGGTGTCGATCTTGGTGGGGTTGGCCTCGATGCCTCTCTTGGAGACCACATACCCCAGGAGCTATCCGGTGGGGACGCCGAAGGTGCATTTCCCTGGGTTGAGCTTGGTGTTGTATCTCCGCAGATTTGTGAAGGTCTCGGCCAGGTCGGCGAGCAGGTCAACCTAGCGGGTGGATTTTACCACCACGTCATCCATGTAGACGTGTATGTTGCGGCTAATTTGGCTCGCGAGGCACTCTTGAGTGCACCTTTGGTAGGTGGCACCGGCGTTCTTGAGGCCGACTGTCATGGCCGTGTAGCAGAAGGCGCTGAATGGTGTGATGAACGTCGTATTCTCCTCATCCTCGACCGCCATTTTAATCTAGTTGTAGCCAGAATACGCATCGAGGAAGCACAACGATTCCGATCCCGCGGTCGAATCGATGATCTGGTCGATACGCGGTAGGACGAACTCCTCCTTCGGGCAGGCGTTGTTGAGGTTGGTGTAGTCGATACACATTCTCCAGGTGTTGTTCTTTTTCAGGACCAGGACTGGGTTTGTCGGCCACTTGGAGTGCTTGATTGGCTGAATGAAGCCTACGGCTAGCAGGCGCTATACTTCTTCGGTGATTGCTCAGCGACGCTCTTCATTGAAGGGCCACAGCGACTGCTTTACTGGTCGCACTTTGGGGTCGGTGTTGAGTTTGTGCTCAGCGAGTTCCCTCGGGACACCGGGCATGTTAGATGGTCTCCATGCGAAGATGTTGCGATTCTCACGAAGGAACTCGATGAGCGCGCTTTCCTATGCAGAGCTCGTGTGCGCCCCGATGGTGACCGTCTGTCTGGAGTCGCCCGGGACGAGCTCGACGGTGCGGGTGTGCATGGTCGCCTCGAACGTGGAGCTCGTGGAGGTTGGCTTCTTCAGAATGGTGGGGTCGTCCTTGTTGATGCTGCCCGCGTATTTCACGAGCTCTTCCGCATGGTCGGTCTCCACGGCGATAACAGCGTCGGCGAGCTCGGCGCCTTTATCTTCGCATTCCACGGCCATGTCAGGGTCACCGTGGATGGTGATGATGTCGCTTGGCCCTGGGAGTTTCATCATGTTATAGGCGTAATGCGGGGTCGCCATGAACTTGGCGAATGCCTGGCACCCTAGAACGTAGTGGTAAGGGCTGCTAAAGTTCACCAGCTCGAAGACGATCCGCTCGGTCCGGAAATTTGCTGGTGTGCCGAAGGTGACTGGCAGCGTCACCTTGCCGATCGGATACGCCTTCCGACCGGGGACGGTGTCGTGGAAGGTGGTGAGTGTCGACTCGATCGCTGACTCCAGGAGGTGCAGCCTCTTGAATGTGTCCAAGTACATGATGTTGATGGAGCTTCCACCGTCCATCGTCGTCTTGGGCAGCCAGTAGTCGGCCACTTTGGGCCTGACCACCAGGGTGATTCGCCCTGGATATTCGATCCTGGGCGCATGATCTTGGCGACTCCAGGTGATGCTTTGCTCGGACCAGTTGAGGAAGCGGGGGATGTCAACTTGGGTCACCGCATTGACGGCGACCGCGCGGGTGAGCACCTTCTTCTCGCGTTTGGTGCCGAGCCCGGTGAAGCTGTGTAGCGAGCCGACGGTGTTTCTGAACCCGCTGGTGTTGCCATTGTCCCTTGGTGGGTTGTTGTTGGGGTCCTCCCTTGCTCGCCTTGCCTTTTCGATCTCCTTTAGAGAATGGCAGTCCACGATGGTGTGGGTGGCGGATTTTCCCTCCCTGCTATGGTAGACGCAGGGGTGGTTGAGCAGGGCGGCGGGGTCGAATTTCGGCCTTGCTGTGTTGTTGGTGCGGTAGTTTCCGCTGTCGTGGTAATTTCCTCTATCGCGACGGGAGTTCTTTGGGTCGTGTTGGCCGTAACTAGCGTTAGCGACGAAGTCGACTAGCCCGTCATTGCCGCGCTTGCCGGTGAGGCAGGTGTTGCTGTAGCGCATGTCGCGATGTCGCCCGCTGTCGTGGCTGCTAATGCGGCGTCTTCCTCCCGACTTGTCGTCAAAGTCCTGGTTGGGGTCCTCCTCTGCGTAACGCTTGGCGATCTCGAGGAGGTCAGGGATGTTGTCGAGTGTCCGGCAGACCCTCTTGATCTTAGCAACCAGGGGTTCGTACCAGCACACGTTCTTGAAGCAGTGGATCGTCGTGTCCGGGTGGATGCCGGAGGCTATGATCCATAGTTCCTGCCACCTCTGGATCCAGTGGCGGGTCGACTCGCGCTGTCCCTGGATGCATCGCTCTAGGTCCTCAATGGTGGTGGCGCGGGTGTAGGAGCCCTCTAAGTGCCTAACAAAGGCATCCCGCATCTCTTCCCACGAGTCAATGTTGTCGGTGGGGAGCGTGTTGATCCATTGCCGGGTCACACCCTCCATCATCAGGGGGAGGTAGCGAGTGGCTAGCAGGTCGGTGAGGTCAGCGATTCCCATCTCCATGAGGTATGTGTCCAGCCATACCGCTGGGTCGTACGTTGGGTCGTACTTTTCGATCTCCTTGGGCGCCTTGAAGTTGGCGGGGTACTTCTTGCCTCGGATCAAAGGTCCGAAGCACTAGGGGGCGACTCGGCTGAGCGAGCCCCTGGGTTCGGAGTAGCCGCGGTTGGTGAGAGTGTGCCTCGAGTCGTTGGGCTAGCGCGTCTGCCAAGCTTGGTTGTTAATGATGTGCGTTCGAGCGTCCATGGGTTACCCGTTGGCGGCGACCGTGTTGTTCACCGGCCGTGGCTCGTTGGTGGAGAGCGCAGGGTTGGCGGCCCGTGGCTGATGCGCCAGGGGCTGGGGTGGTGGGAAGGTCACGGCGTTGGCGACGGTTGGAGGGCCGCTTGAGGCTGCCCTGCTTGCTGATGAGCAGGAATACATCCGCCCCGGCGGGTCGACTCCCGCGGCTAGCTGCTGCATGGCCCTGGCGAGCAGGGACTTAGCGTATTGGATCTGCAGCGCGCCTTCTCCTTGGATGTCAGGGCGGGCGACTGCGGCGTCAGCCGCGATGAGGTTGTCCATTGGGGTGGAGTATAGTGGGAGCCCGTTGGCGTCGCGGGCCTGTGGCGAGATTATTATCCACAGCTGGTCCGGCGGGGGTGCGCGACCAATGGGTGGCGGTGGGGCCCCAGTCTCCGGTGCGCCGGGTGGTGGTCGATTGCTGCCACCTGCTGGCACGTTCTCGTAGTAGTCGCACTCGGCCGCGCGTGCGGGGTCGCTTTCGTCGTTGAAGTTCAGGATGCGGCCCTGGACGTTGGAGTTCAGGCGGGTCCTAATGCTTCGTTGGTGGTATAGAGACAGCTCCTGCGCCGTCACCCGCTCGAGGCGGAATTTCTCGCGCTCAGATAGCTCCCTGCATTGTGCCTCCTCCAGTCGCAGGCGGGCTTCCTCCACCTCCGTGGCTATGGAGGTTGGAGGGATCGGTGTAGAGAATGGATCTGGCAAGGCGACCGTGCTGCCCGCCATGTAGAACACGTTGAAGCGATTGGATCTGGCGTGGAAGTCCTCGGGGGACTCCGAGCTGGAGTCGGAGTCGAAGATCCCAAGGATGGAGGAATCCTCGAAGTCCTCCGGTTTGGAGACCGGCATGATGGAGTCTTCCTGTGATGCTACAGTGATGGATCTGTCAACCGAGGCAGGGGTCACGGAGTCAGTGTCGTCGTGGAGGGCCACGTCGTCTGCGGCGGCGTTGGTCTCGATCATGTTGCTGGTGGCCGAGTCGTATTCGGTGGCGAGGCGGCTGATGGAGCGGACCTGCTCCTCCGAGAGCAGATCGTGGCGTGGCGGCGATCTGCCGACGATCATCGTTGTCGCCGGGTCGACTACGTCGGTGAAGCCGACGGACAGGTTGATGGTGCCGACCGGCATTATCATGCTGTGGGTGATCGGTCGCGACGCCGGGATGTAGCTGCTGGGCAGGATCTGGAGGATCCCACCGCTGGCGATCATGCGGCCGGTGGCGATCGGCCGATCGATTGGCGAGTATAGTATCGCTGCAGAATTCAGGACAGTCCGGCTAGGCCCCATGGTGGGTGCCACTGTCGTGGAAATGGCCACGGCAGTCGCTGCCATAGGCAGTGATTGATAGAATCGGGGAGAGAGCTGTCGGTCATCTGCGGTGCGAGATGGGGGCCGATGCACATGGATTTACCCAGGTTCGGCCCCCTAGAGGGTAAAGACCTACTCCTGCTAGATTAGATTGATGGAGAGCAAGTTACAGGGGTGGCGAGCTCGGCGTCTAAGCAGCGAGTCGCTTGAAGGGGTGTATGATGGAACGTAAGTCCTTAAGCTACCTTAGGGAGGCTTATATAGGGGGCACCTTGCTAGGGTTTATAGTTTACAACCGAACAAGATATGGATTCGGAGGATTTGACCTAATCCGATTGGGCTTCAGGTACACTTCTGGACCTCCAATCTCCAATCTCCAGGCCTTCATCTTAGTCGCATTCCAGTCGCCGTCCCGTAGGCCCACTCGCGAGGCCTTTGGTCCGATCGGAACATCCTGATGTGTCTACCCCATCCGGCATATCCCCATCACCCTGAGTACCCCGTCGAACTCGTGTATTGGCTACTTCAACAACAACAAGGTAATATTTGGGGCCTCATACAGATGTTGCGTCGAAGAAGAATAATATGTAGTGCCCAGAGCTCACTACTTCAACCCCGCCTCTTTGGCACCCATCGACCTCTCACACTTGAGGGGTATGATCACCCCATATGGATACACCAACCCGGGTTTCACCTATGGTCCTATAATGAGACGCTAGTGTGACAACGCTAGGCACCTATGCATGTTACCCTAGTATCACTCCTTCGGGTTATTACGTAACTAGTCTAGGCAAAATTTATTATACAGCTTACTTGGAAGAAAAGCATGCTCCGCCTCGGTCAGGACCTCCACGGACTCGGGATCTTCGTGGCCAAATGTCATGCCCTACAATCCGCAGGCCGCATGGAGACATCATCCATATGAGTGCTTTATCGGTGTCATGCCACGCCTGACTGACCCTGCCATTGGCAAATTGGACCAACGTCATTCGTGGATTCAGGATCTCGAAAGGCGGTTGGCGGGGCTCCCGATGAAGAAAAGAACGACATAGAAACAAAGCTCAAGGAGGCCTATCGCGTGGCTTTTGTCGTTGAGCAAGAACAATAACATTGAGCAGCTGGATATATAAAGTTTCCAAGTCACCAAGAGGTAGCTTTGTATGATAGAGTTTGCTATTATACTAATACCCTCCACGTCTCGAAATAAATGTCGAAGATTTGTCTAGATTCACATGTATCAGTTTTTCTCTTTCTCTTGCATATCATTTAATATTTTTATCTAGAAGCAAGGTGTAGATCTGGCTCTGCAAGAGCCCATTCCTCTTATTTTTTATTATATTTCTCCTACACATAGGTTAAGGTGCCATGTCAGAATGCTCATAACCCACTATTGTATTTACTTTGAGCCTCATTGCAATTATTAAGTGTGTTTATTACGGGGAAGTGAAACTAACCTAAATTAAAGGAGAGAGAGCAGCTGAGAGTGAAGTTAGGGGGATGGGAGTTAGACCCATAGTAATCGTAAATCATGCATAATAATCTTGAATAAATATTATACTCTGTTTAGCCCTAATAAACCAGATCGATGGGAATATTATGTATGTTTGGTCTAGACGTCCATTTTCTCTAAAAGTTTTTTGACAAACAATACCACGATATATTGATATTAGTGAGTTATACATGGTAGACATACATAATATGTTTCCAATCCGATTATAAAATAAACTCTAAAAGAAAATGAGAAAATCTTTAAAGTCTTCAAAATCTTTTTTTTCATAACATGATCTTGTACTTTTCTGAAGGCAGCTGAATAAATATGATATAGACGTCAAACCACAGACTTTATAATAGAAAAGATGGTTCTCCCATAATTTTAATTTTAGCCACAATATCAAGGCTACGTGCATGCGCAACCATTGAAGTAATTAACTAACATTGTTAAGAGTACCAATACCAGCATTCCAGGGAAAAGAAGCTAAATAGTCTGGTCAACACCGCTGGAATACCGATAATACGAATCACGATATTTGAAGACGTAGCAGCCGAGATAAATAGTGCGAGGATAATCTTTCTCGCAACTACCATGAGAAAAAAATCTAAAACCTACCCGGCGAAGCAAGATCTGAAAGATAGTTGTTAGAGTACACCACGGTAAGTTATTAGAGTAGATCGCGGATTGCTATATTTTGTAGCCATAGAATCCTATCTCTACTAGTTTTCTTAGTCCCCTAGTTTAGTAATATATAAACAGCCCAAGGACTCACAATGTAATCAACTATTATTACCTTCATGATATTAGAGCCTCTCGGTTCTCGCATCCTCCGCACCGTCCCAAGAGAGATCAATCTCTACTGGGGGCCACACAACTCGTAGATTAGATCCAATAGGCATCGTCAAAATTTTCTCGCTGGCCACTTGACCGATGTTTATTCTTATTTCGCCGATCATAGATTGGATTGCATCGCCTACCACCGCATGTCGTCATCACACCCTTCTACTTCAACCTCAGCATTGACTTATCTCCGGCAAATCCTTGCCAACGACCATGCCAAGGAAGTTGTGTGTGGTGCGGCAAGGGACGCCTTCACGCTTGTCATTGCCAGCTTCTTCATCTGCATGTAGCCACCTCGATGGCTCGTCTTTCCCCACATGAATCGGAACAATCGTTCCTGAGTATGCGCATCGCCATCAACAAAGGGCCACATCTGCATCATCATGTGCCATTATCCCTGGCAACAATTTACACCAAAAACTCCGCTGCATGTACCACATCATCTCCACCTATCGTGGTGGTGCCACGGCAGATGCCATGGATAGGCTAAAGATGGGGTCAATGTGTACTAGTGGTATCCGGGGAGGGATAGCATAGTGATTCTACGCACAAAAGATAGAACAACACACACACGATAAACTGCTCACAGATCTTATATTATCATCCAAAAGCTAATACAGATGCTCCTTTAGCTGTATCATAGAGAGGAGGAGATGAAGTGCTCCTTCTCTCTACTCTCTCTAGGGTTCTTCCCTTAGGCAAAAAATTCGACCCCTCCCTTAGAGGCCCTGGCTCACCTTATAAAAGGGTGGCCATGGTAGATATAGGCTTACGTGGCCTGATATATGCTTGGAATATGCTTGTCCCAAAGAGGTAACTCGGCGCGCTCCTCCCTCCTGTCCACAACCTCTATTCGACAATCACATAGAGCCCACGCGCTATGACCATTGCTGCCACTGATTGTCGCGTCCATGATGATCCCTTCTATCTCTAACTCTCTGACTCTTGTCGCTAGAGCTTGTCTGTCCCTAGATTCCCTTAGGAGAGCGAAAATTGCTGACCATGAGCTCCTTCTTCAGGAAGCTATCTCCCGACTCTGCCTAGGCATAGTTAACCTGGCCAAGTTCGTACCTGCAAAGGGAAAATGAGTCTCTCCTCGTGTCGACATACTGTATATGTTGGTTGAGTCTTGCCAGTGATTCCTGGCTTTGGGTAACCCGGCTATAACTCGATCGGCCCTTCTATGATTCGGCCAGCTCATGCTTTGACCTGTTTTTACATCGGCGACCTTGTCCTTTAACCTTGGATTTACTCTTCCTAGAGTCATCCCCCAAACATTACTCCCTAAAGCTAGTGCGATCTTATCATCCTTTAGCTGGTGAGGCCACAGCAGGTTCAACTTTATTCGGATCTTAGTCCATCGTGCCGACATATGCATATGTCGGCCCGTACCGAATTTAACTCGGCGGTACCTCTTGGTGACCAATTTTCACCTTGACTTTCTTTGGCTCTTTCTGAGTTATTTCTCGTTGGCCGAGTCATAGTTTTGCATCCGGGTTAACCCTCTTAGATGCATATCTTTTCATGTACACTTCCACGCGTCCTACATGGAGGGTAATCATCACTTTTTCCTCATTTTAAGGGTCGTGGCAGCAATTACTGACACGCGCCAATAGGGATTATTGCACCTCCATCACATCGTGGGGTGCCTATTCGATAACTACAGAGCCATGCCGCGTCACCTGATCTTTTGTGTTGTGTGACCCCCTATGTGGCTCGCTGCTGATGCGCTTTCTCGGGAAATAGACGCCCACACCGTGTGGTTTGATGCAATTTGCGACCCCACTAACCATGATGTGGGTGTGCTTAAATAGGGGAGCGGGGGAGGTCCTTAGCCACTTTCCATCATTCACCTCTCCTCCTTCTTCTTCCTAGCGCCACCGCTGCCGCTGCTCTGTGCTTAGCGATAGCACCGTCATCGTTGTTCTCTGCTCTCACTCGCTTCACCGCAGCATTGCTCGCTGCCTCTACAGGGCCACGACAGTCAAATCCCCTCCCTTGCTCCTCTGGTTCATCCTCTGAGGAGTTAGATCTGAAGATGCCTCGTGAGGTCACCACCGTGGAAGAGCACGAGGAGAGAGGTGCCTCCCATGAGCGCGGTGCCTGGGCTAGTTCCAAAGTGACACAGCGAGAGATAGATTGGCTCATCAGCATGCGCCGCGTCCTCGTAAGGGTTAGCTGCCACATCCCCAACGATGAGCTTGTTCCCGCACCTGAGGTCCGTGAGTTTGTTGTCTTCCTCTCTCATTTCACTTGTGGTGTTGGCCTTCTTGTTAGCAAGTTCTTCATAGATTTCCTTGAAACCTTCGGTCTGCAACCCCACCATCTGCCAGCAAATGCCCTTGCTTCTCATTTCGCTTTTGCCTCCGGGGTCGAGGGATACCTCGACCTTTGGCCCGATGTTAATATTTGGGAGAAGTT
This sequence comes from Avena insularis, assembly GCA_023614405.1. Taxonomy (NCBI): domain Eukaryota; kingdom Viridiplantae; phylum Streptophyta; class Magnoliopsida; order Poales; family Poaceae; genus Avena; species Avena insularis. The sequence continues at coordinate 316,501,764 of CM042688.1, read as the reverse complement.
CTTCCAATTCAAAGCCAACGTTGTCCCTAATAAATACCTATGGCCCGGCAAGAAGTCCTTGACTCAGTGCAGGGTGGCCTCCATCTCTCCTCGGAAGAACTCCATCTTCCCCCGAATTACCGGCCTCGAGTCTTACAAGGGGTGGGTGAGGACGTTCTTCTATGTAAAGAACGATACACTGGCTGATTTGATTCGGCTTCATGCCTTCAAAGTTGGCGTGCCCACCAAGAAGAACTGGGACCTCGACCCCAAAAGACACTATCCTCTTGTCAATTTGGTGTTGAAACACATCCTTGAGCTGACGGACACCGGGTTAACCGGTGAGGATCTGATGGCCACCATCATCCACAACCGAGTTTGCCCACTACAATAGAGAAGCCATAAGATCTTCTATATGACTGGTCCTCGTGACCCTAACAGGGTTTCCTCGATTGAGCTCACCCATGCTCAGATCTTCCGCCAAGTTAAGTCCATCTTTAAGATGGGCATGACCGAGGAATGGGCGTGGGGGATGGAGTCCTTCAGCTAAGCCAAACCGGTCCCCAAGGTACGTCTTTCAAATTACTCCTTACCAAACTCCACCATACGTCGGCCCGTTTTAGCCATTTGATTTTCTTTTATGTCTTTGTACAGAAATTTCTGCAGCAAACAATTGAGGATATCTAGACCCTGGTTCTTACTTGGGGCAAGGATCAGGAAACCTCGAATGCCGAGGAACCTGACTCCGAGGAATTTATGCCCATCCTAGACTCCAACACTGGCCAATCCTCCGGTAAGACTTTTGTCTTAAGGGATTGGACGAACGATGATGATGATGATGAGTGTGAGATCCTGGAGGTATTTAACCTAATGCCTCTCTCATATGCCTATCCTGTTGCTTCCCCTATAGCTAACCTGGCTAGTCAGGTGCACGAGGTTCCTTCAGTGGCGATGGGTAACAAAGGTGCAGTTAAGAAGTGAGATACTACCTCGGTTCCATCTGCCAAACCATCCAGGGTCGAGAAGAGTTACAAGAAATCCGGCGTTAAGGTCATGACCCAGAGAGCTCCAAAGCCCAAGGCCCCTTCTTCTGCCTCTGAGTAATTTCTTCTTTCTTTTCTTGTTCTTCAAGTATTATAGTTCTTTTTATTTGTATTTCTTGTTTCTCTCTTTTTTATTTATCTTGACATTTGTTTTGGTTTGACTCGATAGGGTCCCCCAAGGACATCTCCCAAACTGCCTCTAGCATTGCCTCTCCTATCCGTGAGGGGCCACCTTCTCCTCGTGGTGACGCTCCCGACCTTAGCCCTGTCCGGCAGAACTCTCCTGCAGCACCCAACAATAGTCCAGCTCGGTGGGAGGAGGATGACATTAGCACGGGTAGAGGGGGCGCTCCCGAGGACGTGGCTATGCCAGATCAGCGGGATTCTTCCTCCGCCGCCCAGCAAGAAGATCGTGGCACCAGCAACATCGACACCGAGAATGCTTCTACCGAGGTGCCAGAAACCCCAGCACCAGTTCAAACTCAAAGTTCGCCTCCTCCTCAGCAAATTTCAACGTCAAGTTCTGCCTAGCAAGCACCACCAGCCTTGTTTGAGTCTCCCCAGACTCGGTGAGATGACCAATCTTAGTGGAGCCCGTAGGCCAAGTCTTCCGTGCCATCTTCGGCAGCCAAAGATCCTCTTTCAGCCTCTTAGTAGGTCAAACCAGTTGCTAAGTCGAAGAAAGTTGTCGAGGTTCCCAAAGCTGCTTCCAAGGGACTAGCAGCTGGGCCAGGGCAACGCACGATTGCTTCCATGATGCAACAAGGAAGCACAACTTCTGGCCCTACTTCGGACAAACAGCTCATGCTGCATACTAGTCCGGCTGCTGCGATGATCTCCCGACAACCTGCTCACAAGAAAGGCTTAGTCATGACTCAGACTCTCAGTGGTGGGAGCCTTGGCTCGCTCTAAGTATGTGGAAGTTAGCTCTAGGAATCCCTCAAAGTTCGACCCTGCTGAAATTGGCGCCCAGATGAATACTGCCAGCAAAGCCATTTCTTATGCAGGCAAGATGATGGAGGTAAATCTCTTAACCATCTTTTTAACACATGTGCAAGTACCTATACATATAACCTCTAGTCCCCGAGCCTTCGGGGGAGTAACATGTTACTTGGTCGAATGCTCTTAGCAACATACTTGCACAGTTTTTCCTTATCTTATCATTAATTCTGAAGTATCTTAGCTTAGCTATTTAGACCAGTAGTTCCGTTAGCCAACCACCTAGATTCGAATCGAGTTTTACTCGGTTCAATTCTTGAGTAGCCTCAAATATCCAATCACCTAGAGACGGGTTAAGTTCCACTTGAGTTGGATCTGACTAACTTCGAATATCCAATCACCTAGAGCCGGGTTAAGTTCCACTTAACCTAGATCTGAATAACTTCAAATATCCAATCACCTAAAGTCGGATTAAGTTCCACTTGACTCGGATCTGAATAATTTCAAATATCCAATCACCTAGAGCCGGGTTAAGTTCCACTTGACTCGGATCTGAATAACTTCAAATATCCAATCACCTAGAGCCGGGTTAACTTCCACTTGACTTGGATCTGAATAACTTCAAATATCCAATCCCCTAGAGCTGGGTTAAGTTCCACTTGACTCGGATTTGAATAACTTCAAATATCCAATCACCTAGAGCCGGGTTAAGTTCCACTTGACTCGGATCTGAATAACTTTTACTGTCCTCATTACTTATGAACTGACACTTTTATTTTCAGATCACCACCAACCGTCGCACCGCCAAATTCTAGCGGCTTCTATACACACACAAGGAGATTTCTTCGAAACATAAGGCATTGATGCTCGAGCTGAAGAAAAAGGTAAAGTTTTTTCTTTGCTATTTTCAGTTTAGTTCTTCTTGTTCTTGCCCTGCTGAGCTAATAGGTGACTCGGATCTTGCCAACTGAGGTGGAGGCCCAGAACCAGGAATTGCGGAAGCAAGTGGCCAAACTCCAAGGTACTTTTCTTCTTGGCCTTTCTCCTTCGCGCCTTTGATTCGGCTCATAATCATTCCTTGGCTTATGCTGGGTCAAAAATTATTGCAGTATCTCTTCAAGATAGTGTATCCATGCCTGACTTGATGCTTCACTTCCTCGAATAAGAAGGACAACATCAGGTCCAACTGAAGGAGAAGGACAAGGAGATTTATCGACTACGTGCCGAGAATGAAAAACTCCAATGACTCCAGAAAACTGAATTAGATAAGATGGATCAGGAGTTCTCTGAGGAGAAAATCCAGCTCACCGGCCAACTTGACAAAAGCAAAGAACTTCTCCAAGAAGCCGAGGCAAAGGTTGAGTCGGTGAACACCGTGCTTCAGGATCTCCAAAAGAAGCAAGCTGCTTGGTTGGCTGAACTGACTCGGATCCATGGTCTCATAGCTCGTAAATTTTTCCTATGCCTAGTTTGCTTCCCCTTTCCGAGGTACTGATCTCCCCTTGTTGCTCTTTTCTGACTTGCTCCTTTTGCTCATCTTTCTAGAGGACTTTCCTAAGTCCAAGGCACGTGCCAACATTGCCTTCCGCAAATTCTGGGAGAAGAAAACTAAAACTGGTCCTATTCCGAAGAGATCACTATTGACAAGTCCTTGGTTGGTCTTGCAGCCAGCCTCGGACCCATGAAGGTCTTTGGAGTGGGGATCCTTGGTGCTTCCATTGATGCTTTTCATACTCTCTAGCCGGATGAAACTGATCCCAAGCAAGTCACCGAGTTGACCGAGAGACTCCGAGATAGTAGCACGCAACTCAACTTGTGGTGAGAATCTGCTGCGCGCGCTGGAGCTAACATAGCCTTATCTTTTGTGTTGTCCTGGTATGAGGCCATTAACCTGAATGTTCTTTGTCGGATGCATGGACCACAGACCCAGCTTGCATCGCTCAATGCCAAGCCTGAGCCTATGACCTCATTCAATATGCTCACTGCCATCAATGGAATGAGGGGCCAAGTTTCCTCGATGTCGTTAATGATGAGTATGTTGAAGCGGGCATGGACGAGGACCAAGATATGTCGGATGATGCCGAGGATGCTGAGGCAAACCCGGATGGAGATGCTCAAGCCGAGCTCCCAATGCCAAAGACAACATTCCTCCTCCTGCTGCAGATGATTCGGCTGATGCGGATCCTTGAACACATGAGACTTTAAACTTTATTAAATCCCCAGTATGCCGGGTGCAGGATGTAATATGCACTTTGAAGCTATTTTGCTACAAGTTATGTTTTTATTTCGGATTTATTCAGGCAAAGTCTCTGAGTTTCATTTTCTTGTTCTCTCAATCTGATGACTCGGCTCGCGTCTACCATGATTTGGCGTTCAACTTACGAGTCCGAGATCAAAAAATCAATTCAACAATACTTGAAACTGTGAGGATTAGCTCAAAATAATTTGGCATAATATTAAGGAAAGTAAATATAGGGGTTAGTCAAAAACCAAACGTCGGCTCAATTATATTTCTTTCCTTAGTTGTTTTTCATGTGCATAGCATTTCCAAACTGGTTCTCTTGCTTGCCATGAAGACAATTCTTTTTGGACTGCAGCAAGTCGAATAGTTAGATTTTAGCCCTGACACATTACTAACTCGTCTAAGGGGTAAGAAATTTAAGCCAGCCGACATATAAAAAGTAAATACGGAAAAATACAATTACTACTAAGGCAGTCCCCGAGTTTCTGCTCGAGGTGCCGAGATTTCATTGATAAGCTTATTGCCGACATACATGCCGACATATGAGAGTTCGAGATACATACACTTTTGGCTAAGTGTAAAAAGGACTAAGTAGTGCTATGTTCCATGGCCTTTTTGATTCTTCTCCTTCCCTATTCGCCTTGTTCTTCTCATGTGGCTGAGCATCTATAAGATAGTATGCATCATTGTGCAAAGCTTTCCTCACGATGAATGGTCCTTCCAATGGGGGTGAGAGCTTATTCATGTCGGCGGTGTGTTGCACCAGCCGAAGTACTAAATCACCTTTCCGGAAAACTCGAGGATTCACTTTCTGGCTATGATAGCGACGGAGGTTTTGCTGATATATGGTGGATCTGGACAGTGCCAACTCTCTTGCCTCTTCTAGCAAATCAACATCATTTTGTCGGGCTTCCTGCACTTTGGCTTCTATGTATTGGGTGACTCTGGGCGAGTAATGCTCTATGTTGGCTGCTAATACAGCTTCGGCCCCATATACTAGAAAAAATGGCATATAGCCAACTGATCAATTTAGAGTTGTTCTTAGGCTCCATAATACCACTGGGAGTTCATCAATCTAGCGCCCCGCTGATCTTTGCAGCGGCTCAATGAGCTGGGTGTTTATCTCGGACAGTACTAGTCAGTTGGATCTTTCTACTTGCATGTTCGATGCAGGGTGCACCACTAATGCGACATCTAACCGGATTCTCGTGTCTTGGCAGAACCGAGCAAAGGCTCCTTCTGCAAAGTTTGTGCCATTGTCTATTATTATACAGTGTGGGTATCTTTATCTCAAGATAATGTCCTTGAGGAATGATACGGCAGTAGCTCTGTCACATTTTCTGATTGGCTTTACCTCAATCCATTTTTTTAAATTGTCCACCATGAGTAAGATATGGGTCCTATTTCCTCGGGCCAGCCTAAACGGTCCAACCATATCCAAGCACCACACAGCAAATGGCCAAATGATAGGTATAGTTTTGAGTTTAGAGGCCGGCATATGTAACTTGCTAGCGTACCTCTGACACCCATTGCATTTTTTCACAAGGTCTCATCTTGTTGCAAGGCATTGGGCCAGTAAAATCCATGCCAAAAAGCTTTGGCTACTAAGGCCCTAGATGAGGCATGATGCCCACATTCGCCCTAATGTATATCTCAGAGGATTTCCTGCCCTTCAGTCGGATCAAGACAGCGCTGCAAGACACTTGTGACACTTCTCTTGTATTAGTCAACATTGATTATGGTATATGCCTTTGCTCTCCTCTGCACTTGCCTTGAGAGTACCTCATCACTTGGAAAAACTCCATCCTTTAAGAACTCAAAGATCTGCTATGCCCATGCTGGTATAGCACGGGCCGGGAAAGGTACTTCGTCAACCTCCATTGGATCAGCCGACATAACCTCTGCCGAATTAAGCTAAACAGTCCCCGGGTTCTGCAAGGTAGTCTCCGGGTTTCCCCAGGTAGTCCCCGGGTTTGCCGAGGTGTTCCCCCAGTCAATGTCCATTGGGGAAGCTTCTGATCCCTGGTTTGCCAGGATATAAATTCATTCGGATTCTAGTAAGGGGGTAATAGATGGTTTTCTCATATGCTCCAAAGGAACTCCTGGCGGGATGGCTTGTCGAGATGAACCCAGTTTAGATAACATGTCGGCTGCATCATTTTCAACTCTTGGCACATGATAGAATTCGCATCCCTCAAAGTAGCCACATATCTTTTGGACGTGAAATCTGTACAGGGCATGTTTGCGTCAAATGCATCCCAATGACCAGACACCTTTTGTACCACTAAATCCGAATCTCCAAAGCATTGTATCCGACTTATCCCAATTTATTTTGCCACTTTTAACTCATGCACGAGTGCCTCATACTCGGCCACATTGTTTGATGCTCGAAAATGGATCTGAAGCACATACCTCAATTGGTCTTTCTTGGGCGAGGTAAGGACTACCTCGGCCCCTAATCCGTCCTTCAATTTGGATCCATCAAAGTTCATTCTCTAGTAGTTTGAACCCGGCAAGGGTGGTTCATATTGCATTTCCGCCCAATCCACGAAAAAGTCGGCCACAGCCTGAGACTTGATTCCGTCCCTTCTATCGTATTGTGGAGCATATGGGGCTAACTCAATTGCCCATTTTGCGATCCAGCCACTTGCATCCTTGTTACTCATTATCATGGATATAGGTGCTTCGCATATCACCTTTATAGGGTGTTCTTCAAAATAGTGCTTGAGCTTCTTGGCCACCATATAGACCCCATATGCCATTTTCTGATAATGAGGATAATTCTGCTTCGAAGTGGATAGTACTTCACTTAGGTAATATATTGGTATCTGCATCGACTTACCCTCCTCATTACGCTCCACCACTATCATAGCATTTACGACTCGGTTGGTCGCTGCTATGTAGAGCAACATCGGCTCTTTGGATAATGGCAAAGCTAACACTGGTGCAGAGGCTAGCATCTTTTTGAGCTCATGAAATGCACTATCTGCTTGCGGTGTCCATATGAACTTATCTGATTTTTTCATTAGCTAATAAAGAGGCAATGCTTTTTCTCCCAGCCGACATACAAAACGAGTCAATGACGCCAACCAGTGAACTTCTAGGCATCATTGAGGAACTTCGGTAGTTCCATTCGCTCGATAGCTCAGATTTTAGTTGGGTTAGCTTCGATACCTCGGCTGCATACGAGGAAACCGAGTAATTTTCCAGCCAGGACAGAGCGAAGGTGCATTTTTCCGTGTTAAGCTTCATTCAGAACCTTCTTAAGTTGGCGAATGTCTGTCGGAAATCCTCTAAGAGAGTGTGACTCTCCTTTGTTTTTATCACCACATCGTCGATGTATACTTGGACATTTTTCCACTTTGATCATGTAAACATTTTTTGCATGCACCTTTGATACATTGCCCCTTCATTACGTAAGCCAAATGGCATAGTGCAATAGCAATAAGCCCCATACAGGGTAATAAAAGCGGTCTTTATTTGATCATTCAGGTTCAGGGGTATCTGGTGAAAACAAGAATATGCATCTACAAATGACAAGAGCTCACACCCAGCGGTTGGGTCAATGACCTGATCTATCCTCGGCAGAGGGAATGGGTCTTTTGGACACGCCTTATTCAGGTTCGTGTAATCGATAAACATACACCACACCACTGCCATGTTTGGATCATCTTTCTTCTTTTCCACCAGCACCGGATTAGATAGCCAATCCGGGTAAAGTACTTCCATAATGAACCTGGCTACAAGGAGCCGAGCTATCTCGTCACCAATCACTTTTCTCATGTCTTCGGTGAAGCGGCGGAGAGGTTGCTTCACTGGCTTTGTGTTGGGGGGATACCCCCGGGTAGGGTGACACCGGGGTATAAAGGCCGAGTTAGCCGGGGTATGGCGCGGTCAAAGCAAGTGCTGACCGGGTCACCTCAAGGCAGGCCAAACCACGGAGTGACCCAGCCCGTGGAGCATCTCCTTCACTATAGTCCGGCCAGCATAAAATATATGTCGGCCATGTTTGTCTATCTGTTTTGCAGGTAACTTGATAGCCAGATTAGCCACATGCTAGCTGGACTATCCTATGGCTTCCAAGAGAAGGAATCTCCCGCTGGTCAAAAGGTGGCTTTATTAGCTGTAGCGTGAGCAAAGCAAAGCAAAGAGGAGGACAACCGGGTCAGAGGCCACCAAGGTGACGCGGGAAGTGTCGGCTGACGTAGCCCGTGTCTGGTGACGCTTAAACACAAAGATTATGTTGTGGGTTACGTCCAACGCCCGGACGAGCTGTTAAAGAGAATAAAGAAGCATCTAGCTTTGGGCGAGGAGCATATTCTCCGAATATGCTGCCACGTGTGCCCTAATATTGTAACCCGGGCTCCCCTATATAAGGAGCACCGGGGCCTCCATAGAGAGGGATCGATCATTTTCTCTGTCTAAGGTAGAACTCTAGAGCTAGTTTGTAGGAAGTAAGAGACATAGTCTCCTTCTTACCAAGAGATTGAAGAGGACTTGTAAACACCATTGATAGTGAGAATACAAGAACATATGTGCGTGGAATCACCACGTTCTCCCTCCCTGGATTCCCCTAGCACTCATTGGCCCCATTTAGCCTATCCATGGCATCTGCCATGCCACCACCATGACAATTGGTGCCCACCGTGGAACTAGCGGTGCTCGCAAGGGTAAAAATCCAGACGGGAAGCTTCTCCAGCACCGGCAAGCGCGTCGTCTTCGGCCTGGTTCAGCGCTTTGGTGCGCCGGACTACGTCAGCGACAATGCAAGGAGCTTTGGCAGTCACCCCCCTCCGTGCAACGGTGTATTCATCAAGCTTGTCACGCACAAGATCTACATCGGCGTGGACGAGTCCTGCGTTTATCCGCGGCACATCGTCGAGGGAGGCAAACCACCTCTCAGCGCAGCTCGTGGAGTGCGTATCACTCGCCCCACCAGCAGCGTTGAGGTTCTGATGACCGCGCTAGACACGGAACCAAGCAAGGGCCCGGCACCAGAGCCGGAGGTCACGCCAAAGCAGACCAGGTCTAGGTTTCCTCCACTAGAAAGGCCATAGAATGTGCTCCAGCAAGCAATAGATAGCCTAGCAACGCCAATAGCACCTATGGTAGATCTAACTCAGGCACAGGCTGAGTTAGCAGAAACTAGGAGAAAAATGTTAGCCGGGGCAAAGAAGGTAGCAGAGCTGCATCAGTCTTTGAACATTACCTTGAGAGAATATGCTAAGGCAAACTGCATAGACGGAGTGAAAATCCGAGGGAGGAACCTGATTACTGAGATTGACAAGGAATACGAGACTAGGCCCGGTCAGACAACCACGATAGTAACAGGAGGGCTGGATCGGTACAGTACCCCGGCAAAGAACCTCAGGGCAGCAAATGCGGCTGTGTCTGAGTTGGAAGCTTTAACCGGAGAGGCCTGGCAAAGGAAACAAGAGAGGGTGAATCACTTGCTGAGAGTTGCTTGCCAGTAAAATGAAGAAATGAACAAAGCAAACCCGGTGCCACCAGGAGCGTCACATGTGGTACATTCGGCTAGGAATAATCGGGCAAGATCCGGAGGAGCCGCGTCATCTCCGGGTCACAATCCCAGGAGAGAAGAAGTAGTAAACTCTAGGATAAGAGACAAACATATGGTTCCCTATGATCCAGTAAGGGCCGGAAAAGGAAAAGCAGCGCAAGTTGATGAAGATCGGCACAGTACCATCCGAGGTGCGGCCGGGCGAGGTAATCACGACCAAGGTAATGTCGGTCAGAGAAACGCTGCTAACGGCAATGCCGGACAGCGTGATCCCATGGGAACGGGGCAAAATGTACCTCGGCGGCAGCAATAGCGCGCACCTCGGCAAGAGGGAAGTGCAGGACAAGCAGCACAACAACAAAATGCTTGCCCCGGTTAGGAAAGATACAATGATGGTTATTCGGCTATGATCAACGACGGATATCCTAGACCGGATCACCACATAATTGGGTCAAGGCTGGGAAGCAGGAACTTGCAACCAGATGATGCTAGGCTGAAACTGGATAGAATTTATAGGTCGGAGCTAATTGAGGTACAAGGTCCACTGGGTCCGGCATGCTTTGGGCCCTGGATCATGAAGGAGCCACTAGTGCCAAACTTTCAGCTGGCCAGAGGAACCAGAACCTATGATGGTAGTACTAGGCCAGGAGATTGGCTGATTGATTACGCCACAGCGGTCAAGATCACAACAGGAAATTTGAGATGGGCAGTAAGATATGTGCCACAGATGTTGGAAGGACTAGCGAGAGTTTGGCTGAACAATTTGCCGCCAGGAAGTGTCAACTGTTGGCTGTATTTTGAGGAGTTGTTCATTAGCAACTTCTCGAGCACCTACAAGAGGCCCAACAAGCCGCAAACCTTGGCGCTATGCCGGCAAAGACCGAATGAGCCAGACTGGGATTTCTTGACTCGGTGGTGTGACGTGCGTAACTCATGGGAGGGGGTAATTGAATCACAAGCTATCGCATGGTTCGCCCAGGGATGCAGATATGGAAGTATGTTGTGGCAGAGGCTACAGCGAGATATGCCAACCACTTTGGCTGAGACGATCCGGATCGTTGATTCGTATGCCTTGGGAGATCCAACGCAACCTCGGCTAATGTCGAGCGAAGCAAACGAGGAATATTACAACCGAGATAGCTCCGGGACATCAAGGAGGAATGATTTTCGAGGAAATAGAAGGGATGAGCGCCCGAATTACCGATATAACTCACAGTAGGTGGCAGCGGTAAACCGGGATCAGCCCAATGCCGGTGCCAGCCAACGCCAAAAAACTGGAGGACAAAACTGGCAACAGAAAAAAGAAGGGAAAAATCCTTGGACCCCGGAGCAGAAAAAGCAATGGCAAGGGCGAAAAGATAGACTGAGGTATATGTTCAAGTCTATGTTGGATCAACCTTGCAAGTTCCATACACCAAGTCCGAATAGTCCGGCAAACCATACAACCCGGCAGTGTGAGTGGATGAGAAAGTTAGAGCAGGGCAGCTCGGGGAATGCTCAGGCACCTCAGAATGAGGCACCTAGGAATGAGGCACTACGGCAACCGTTACTAACAGGGGAATGGACAACAACTGATGTTGCCACCACCTTCGCTGAGGTACGAGAATCAGGAAAGAAGGGATGCAGTACATCAAGTAGGTAATAACCAGCAACAAGGTCAAGGTTACCACGAGAATGAGGGACACGAGTACAGGGAGCATCATCAAAGCTACTTTGTGTTTACCACGGAAGAAAATGACCGGAAAAGCTTGCAACACTGGCATATGGAGGTAAACACAGTAATGTCGGCAGTAGTGAGATATATGCCCTGGGTAGATCAAGAAATCACGTGGAGTATCAAGGATCACCCAAAGATCATGCCTAGCCATGGGACCTATGCATTGGTCCTGGATCCAACATTCATCGGGCCAAATCTCAATGTGAGGTTTTCCAAGGTACTGATTGACAATGGCAGTAGTATCAACATTATGTACAAGGATACCATGCAAAAGTTGGGAATAACAGAGAACATGCTGCAAGCAACGAGGACCACTTTTCATGGCATTGTACCGAGTATTTCCTGTGAGCCAATTGGTAAGGTCCGGGTTGATGTGTTATTCGGCACGAGAGATAATTGCCGGACTGAAAATTTGGAGTTCGAAGTGGTGAATCTGGAGAGTGCTTATCACGCGTTACTCGGCAGGCCAGCGCTGAACAAGTTCATGGCAACTACTCACATCAGCTACCTTAAGATGAAGCTGCCCGGGCCAAGGGGCGTGATAACTGTATCAAGGGACTTTCAGCGTTCGATCGAGTGCGCCTCGGCCGGATCTAACTTAGCCGAGTCACTCGTGATAGCTCAGGAAAAAAGGAAGATACTGGAAGTAACGGCATTGGCTCAATCCGCACAACAGCATATGCCAGCTCTAACCAACCCACATGGAAGCGTGTCATTCCAAGCAACCAAGGACACAAAGAAAGTGCCAATCGATGATCAGTTCCTAGAGCACACCGTAACCATTGGTGCCAGGTTAAGCAGCAAATAGGAAAGCGAGCTTGTCAACTTCCTCCGTGAGAATCGGGATATCTTTGCTTGGTCTACTCAGGATCTGCAAGGTGTACTGAGGGAGTTGGCTGAGCACTCATTAAACGTAAGACCCGGGGCTAAGACAGTAAAGCAGCCTCTCCGGCATTTCGCCAAGAATAGAAGGAAAGTCATAGGGGATGAAATAGCTAGGCTCCTAGCGACCGGATTTATCATGGAAGTACTATACCCGGATTGGCTCTCTAATCCGGTGCTTGTGGAGAAGAAGAAAGATGATCCGAATGTGGCTATGGTATGACGCATGTGCATTGATTACACGAACCTAAATAAGGCGTGTCCCAAAGATCCATTCCCACTCCCTAGAATAGATCAAGTCATAGACTTCACAGCCGGATGTGAGCTACTGTCATTCATTGATGCATATTCTGGTTTCCACCAGATACCCCTGAATCCGGTTGATCAAATAAAGACTGCGTTTATTACCCCGTACGGGGCTTATTGCTATCGAACTATGCCGTTTGGACTACGTAATGCAGGAGCAACATACCAACGATGCATGCAAAAATGCTTACATGACCAAATAGGTCGGAACGTGCAAGTTTATGTGGCTGATGTGGTAATAAAGACCAAGGCAAGCAATACGCTCCTTGATGATATCCGGCAAACGTTTGTGAACTTAAGAAGGTTACGAATGAATCTCAACCCGGAGAAGTGCACATTGGGCGTGCCCGCTGGAAAGTTACTCGGTTTTTTAGTGTCTAGCCGTGATATTGAAGCTAACCCGACGAAAATCCGGGCAATAGAGAGAATGGAACTGCCAAAATGCCTTAACGATGTGCAGAAGTTCACTGGTTGCCTGGCATCGTTAAGTCGGTTCATATGTCTGTTGGGAGAGAAGGCCTTGCCCCTCTACCAATTAATGAAAAAGGCATACAAATTCACATGGACGCCACAGGCGGACCTTGCGTTTCGAGAATTAAAAAAGATGTTATCTACTGCGCCGATCCTAGCAGCACCACTACCCAAGGAGCCAATGTTGCTCTAGGTAGCCGCGACCAACCGAGTCGTAAGTGCAGTAATCATAGTGGAGCGCGAGGAAGAAGGAAAGTTGGTGCAAAGGCCGGTGTATTATCTAAGCGAGGTATTGTCTGCTTCAAAGCAAAATTACACTCACTATCAAAAAATGGCATACGACGTATATATGTTGGCCAAGAAACCCAAACACTATTTTGAGGAACACCCGTTCAAAGTGATATGTGAGGCACCCATATTAGAGATTATGAGTAACAAAGATGCAAGTGGTCGGATAGCAAAATGGGCAATTGACTTAGCCCCATATGCGCCACAATTTGACAGAAGAGATGCTATAAAGTCACAAGCTGTTGCTGATTTCTTCATGGACTGGGCTGAGATGCAATATGAGTCACTTCTGCCGGACTACAATTATTGGCGAATGCACTTTGATGGGTCAAAACTGAAAGATGGGTTGGGCGCCGGGGTAGTGCTTACCTCGCCCAAGAAGGATCTCTGAAATATGTCATTCGAATCCACTTCAGTGCCTCGAATAATGTTGCGGAGTACGAAGCATTTGTACATGGTTTCAAGGTAGCGAAAGAAGTGGGGATACGTCAGATACAATGCTTTGGAGATTCGGATTTGGTGGTGCAACAAGTGTCTGGAAAGTGGGATGCCTTGGATGCTAACATGGCCCTATACAGGTTCCATGTTCAAAAGATAAGTGAGTTTTTCGAAGGGTGTGAGTTCCATCATATAACTCGGATTGAAAACAAGGCAGCAGATATGCTATCCAAGTTAGGCTCATCCTGGCAGCCAATCCCACCAAACGTTGCTTTGGAGCACCTGAGAAAACCATCTATCACGCCATCGCCTGAATCAGACTCAATTTATATCCCGGCACTATCCAGATCAGGAGCTGTACCTATGGAGATAGAGTGGGGAAGCACCTCTGCAAACCCGAGGATCAAGCCAACCTGTGGATCGCTTTCAAAGAAACCCGGGACCGCCAAGAAACCGGGGATCGATCACCGACCTGGCCAGAGTTATGTCGGTAGATGCGATGGAAATTGATGAGGAACCATTTCCCGTCCGAACTATACCATCTTGGGCCAAGCCAATCTTTGATTTCCTGAAAGAGGGAACCTTGCTGGATGACGAGATAATCTTAAGGCAGATCCAGAGAAGGGCAAAGACCTATACAATTATCAATGCCAAACTATACAAAAGAAGTGTGACAATAGTGCTGCAGCGGTGCGTTGACCCGTAGGAAGGACTTGAAATACTTCGAGATATTCACCAAGGGGAATGTGGCCATCATGCCTCCTCAAGGGCCTTAGTGGCAAAAGCTTTCCGGCATGGATTTTATTGGCCCAGTGCTTTGGAGCAAGCAGAGGATCTGGTGAGAAAATGCAATGGCTGTCAAAGATACGCCACGCAAACTCATTTACCAATGTCGGAGCTGAAAACTATCCCCATTACCTGGCCATTTGCTGTATGGTGCCTAGATATGGTAGGGCCATTTAAGCCGGCTAAAGGAGGGATGACCCATATCCTAGTCATGGTGACAAGTTCACCAAATGGATTGAAGTAAAACCAATTTGGAAATGTGATGGGGCAACAACAGTAAGATTCCTCAAGGATATAATCCTGAGATATGGATATCCCCATAGCATCATAACTGATAATGGAACAAATTTCACTGGAGGAGCATTTGCGAGGTTCTTCCAAGAAAAGAAGATCCGGCTAGATGTCGCCTCAGTCGCCCACCCCGCATCGAACGGATAAGTGGAAAGATCCAACAGACTGGTATTGTCCGGGATAAAACCCCGGCTCATAGAGCCGCTGCAAAGATCAGCGGGGTGCTGGATCGAAGAACTACCAGTGGTACTTTGGAGTTTAAGAACAACTCCAAATCGATCAACAAGCTATACGCCATTCTTTCTGGTATATGGGGTAGAAGCAGTATTACCAGACGACATGGAGCATGATTCGGCAAGAGTCACCCAATACACAGAAGCCGAAGTGCGCGAAGCCCGGCAAAATGATGTTGATCTGCTGGAAGAAGCGAGAGAATTGGCCTTGTCCAGATCTGCCATATATCAGCAAAATCTCCGACGCTATCATAGTCGAAAAGTAAACCCCCGAGTCTTTCGGGAAGGTGACCTAGTACTCCGGCTGATAAAGCGCACAGCTGGCATGCATAAGCTATCCCTTCCATGGAAGGACCTTTCATTGTAAGCAAAGCTTTGCACAATGATTCCTACTATCTTATCGATGCATAGCCCAAGGAAAGGAACAAGGCGGACAGGTCCGGAGAGGAATCTAAGCGACCGTGGAATGTAGCACTACTTCGTCCTTTCTACACCTAACAAAGAGGTGAATGTATCTGAGCTACTCATATCTCGGTATGTATGTCGGCAATGAGCATATTAATAAAACTTTGGCACCCCAAGCAGACTCGGGGACTGCCGTAATAATTGTCTCTCATTTTCGTATTTCTATGTCGGTTGGCTTAAGTCTCTTATATCTTAGTCGGGTTAGTAATGTGTGAGCACCAAAAACCCAACTCTTCGACTTTGTTGTTGTCCAAAAAGAATTGGATTCATGGCAAGCAAGAGAACAAGTTTGGAATGGCAAAGCACATGAAAAATGACTAAGGAAAAGAACTTAAACGAGCCAACATTGGTTATTTTGACTAACTTTTAGTTTATTGTATTCATTAAATGCTGGATCATTTTGAGCTAGTCTCAAAGTTTCAAGTATTGTTAAATCAATTTTTTGAACCTCAGACTCGTAAGTCAAAAAGTCGAATCAAGGTAGATACAAGTCGAGTCAAAAATTGGGGGAACAAGGAAATGAAACTCGGGGACTTCGCCCACGATAATCCAACATTAAGAACTTAGTTCCAAATGATAAGTTGTAGCACAACCAAAATAAAGTATTCAAATACACTTCCGCCTGGCATTCTGAGGATCTGACAAATATGTAAGTGTTTTTAAGGAGCAAGAGAAGCAACCGAATCGTCAGCCGAAGGAGGTGGCACTTCGGAGTTTGGGGGAGGGGCGCTAGCCTCAGCTTCATCCTCGGGGACGACCTCGCCATCCTTCGGGTGTTCGGCCTCATTGCCAAACTTAGAGGCCTCACCCTCACTCCCTTCTTCTTCATTCTCTTCATCTCTAGAAGCAACTTCCTCATCAAAAACTTCGAGATAACTCGGCCCTTCGTTCCAAGCGTGGCAGAAGGAGTATTGAATAAGCTTGTTGGCCTAGGCTTTGTGGTGCACGATCCAATCCGGATCTTCGCACCACTTAGACCCAGTGCGCATGCGGGTAAGCAACCCCAGATTAATTCCTTCATACCACGAAAGGATAAACTGCAAGGCAATGTCAGCCCCAGCCTGTGCGGCAGATTCACGCCACAGATGCAGTTGCGTATCGCACTCCATTAATTTGGCTATGAAAGACGAACTTCTTTTTGGAATGGTCTCAGTGGGCCAAAGGGAGCCGAACATCCGCATTGCAGCTAGCATGATGTCAGCACCATAGTTCTTTACCAGTTCCAGGCGAGCAGCAAGGCTAATAACCAGATCCTCCGTCGAGTAAGGGACTGACCCGGATCCAGGACCCGTAGGAACACCACGTTGATCGCAGGACCGAGTTATGGCAGCGCTAGCAAGAGTGTCACTTTCTGAAAATTTACCTGAGAACAGAGCAGAGGAGACAGTGAGCAAAAGCACCGAACCTGGAGGAAGGAAAACTAAGCGGACAAAGAAACTCACGGGAAATTTGGAAAAGGAGACGCTGGAGCTCGGCATCAACGCTGGCGCTATGGGCCTGGAGTTTCTCGTAGTCAGAGGTCACCAACGTAAGTTTAACATCGGCTTCCTACAGTAAGCTTTGGTCCTTGGAAATTTGCATGGTTAAACGCTCTTTTTCCTCGGCAAACTCCTGGTCAGCCTTCTCCAATTCGGACTTATGGAGGCCCTTGAGCCTCTGAATTTCGGCATTCAGCCGAGTAATTTCTGAGTCCTGGAGCTGCAACCGAGCTATCTCTTCATCCTTTTTCTTCAGCTCAGCCTCATGCTTCCCTGCTTGTTCGAGGAAATGGGTCATCATTTCAGGCATAGTAACGTTGTCTTCAAGAGCAACTACAACAACGGCATAATTCGGAGAAACCGAATTATAAATGTCTACCGGGTAAAGAAAGGAGCGTACAGTGATTGTGGAAAGCATATAAGATTACCTTTGATCTCAGCAAGGTTCTTCCGCATGATAATATTCTCAGCTTCAACCTGGGCTGCATGGTTCGGATAACAAATTAATACGGATCACAGACAACTCGAATGAACAAAAATGGAAGAGGGAGAAGTCTAAGTAAAGGACATTACCCTTCTTCTGGTGATCCTCCAGGAGTTTGCCATAACGCGCACGAATGTCTTTATAGGAGTCCAGCAGGCGCTGGAACTCAGTGGATCGGTGGTTAGTGGTAATCTGAAATAAGCAACGCAACATCGAGATCAAAAGCAAGGTAAAGAAATATTCAAAGTCTACATGATCTGGGCCAAGTGGAACTTAACCCGGCTCTAGGTGTGTGGATATTCGAAGTCTACAAGATTCGGGCCAAGTGGAACTAAACCCGGCTCTAGGTGTGTGGATATTCGAAGTCTACAAGATCCGGGCCAAGTGGAACTTAACCCATCTCTAGGTGTGTGGATATTCAAAGTCTACAAGATCCGGGCCAAGTGGAACTTAACCCGGCTCTAGGTGTGTGGATATTCGAAGTCTACAAGATCCGGGCCAAGTGGAACTTAACCCGGCTCTAGGTGTGTGGATATTTGAAGTCTACAAGATCCGGGCCAAGTGAAACTTAACCCGGCTCTAGGTGTGCGGATATTCTAAGTCTACAAGATCCGGTCCAAGTGGAACTTAACCTGGCTCTAGGTCTGTGGATATTCGAAGTCTACAAGATCCGGGCCAAGTGGAACTTAACCCGGCTCTAGGTGTGTGGATATTCGAAGTCTACAAGATTCGGGCCAAGTGGAACTTAACCCGGCTCTAGGTGTGTGGATATTCAACGTGTACAAGATCCGGGCCAAGGGAACTTAACCCGGCTCTAACTTTGTTAAAATTAAAAGTTATTACGAACAGGAATCAAATTCTCTAAGGAGCATCCGACCGAGTAACAAGTTACTCCCTCGGAGGCTCGGGGACTAGGGGATATATATAGAGTGCTCATCTATGCAAAGTACCACAGCGGAGGAAAAGAATTACCTCCATCATCCGGCCAGCCAAAGAGATGGCCTTGGTAGCTGTAACACCCTCGAATCGGCCCTATGCAAGTTTTAGCCCTTTCCGCCAAACCCGCATAGAAACGATTCAAGGACGCCCACCAGGCACTTTCATGTGGGTGGAAAACGAAGTAATACCATTACACAACAGTCCTCGATGGGACCCACAGAACAGATATATACAACAACAACTCCATGAGTCAAGAATACAGATATACTATACAAAGATCCAAATCACCTTGAAAATGATAGGGCGTCCGACAATGGACAAGTTGCAAATGGGGCTAAGAGCCCTGAAGAATAACCAATGGCGTCCATAACCCTGCCCAGGCCAAGCCAGAAGGGTAACCCTGCTAACGACGTCGATCTCAAACCTGCTAAAACAAAAAGGGTGCCGACAAAGGGCAAAGGAAAAAGAGGAGCATCAGTACTAAGGCCAGTACACGGCGAGGCTAGAATTCGGCGGCTCTCGCCTACATAGGTATGGTGGATCAAGCGGCAAGACAATGCACTAAACAACCTATAGAGACTCGGTATCACTGGCGGCTATTAGAGAGGGGTAAGAAAGACCTATTCGGATCCTACCTAATACTAACACCAAACATACCCATCCTGGTATTTCCCCCTCGAGACCAAACGAGGAAGTCGGACCAAGGAACTCACACAGTTGGCAGTTTTATTCATTCCGTTATAGTTGCAGCACTTACAAATCAGATATAGATAGCATGAGTCATCCTGAAGCATAAGTAGTGGGCAGTTTTAATTAACCATTCCGTGGTAGTTGGAACATTTACTAGTCAGATATAATTGTCCTGAGGAATCCCAAAACCCAGTAATTGTTGGCACTTTTATCACATTCCATTGGAGTTGCAATACTTACTAGGTGTACAAAGATGTCACAAAACAACCTGCATCCACCAAATTGTTGGCATTTTTACTATCCATTCTATTATACTTGAGCTGATTACTAGTCACATATTATGCCAAATTTATAGCACTACTTTAGTTATGCTTGTCTATGATCGAGATACTGTGCTCCAAGTCGTCCATAACCGCGGACACGGCTTTCAGAAGATTTATACCATAGGGTGCACAAATAGCAACACACACACGATCAACCTCGGAAAAACCAAATCAAAACCCAACGAGGCTTTCACGACAAAGAAATCAAAGGATTCATAAAATATTTCAGGGGGCCACCCCACTAAGCTACCTGCAACGAAGTTGGATGGCTCCAGAACGGACCCAGGGTTTGTGACGATGGCTGTAACCGACTGGGAACCCGAAAGTGTGACTGGCTTGTCGATACCGCGAAAATGTGGCACGATCCAAAACTATACAAGTGCTCCACGCACAATCTTAAATAAAGCAGTAAAACATCGCATAAGTACAGGATAGTAATAAAGCCCCAAACTACTTTGTGGCCCCAAGAAATAAGAATGAATCAAGCTCTGGCTAAGGGGATTCATGGTCCCATATGCGGATAGTGCGATAGTCAAGGAACAGGTATCAAGTACTCAGGGCCTACGAGACACAAGTGGACATAAAAACCAAATAGCATGTATTGCCCACCGGGGCCTCTTTCATTAGTTATCACAGCAGTTTAATAGTTTTAATTAAAGACTTGATCATCTTCGCCACAAACATCTTCTAGCATTCCAACAACTGTGGTACTCGACAACACAAGATCGCACCTGAGCAAGCAACTACGACTCACAAGGCCAGCTATCTACCAAACAACAGGTATTAGGAAGTGTCCATGGCAATATAGAGGCTGCACGGGATATAACTGGTGCACGGAAACTAAAGCATCACGACACGGATAGCAATAGATCAACTGGAGGAAATAAAGACTATAAATGCAAAATAGGTAGAAGGGGGAGAGATGCTCGCCTAGGAAACACTACCGAAGGATCATATCCGAAGAACTTGTCGATACTCGCATCAACTCATCGGCCTAATCCGCGAAGAAGCAAACACTAGAAGAAACACTTGATGCAATATTTAATACTACGGCAAAAGATCCGGCATGATTATGATATGATGCAGATGCGGTGCAATTAGGCAGTATTAAGCGGAACCGGGGTCCCGACAATTAATTAAATGGTTCATGTTGTTTAGGTACCCCGCAATTTAAATATTGTCTTAACAAGACAAAGCATGGCATCGGTTCACTACACAAATTTAAATGGAGTCCGGAATAAGACTAGAATAGCGCGCATATAGACTCCATATTTAATCATGCGGTGAATCGGCATAATGCCCCCAGACCACATGATGCGATGCGAATATGAACCATTTAATATGCAACAAGTGATAATGTCATATTATAAAAATAGGGGCTTAGGGTCACACATCTGGGTTCGGAAGATCTTGGTTACGAGGTTCGGGTTCGGCCAGGGCTCGTGGATCGGTCTTCGGAGGTTGTCGAAAGACTTGGTTTAGCGTCGGACGATCATAGGGTTCGCCCTGGTCGGTGTCGATCTTGTCGTCGCGAAGATCTTGTCGGGTCCGCGCCATCGAGTCGGTCTTGGCATCCGGGGTGAAGTACTTGTCGTTCCCGTGGCGATCCTGGCGTTCTTCAGGTTCGGGTCTTGGCGTCCGCGAGGAAGTACTTGGCGTATCCGAGAAGGAGGTCTTGTCGCATTTGTGACGAGGATGTTCGGGTACCGGCTTCGGTGGTTGATGACGGACTTGGATGCGGTACCGGTAGCCTTCTGGAGGTACCGTCTCGGCACGATCTCCACGCATCGGTTCTTGAAAACAGAGTACTTGGCGCCTGGGAAGGAGATGTTCGGGTCAGCGTGGAAGATCTTGGGCATTGAGCTGATCATTGTCGGTGGCTCTCTGGGTACTTCTCCTCGTGATGGCTTTCGAAACACCTAGGCACCAGTCTCGGTATCGAACGATCTTGTGAGCGTGCCTACTGTTCTCGGCAGCAACAATCTTCGCAGGCGTGCAGAGAGGCGGTCAGCACTAGAGGAAAACTTGAGGGCGAGGCGGAGCTCCTGCAGGGGAGGTGACGACCTGGAAAGCGGGCCTCATGGCGCAGGAGGTGGCAGAGTTCGACGGCGGGCCAGAGAAGGAACAGAGGGCAGCACTCGGCGAGGAACTGCAGAGGAAGGAGGTAGCGCTCGACGCGGGCGGTGACGAGGGAGCGCCGGCGTCGTGGCAGAGATGCGAGGGTCGACGGGATCCGCGTGCCTGGGGATCGCCGGCCCGGAGGACGACGACGGCGGGCGATTCACGGCCGAGGAAGAGCTGGACGTCAGGGGACCAGAGGGCGGTGACAGGAGGCCGGCTCGAGGATGGGAGAGGAAGAGAAGGGCCACGGCGAGGCGGGCGCTGGCGGCAGGAGGGCTAACGCCGGCAGCGCTGGGCGAGCGAGCGGGAGAGAGGCGGGGCTCGCTGCGGTATCAGAGGACGAAGCAAGGTCAGGGTGGGGATCACGGGGCTGGACACTCACGGGGTTGCGTGCAGGGGTTGCGAGCTGGGGCCAGGGTGAAGGAGCAGGGTGCGCGTCGATCGAGAGTGCGGTACAGCGGTTTTCGAGGCTGTCAGTCTCGGGTGGGGCCAGGGGCAATGGAGCTGGGCGGTAGGTGGGAGCAGGGCGGATCAATGGCCGCGTGTGTATGCCGACGCGTTCCATCGCTCACGCGGGAGGTGTGCGGGGCATGGGTGTGGGACGTGTCGTGGGCTAGGGTGGAGCGCGTCGGTCAGGGTGGCAGGTGCGAGGCGGGATGGTGCGGGGCAGGTGGCATGCAGGGGGTGGGCCTAGGCGGCGACCAGGTGGCGGGGGATCCCGAGGTGGGATGGAGTTGGCGACGCGAACAGGCGGGGGGCGGTAGGTGGGGCCAGGGTGAGGTGTAGACGATGGTGGCGGCTGGTGGAGGGAGAATGGCTATGGGAATGTTGGCTAGGGTGAGAAAAAGAGGGGATGGATAGGATTGGGATAGGGTTAAGACTAGACAGATTAGGGTTTTATTGGAGGTGGCCGGCTGGGCTTTCGGGCCTGGCTGGCTGCCTCCTACAAAAATAAAATAAATATTTATTTACTATGTAAAAGGCTTTTGTAATTAGTTTTTAGACAAATAAAATATCCGGAAGAGACCGGGGTTTTAATTTGAAATAAAGACAGGGGATATTTAGAAAATAAATATAGGCTTTTAGAAAATAGTTTTAGACAAACATATGCATGATGATGACGATGCTCAAATGCAATGTGGCATGATGACATGAGCATGCGGTCATGATGATGCAATGCACAAAAATACAGCGATTTTCTAGTAGTGGTTTTAGCGGGGTGCCACAATTCGACACCACTAATAAGGGATCTCGCCCTCGAGATCCGCCTAATGATACGGGGAAGAAGGCCGGCGATCTGAATCTTCTCGCTTCATGTAGATCCTCGCGACACCACTAACAAGAGGTCGTTGTCTGTGATCATCGAGAGAACACTCTGGGAACAAAGGCGAAGGTAGAGGTATCAACAAATAAAGCCACCTCTAGCTTACGTGGACGGAGTAAAATTGCTGGATCCACCGATTCAATATACAAAAGCGAATGATAAGAGTAGTCGGATGGTGATCAGTCCGTCGCGCACCCAAACCATTACTCTGCACACGAATAGGAGAATTATGCAACCAACTCTCGGAATTAGACTGAAGATCTCGACAAGCAAGGTTCGGAAACAAAAGAGTGATGTAGACTCTGCATCAGATCTGGCGTAGCTGATGATGACGTCGTCTTGGAAACACCGGAAGGCACAAAGAAGGAACAACGAGAAGTCCAACAAATGAAGGATTCCTCAGATAGCATGAAATCCGGAGTTAGGAACACTGTTGCCAAAGGAGGAAGCGAAACCCTGAAGATATGACGGAAACCCAACCACGAGAAATCCTAGACTCGAAGAAAAGATAAGAGAGTAGAATCAAAACACGTAGAGGTAAGAGGAGAATAGCATAGGGGTAAGGAGTAAAAACAGACCTAATCAGATCTATCCAACCGATTTTGCAAAATAGTTTTGACAATCTACATCGGCCGTTAGCTAGGTTATCCTACAGGCTGGACCAGTGGGGTATCATAACTGCTGAGCTCTGATACCACTCTGTAACACCCTCGAATCGACACTATGCAAGTTTTAGCCCTTTCCGCCAAACCCGCATAGAAACGATTCAAGGACGCCCACCAGGCACTTTCGTGCGGGTGGAAAACGAAGTAATACCATTGCACAACAGTCCTCGATGGGACCCACAGAACAGATATATGCAACAACGACTCCATGAGTCAAGAATACAGATATACTATACAAAGATTCAAATCACCTTGAAAACGATAGGGCGTCCGACTACGGACAAGATGCAAATGGGGCTAATATCCCTGAAGAATAACCAATGGCGTCCATAACCCTGCCCAGGCCAAGCCGAAAGGGTAACCCTGCTAATGACGTCGATCTCAAACCTGCTAAAACAAAAAGGGTGCTGACAAAGGGCAAAGGAAAAAGAGGCGTCGATCTTGAGGCTAGTACAGCGAGGCTAGAATTGGCTCTCGCCTACATTGGTATGGTGGATCAGCGGCAAGACAAATGCACTAAACAACCTATAGAGACTCGGTATCACTGGCGGCTATTAGAGAGGGGTAAGAAAGACCTATTCGGATCCTACCTAATACTAACTCCAAACATACCCATCCTGGTATTTCCCCCTCGAGACCAAACAAGGAAGTCGGACCAAGGAACTCACACAGTTGGCAGTTTTATTCATTCCGTTATAGTTGCAGCACTTACTAATCAGATATAGATAGCATGAGTCATCCTGAAGCATAAGTAGTGGGCAGTTTTAATTAACCATTCCGTGGTAGTTGGAGCATTTACTAGTCAGATATAATTGTCCTAAGGAATCCCAAAACCCAGCAATTGTTGGAACTTTTCACATTCCATTGGAGTTGCAATACTTACTAGGCAGGTACAGCATGTCACAAAACAACCCAGATCCACCAGTTATTGGCATTTTTACTATCCATTCCGTTATACTTGAGCTGATTACTAGTCACATATTATGCCAAATTTATAGCACTACTTTAGTTATGCTTGTCTATGATCGAGATACTATGCTCCAAGTCGTCCATAACCGCAGACACGACTTTCAAAAAGATTTACCCTGCAGGGGTGCACAAATAGCAACACACACACGATCAACCTCGGAAAAACCAACTCAAAACCCAACGAGGCTTTCACGATAAAGCAATCACAGGATTCATAAAATATTTCAGGGGGCCACCCCACTAAGCTACCCGCAACGAAGTTGGCCGGCTCTGGAACGGACCCAGGGTTTGTGACGACGGTCGTAAACGATTAGGAACCCGAAAGTGTGACTGGGCTTGTTGATACCGCGAAAATGTGGCACGATCCAAAACAGTACATGTGCTCCACGCACAATCTTAAATAAAGCAGTAAAACATGGCATAAGTACAGGATAGTAATAAAGCCCCAAACTACTTTGTGGCCCCAAGAAATAAGAATGAATCAAGCTCTGGCTAAGGGGATTCATGGTCCCATATGCGGATAGTGCGATAGTCAAGGAACAGGTATCAAGTACTCGGGGCCTACGGGACACAAGTGGACATAAAAACCAAATAGCATGTATTGTCCACCGGTGCCTCTTTCATTAGTTATCACAGCAGTTTAATAGTTGTAATTAAAGACGTGATCATCTTCACCACAAACATCTTCCGCATTCCAACAACGATGGTACTCGACAACACGAGATCGCACCTGAGCAAGCAACTACGACTCTCAAGGCCAGCTATCTACCAAACAACAGGTATTAGGAAGTGTCCATGGCAATATAGAGGATACACGGGATATAACTGGTGCACGGAAACTAAAGCATCGTGACACGGATAACAATAGATCAACTGGAGGAAATAAAGACTATAAATGCAAAATAGGTAGAAGGGGGAGAGATGCTTGCCTGGGAAACACTGCTGAAGGATCATATCCAGAGAACTTGTCGATACTCGCATCAACTCATCGGCCTAATCCGCGAAGAAGCAAACACTAGAAGAAGCAACGGATGCAATATTTAATACTACGGCAAAAGATCCGGCATGATTATGATATGATGCAGATGTGGTGCAATTAGGCAGTATTAAGCGGAACCGGGGTCCCGACAATTAATTAAATGGTTCATGTTGTTTAGGTACCCCGCAATTTAATTGTTATCTTAACAAGACAAAGCATGGCATCGGTTCAATACACAAATTTAAATGGAGTCCGGAATAAGACTAGAATAGCCCGCATATACACTCCATATTTAATCATGCGATGAATTGGCATAATGCCCCCAGACCACATGATGCGATGCGAATATGAACCATTTAATATGCAACAAGTGATAATGTCATATTATAAAAATAGGGGCTTAGGGTCACACATCTGGGTTCGGAAGATCTTGGTTCCGGGGTTTCGGGGTTCGACAGGGGCTCAGGGTTCGATGGGATCGGTCTTCGGAGGTTGTCGAAAGACTTGGTTTGGCATCGGAGGATCATAGGGTTCGCCCTGGTCGGTGTCGATCTTGTCATCGCGAAGATCTTGTCAGGTCCGCGCCATCGAGTCGGTCTTGGCATCCGGGGTGAAGTACTTGTCGTTCCTGTGGCGATCTTGGCGTTCTTCAGGTTCGGGTCTTGGCATCCGCGAGGAAGTACTTGGCGTATCCGAGAAGGAGGTCTTATCGCATCCGTGACGAGGATGTTCGGGTACCGGCTTCGATGGTCGATGACGGACTTGGATGCGGTACCGGTAACCTTCTTGAGGTACCGTCTCGGCACGATCTCCATGCATCGGTTCTCGAAAATGGAGTACTTGGAGCCCGGGAAGGAGATGTTCGGGTCAGCGTGGAAGATCTTGGGTGTTGAGCTGATCATTGTCGGTGGCTCTCCGGTACTTCTCCTCGTGATGGCTTTCGAAACACCTAGGCACCGGTTTCGGTATCGGACGATCTTGTGAGCGTGCCTACTGTTCTCGGCAGCAACAATCTTCACAGGCGTGCAGAGAGGCGGTCGGTGCTAGAGGAAAACTTGAGGGCGAGGCGGAGCTCATGCGGGGGAGGTGACGACCTGGACAGCGGACCTCATGGCGCAGGAGGTGGCAGAGTCTGACGGTGGGCCAAAGAAGGAATAGAGGGCGGCACTCGGCGAGGGGCTGCAGAGGAAGGAGGTAGCGCTCGATGCGTTTGGTGACCAGGGAGCACCGGCGTCGCGGTGGAGATGCAAGGAAGCGAGGGTCTACGGGATCCGCGTGCCTGGGGCTCACCGTCCCGGAGGACGACGACGGCGGGCGATTCACGGCCAAGGAAGAGCTCGACGTTGGGGGACCAGAGGGCGGTGACAGGAGGCCGGCTCGAGGACGGGAGAGGAAGAGAAGGGCCACGGCGAGGCGGGCGCCAGGCGGAGGGCTAGGCCGGGCAAGCAGGAAGCGAAAGGAGAGAGGCGGGGCTTGCTGCGGGATCAGAGGAGGAAGCAAGGTCAAGGTGGGGATCGCGGGGCTGGGCGCTCACGGGGTTGTGTGCAGGGGTCGTGAGTTGGGGCTAGGGTGAAGGAGTGGGGTGCGCGTCGATCGAGAGTGTGGTACAGCGGTTTTCGAGGCTGTCGGTCATGGGTGGGGCCAGGGGCGATGGAGCTGGGCGGTAGGTGGGAGCGGGGCGGATCGATGGGCGCGTCGTCGTCGCCGACGTTGCTCCATCGCTCACGGTGGCTGCAAAGGGCATGGGTGTGGGGCCATGGTGAGGTGTAGAGGATGGTGGCGGCTGGTGGAGGGAGAATGGCTGTGGGAATGTTGGCTAGGGTGAGAAAAAGAGGGGGTGGATAGGATTGGGATAGGGTTAAGACTAGACAGATTAGGGTTTTATTGGAGGTGCTCGGTCTGGCTGGGGTGGGCTGCCTTCGCCCCTACAAAACTAAAATAAATATTTATTTACTATGTAAAAGGCTTTTGTAATTAGTTTTTAGACAAATAAAATATCCGAAAGAGACCGGGATTTTAATTTGAAATAAAGACAGGGGATATTTAGAAAACAAATATAGGCTTTTAGAAAATAGTTTTAGAAAAACATATGCATGATGATGACGATGCTCAAATGCAATGTGGCATGATGACATGAGCATGCGGTCATGATGATGCAATGCACAAAAACACAGCGATTTTCTAGTAGTGGTTTTAGCGGGGTGCCATAGTAGCGGAGTTCATCTGTGTGCTAAACTCGGCTGGGCCGAACTTCTCTGGCAGATCATCTTGTGGGTCGATGAATTCTGCATTGTTCCAGTTCTTCACGTACTCCAGGAGCAGTGAACTATAACTTTCACCGCTGGGAGAGTAGTTCGCCACAAGGCCTTTGACGTGGGCCTCTCGCCTGGCGGATTGAGATGCAGTAGGGCTGGTTTGCAGAACCAGCTGCCTGCTACCCTCTGATCCGGCAGCATGTGACCCAAAGGAGATCCCTTTAGCTGATCCGGCAGCTTTCTTGAGCTTGTTGGATGAAGCCTGAGGAGCGGGCTGGAAGATATCCACGACCGAGGGAATTGATCCAAAGGGAGCTAACGAGGCCTTCCTCTTGGGAGGCTTGGTGGAACCTGCTGGTGCTGCTGCTAGTGGTGGTGCTGGTGCTGCTGCTGGTGCTGTTGCTGCTGCTGGTGTTGTTGTTGCTGCTGCTGCTGGTGCTAGCGTTGCTGCTGTTGGTGCTGTTGCTACTGGTATTGCTGGTTCGGAGGAGACTGGAACAGGAGAGAAACTTGATTGGGGCGGTGTCGATGGAGCTGGCACCTCATCACTTGGCGCTAGGGCCGAAGAGGAACTAGGGAGATCAGGCATGGTTGTATCCGAAGCTGCCCCACTACCCCCTGCGCCGACATTGCCCTCCTCATGATGAGGTGGGCTTTGGTCAGGCGCAGCCGCGGAGTCCTCTTGGATAGGGCTGAGCGGGCGAGTATCGTCATCGCAGGGGGGAGAAGGCCTGCTCCGGAATGGAGATGCTATGCCGGAGCCGCTCTGGGGATTGACCCTAGGAGCTCTGAGAAGCAGAAAAGAACCAAGTCAAAAAGAGAGAGAACCAGTAAGAGACAAGAGGAAACACAGAAAGGGAAAAACATGAAGGGCAAATGCAAAAAACTTACTCGTTTGAGGTTGGGGGAGCCCGAGGTTTGGGCGTCCTCCGGACCGTGCTCTTGTCATCCGGCTTAGTCGAGGCTTTCACCTTGGACTTCTTCTGCATCTTCTTGGGCGGCGGGACCTCCGAAGCTACGGCCGAGGCAGCCAAGCGCTTCTGGGAAGAAGCAGGGGCCAGACCACCAGTGGCGAGGGGAGGAACCTCGTGGACCTGACAGGCTGGGTTAGCTGAAGATTTAGACATAACCAGATGTGTGTAAGAGATGGGAACCGGATCAAGTACCTCCAGGACCTCAACGTCCGAGTCATCGTCATCTGGCCAATCCCTTAGAGAAGAGGCCTTACCAGCGCTGCATTTGACGATGTCCGGGGTAGGCAGAAAGGTCTCCGGATCAGGCTCCTCCTCAGTGTGGTTCGGTACCCACTTGCTCGCCAGCACCTCGCCATCCTCCAGTGGCTGCTGGAGGAATCGATGAGAACAAGACAACAATTGCCAAGTTACGAAAGTAAACCTACATATAGAGAAGATCCGGAAAATAGTAAGAAGTAACTTTACCTTTGGAGGAGGGTTGTCCCGGGTGAAGGGCTCGATCCCCCATTCCCAATCTTCGGTGAATTCCTTCTCCACATTGAAAATGGACTTAACCCGACGGTAAATCGCCGAGTTATCAAGCTCAAAAGATGAAGTCCGGTGGGGGTCGAGGGAGACGCTCAAGTAACAGATCTTGTGGGCTCGCTTTTGAAGGGGGGAGACCCGACTGCGGACAAAAGTAATCATGATGTCCTTCCCCCAGAGCTTCTCCTTGAGCAGCTCCTTGATACGACGCTCCACCTGATTCGCCAGGGCCGTGGGTCACTTGGGAATGCTCTCCCAAATCGAGGTATCTGGAGGGCCAAGCATGAAGGGGACGAGCTGGATCAAGTCCTCGTCGGTGGTGTTCCGGACGTAGAAGAAAGTCCGGGCCCAGCCTTTGCAGGACTCGAGTCCAGTGACCCAGGGGAATGCGGAGTTCTTGCGGGGAGAAATGGAGGCAGCACCGCATTGGGTCAGGTGCTTATCCTCCGGAGCAAGCTCCTTATCCGGAACCACGTTCCTCCAGAGACCGAAGAATTTGATCCGAAGTTCCTTGGTTGGCCAGAGGCCAATGTATCCCTCAATGCTAGTGGCAATGGAGGACAAAGAGATGGCATTGGCGAGGAGATGATGCGGTTGCAGTTTATAGGTAGAAATGAAATAGAAAAAGAAATCTGAGGTAGGAAGGCTGAAGCCACGCTGAAAATGCAAAAGAAAAACAACATATTCCCCAGGATTGGGGGAAGGAGAAATTTCGCCGGAGGCGAGGTGACAGGCGACGCCGGCGGGGATGCGGCGCGTGGCATGGAGCCAGTCCAAGTCGTCCTCGCAGACGAACGCGCCATCCCAGTAGCCGCGCTCACGACCCTCTGCTTCTTCCTCCTGCTGTGCCACCACGGCTGCCTCCTCCTTAGTAATGGTGGACTCAAGGTCTTCGAGAGAGAAATCGGAGTAGAAATAACCGGAGGAGGGGAAACAAGAAGCGCAAGGCCCCGTGATGAAGATCTTGAGCGGAAACAGCGGCGCAGGAGCAAGGTGCTGCCTGTGCATGGTCACGGCGGTGCTGGTGCAACGAGGAACTAGCGGCGACGGCAAGGTTACAGTGAATAAGAAAGGAGGCTGGGAAGCATACAGAAAATGGGGAACTTCCCCAAAGGTTGCCTAGACCCTCTACTTAACCGCGCAACGGGCGTGTAGTGGGATCCTTTGCGGTTGCCACGCCACACGCAATGGGCGCGTACGCAGCCGAATCAGCCAATCAGAGCGTGACCACAACAAGGGCCACAGGGGCAGAGGATCCCATGACGCGATGTAACGTCACAGTTAACGAGGCGCCATAGTGAAGGGACGTGCGCAGCAGTTATTCCTGACATTGCGACAGTAACCAGTGCATTAAATGCACATAGCCCTTAAAATGAGGCAAAATGATGATTACCCTCCATGTAGGATGTGGGGAAGCATACAAGGGAAGGAACGGTAACCCGGATAAACAGGCAAAAACCTGGCCAGCGAGGAATAACTCGGGATGAGCCAAGGGATCCCCAAAGGAGAAGCCCCGGGTTACAGGATAAACTCGGCCAAAGAGGCAGAGATCCGGTTATGGGAACCTGCTGTGGCCTTAACAACCAAAAGTTGCTCAGACCGCACCTGCTTCGGGGACTAATGTTGGGGGCATACCCCCGGTTAGTGTGACGTCGGGGTATAAAGGCCGAGTTAGCAAGGGTACGGCACGGTCAAAGCAAGTGCTAACCGGGTCACCTCAAGGCAGGCCGAACCACGGAGTGACCCGGACCGTGGAGCATCTCCTTAACTGTAGTCCGGATGACATAAAATATATGCCGGCCATGTTTGTCTATCTGTTTTGCAGGTAAGTTGATAGCCGGATTAGCCACATGCTAGCCGGACTATCATATGGCTTCCAAGAGAAGGAATCTCCCGCTGGTCAAAAGGTGGCTTTATTAGCTGTAGCTTGAGCGAAGCAAAGCAAAGAGGAGGACCAGCGGGTCAGAGGCCACCAAGGTGACGCGGGCAGTGTCGGCTGACGTAGCGTGTGTCTGGTGACGCTTAAAGACAAAGATTACGCTGTGGGTTACATCCAAAGACCGGATGAGCCGTTAAAGAGAATAAAGAAGCATCTAGCTTTAGGCAAGGAGCATATTCTCCGAATATGCTGCCACATGTGCCCTAATATTGTAACCCGGGCTCCCCTATATAAGGAGCACTGGGGCCTCCATAGAGAGGGATCAATAATTTTCTCTCTCTAAGGTAGAACTCTAGAGCTAGTTTGTAGGGAGTAAGAGACATAGTCTCCTTCTTACCAAGAGCTCGAAGAGGACTTGTAAACACCATTGATACAGAGAATACAAGAACATCTGTGCATGGAATCACCACGTTCTCCCTCCCTGGATTCCCCTAGCACTCATTGCCCCATCTTTAGCCTATCCATGGCATCTGCCATGCCACCACCACGACCCTTTGCACCAGGTCTGACATGCAAAGAGTGCTCAGCCAGCTCCCTCGGCACACCTTGTAGATCATGTGTGGACCAAGCAAAGATATCCCAATTCTCACGGAGGAAGCTGACAAGCTCGCTTTCCTATTTGTCATCAAGGCCCGCACTAATAGTCACGGTACGCCTTGGGAACTGATCATCAATTGGTACCTTCTTGGTATCTTTCGTCTGCTGAAACGACACACTCTCGTGCGGGTTACTCAGAGCCGGCATATTCAGCTGCGTGGACTAAGCCAATGCCACAACTTCTTGGATCCTTTTCTTCTCTTGGGTGATCACCAGTGACTCGGTCAGGTTTGACCTGGCTGTGGCACACTCCATAGAGCGCCTAAAGTCCCCAGCTATGGTGATGATGCTATTTGTTCCTGGCATCTTCATCTTTAAGTAACTGATGTGGTCACTTGCCATAAACTTCGAAAGAGTTGGTCTGCCGAGTAATGCATGGTAGCAGCTATCCAAGTTCACAACCTCAGACTCCAAATTCTCTGTCCGACAATTATCCATTGTGCCAAATAAAACGTCAATTTGCACTTTTCCAATAGGCTTAGAGGACAAACCCAACACAATTCCATGAAAAGTGGGCTTTGTTGCCTGGAGCATATTCTTAGAGACTCCCAACTTGTGCATGGTGTCCTTATACAATATATTAATGTTGTTGTCATTGTTAGTCAACACCTTGGAAAACTTCACGTTAATGTTTGGCCCGATGAATGTTGGGTCAAGCACCAAAGCATATGATCTAGGACTCGGCATGAGCTTGGGATGATCCTTGATACTCCATGTGATTTCCTGGTCAAGACCAATGCATGTACCTTGACATAGCCGGCATAACCGCATTGACCTCCATATGCTAGCACCGCACGCTCTGCCTATCAGTTTCTTTCATGGTAAACACACAATAAGCTTGGTGGTGCTCCCTATACTCATTTCTCCCGTCATTGTCGGGGTTTCCTCGGTTCCCCTAATTCTGGTTCTCCACCTAATGCACAACATCCCTTTTGTCGTGATTCTCATACCTCGGTGGGGGTGGAGGCAACATCATTTGCTGAGCATTTTCTCCTGTAAGTTGCTGCTGCCGAGGTTGTTGAGGTGGTCCCATGTTACCTTGTTCCGGGTTACCTTGTCCTGCACACTGAAACCACTCACACTGTTGAGTTGTATGATTTGCGGGCTTACTCGGATTTCGTGTGTGGAACTTGCATGGTTGATCCAGCATAGCCTCATACGTACCTCGACCTCTCTTTCCTTTCTTGCCATTGCTTTTTCTGTTCACTGGTCCAAAGCTTCTTGCCATAATTTTTCTGTGCCCATTGTTGGCCTCCACTTTTTTGTCACTGGCTATTCCTAGCTTCGGGCTGATCTTGATCTACCACAGCAACCTGATGCGAACCATATTCTGTAATCTGCCCTTTCATCCCTTCCTTACCCTAGTAATCATTTCGCTGGGATGACCCGGCTCCATCACGAGCGTAATATTCCTCATTTTACTCGTTTGACATAAGACGAGGTTGCGTTGGGTCTCCCAGCGCATACGAGTCAGCGATTCTAATTGTATCGGCCAACCTAGTTAGCATATCCCTTTGCAACTTCTGCCATAACACACTTCCATACCTACACCCTTGTGCAAACCAGGCAATAGCCTGCGATTTGATTACTCCTTGGCATGAATTGTGCATGTTGCACCACCGAGTTAAAAACTCGCGGTCTGTCTCATTCGGCCTCTGCCTGCACATCGCCAGTTGTTGCGGCCTATTCGGCCTCATGTATGTGCTTGTAAAATTTCTAATAAACATCTCTTCGAAATCTAGCTGACAGTTGATACTCCATGCTGGCAGATTATTCGGCCAAACTCTTGCTGGTCCCTCTAGCATCTGCAGCACATATCTCACAGACCATCTCAAATTGCCTATTGCAGTGTTTACTACTGTAGCATAATCAATCAACCAATCTTTTGGCTTGGTACTGCCGGCATATGTCTTTGTCCCTCTAGCCAAATGGAAATTCGGCACTGCGGGCTCTCTCATAATCCGAGGTCCAAAGCACGCTGGACCCGGAGGACCTTGTCCCTCCATCATTTTCGACCTATAAATCTGGTCCAACTTCAATCTTGCATCATCTGGCTACAAGTTGCTCTTTCCTAACCTTGATCCTATCACATGGTGATCCGGTTAGGAAATCCGGCATGGGCCATTGCTGAATAACCATCATCATATCTATTTTGACCCGGATGAACATACTGATATTGCATAGCTAGGTTGGCATTTTTCTCTTGCCGAGGTATGTACTGTTGTTGTTGCCAAGGTGGATTTTGTCCAGCTCCTGCCGAGTTACGCTGTTCGGCATTGCCATACCCAGCATTTCCCTGTCCTGCATGGCCTTGGACGAGGTTACCTCGACCACCTTCACCTTGGCTAGAACTGTGACGATCCTCATCACATTGTATTTCTTTTCCTTTCCCTACCCTTGTCGGGTCATATGGTACCATCTTCTTATTTTTCTCCCCGAGGTCACTACCTCTTCTCTTCTTGGGCCTGCATGTGGGGATGATGTTGCTTCGGTGGATTTTGCCGGAGCGCCCCCTGCTGAATGAACAACTCGGGAGCCCCCTGCCCTCGTTGCGCTGTGATGTCTACGCACCTCTATTCTTGTAGACAGTTGTTGGGCCTCCAAGTGCAGAGGATTGTAGAATAGCAGCAAGTTTCCCTTAAGTGGATTACCCAAGGTTTATCGAACTCAGGGAGGAAGTGGTCAAAGGTATCCCTCTCAAGCAACCCTGCAATCAAGATACAAGAAGTCTCTTGTGTCCCCAACACACCCAATACACTTGTCAGGTGTATAGGTACACTAGTTCGGTGAAGATATAGTGAAATACAAGTGGTATAGATAATTATAAGTAGTAACGATGCCAGAAAAGAGCTTGATGGGTAGGAAGAGACTAAAGGCAATCTGAAATAAAGATGGAAGCAAGCAAACATGTAACAGAGCTAGTAGCAAACGGTGTTTCAATGCTTAGAAACAAGGCCTAGGGATCATACTTTCACTAGTGAACACTCTCATATAAATATCATCTCTTTATGATACTACTCTGAACTACTATCCGGTTGGACACTCTAATCCATGGTAGGGATATAACATCACACCTCAAAGTTCGCTTTTCCCATCTAGATAACCCCTCACTACCACCTTGAGCGCTACATGGTTCCAACAAACACCACAATTTCATAGAGACATGCAACTCCAAATATAACTCATAACAAGTATTTGTAATATCTAGCCTAAGTGTCACCATGGTGTGCACGCTATCACTTTCACACATGTGGGGAGAGCTAGAGATCTATTAAAGCAGTTGAGTAGCAAGGTAAATCTACTTGATTACAAAGATCATGATCACAATATGATCATGCATAGAGAGAGAGATGAACACATAGCTACCGATATAACCCTTAGCCTCGAGAGAGAACTACTCCCTCCTTATCATGGGAATTAGCAGCGGAGATGGAGATGGTGGTGGAGATAGATGGAGATGGCTCCGGGGCAATTCCCCATCCCGGTAGGGTGCCAGAACAGAGACTTTCTGTCCCCCGAATCTCCCCTTCGGTGGCGGCGGTGCTGTGGAACTATTCGTGGCTAGAGGCTGGAGGATTTAGGGTTTCTGCATCGGAGGCTTCTCATAGGCGAAAGAGCGATGTCAGAGGGTGGACCAGGGGCCAACACCACCTGGTGGCGCAGCCAGGGGGGACCCGCGCCACCACATGGTGTGGCCATCCCCTGGCCCCTCTCCGTCTCGTCTTCTGGCTCCGTGAGTCTTCCGGTAAAATATCGACTTTGGCTTTTGTCTGGTCAAATTCCGAGAATATTCATTTTCTGGCTTTTCTGGAACCAAAAACAGAAGAAAACAGGCAACTGGCACTGTGGCATCTTATTAATAGGTTAGTTCCAGAAAATGTGTAAAAGTACTCCAAAGTGTGGACAAAACATAAGAAAGTAGATATAAAACAAGCATGGAACATCAAAAATTATAGATACGTTTGCAACGTATCAACATCCCCAAGCTTAACTCCTGCTCGTCCTCAAGTAGGTAAGTGATAAAAAGAAAGAATAATTTTTGAGGTGACATGCACCATCACAATCAAGATCAAACCATTTGCAAGCATTGAAAGTTGGGATCAAAGAACTCTTAACATGAGCATGAAAGATGAAGTTCTAACAATAAGACAAAGTAACTATGCATGCAACATGAATGGATACAAAGATCATGAATAACAATGCATTGAAAGATGTTTGTTTGTTTCACATATAGAAATCATAGCATAGTGGCATTCAGCTTGTCCCTCATAGTGTAGCAAAACATAAATGCATAGGACACCTTCAAAGTTCATAAGGGTGACTAGATACAAATAGTTTAAGAACAAGCAATATCAAAGTTATGAATCAATCAACAAGTCTTGGGACAATGCACATTAAACTAAGAATGGCCACTATGCTCTCTCAATAGGTGCATAAAGATAGAAGATGGAGACTCAACATAAAAGTAAAAGAAAGGCCTTCATAGAAGGAAGAAGGGATTCAAGTCTCATAAAGAGCTTCCAAAAATTATGGTACTTATTAGCTTTCAGCTCTTATTGCCCCTATCATAAGAATCTTGAAGTGATTAAGGTTAAAGTGAACAAATATGGAGTATATGCTTGACAAACTATAAGTTGGCAATCTGATGTCCATTGAATATGAGGGCCGCTCCTCATGCTACTCAAGTTTAGTTACCGGTAAGTTATTGTCATAGTAAGTACATGTGTATCATAGAGAACCGCCAACAGGGTACCCTTTGCCCGATGATACGGAAGAATCCCCATATCAAAATGACAAGGCAAGCAGACAATAAGCATCTCAGCATCTTCTTATTTACCATGGGAAAATGGTGCGTTTTTCTCTCTTTCCTCTTTTCTCATCTTTTTTTCTCTCTTTTTTTTCAAACTCTATCTCTTTTTTTATAAGAAGAATGCTTCATAGATTTCTCATTATGGTTAAGCTGCAGGTTTCCACCATGATTAGGCATGGATTAGACCAGCTGCCCAGGCATTTCTCTAACACACATACATAACTCCATGGACTTACAAGCTCCCCTTTCATTTCACACCGACGACATCCATAAACAAAAGAGCATGATATCAACTGGGTACAATGTACAAGTGCAATGTTGAAAGTGTTTCCCATGACAACATGGTTCTGCTAATCCCAACGTATAAGTTCAAGTATATACAACATAGATGACACAATGGTTCAAGTTTATTAGGGGCAAGAAAAGTAAAGTATGCCATCAAGTTCGTGAGAGCTTTAATCACTAATTTTCACATAACAAGTTTAATTTGGAAGGTAGATAAAAACATGAATATACTTGGAATAGAAAATGATAATAGGTAGGTATGGTGGACTCTTTGGAATAACTTGGTTTTATTTTGGAGTTGGATGCATGAGTGGAACTCATACTTGGTTATGGAGGCTAGCAAAAGACTGGGAGCGACCAACTAAGAGAGCAATAATGGCCATAATCATGCAAGGCGACAAAACATCATTAATTAAAGCATAAAAGTGATATTACAAGTCGAAAACTAAATGATCATAGAGGATACGGTGACTTGGTATAGTCTTAACATGGTGTGAGCATGCTCCAAGTCAACCAAAATAAAGCATTAAAGGAGAATACCATAATACTATGCTTTAATATGCTAAAACAACGCATGATTCTTTCAAGGCACATTAAGCAATGTCAATTGTTTATAACATGTCATGGTATAGCAAAAATCACTAAGCATAAAGCCAAAACAATATCAAGAATGACATGACAAAGCATAGGCCACTATCAAAAACAAGCTCCTTTTTACCACTTAAGCATGAACTTTTCCTACTTCCAATCCAATACCAACTTATTTGAAAACTAATGTATGAATGACGGGGTCCAACCAATTTTATTTAAGCAAACTAAGCAAATGAAAACTAAAAAATGAAAACAAAGACGCTCCAAGAACAACATAACTGTGCATGAAACAATAAAAATGAAGTGTTTGGAAGAAACCTGAGATTTTTATTGATGAAGAAGGGGATGCCTTGGGCATCCCCAAGCTTTTACACTTGTACTTCTTGGATACTTCTTGGGGTGACACGGGTGGCATCCCCAATCTTGAGCTTTTTTCCACACTTCATCTTATCACATTACTCTTCCCTACACTTAAAAATTTCCTTCATATAAAACTTCACACAATCTTCATTAGCAACATTAGTGTACTCAAGATAATAAGTCTTTTGGTTTAGTATCAACACAAGTTAAACTTCCATTAAAACACAAGATACTGTAGCACTTCCTTTAAAAAGTTCAAATGATCAAAGATAACTCAAAGAGAAAGAGATTAAGAGGCAAATGCAAATAATGGCAGAAATCTGTCAAAACAGACCAGTAGGTAAAAACCAATTTTTTCGAAGACCTTCTGTTGCTAAAATCGAAAAGTGTTGAACTAACAAAAGTTAGCTAACAACCTGGGAGATTTATTCAGAAAATTACAGCTCAATCCGACATACATAGATTTTTCACGAATTTTTACAGTGAAGCACACAAATCTGTTTTGGGACAGCACTTCCCCAAATCTTACTTTCCTCTCATTATAGGTTATTCTTGGCAAAAAATCAAATAAAAAAAGATAAGGAGAGATTATTATAGAAGTAATGACTTCCAAGACTCAAGAAAACTATTGGGTTATCTCCCAAGAAGTACTTTTCTTTAACGCCTTTAAGTTAGGCATTATAGTTTGAGAAGATGCTCACATAAGAAATATGAATTGAAGTAAAAGAGAGCATAAATAAGCAAATTCAAAGAACATTTAAGTCTAACCCACTTCCTATGCATAGTAATATTGTAAAGAAACAAGTCATGAAAGCACAAAGCAACAAGCATAGGAAAGCAAAACAAGTGCAACTTCAAAAATTTCGACATAAAGAGGGGAAACTTAATATTATTGGGATACATAAAATCATGTTTCCCTCTCTCATAATAACTTTTAGTAGTATCATGAATAAAATTAACAACATAACTATCACATAAAACATTCTTATCATGATCCACATTCATAAAAGAATTAATACTCCCCACATAAATATAGTCATTCTGAT
Source organism: Avena insularis (assembly GCA_023614405.1). Classification (NCBI taxonomy): domain Eukaryota; kingdom Viridiplantae; phylum Streptophyta; class Magnoliopsida; order Poales; family Poaceae; genus Avena; species Avena insularis. Next base: position 316,462,809 of record CM042688.1, on the reverse strand, counting down.
TAATTGTAGTGGGAGCAAATTCAACAAAATAGCTATCATTATTATTCTAATCACCATAATCATCAAATATAGGAGGCATATTGTAATCATTAATTTTCTCCTCAATAGTAGGTGGACTGAAAATATCATATTCATCATTGTAATCATCATATATTGGAGGTTTGGTATCATCATAAGCAATAGAATAGCTATCTTCCAAAGCTGGGGAACTAAAAAGATCATTTTCATAAAAACTAGCTTCCCCAAGCTTAGACTTTCCATAGCATTAGCAATAATGGTGTCCAAAGAATTCATACTAACAACATTGCTATTAGCATGCAAATAAAGTTCCATAGGTTTTTTAATTTTCTCTTCAAACACTTCATGTCCTAACTCAAGATAAATACTATAAAGCTCTCTAATTTTTTTCTTGTTTTCCATTAAGCCTAACTAGTGAAAACAAGAAATAAAAAGACAAAATTGCAGAATCTAAAGGAAATAACTTCAAGCACTCACACCGGAGGATGTGAGTACCTTTTACCTTACCTCCCTGGCAACGGCGCTAGAAAATAGCTTGATGTCTACGCACTTCTATTCTTGTAAACAGTTGTTGGGCCTCCAAGTGCAGAGGTTTGTAGAACAGCAGCAAGTTTCTCTTAAGTGGATTACCCAAGGTTTATTGAACTCAGGGAGGAAGTGGTCAAAGGTATCCCTCTCAAGCAACCCTGCAATCAAGATACAAGAAGTCTCTTGTGTCCCCAACACACCCAATACACTTGTCAGGTGTATAGGTGCACTAGTTCGGCGAAGAGATAGTGAAATACAAGTGGTATAGATAATTATAAGTAGTAACGGTGCCAGAAAAGAGCTTGACGGGTAGGAATAGACTAAAGGAAATCTGAAATAAAGATGGAAGCAAGAAAAATGTAACAGATCTAGTAGAAAACGGTGTTTCAATGCTTAGAAACAAGGCCTAGGGATCATACTTTCACTAGTGAACACTCTCATATAAATATCATCTCTTTATGATACTACTCTGAACTACTCTCCGGTTGGACACTCTAATCCATGGTAGGGCTATAACAGCACACCTCACAGTTCGCTTTCCCCATCTAGATAACCCCTCACTATCACCTTGAGCACTAGATGGTTCCAACAAACACCACAATTTCATAGAGACATCCAACTCCAAATATAACTCATAACAAGTATTTGTAATCTCTAGCCTAAGTGCCACCATGGTGTTCATGCTATCACTTTCACACACGTGGGGAGAGCTAAAGATCTATTAAAGCAGTTGAGTAGCAAGGTAGATCTACTTGATTACAAAGCTCATGATCACAATATGATCATGCATAGAGAGAGAGATGAACATATAGCTACCGGTAGAACCCTTAGCCTCGAGAGAGAACTACTCACTCCTCATCATGGGAATCAGCAACGACGATGGAGATGGTGGTGTAGATCGATGGAGATGGCTCCGGGGGCAATTCCCCATCCCGGCAGGGTGCCGGAACAGAGACTTTCTATCCCCCGAATCTCCCCTTCGATGGCGGCGGCGCTGCAGAACTTTTCGTGGTTGGAGGCTAGAGGATTTAGGGTTTCTGCATCGGAGGCTTCTTATAGGCGAAAGGTCGATGTAAGAGGGTGGACCAGGGGCCCACACCACTTGGTGGTGCGGCCAGGGGGACCCGTGCCACCACATGGTGTGGCCAGCCCCTGGCCCCTCTCCGTCTCATCTTTTGGCTCTGTGAGTCTTCTGGTAAAATATCGAATTTGGCTTTTGTCTGGTCCAATTCTGAGAATATTCATTTTCTAGCTTTTCTAGAACCAAAAACAGAAGAAAACATGCAACTGGCACTGTGGCATCTTGTTAATAGGTTAGTTCCAGAAAATGTTTAAAGGTACTCTAAAGTGTGGGCAAAACATATGAAAGTAGATATAAAACAAGCATGGAACATCAAAAATTATAGATACGTTTGCAACATATCACGCTTGCCTTGAGAAACTCCTCATTTTGCTTGTTAGCAATTTTCACTAACTCAATGGCTCTTTCTTGCTGCCTCTGCTGGGCTTCACTGGTCAAAACCTCTAACTCGGACGCTGCTGCATCTGTAGCTCTGAGGTTCTTTGTCATGGTGTTATACCTCGGCAGACCTGCTGACATGGGGTTACCTGATTCCCCTGGCCTCCGAACATATTCCTTATCTATCTCACTGAGGATGTTTCTACTCCTTGTCTTTAGTCCATCCAAACGGGTGGGACTAGTGCTAATATTGTTTGCCTTGGCGTACTCACGCAGCGTGATGTTTAATGACTGCTGAGCCGCGACTACCTTTTTTGCACCCTCTATTATTTTCTGTGAAGTTTCCTCCAACTTGGCATGTGCCTAAGCCGGATCAAATATGGGAGCTACAGGGGTAGTTAAGCTCTCTAATGCTTGTTGCAGTATATTCTGTGGACTCTCTAGTGGAGGACCTCGAGCCCTAGGTACCTTTGGAGTTGTCTCTAGGACTTTCGTCGGATCCCTGCTTGTTCTTGCGTCAGGTGCGGTCATCATCACCTCGCTGCAGCTAGCGGGGAGAATGATACGCGGACCGCGAGCTGCGCTGAGAGGAGGTTCTCCTCTCTCGACGATGTGTTGTGGGTGCATGTAGGACTCATCGATGTTGACGTAGATCTTGTGGGCGCCAAAGTTGAGGAAGAGCCTGTTGCACGGAAGTGGGCGGTTGCCAATGCTGCGGGCATTGTCGCTGATGAAGTCGAGCATGCCAAACCACTGCACCAGCCCGGAGACGATGCGCTCCCCGGTGACGATAAAGTTTCCCGTCCGGATCTTGACTCCAACTAGCACCTCTGGTGGCCCCACGGTGGGCACCAACTGTCATGGTGGTGTCACAGCAGATGCCATGGGTAGGCTAAAGATGGAGCCAATGTGTACTAGTAGTATCCGGGGAGGGATATCGTAGTGATTCTACATACGAAAGATAGAACAACACAAACACGATGAACTGCTCATGGATCTTATATTATGATCCAAAAGCTAATAAAATGCTCCTTGAGCAGTATCATATAGAGGAAGGTGATGAAGTCCTCATGTTCTCTACTCTCTCTAGGGTTCTTCCCTTAGGCAAAAAGATTGACCCCTCCCTTGGAGGCCCTGGCTCACCTTATATAGGGGTGGCAAGGGTACATCTAGGGCTTATGTGGTCTGATATATGCTTGGAATATGCTTGTCCCAAAGAGGTAACTCGGTGCACTCCTTTCCCCTGTCCATAGCCTCTGTTCGGCAATGGCACAGAGCCCATGTGCTATGGTCGTTGCTGCCAATGATTGTCACGTCCATGACGATCTCTTATGTCTTTGACTCTCTGACTCTTGTCGCTAGTGCTTGTCTCTCCCTAGATTCCCTTAGGAGAGAGAAAAGCGCTGACCATGAGCTCCTTCTTGAGCAAGCTCTATCCTCACTCGTCCTAGGCATAGTTAACCTGGCCAAGTTCGTACCTACAAAGGGAAAATGATTCTCTCCTCGTGCCGACATACCGTATATTTTGGCCGAGTCTTGCTAGTGCTTCCTGGCTTTGGGTAACCCAGCCGTAACTCGGTTGGCCGTTCTATGATTCGGCCAGCTCATGCTTTGACATGTTTTTACCTTGGCGGACCTTGTCCTTTAACCCCGGCTTTACCCTACCTGGGGTTATCCCCCTAACACCACCACCACCAAGAAAGGTCTTCGTCAACACCAACAGGTTCTGTGTCACCATGCTCCTGCATGTAGATGAATAAAATGGGTTTGATCCCTGATTATCATGGGAATGGCCACAACAGTCGCTACCGGGGGTAGCGATTGAGTTGATTAAGGGCAAGAGAGAGTCACCATCCGCAGATCAAGATTGAGGGCGGACACAGGGGTTTACCCAGGTTTGCCCCCCATAGGGTAAAGACCTACTTCCTACTTGATTGTATTGATTGCGAGTGGATTACAATATCAACGAGCTCGACGGCTAGGCAGCGAGTCGCTTGGATGGGGTAGCTAATAGCACCTAAGTATAACGAGTAACCTATGGAGGTTTATATAGGGTCAACTTGCTAGGGTTTATAAGATTACAACCAAATTATTTTAGGTTTCGGAGTGTTTGAACTTATCCTATTGGGCCTAACTAAGGTCTTGGGCCTTCATCTTTCAGTTGCCGGGATTCATTTGAAGTCTCCTTCTAGTTGTCGTGCAAGCAGGCCCATTTGTCATGATCCTGGGCTAGTCAAATCTTCCCTCTAGGCATACCCCGATTGGTACATCCCCATCAGTAGTCCCTGAGCGTGTCAGGGATTCGGCAAGGGTGTCATCTTGGTAGTCAGAGCAAGCGAATCCAAGTGGACGCCCGATAAAATCGGTGGCTAACTCCTCCTATGAAGGGAGAAGCTTCAGTATATTCCCAGTCCCAGCTTGGCGAGTTGGCAAGTACTCGAGTCACCTAGTCCAAGCAACTAGAATGGACGAGTGGAGTAAGTGAGTCGAGTGATCAATTTGATCGAAGTTGGACCATCAGCTTGGACCAACTAGCCGTTAGGTATCTTCAACGGTAACTTTGGTGGATTTATCGGAAGCAGCAGCTAATCCAGGTTGTTTTACTAGTCCTCCTTATATAGGGGGAATGGAGATACACAGTACGGATCTTCCTACACATTCCTCCACCCTCTCTTCCTCTTTCCGAGTTGCCCCTGATCTAGATTCCCAGATCAAGCGAGCTCCTCTCAATGGTGCCTCCCAAGGATCTCTGGGGAAATTGCAAGTGCACCGTAGCAGTGATGCTGTCATTTCAGTATGCGAGGATCCTCGTTAAGGGGAACTGGCAAATCCCTGCGGCCAGTGAGACCGAGCCGAAGCCATGGTCGGGGGAGTTCACCTACTTCCTCGGCCACTTGGAGCGAGGTATGGGGTTCCCCACCTCAATCTTCTTCCGACAATTCTATAGGATCAAGCCCTCTGATCTAGGGCCGCATAGTATCTAGCAGCTCGTAATCTTTGTTGCGTTCTGCAAGTGCTACCTGGGGTGTCGACCATATTTCCCCCTTTGGCTGGAGCTCTCCATGGGCGCGTCAGTCGTGAAGGGCAGGATGGCCCCATCTTGTCTGTGGGCGGCATCATGTTCTAGCTGAAGCCCAACACCAAGTTCTTGAAACTGATGCTACTGAAGAAGATGGCGAACGAGTGGAAGAAATAGTGGTTCTATGTCAAGGAATCTACCCTCACCGGGGAGGTGGTGATCCCGGTGTACACTACGGAACGAAGCGAACCACGGAGGTTGTCAGCGAAAGGGCTCCCCGAGGAGAAGAACATGGCCATGACAGAGATGTGCTCCCAGATCATGGATCTAGAGGACGAAGGGTTGGAAACAATCAACCTTTACAACTGCTGGCTTGGGAGGCGACTAGTTCTGCTAGCCACCCAAGCCCAACGGATGTATGAATATACTAGGCCATCAGAGCCGACAAGATCGTGCCACAAAGGGTGGGCCGCAGAATATTATGCCACGGACTTGAATAAGATCACAGATGTGAAGTACACTAATTCATTGGCAGGACTTCGCCCATACAAAGAAGGAATGCGACCAGCCCCTCCAGTAAGTTTCATTCATTCGCAGACATCTTTCTCGTTCGCTTGTCCGAGTCAAATTATTGACCCATGAGCATTGGTTTCATGTCTCGGCTCTTCCAAGTCTTGGAGAAATGGCTTCCACCACTCGACGAGGAGGTCCCCAATGAGCTCCTGGACGAGGATGAAGGAGACACCTCCAATGGGGAGGAGGAGAACACGGAGGAACAAGAGCCTTCCTCCTTGCCCCAAAAGACTCATGGCCAGAAGCGCCACGAGTCAGAGGGCAGTCGCAGCCTCAAGGAGACCAACATCAATGTTGAGGTTGTTGACGAGCAATCCTCTAAGCGAGTGCCCACTCAAACCAAGCCGGCCCCAAAAACGAAACCACAAGCCAAGCCAGCAGCAAAGTCGGTGGTGGTGTTCGAGTCGGAAGACGAGGTGGAAGAGGCGATGGTGGAGCCAGAGGTGGTGAAGGGGTCAGAGACCCCGGTAGTGGAGAAGGGTATAGAGGCTCTGGCTACAGCGAAGGGGTCGGATGCTCTAGCTGCACTAGATGCGTCGGCGAAAAACCAGTGGCGCCACACAAGCCACGGCGTTAGGCAAGCCTCTTTGAAGCGGGGTTGACGTGTTCGATCAGCCCCAAACTAGAGAAGCCCACGCATGTTAGTACGGGGTTGCGGACCCTCCCGGTCGCCAAGTGAGTATTCCCATTCACTCAATCGTGTGTGATGCGCTAGTTGGCATTTCCGAATCGCTGATTGCTTTGAGAATCGTAGGAGCCAAGTGAAGAAGATAAAGCGGGTGACTGTGTCGAAGATCCCCTCGATCCGTGCAGAGGAGGGGGAAGATGCTTCCAAGAAGAGGAAGGGTGACTCCGGCGAGGCGTTTGACCTTGGCGCTAAGAAGCAGAAGAAGGTCGATCTTGACCCGGCAGGCGAGGTGGCGGCGAAGGTTAACACGGGTGACATCGTCATGCGCGGAGAGGGCACCACGGCCCAGGAGATTGAGGCGACAGCAGAACATGCTGCTGCAACCAAGGATGATGCAGTGGCGTCTCCTGTAGCAACGACCAAGGATGCAACATTCCCACGGTTTCTTGCGAAGGGGTCCTCCGTGACTGCCCAAACACAGTCGCCAGCAATGGAAGAATTCATCGACAATAACATCGGGTTGGTGGCGCAAGGGACCAGAGGAGTAGCGTATCTGATGCTGTCTATGGGCGAGACTGAGCTACACCGCTTGATCGGACAGGCACTCTAGGTATGTCCAGTACCTGAGGCTCTGGTCGCTAAGTAGTAGCGGCTAGAGACTTAGTTTCGAGTGCCCAATCCTCGAGGGTCGAGTCGCTGATTAGCAGCGAGTCGAGTCTTGTGATTTTTGCAATTCCCTAGTCCCTGAGGGTTGGGTCGCTAGGTAGCAGCGAGTCGAGTCTTGCAATTTTTGCAATTCCCCAGTCCCCGAGGGTCAGGTCACTGGGTAATAGCGAGTCGAGTCTCGTATATGGTGTTGATGATGTTCTTCGGTTGCAACACGCGTCAGAAGACCATCAGGTGGAACTGCAACGACTGAAGCATGACTACCAGGTGGCGACCTAGGCAATCAACCAGCTTCGAGCTGCTATAAGTATGGAGTTTTCTCCTTTATTGGGTAACAATTTTTCCATTTTAATTCAGCGTTAAATCGATTTTATTGTCTTCTGTACAGATAATCATGCCTTCATGCTGGCGGAAGCCTGCGAGGGCTATGTGCTAGTTTTCGAGCTTGAAGCCGCGGAGGCGACTGCCTCCATGGCCATGGAGAAGGCCAACGTCGCGCTGGCGGAGGCAGAGAAGGCCAGGTCCGCGTTGGCGGACGCGAAGAAGGAATGCAAAGCTTCTGACTATGTGATCGTGGAATTGTAGTCGAAGTTCTATGACCTGGAGAAGTCCATAATGGAGAATTTTCGGCGCCTCCTTGGTAAGTATCCCCTCCTTTTTTGTTCTGGCCAAGTCCCCGAGCATCTGAGTTTCCGAGCGGCCGAGGTTCCTAGTGGATCAAATGTGCTAAAACTTTGCAGATATCATAGGTCCGAGGGTTCTAGCAATGCACTGATACGGGGCCATGCACTGCATCAAGGCGGTACTTGAAGGTTTCGCGGTGTGTCATCAGTGTGCGTGCGGGCTACCCTTCAAGATATCTCGCCCACCGAAGTGATTCACGAGGGCTTTGCCGAGGTGTGGAAGTATCTGGAGGAGGTGCCCACCGTCGTTAGGTGGATGATGTGCTTTACGTTTCGTCACGGGCCATCGTTGTGCTGAGCCTTGGGCTTGCACATTTCCCTGAGGACTTCGACATAGACGATGTGACGAGCAGACTTCCCTCCATGACTGGGGTCGTCCAGATCGCCAATGTGCTAGCATTGAATGCAAAGTCCACCCCTTAAAAAGATCGGGTCTTGGCGATAAGAGACTTCCTCCCCTACCAGGAGAGCTGAGTCACTCCCAGAGATAAGGAGATGGAGCACCGCAACTTGCCATCAGAGCGTCCATTCCAGTTGGCGATCGAGAATTCGCTGACGACCTTCCCCATCAACCACTGGAAGCCCTTCATTAGGACCAAGGGCACGGAAGGAGCTTCTTCTTTGCAAGCGGTGGATTAGTTAGTTTGATCTGCATGATTTTGAATCCAGTGATGTAATGGGCTGGTTCGGCCAAGACTAACGAGTTTTGTAAAATATTTTGTGACTTGATTTAATGCAAGAGTCTTGCTTTGGTTCTAGTCGACTCATGTTGACTCGTGGAGTCGCTTGTTATCTGTATATGGTGTTTTGTGTTACACAGTCATTGGTACCGTGCAAGTCCCCGAGCGTGTTTGCTTATAGGATTCAGTCGCACGTGCGTGGATAGTGGGGACGATGTGTTTTGTAGCTGTTCAAGTAGCTTAGGTAAATTTGTCATGGCTCGTGGAGCCAGTCGTGTGGTGACCCCAAGGGGTACTCTGTACTTGGTGTTTTCCCTCAGCACATGAGGGTTAGTGTTTGCGAGTCCCCGAGCGTGGTACTTAACCGTTCTAGTCATATGTCCAAGGTAGGGAACGACATGATGCGTTGTTTAACGTGTAGCATGTCTCTCCTCCTGGCTCGGAAAACCAGTCACTTGGCGACTCCGAGGTGTGCTCTCATACTTGGTGTTTCCTAAGGCGTCTGCGGGTTCATTTTTTGACGAGTCCTCGAGTGTGGTACTTAACCATTCGAGTCCATGCATCCAAGGATGAGTAGGACAAGGTGCTGTGGGAAGCACGGCCAGTCGTCTTGGCTCGTAGAGCCAGTCGAGCAAGGCGACTCTGATGGTTGCTGATGTTGCTAACGTATCTATAATTTTTGATGTTACATGCTTGTTTTATATCTACTTTCTTATGTTTTGTCCACACTTTGGAGTATTTTTATACACTTTCTGGGACTAACCTATTAACAAGATGCCACAGTGCCAGCTGCCTGTTTTTTGCTGTTTTTGGTTCCAAGAAAGTCAAAAAATGAATATTCTCGGAATTGGACGGGACAAAAGCGAAAGTCAATATTTCACCGAGGGCCACACCACTTGGTCAAGACGGCTGGCCTGGCCCGCGCCAGGGGTGGTGCGGCTGCCTCGGGCACCCCCTCGGCCTCCCCTTTCGCCTATAAGAAGCCTCCGATACAGAAACCCTAAGTACCTGATCAAAATTCCATGAAAGAGTCTATAGCCGTTGTCATCTCCATCCCTAGATCGGGAGGGATCTGAAGCTCTTCCCGGCACCCTGTCGGAGGGGAGAATTCACCCTAGAGGCCTTCTTCATCACCATGCCTGCCTCCGGTGTGATGCGTGAGTAGTTCATCTCTGGACTATGGGTCCATGTAGTAGCTAGATGGTTGGTTCTTCTCATTTGTGCTACCATGTCTAGATCTTGTGAGCTCCATTCATGATCAAGATCATCTATTTGTAATCTTACATGTTGTGTTTGCGGGGATCCGATGGATATTGAGATGCTATTTCAGATTGATTATTGATTATATCATGTCTTTGTTATTTGTGATCTTGCATGCTCTCCGTTGTTAGTAGCTATCTTGGCCGAGTAGCTGACAGCAACTCCAAGAGGGAGTATTTATGCTCGATAGTGGGTTCATGCCTCTAGTAATCTGGGAAAGTGACAGAAATCTCTAAGGTACTAGATGTGTTGTTGCTACTAGGGAGAAAACAGCAATCCTTTGTTCATAGAACAATCGTATTGTTTACTTTACACACTTTGCTTAATGCAATTATCTGTTGCTTGCAACTTAATACTGGAGGGGGTTCTAATGATAACCTGAAGGTGGATTATTAGTCATAGACGCAGTTGGATTATGGTCTATGTATAATGTTATAATGCCCAATCAAATCTCATAGAAGTCAAGATGATTAGTATATGCATGTATGCTTTCTCGATGTTTGTCAATTACCCCACTATAATTTGTTCACTCAACATGTCATCTATCTTAAGGAGAATCACCACTAGTGAACTATGGACCCCGGTCCTTTCTTTTAGGATCAATCTACAATCTACTATTTACTGTTTTCTGTTTACTTTATGCAAACAATTACTATCATCCACACAATACTTTAATCCTTTGTTTTCAGCAAAACCAGTGAGATTAACAACCTCATTGAGTTGGGGGCAAAGTTCTATGATTGTGTTGTGCAGGATTCCAAGTTGGAAACAACACCTGGGAGGTGTTTCCTTGCACCTACTGGTTCGATAATCTTGGTTTCATAACTGAGGGAAAACTTGTTGCTATACTCATCATACCTTCCTCTTGGGGTTCCCCAATAAGCTCAACATATTGAGTAAGCAAGACTTTTTCTGGCGCCGTTGCCGGGTAGTCAAGGACATCTTCACAAGGGGAGTCCCTCATAACCAATCTCTTTACTTTGTTTTATTTGTTTTTCTTAGTTTATTTCTGCTTTGTTTGCTTGTTTCTTTATCAAAAACACAAAAAAATAGTTGTACTAGTTTTCTTTCTTTATCAAAAACATAAAAACTTTGTTTCCTCGTTCTTAGCTCACCATGTTGATCCCCAAGTTCACCCTAAAAGACCCTACAATAGGTAGTGGCTCTATAATTGGAAAATATAATATTGAAGAATTCTTTAATCATGTTAGTAAGCATGAGGATATTGAAGATAGATCCGTTGTAGAACTTGCTCCAAATTATGAAATTGCTGCAGCTTCTTTAGTTCATATGTTGGAAGCTAGGTTTGTTAACCTTAACCCTATAATGCAAGTAATGTTTCTTAAACTTAAAGAAATCGAGGACCCTGAAAAGAGAGATTTTATTCTGGAAACCTTGCTTAAAAATTCTATGATGTAGCTAAGGAAGCTAGAAAAGTCTTTGATCATTTTAATATGCCAGGCTCATGTGTAGATGTTATTGGTACACGATAAAATATGGACAAAACCGAACCTAATGGGGAGGAAATTAAGATACCAATACCTTTTAAACTTGTAGGAATGCATGAAGCCTTAGAAAAGAATTTTGATTGGATTGTTCTTGAAAACCCATTTGATGAAAATAGTGAACCCAACAGCATTGAGAGAGGATCCTCTAGAACTTATTTGGATGAGATAACTTGCCTTGTTGAATATATTTCTGGTATTGATCTTAATGCTTCTTCATTTGAGAATACTTGATGCTTTTCTTGCTTCTTATGCCTAACTTTAAGGCATTAAAGAAAAATACTTATTGGGAGATAACCCAAAAGTTTTAGTTGAGTCTTGGAAGTTATTGCTTCAGTAATAACCTCTCCTTATCATTTTTGTGTGGTTTTTGTGCCAAGAGTAACCTCTAATGAGAGAGAAGTAATGCTTGGGAAAGTTGTTGTCCCGAAACAGATTTTTATGCTTCGTTGCAAAATTTGTGAAAAATCTCTGTACGTCGGTTTAAGCTGTAATTTGTTGTGCTTCTACCCTAGGTTGTTATACAACTTCCATTAGTTCAACACTTTTTGATTTGAGCAACAGAGGGTCTTTGAAAAAATCAGTTTCTACCTGCTGGTCTGTTTTGACAGATTTCTGCCACTATTTGCATTTGCTTCTTATTGATTCCTTTTTAGGTTCTTTTTGGGAAATTGAGCTTTTTGAGGGAATTTCTACAGTATCTTGTGTTTTAATGGAAGTTTTACTTGTGTTGAGACTAAAAGATTTATTATCTTGAGTACACTAATGAAGATTGTGTGAAGTTTTGTATGAAGGAAAATTTCAGGTGTAGGGAAAGAATGATGTAATGAGATGAAGAATTGACTAAAGCTCAAACTTGGGGATGCCACCCGTGTCACCCCAAGAAATATCCAAGAAGTACAAGCGTCAAAGCTTGGGGATGCCCAAGGCATCCCCTTCTCCATCAATAAAAATCTCAGGTTTTCTTCCAAACACTTCATTTTTATTGTTTCATGCACAGTTGTGTTGTTCTTGGAGCGTCTTCGTTTGCTTAGTTTGCTTGAATAAATTGGTTGGACTCCCTCATTCATGCATTAGTTTTCAAATAAGTTGGTTTGGATTGGAAAAGAGTAGGAAAAGTTCATGCTTAAGCGGTAAAAGGGAGCTTGTTTCTGACTGTGGCTTATGCTTTGTCATGTCATGCTTCATATTGTTTTGGCTTTATGCTTAGTGATTTTTGATGTAGCATGACATGTTATAAACAATTGAGATTGCTTAATGTGCCTTGAAAGAATCATGCGTTGTTTTAGCATATTAAAGCATAGTATTATGGTATTCTCCTTTGATGCTTTATTTGGGTTGACTTGGCGCATGCTCACACCATAATAAGACTATCCCAAGTCACCATAGCCTCTATGATCCTTTAGTTTTCGACTTGTAATATCATTTTATGCTTTAATTAATGATGTTTTGTCGCTTTGCATGATTATGGCCATTATTGCTCTCTTAGTTGGTCACTCCCAGTCTTTTGCTAGCCTCCATAACCAAGTATGAGTTCCACTCATGCATCCAACTCCAAATAAAACCAAGTTATTCCAAAGAGTCCACCATACCTACATATTGGCATTTGCTATTCCAAGTATATTCATGTTTTTATCTACCTTCCGAATTAAACTTGTTATGTGAAAATAAGTGATTAAAGCTCTCACGAACTTGATGGCACACTTTACGTTTCTTGCCCCTAATAAACTTGAACCATTGTGTCATAAAAGTTGTATATGCTTGCACTTATATGTTGGGGATTAGCAAAACCATGATGTCATGGGGAACGCTTTCAGCATTGCACTTGTACATTGTACCCAGTTGATATCATGCTCTTTTGTTTATGGATGTCGTCGGTGTGAAATGAAAGGGGAGCTTGTAAGTCCACGGAGTTATGTATGTGTGTTACAGAAACACATGGGCGGCTGGTCTAATCCATGCCTAATCATGGTGGAAACCTGTAGCGTAACCATAATGAGCAATCTATGAAGCATTCTTGTTATAAAAAAAGAGAAAGAGATTGAGAAAAAAGAAAAAAAGAGATGAGAAAAGAGGAAAGGGAGAACAAAGCACCATTTTCCCATGGTAAATAAGAAGATTGCTGAGATGCTCATTGTCTGCTTGCCTTGTCATTTTGATATGGGGATTCTTCCGTATCATCGGGTAAGGGATACCCCGTTGGCGGTTCTCTATGATACACATGTACTTACTATGACAAGAACTTACTGGTAACTAAACTTGAGTAGCATGAGGAGCGGACCTCGTATTCAAGGGACATGAGATTGCCAACTTATACTTTGTCAAGCATATACTCCATAGTTTGTTCACTTTAACCTTAATCACTTCAAGATGCTTATGATAGGGGCAATGAGAGCTAAAAGATAATAAGTACCATAATTTTTGGAAGCTCTTTATGAGACTTGAATCCATGATTCCTTCTATGAAGGCCTTTCTTTTACTTTTATGTTGAGTCTCCATCTTCTATCTTTATGCACCTATTAAGAGAGCATAGTGGCCATTCTTAGTTTAATGTGCATTGTCCCAAGACTTGTTGATTGATGCATAACTTTGAAATTGCTTGCTCTTGAACTATTTGTATCTAGTCAACCTTATGAACTTTGAAGGTGTCCTATGCATTTATGATTTGCTCCACTATGAGGGAGAAGCTGAATACCATTCTCATTATGCTTTCTATATGTGAAACAAACAAATGTCTTGCAAAGCATTGTTATTCATGAATCTTTTGTTTGTGCCTTTTCATGCTACAACATAGTTGCTATGTCTTATTGTTAGAACTATATCTTTCATGCCATGTTAAAGTACTATGATCCCAGCTTTCAATGTTCTACAAATACTTTGATCAAGATTATGAAGGTGCATGTCACCTCAAAAATTATTCTTTCTTTTTATCACTTACCTACTCAAGGACGAGCAGGAGTTAAGCTTGGGGATGTTGATATGTTGCTAACATAACTATAATTTTTGATGTTCCATGCTTGTTTTATATCTACTTTCTTATGTTTTGTCCACACTTTGGAGTATTTTTATACACTTTCTGGGACTAATCTATTAACAAGATGCCACAGTGCCAGCTCCCTGTTTTCTGCTATTTTTGGTTCCAGGAAAGTCAGAAAATGAATATTCTCGGAATTGGACGGGACAAAAGCCAAAGTCAATATTTAGCCGAGGGTAACACGGAGCCAGAAGATGAGACGGAGAGGGGCCAAGGGCCATCCATGGCTAGGCCTGGCCAGCACTAGGGGGTGGTGCGGTCGCCTCAGGCATCCCCTCGGCCTCCCCTTTTGCCTATAAGAAGCCTCTGATACAAAAACCCTAAGTACCCAATCAGAATTCACGAAAGAGTTTGTAGCCGCCGCCATCTCCATCCCTAGATCAGGAGGGATCTGAAGCTCTTCCCGGCACCCTGCCGGACGGGAGAATTCACCCTGGACGCCTTCTTCATCACCGTGCCTGCCTCCAGCGTGATGCGTGAGTAGTTCATCTCTGGACTATGGGTCCACGTAGTAGCTAGATGGTTGGTTCTTCTCATTTGTGATACCATGTCTAGATCTTGTGAGCTCCATTCATGATCAAGATCATCTGTTTGTAATCTTACATGTTGTGTTTGCGGGGATCCAATGGATATTGAGATGCTATTTTAGATATATTATTGATTCTATCATGTCTTTGTTATTTGTGATCTTGCATGCTCTCCGTTGTTAGTAGCTATCTTGGCCGAGTAGATGCTAGCAACTCCAAGAGGGAGTATTTATGTTCGATAGTGGGTTCATGCCTCTAGTAATCTGGGGAAGTGACATAAATCTCTAAGGTACTAGATGTGTTGTTGCTACTAGGGAGAAAACAGCAATCCTTTGTTCATAGAACAATCGTATTGTTTACTTTACACACTTTGCTTAATGCAATTATCGGTTGCTTGCAACTTAATACTGGAGGGGGTTCCGATGATAACCTGAAGCTGGATTATTATTCATAGATGTAGTTGGATTACGGTCTATGTATAATGTTGTAATGCCCAATCAAATCTCATATAAGTCAAGATTATTAGTATATGCATGTATGCTTTCTCAATGTTTGTCAATTGCCCCGCTGTAATTTGTTCACCCAACATGTCATCTATCTTAAGGAGAATCACCACTAGTGAACTATGGACCCTGGTCCTTTCTTTTACTATCAGTCTACAATCTACTATTTACTGTTTTCTGTTTACTTTCTGCAAGAAATTACTATCTTCCACACAATACGTTTAATCCTTTGTTTTCAGCAAAACCGGTGAGATTGACAACCTCACTGAATTGGGGGCAAAGTTCTGTGATTGTGTTGTGCAGGATTCCAAGTTGGAAACAACACCTAGGAGGTGTTTCCTTGCTCCTACTGGTTCGATAACCTTGGTTTCATAACTGAGGGAAAAATTGTTGCTATACTCATCATACCTTCATCTTAGGGTTCCCCAACGATCTCAACATATTGAGTAAGCAGTTGCTCTCGGTTTGGCATTTTTTATGGATGGTGAAAGGCCTGAGTGGCCTCAATGCCCTTGAACTGCACTACTTGGTCGTACCGAGTCGCACTACCAAGGGTTGATTACTGGTGTTAGCGTGTTTGATATGTTATACAAGTGCGGCTAGCACAAGAGGTGGCGAGTAGACACAATTTGTAGACGCAATATTCTTTATCTAGCATGGGTATAGGAGTGTATATGTTTTAGTTCTATTTATAGAACTTTTGGAGTAGGTTCACATTCCAAGGTCGCTCGACATCGAGCTTGTCGTCGCCTCGGACGTCGATGAGGTAGTTGGCATTATTGCCAAGGACTCGCCCTATGAAGAATGGACCCTCCCATGGGGGGGAGAGTTTGTGCATGCCCTTCTTGTCTTGGATGACTCGCAGGAAAAGGTCGCCCTCCTGAAAGGTGCAAGTCTAGACTGGGCGGCTGTGGTAGTGGCTGAGACCTTGTTGGTATATGGTGGTGCGAGAGCAAGCCAGGTCACGTGCTTCGTCGAGCATATCAATCTCGTTTTGATGGGAGAATTCGTTGTCCTTCTCCGTGTAGTGGACGACTCGAGGTGAGTAATGATCGAGGTCCGTGGGCATGACCGGTTTGGTGCCATACACCATGAAGAAGGGGGTGAACTCTGTTGATATGTTGATGGAGGTGTGGATGCCCTAGAGAACGGAGGGGAGTTCTTCGACCCAGCATCCTGGTGTCCGCTCAAGGGGGACTTGCACTCGCGGTTTTAGGTCATGGAGGATGCTTTGATTGGCGCGCTTGGCTTGGCCGTTCGACTTCAGGTGGGTGACTGAGGCGAGGTTGAGCCGAATTCCATGCTCCTCGTAGAACTCGTCTATGGCGCCTTTGGTGACGCTGGTGCCATTGTTGGTGATGATGTTGTGCGGGTAGCCGTACCGGTAGATGAGTTTGCGGAGGAACTTGGTGGCAGTATTGCCATCACACTTCTTGATGGGCTTCGCCTCTACCCACTTCGTGAACTTGTTGACTACGACTAGCAGGTGGGTGCAGCCAGATGTGGAGGTTCTGAACCTTCCCACCATGTCAATGCCACATACGATGAATGGCCATGTAATGGGGATAGTCTTGAGAGTTGAAGCAGAGATGTGCGTCTGGTTGGCGTACTTCTGGCATCCGACGCAATGCTGGATGATGTCGATGGCGTTGGCGTGGGCGGTGAGCCAGTAGATTCCATGGCGCAAAGCCTTGGCGACTAGCGACCTTGCGCCAACATGGTGGCTACAGTCCCCGGCGTGGATGTCCTGTAGGATCTTCCGACCCTCTTCTGGTGAGACGCAGCGCTGGTACATCCTTGTCATGCTGCATTTGTGGAGCTCTCCATTGATGATGACAAAGGACTTGCAGCGACACACGATCATCTGTGCTTCATTCTCATCCTTGGGCAGGATTTGGTGCTTGAGGTAGGCGATGTAGGGCTCGGTCCAGTTGCATGGTTCTATGACCATCACGACTAGGGCTGAGTCGGGTTGCAGTGGGATCCCGATGTTGATCTCCTTGGGGGGAGAAACAGAGGGTTTGTCGATGATTTCAAGGAAGATGCCCGGTGGTGGTGTTTGGCGAGCCGACCCGATGCGTGATAGCGCGTCAGCTTCCTCGTTCTTCCATCGATCAATCCACTCGATGGAGTATCCAACAAAGTAGTCACCCAGCTAGTCCACTGCTTGGCGGTATACTATCATGCTGGGGGAGACGTTGTCGCAGGTGCTGGCGACTTGGCTGGCAATGAGGTCAGAGTCATCGTAGAACTTGAGGCGTTTGATGTTCATCTCCTTGGCAGGTTGCATGCCGTGGAGGAGGGCCTCTTATTAGGCCATGTTGTTGGTGCACGCAGTCAAGTTTAATTGTAGCACATATCAGAGATTGTCACCTTTGGGGGAGGTGAGGATGATTCCAACCCCGACACCGTCTGAATTCTTGGACCCGTAGAACTGGAGGGACCAATAGTGGAGGTAGGGCGGCGTCTCGGGTTGTTGCGCCCCTTCCTAGTTGACAAAGAAGTCGGCTAGAGCTTGCGACTTGATGGCCTTGTGTGGCTCGTACTTGATGTTGTGGACGCCAATTTTGATGGCCCACTTGGCGACTCATCCTGTCACATCACGGTTGCAGATGATGTCCTATAGCGGGGCTGAGGAGACGACCATGATAGGATGCTCCTAGAAGTAGTGGGGGAGCCGTCATTGGAGAATATCATTTTGCGGCCTGAAAGTTGGGGTGGCCAGGCAACGCGGTACCCAAGTTGATTTTTATCACCGCGATTCGAAAAGTTGGGGCGCCAATTGCTGAGAGGGGTCTTTCGAGTGAATGATGGCCAAACCCAATATTTTCAAATCGCGCCCATTAGGTCAGGATATTCCATTACACTAGTTCCTGTTGTGCCCCTCCTTCGCTGGTCACTCTTCTTAGCCACCCTGCACGTGTCGTAGGGGCAAATCAATTACTGTACTTTCCTAACTCTCAACACTGAATCTTGCTGCGGTAATGGCGGTCCTTTTCTTCCTTCCCCGACCCTAAATCTGCCGGCAAGGAGGACCTTTTTCTCCTCCCCGACACTGAATCCGGCGGCGGAGGCCCAGCATGTCTTGCAAGGCGAAGGTTGTAGCTACGTCGCCGACTGAAAAGGGTCCGTTGGGGCCCAAGTTTGGGGCTCAACGCGTAGCTGCAGCGAGGTCTTCAGCCCCGGTTAGCGAGAAGGCCAGCAAGGATTCTGCTCCCAAGGTACCTACGAGCAGCGGGTAGAAGAGAAAAGCAAGGCCGGCGGCGTATTGTTCGACTCCGGTGGGCGGATGCAGCACTCAAATCTCGAAGAAAAAAACCGGGAGAAGAGCGAGAGGTGAATTTTTCTTATATGTGCCTTATCTTGCAAGTAGATTAGTTACAGCATAATAGAATCGAATGAACTTAAATGTTCCCCTTTTTAATCAAATTAGGCACAACTTTGATACAAGGGACCTATATGAGTTCACAGTTCATGTTCGGCAGTACACTGCAAAGCTTGATTTTGGTTGCGAGAGGGTTGTGTTCAGGCAAGATGTGCATCTGCTTGTGAATTGCAAAGAGGTTGTGTCTGCTTCAGCTGGTTGATATGCTTGCCGCTAGAATTCCTCGGGTTCTACAGAGGACAAAATTGGTGTGGCAACATGAATGATACCTATCAAGAAATTGAGCACTCCATGAGCTTCAGATGGTTTGGGAGTGTTGTGCACTGATCGTAAGGTGAAAGTTGAAGCGATGATTGATGATATGTATGCATGTTGGAGATCTTGCCGCAGAGCTTCTGCCTAGAGAATACGGACCAATAGATGTTGATCTAGATAAGTTCAGATATACAGAGGTGGATTCATACATGGCAAAACTTGATGAGGGAGTTAATAAGCCAGATTCGTCATGTCTTGTGGAGATCACCTCGATTCCAAAACATAACTCTTGATGAAATGAGAGAGATGATCAAGAAGGAAATCAGTATTGGCCCTAAGGATGGCAAAATCCGGTGGTGGCATCATAAGAAGCAGCAATTCATAGATGTTTTGGATACTGAAGATCTTATGCAGATTATGCGGTGAAAGAAGCGAACCAGGAAGGTGTTCTTCCTTGGTACCATTTCTGATGTTGTTGAACAGGTTATAGTGGATGTAGATGCCCCTGTAGTGGCTGGACAGAATGAGGTGATCCACGTTGATGAGATATGATGAGAGCTTCTACCCTGGGCTTGTCATATGGACCGTGGGGTTCCCCTGCCTGTATTTGTAATATTGACTGTTGTTGTTGCATTTAGAGCATGCTTCTGTGATTATGTTTGTTGAGATATTGCGATATAATGCTGTGTGAGCTGTTGAGATTTTCGGACATGTCACTCACTGAAACCATCGTTGTTGTAATAAGACATAAGTACATTGTAGTTGACATGATTATGTTTCTTAAGATGACGTACCGTACTTGTTTGAGTTATTATGTTTGTTGGGACATTGTAATGTAGTGTTTTGTGAAACCATGACTGGACTAGTGATGCATAAATACATTGTAGTTGACATGATTATGTTTCTTGAGATGATGTACTGTACTTGTTTCTGTTATTTTGTTTGTTGAGAGACTGTAATGTAATGTTTTGCGAAACCATGACAGGACTAGTGATATGTAAGTACCTTGTAGTCGACATGATTTTGTTTCTTGAGTTGATGTAATATACTTGTTTCTGTGATTACGTTTGTTGAGAGATTGTAATGTGATGTTTTGTGAAACCATGTTGTGGTTATGTTTGTTGGGAGATTATAATGTAATGTTTTGTGAAACCATGACTGAAGAAGTGATGCATAAGTACCTTGTAGTTGACATGATTTTGTTTCTTTGGATGATGTAATATACTGGTATGTTTTCGTTCATAATGAAATTGGGATGGAGGAGTGCAGGTTTAATATTTGAAATGAGAATGTGTGAAGAGAATCCATATCGTGTGAGACAGTAATCCAGGGAAAGGGCATGGTATCCATTAAACTATTGTAACATACCAATTTAGTCATCATTGCAGCGGTAGAAGGGCTGCTCTCTCTCTCTTTCCCGCCGATGTCGTTGCCGTCGCCGTCGCATTCACCATGTTGTCCTTGAACGGCGAGGAAGACCAGTCGAGCAGTGACAGCCTTCTCTCTGACATCGAGTATTCCTTCCACGATGTGAGTTCCTCTGTTTTCTCGGGCTAGGGTTAGGCAATGGTAAATCTCTCGATTTGAGCTCCATATGTGCATGCAATCATGTTCGATTTCACCTTTGCGTTTACCTATAGGTACCAAGGACGATCTACGACTCCGAATGGGAGGGCCTAGATCTCGATGGAGAAGTGCCATGTGACCATGGGCTAAAACTGAGGAGATATGTTGCATTCGAAGGCAGTAACACTGGGAGAAGGTTTTTGGGCTGTACAAATCAGGTTTGTTTACATTATGTGCAACTGTGACATGAAGTAAAATGTATCGTGCATGTTCATAACACTATAGTGTGTGTGTTTTTAGGTTGGCCCGGTGTGTAAAGCATTAGAGTGGGTGGATCTTGAGTGGCCAGATGCACTTAAGAAATGTTTGGCGTAGTTATGGGAGATGTATGAGTTGGAAAGGTCAGGGAGATTTACTGATGTAAGTGATGCAGCTGAAAAAAATTACAAGCTGTCGGTACGAAATAAGGAGCTGGAACAAGAAATCGAGAATTTGCAGTCAAAGCTAACTAACGGAATCGATGGGAGCTTGGTTGTTGGAACTGCAAAGAAGCTTCAGGATGGTCACAGGTTGCTGATTCATAATGCAGAAAAGGAGAGGGATCAGCTCAGGGAAGACAAGAAGAAGCTAGAGTACTGCATTGGGGATCTGTTGAAGTAACTGAAGAAGGCGCGCGAGGGTGAACAAGGATAGACTATAGAGGATAAAGGAAATTCGAGATGAATAATTTATGTTGTACCAATGCCTGAAACTAGTTAATTGTGAGACTTGCAGTTGCGCTTTCCGAACTAAGACAAACTCAATCCTCGAGCAAACTAATTTCAGACGAACACACATATCGTGCATAGAGTTAAGTTCACGCTTACAAAATCACCACTGCAGAGGATAAACCAGGCAGTTCAGTACTAAATAGACATATGTTGTGTTCAAGCGAGCCTGGCCCAGAGCTGCCTGTTTTCCTTCCTAAGATTGGTCAGCTCCTTCAGTACTATGTCGTGCTTCAGCTGTAGGTTCTAGCGCTCCGTCACGGATTGGAGAATTTTGTCCGTAGCCATACGATTTTCCTTCAAGATCCCTTTCATGATCTCCGTCTGCTTCCTAGCCAAGGCGCGACCTTCACTGTGTAGCTTCGCCCAGTCGGCGTTTAACTCCTTCAGTTTTTGGCACTTGTCAGAAAGGACCGCGAATTCAGCGTGCATTTGGTCAAAGGCCAGTTTCTGGGAATTCCGCTTCTCCCTTTGGATTGCTATCTTGTCATTTAGCAGTCACAGTCTGGATCTTTCGCCTCTTTCCCTACAACAAAAATACATAGTATGGTTTGTTCACTTCACCAGGACAAGCTGGTTAGTTTCCATAATTAGCTGAATCGACTAGTGGCACTGTCATAATTTCAAGGAAGAAGCAATCTAGGACTAATCAACATTCTATGAATCGACTAGTGGAACTATCGTAATTTCAATTTCGAAGACAAATAATATTTATCAGCAGTTTAGTGTGTTGTGGGTCTTTCCCAATATCACCAAATAGTAGTGGGAGAGTGGCAAACTCATAATGCAGAAACCCATGTCCAGATACATATGGAAAGAGAACACCAACACATGTCCAGATAGATAAGGAGTTGCACCCTATAATGGGAAGCAGACATGGGCATTGCTCCCTGAACCCTAAATATTACAAAAGGAGAGGAGGACGAACTGGTATTCGTGTCCTCGCTAACGGGAATCAGACTTGGGCATTGCTCCGATACGCCTCCAGACATGCCCTTAGCTCCTCGTTCTCTTTCCGAACACACTCGAGTACGGTGATCCCTCTGCTCATGTTTGCCTTCATCTCCTTGACTGCATCCAGGCAACGGTTCCTGCATGGTAGGCTCGGATGGTAGCCTTGGTTTCCTCAACGCGTCCTCTGAGTGCCTCGCTGACTTCGTCCTGCAGGAGAATGCACCTTTCCACGAGATTCTTCTTCTCCTCCGTGAGCTCGTTGATTATCTTGATGGCCTGTTCTTGCCTGATCAAGTTACGGTCGAACACTTTCTGCAGCCTAACGACTTCATGTGCAAAGTCTAGCGAGATCTCCTTCTGCATAGATAATTGCTTGCGTAGTCTCTCATTGGCTTGGGTGAGGGAGCGTGCAAGCTCATGTTGGTTGGCAATCTTGGAACTGATCGCGGCCACCTTCTCACGGTACTCGGCCTTCGATCGCTGCATCGTTCATGTTAATTGAAATAGGAATTCTACAATTACACTCCAGGTCCTAGGTGAATACTAATACAGATCAAAAAAAATCCCCATTGAATCTATTGGCCACAGTGTTAAAAAATGGACCTAGAGATCTATTCATGACCATGATAAACTAATCCTAATCACAAAAAATCCATAGTGAATCTATGAACAGCGATTTTAAGGAAAGACCAAGAGATTTAGTCATATTCATGAAAACAAATACAACTCGCAAAAGAAGAAGAAAAACCAATGCGGGGCGGACAGCATCTAAGAAATCAACATCATAACTCGGAGAAATAACAGCGTGGAGATTTGCTACCTCGCTGAGACATGGAACGGGGCTGAATGGGTCCTGCAACGCCTCCTTCATGGTGGATTCGGGCTCCACAACCGACCTATAATACGTAGAAGAGGAAGAGCCAGAAGAAGAAGAAAAACAAGAAGAAGCTGATTAAGATCATGATGGAGAGGGAGATGGAGAAGAAGTATAATAAGGAGATCAGGGAGGATCCTCACTGCTAGAACATTCAAATACCATTGTCGGGGAAGATTGAGCCTAGATGAGAGGGTGGGCTTGAGCGGCTGGTAGAGCAAGAAGTGCCTCGCGGCAATTTCTCTCCCTTTTCTCTGCGAGGATCATCGACCGGCCTCTCCCCCTCCTCAATGGAGCCATGGCTTGCAGTGTGAGTGTGGCGGCGGCAGGAGGAAGGAGATAGTGATTATTAGTGTGGGAGAAGAGTAAGAGTGCAGGCCGTGGTCCAGTAGTACTAGTACTATTATACAAGACCACCGTGTGCGGTATACCTTCTCAAAGAAGCCAGGAAGGCAGGGGTAGGGAATCGATGGGACTTGTCTTTATTGTGATGGACACTTCAATGGTCTTTGGTGCCGCCCAAAATCCAGTATATAATAAGGGGAGTGCGAGCCGAGTGGTTGTCACGGGAATCGGTGCGCACATCCCGCGTGTGTGTGTCACGTGTTGATGGGGCAATGACGCGCACAACTGCTGCACGATCACGTCAGCACGTCCAACTCCGTCGAACTCCACGTGACAGGCACGCACGGGATATTTACGAGTCTAGAATATGCTGTGCCACTTTTGTTGTGATCAAATTATGTTCAGTACGCGAGATATTACTTCTTTTTTTGATAATCGACAAATGCATGCGTGGACACGACGCATGAAACCGCTACTCGTCCTTGATCAAATTGGCACCCCAGTCTGTGTACCCGCCATCGACCATTCGGAGCAACTACCTCGAGCACGATGCCCCCTTGCCGTGGCAAAGGCAGGTCCAAGCCGTCCACTAACCGTCCTGCGTCCCCGGCTCTTCGCTGCATCATCCGCGCTCGCGAGCCGCCTGCTGAGGCAGCACGTCGTGTTCGACCGCGCCAGGATCCATCGACATCGGCACTCGAGGACACCACGACGTCGAAGCTCATACCGGCCGCGCAGGAGGAGCGTGGGGTACCTGCAGCGTCGGACGAGCGCAAAGTAGCAACCAGGATGGGGGCGCGTGTTGCACCGGCAAGTACGGACAAGAAGAGGAACGAGAAGAAGACCAGGAAGAAGAGAGGAGATAGATATTTGGACGAGTCCGACTCGGCCGACGAGGAGGCGTTCATCGATCAATTGGAGGCAGAAGCGTAGGAGAGTGACGCGGACCCGTGGGACTACGAAGAGGAGGAGGAGGAGGAGGACTCCGACGAGGAGATAGCGCGCTTATTCGAGGAAGGGGTGGTGTCGAGTCGTCATAGGAGGGCACCGACAGCGGCGATGGCGGGGACCATGGCGTTGACAAAGAAGAGGACGAACCAGAAGTAGAAGACGATGGCTTCTTCGAAATATGATCATTTATTTTAGTTAGATAGATGGATTTTCACTTGTTTATGGGGGTTTAGTATCGATGGCACGGATAGAGAGGTGGCACGGATTGATCATGCATAAAAAAGTGGAGAAGGGAGGGGTTATCCTGCCCGTTGGATCACATGGGATGAACGGTTGGTGGAGAGCACACATGGATCCACCAGAGTCATTGCATGTGTGTTCTTTTTAGTAACAACAACCAGAGTCATTTGGCATGTGTGTTCTTTTCACATACCACCTATGGATCCACCAGTGTCATTGCATGTGTATTCTTTTCACTAACAACAACCAGAGTCATTGCATGTGTGTTCTTTTCACATACCACATATGGATCAACCAGTGTCATTGAAATGTGTGTTCTCTACAGAGACCACACATAGATCCACCAGTGTCATTGCATGTGTGTTCTTTTTAGTAACAACAACCAGAGTCATTGAAATGTGTGTTCTTCTCACATACCACCTATGGATCCACCAGTGTCATTGCATGTGTGTTCATTTCATAATCCACCTATGGATCCACCAGTGTTATTGCATGTGTGTTCTTTTTAGTAACAACAACCAGAGTCATTTTGCATGTGTGTTCTTTTCACATACCACCTATGGATCCACCAGTGTCATTGCATGTGTGTTCTTTTCACTAACAACACCTTGAGTCATTGCATGTGTGTTCTTTTCACATACCACATATGGATCCACCAGTGTCATTGAAATGTGTGTTCTCTCAGACCACACATGGATCCACCTGATGTCATTGCATGTGTGTTCTTTTTAGTAACAACAACAGTCATTTTGCATGTGTGTTCTTTTCACATACCACCTATGGATCCACAGTGTCATTGCATGCGTGTTCTTTTCACAATCCACCCATGGATCCACCGGTGTCATTGCATGTGTGTTCTTTTTAGTAACAACAACGAGTCATTGAAATGTGTGTTCTTTTCACATACCACCTATGGATCCACCAGTGTCATTGCATGTGTGTTCTTTTCACATGGATCCACCATTGCATGTGTGTTCTTTTAGTAACAACAACCAGTCATTTTGCATGTGTGTTCTTTTCACATACCACCTATGGATCCACAGTGTCATTGCATATGTATTCTTTTCACTAACAACAACCAGAGTCATTGCATTTGTGTTCTTTTCACATACCACATATGGATCCACCAAGTGTCATTGAAATGTGTGTTCTCTGAGACCACACATAGATCCACCTGTCATTGCATGTGTGTTCTTTTTAGTAACAACAACAACTTGAGTCATTTTGCATGTGTGTTCTTTTCACATACCACCTATGGATCCACAGTGTCATTGCATGTGTCTTCTTTTCACTAACAACAACCAGAGTCATTGCATGTGTGTTCTTTTCACATACCACATATGGATCAACAGTGTCATTGAAATGTGTGTTCTCTCTGAGAGACCACACATAGATCCTGATGTCATTGCATGTGTGTTCTTTTTAGTAACAACAACGAGTCATTGAAATGTGTGTTCTTCTCACATACCACCTATGGATCCACAGTGTCATTGCATGTGTGTTCATTTCATAATCCACCTATGGATCCACAGTGTTATTGCATGTGTGTTCTTTTTAGTAACAACAACGAGTCATTTTGCATGTGTGTTCTTTTCACATACCACCTATGGATCCACCTGGTGTCATTGCATGTGTGTTCTTTTCTCTAACAACAACGAGTCATTACATGTGTGTTCTTTTCACATACCACATATGGATCCACCAGTGTCATTGAAATGTGTGTTCTCTATAGAGACCACATGGATCCACCATGTCATTGCATGTGTGTTCTTTTAGTAACAACAACAGTCATTTTGCATGTGTGTTCTTTTCACATACCACCTATGGATCCACCAGTGTCATTGCATGCGTGTTCTTTTCACAATCCACCCATGGATCCACCAGTGTCATTGCATGTGTGTTCTTTTTAGTAACAACAACCAGAGTCATTGAAATGTGTGTTCTTTTCACATACCACCTATGGATCCACCAGTGTCATTGCATGTGTGTTCTTTTCACATGGATCCACCATTGCATGTGTGTTCTTTTTAGTAACAACAACCAGAGTCATTTTGCATGTGTGTTCTTTTCACATACCACCTATGGATCCACCAGTGTCATTGCATGTGTATTCTTTTCACTAACAACAACCAGAGTCATTGCATTTGTGTTGTTTTCACATACCACATATGGATCCACCAGTGTCATTGAAATGTGTGTTCTCTACAGAGACCACACATAGATCCACTAGTGTCATTGCATGTGTGTTCTTTTTAGTAACAACAACCAGAGTCATTTTGCATGTGTGTTCTTTTCACATACCACCTATGGATCCACCAGTGTCATTGCATGTGTATTCTTTTCACTAACAACAACCAGAGTCATTGCATGTGTGTTCTTTTCACATACCACATATGGATCAACCAGTTTCATTGAAATGTGTGTTCTCTACAGAGACCACACATAGATCCACCAGTGTCATTGCATGTGTGTTCTTTTTAGTAACAACAACCAGAGTCATTGAAATGTGTGTTCTTCTCACATACCACCTATGGATCCACCAGTGTCATTGCATGTGTGTTCATTTCATAATCCACCTATGGATCCACCAGTGTTATTGCATGTGTGTTCTTTTTAGTAACAACAACGAGAGTCATTTTGCATGTGTGTTCTTTTCACATACCACCTATGGATCCACCAGTGTCATTGCATCTGTGTTCTTTTCACTAACAACAACCAGAGTCATTGCATGTGTGTTCTTTTCACATACCACATATGGATCCACCAGTGTCATTGAAATGTGTGTTCTCTAGAGAGACCACACCTGGATCCACCAGTGTCATTGCATGTGTGTTCTTTTTAGTAACAACCAGAGTCATTTTGCATGTGTGTTCTTTTCACATACCACCTATGGATCCACCAGTGTCATTGCATGCGTGTTCTTTTCACAATCCACCCATGGATCCACCAGTGTCATTGCATGTGTGTTCTTTTTAGTAACAACAACCAGAGTCATTGAAATGTGTGTTCTTTTCACATACCACCTATGGATCTACCAGTGTCATTGCATGTGTGTTCTTTCCACATGGATCCACCATTGCATGTGTGTTCTTTTCAGTAACAACAACCAGAGTCATTTTTCATGTGTGTTCTTTTCACATACCACCTATGGATCCACCAGTGTCATTGCATGTGTATTCTTTTCACTAACAACAACCAGAGTCATTGCATGTGTGTTCTTTTCACATACCACATATGGATCGACCAGTGTCATTGAAATGTGTGTTCTCTACAGAGACCACACATAGATCCACCAGTGTCATTGCTTGTGTGTTCTTTTTAGTAACAACAACCAGAGTCATTTTGCATGTGTGTTCTTTTCACATACCACCTATGGATCCACCAGTGTCATTGCATGTGTGTTCTTTTCACTAACAACAACCAGAGTCATTGCATGTGTGTTCTTTTCACATACCACATATGGATCCACTAGTATCATTGAAATGTGTGATCTCTACAGAGACCACACATGGATCCACCTGTGTCATTGCATGTGTGTTCTTTTTAGTAACAACAACCAGAGTCATTTTGCATGTGTGTTCTTTTCACATACCACCTATGGATCCACCAGTGTTATTGCATGTGTATTCTTTTCACTAACCACAACCAGAGTCATTGCATGTGTGTTCTTTTCACATACCACATATGGATCAACCAGTGTCATCGAAATGTGTGTTCTCTACAGAGACCACACATAGATCCACCAGTGTCATTATATGTGTGTTCTTTTTAGTAACAACAACCAGAGTCATTGAAAAGTGTGTTCTTCTCACATACCACCTATGGATCCACCAGTGTTATTGCATGTGTGTTCTTTTTAGTAACAACAACCAGAGTCATTTTGCATGTGTGTTCTTTTCACATACCACCTATGGATCCACCAGTGTCATTGCATGTGTGTTCTTTTCACATGGATCCACCATTGCATGTGTGTTCTTTTTAGTAACAACAACCATAGTCATTTTGCATGTGTGTTCTTTTCACATACCACCTATGGATCCACCAGTGTCATTGCATGTGTATTCTTTTCACTAACAACAACCAGAGTCATTGCATTTGTGTTCTTTTCACATACCACATATGGATCCACCAGTGTCATTGAAATGTGTGTTCTCTACAGAGACCACACATAGATCCACCAGAGTCATTGCATGTGTGTTCTTTTTAGTAACAACAACCAGAGTCATTTTGCATGTGTGTTCTTTTCACATACCACCTATGGATCCACCAGTGTCATTGCATGTGTATTCTTTTCACTAACAACAACCAGAGTCATTGCATGTGTGTTCTTTTCACATACCACATATGGATCAACCAGTGTCATTGAAATGTGTGTTCTCTACAGAGACCACACATAGATCCACCAGTGTCATTGCATGTGTGTTCTTTTTAGTAACAACAACCAGAGTCATTGAAATGTGTGTTCTTCTCACATACCACCTATGGATCCACCAGTGTCATTGCATGTGTGTTCATTTCATAATCCACCTATGGATCCACCAGTGTTATTGCATGTGTGTTCTTTTTAGTAACAACAACCAGAGTCATTTTGCATGTGTGTTCTTTTCACATACCACCTATGGATCCACCAGTGTCATTGCATGTGTGTTCTTTTCTCTAACAACAACCAGAGTCATTGCATGTGTGTTCTTTTCACATACCACATATGGATCCACCAGTGTCATTGAAATGTGTGTTCTCTATAGAGACCACACATGGATCCACCAGTGTCATTGCATGTGTGTTCTTTTTAGTAACAACAACCAGAGTCATTTTGCATGTGTGTTCTTTTCACATACCACCTATGGATCCACCAGTGTCATTGCATGTGTGTTCTTTCACAATCCATGGATCCACCATGTTGTTGCATGTGTGTTGTTTTCACATGGACAACAACATTGCATGTGTGTTCTTTGTATGTTTTCTTACCAAGTTACAGTCAATTTTGCATGTGTGTTCTTTTCACATACCACCTATGGATCCACCAGTGTCATTGCATGTGTATTCTTTTCACTAACAACAACCAGAGTCATTGCATTTGTGTTGTTTTCACATACCACATATGGATCCACCAGTGTCATTGAAATGTGTGTTCTCTACAGAGACCACACATAGATCCACCAGTGTCATTGCATGTGTGTTCTTTTTAGTAACAACAACCAGAGTCATTTTGCATGTGTGTTCTTTTCACATACGACCTATGGATCCACCAGTGTCATTCCATGTGTGTTCTTTTCACTAACAACAACCAGAGTCATTGCATGTGTGTTCTTTTCACATACCACATATGGATCCACCAGTGTCATTGAAATGTGTGTTCTCTAGAGAGACCGCACATGGATCCACCAGTGTCATTGCATGTGTGTTCTTTTTAGTAACAACCAGAGTCATTTTGCATGTGTGTTCTTTTCACATACCACCTATGGATCCACCAGTGTCATTGCATGCGTGTTCTTTTCACAATCCACCCATGGATCCACCAGTGTCATTGCATGTGTGTTCTGTTTAGTAACAACAACCAGAGTGATTGAAATGTGTGTTCTTTTCACATACCACCTATGGATCTACCAGTGTCATTCCATGTGTGTTCTTTCCACATGGATCCACCATTGCATGTGTGTTCTTTTTAGTAACAACAACCAGAGTCATTTTTCATGTGTGTTCTTTTCACATACCACCTATGGATCCACCAGTGTCATTGCATGTGTATTCTTTTCACTAACAACAACCAGAGTCATTGCATGTGTGTTCTTTTCACATACCACATATGGATCGACCAGTGTCATTGAAATGTGTGTTCTCTACAGAGACCACACATAGATCCAAATGTCATTGCTTGTGTGTTCTTTTAGTAACAACAACAGTCATTTTGCATGTGTGTTCTTTTCACATACCACCTATGGATCCACCAGTGTCATTGCATGTGTGTTCTTTTCACTAACAACAACCAGAGTCATTGCATGTGTGTTCTTTTCACATACCACATATGGATCCACTAGTGTCATTGAAATGTGTGATCTCTACAGAGACCACACATGGATCCACCTGTGTCATTGCATGTGTGTTCTTTTTAGTAACAACAACCAGAGTCATTTTGCATGTGTGTTCTTTTCACATACCACCTATGGATCCACCAGTGTTATTGCATGTGTATTCTTTTCACTAACAACAACCAGAGTCATTGCATGTGTGTTCTTTTCACATACCACATATGGATCAACCAGTGTCATCGAAATGTGTGTTCTCTACAGAGACCACACATAGATCCACCAGTGTCATTATATGTGTGTTCTTTTTAGTAACAACAACCAGAGTAATTGAAAAGTGTGTTCTTCTCACATACCACCTATGGATCCACCAGTGTCATTGCATGTGTGTTCATTTCATAATCCACCTATGGATCCACCAGTGTTATTGCATGTGTGTTCTTTTTAGTAACAACAACCAGAGTCATTTTGCATGTGTGTTCTTTTCACATACCACCTATGGATCCACCAGTGTCATTGCATGTGTGTTCTTTTCACATGGATCCACCATTGCATGTGTGTTCTTTTTAGTAACAACAACCATAGTCATTTTGCATGTGTGTTCTTTTCACATACCACCTATGGATCCACCAGTGTCATTGCATGTGTATTCTTTTCACTAACAACAACCAGAGTCATTGCATTTGTGTTCTTTTCACATACCACATATGGATCCACCAGTGTCATTGAAATGTGTGTTCTCTACAGAGACCACACATAGATCCCAGTCATTGCATGTGTGTTCTTTTTAGTAACAACAACTAGAGTCATTTTGCATGTGTGTTCTTTTCACATACCACCTATGGATCCACCAGTGTCATTGCATGTGTATTCTTTTCACTAACAACAACCAGAGTCATTGCATGTGTATTCTTTTCACATACCACATATGGATCAACCAGTGTCATTGAAATGTGTGTTCTCTACAGAGACCACACATAGATCCACCAGTGTCATTGCATGTGTGTTCTTTTTAGTAACAACAACCAGAGTCATTGAAATGTGTGTTCTTCTCACATACCACCTATGGATCCACCAGTGTCATTGCATGTGTGTTCATTTCATAATCCACCTATGGATCCACCAGTGTTATTGCATGTGTGTTCTTTGACTAACAACATCGAGTCATTTTGCATGTGTGTTCTTTTCACATACCACCTATGGATCCACCAGTGTCATTGCATGTGTGTTCTTTTCTCTAACAACAACCAGAGTCATTGCATGTGTGTTCTTTTCACATACCACATATGGATCCACCAGTGTCATTGAAATGTGTGTTCTCTATAGAGACCACACATGGATCCAGATGTCATTGCATGTGTGTTCTTTTTAGTAACAACAACAGTCATTTTGCATGTGTGTTCTTTTCACATACCACCTATGGATCCACCAGTGTCATTGCATGCGTGTTCTTTTCACAATCCACCCATGGATCCACCAGTGTCATTGCATGTGTGTTGTTTTTAGTAACAACAACCAGAGTCATTGAAATGTGTGTTCTTTTCACATACCACCTATGGATCCACCAGTGTCATTGCATGTGTGTTCTTTTCACATGGATCCACCATTGCATGTGTGTTCTTTTTAGTAACAACAACCAGAGTCATTTTGCATGTGTGTTCTTTTCACATACCACCTATGGATCCACCAGTGTCATTGCATGTGTATTCTTTTCACTAACAACAACCAGAGTCATTGCATTTGTGTTGTTTTCACATACCACATATGGATCCACAGTGTCATTGAAATGTGTGTTCTCTCAGAGACCACACATAGATCCACCAGTGTCATTGCATGTGTGTTCTTTTTAGTAACAACAACCAGTCATTTTGCATGTGTGTTCTTTTCACATACCACCTATGGATCCACCAGTGTCATTGCATGTGTATTCTTTTCACTAACAACAACCAGAGTCATTGCATGTGTGTTCTTTTCACATACCACATATGGATCAACCAGTTTCATTGAAATGTGTGTTCTCTCAGACCACATAGATCCACCAGTGTCATTGCATGTGCTTTCTTTTTAGTAACAACAACCAGAGTCATTGAAATGTGTGTTCTTCTCACATACCACCTATGGATCCACCAGTGTCATTGCATGTATCTTCATTTCATAATCCACCTATGGATCCACCAGTGTTATTGCATGTGTGTTCTTTTTAGTAACAACAACCAGAGTCATTTTGCATGTGTGTTCTTTTCACATACCACCTATGGATCCACCAGTGTCATTGCATGTGTGTTCTTTTCTCTAACAACAACCAGAGTCATTGCATGTGTGTTCTTTTCACATACCACATATGGATCCACCAGTGTCATTGAAATGTGTGTTCTCTATAGAGACCACACATGGATCCACCAGTGTTATTGCATGTGTGTTCTTTTTAGTAACAACAACCAGTCATTTTGCATGTGTGTTCTTTTCACATACCACCTATGGATCCACCAGTGTCATTGCATGCGTGTTCTTTTCACAATCCACCCATGGATCCACCAGTGTCATTGCATGTGTGTTCTTTTTAGTAACAACAACCAGAGTCATTGAAATGTGTGTTCTTTTCACATACCACCTATGGATCCACCAGTGTCATTGCATGTGTGTTCTTTTCACATGGATCCACCATTGCATGTGTGTTCTTTTTAGTAACAACAACCAGAGTCATTTTGCATGTGTGTTCTTTTCACATACCACCTATGGATCCACCAGTGTCATTGCATGTGTATTCTTTTCACTAACAACAACCAGAGTCATTGCATTTGTGTTGTTTTCACATACCACATATGGATCCACCAGTGTCATTGAAATGTGTGTTCTCTACAGAGACCACACATAGATCCACCAGTGTCATTGCATGTGTGTTCTTTTTAGTAACAACAACCAGAGTCATTTTGCATGTGTGTTCTTTTCACATACCACCTATGGATCCACCAGTGTCATTGCATTGGTTTTGATTTCACTAACAACAACCAGAGTCATTGCATGTGTGTTCTTTTCACATACCACATATGGATCAACCAGTTTCATTGAAATGTGTGTTCTCTACAGAGACCACACATAGATCCACCAGTGTCATTGCATGTGCTTTCTTTTTAGTAACAACAACCAGAGTCATTGAAATGTGTGTTCTTCTCACATACCACCTATGGATCCACCAGTGTCATTGCATGTGTGTTCATTTCATAATCCACCTATGGATCCACCAGTGTTATTGCATGTGTGTTCTTTTTAGTAACAACAACCAGAGTCATTTTGCATGTGTGTTCTTTTCACATACCACCTATGGATCCACCAGTGTCATTGCATGTGTGTTCTTTTCACTAACAACAACCAGAGTCATTGCATGTGTGTTCTTTTCACATACCACATATGGATCCACCAGTGTCATTGAAATGTGTGTTCTCTAGAGAGACCGCACCTGGATCCTGATGTCAGTGCATGTGTGTTCTTTTTAGTAACAACAACCAGAGTCATTTTGCATGTGTGTTCTTTTCACATACCACCTATGGATCCACCAGTGTCATTGCATGCGTGTTCTTTTCACAATCCACCCATGGATCCACCAGTGTCATTGCATGTGTGTTCTTTTTAGTAACAACAACCAGAGTCATTGAAATGTGTGTTCTTTTCACATACCACCTATGGATCTACCAGTGTCATTGCATGTGTGTTCTTTCCACATGGATCCACCATTGCATGTGTGTTCTTTTTAGTAACAACAACCAGAGTCATTTTTCATGTGTGTTCTTTTCACATACCACCTATGGATCCACCAGTGTCATTGCATGTGTATTCTTTTCACTAACAACAACCAGAGTCATTGCATGTGTGTTCTTTTCACATACCACATATGGATCCACCAGTGTCATTGAAATGTGTGTTCTCTACAGAGACCACACATAGATCCACCAGTGTCATTGCTTGTGTGTTCTTTTTAGTAACAACAACCAGAGTCATTTTGCATGTGTGTTCTTTTCACATACCACCTATGGATCCACCAGTGTCATTGCATGTGTGTTCTTTTCACTAACAACAACCAGAGTCATTTCATGTGTGTTATTTTCACATACCACATATGGATCCACTAGTGTCATTGAAATGTGTGATCTCTACAGAGACCACACATGGATCCACCTGTGTCATTGCATGTGTGTTCTTTTTAGTAACAACAACCAGAGTCATTTTGCATGTGTGTTATTTTCACATACCACCTATGGATCCACCAGTGTTATTGCATGTGTATTCTTTTCACTAACAACAACCAGAGTCATTGCATGTGTGTTCTTTTCACATACCACATATGGATCAACCAGTGTCATCGAAATGTGTGTTCTCTACAGAGACCACACATAGATCCACCAGTGTCATTATATGTGTGTTCTTTTTAGTAACAACAACCAGAGTCATTGAAAAGTGTGTTCTTCTCACATACCACCTATGGATCCACCAGTGTCATTGCATGTGTGTTCATTTCATAATCCACCTATGGATCCACCAGTGTTATTGCATGTGTGTTCTTTTTAGTAACAACAACCAGAGTCATTTTGCATGTGTGTTCTTTTCACATACCACCTATGGATCCACCAGTGTCATTGCATGTGTGTTCTTTTCAATAACAACAACCAGAGTCATTGTATGTGTGTTCTTTTCACATACCACATATGGATCCACCAGTGTCATTGAAATGTGTGTTCTCTACAGAGACCACACATGGATCCACCAGTGTCATTGCATGTGTGTTCTTTTTAGTAACAACAACCAGAGTCATTTTGCATGTGTGTTCTTTTCACATACCACCTATGGATCCACCAGTGTCATTGCATGCGTCTTCTTTTCACAATCCACCCATGGATCCACCAGTGTCATTGCATGTGTGTTCTTTTTAGTAAGAACAACCAGAGTCATTGAAATGTGTGTTCTTTTCACATACCACCTATGGATCCACCAGTGTCATTGCATGTGTGTTCTTTTCACATGGATCCACCATTGCATGTGTGTTCTTTTTAGTAACAACAACCAGAGTCATTTTTCATGTGTGTTCTTTTCACATACCACCTATGGATCCACCAGTGTCACTGCATGTGTATTCTTTTCACTAACAACAACCAGAGTCATTGCATTTGTGTTCTTTTGACATACCACATATGGATCCACCAGTGTCATTGAAATGTGTGTTCTCTACAGAGACCACACATAGATCCACCAGTGTCATTGCATGTGTGTTCTTTTCGTAATAACAACCAGTCATTTTGCATGTGTGTTATTTTCACATACCACCTATGGATCCACCGGTGTCATTGCATGTGTATTCTTTTCACTAACAACAACCAGAGTCATTGCATGTGTGTTCTTTTCACATACCACATATGGATCAACCAGTGTCATTGAAATGTGTGTTCTCTACAGAGACCACACATAGATCCACAAGTGTCATTGCATGTGTGTTCTTTTTAGTAACAACAACCAGAGTCATTGAAATGTGTGTTCTTCTCACATACCACCTATGGATCCACCAGTGTCATTGCATGTGTGTTCATTTCATAATCCACCTATGGATCCACCAGTGTTATTGCATGTGTGTTCTTTTTAGTAACAACCAGAGTCATTTTGCATGTGTGTTCTTCTCACATATCACCTATGGATCCACCAGTGTCATTTCATGTGTGTTCTTTTCACTAACAACAACCAGAGTCATTGCATGTGTGTTCTTTTCACATACCACATATGGATCCACCGGTGTCATTGAAATGTGTGTTCTCTACAGAGACCACACCTGGATCCACCAGTGTCATTGCATGTGTGTTCTTTTTAGTAACAACAACCAGAGTCATTTTGCATGTGTGTTCTTTTCACATACCACCTATGGATCCACCAGTGTCATTGCATGCGTGTTCTTTTCACAATCCACCCATGGATCCACCAGTGTCATTGCATGTGTGTTCTTTTTAGTAACAACAACCAGAGTCATTGAAATGTGTGTTCTTTTCACATACCACCTATGGATCCACCATTGTCATTGCATGTGTGTTCTTTCCACATGGATCCACCATTGCATGTGTGTTCTTTTTAGTAACAACAACCAGAGTCATTTTGCATGTGTGTTCTTTTCACATACCACCTATGGATCCACCAGTGTCATTGCATGTGTATTCTTTTCACTAACAACAACCAGAGTCATTGCATGTGTGTTCTTTTCACATACCACATATGGATCCACCAGTGTCATTGAAATGTGTGTTCTCTACAGAGACCACACATAGATCCACCAGTGTCATTGCATGTGTGTTCTTTTTAGTAACAACAACCAGAATCATTTTGCATGTGTGTTATTTTCACATACCACCTATGGATCCACCAGTGTCATTGCATGTGTGTTCTTTTCACTAACAACAACCAGAGTCATTGCATGTGTGTTCTTTTCACATACCACATATGGATCCTCTAGTGTCATTGAAATGTGTGTTCTCTACAGAGACCACACATGGATCCACCTGTGTCATTGCATGTGTGTTCTTTTTAGTAACAACAACCAGAGTCATTTTGCATGTGTGTTCTTTTCACATACCACCTATGGATCCACCAGTGTCATTGCATGTGTGTTCTATTCGCAATCCACCCATGGATCCACCAGTGTCATTGCATGTGTGTTCTTTTTAGTAACAACAACAAGAGTCATTTAAATGTGTGTTCTTTTCACATACCACCTATGGATCCACCAGTGTCATTGCATGTGTGTTCTTTTCACTAACAACAACTAGTGTCATTGCATGTATGTTCTTTTTGGTAACAACAACCAGAGTCATTGCATGTGTGTTCTTTTCACATACCACATATGGATCCACCAGTGTCATTGAAATGTGTGTTCTCTACAGAGACCACACATGGATCCACCGGTGTCATTGCATGTATGTTCTTTTCACTAAAAACAACTGGAGTCATTGCATGTGTTCTCTTTTCACTAACAACAACTAGAGTCATTGCATGTGTGTTCTTTTTACTAACAACAACCAGAGTCATTTCATGGCTGTTCTTCTCACATACCACCTATGGATCCACCAGTGCCATTGCATGTGTGTTCTCTTCACAAGGATCCACCAGTGTCATTGCATGTGTGTTCTTTTTAGTAACAACAACCAGAGTCATTGAAATGTGTGTTCTTCTCACATACCACCTATGGATCCACCAGTGTCATTGCATGTGTGTTCATTTCATAATCCACCTATGGATCCACCAGTGTCATTGCATGTGTGTTCTTTTTAGTAACAACAACCAGAGTCATTTGCATGTGTGTTCTTTTCACATACCACCTATGGATCAACCAGTGTCATTGCATGTGTGTTCTTTTCACTAACATCAACCAGAGTCATTGCATGTGTGTTCTTTTCACATACCACATATGGATCCACCAGTGTCATTGAAATGTGTGTTCTCTACAGAGACCACACATGGATCCACCAGTGTAATTGCATGTGTGTTCTTTTTAGTAACAACAACCAGAGTCATTGAAATGTGTGTTCTTCTCACATACCACCTATGGATCCACCAGTGTCATTGCATGTGTGTTCATTTCATAATACACCTATGGATCCACCAGTGTTATTGCATGTGTGTTCTTTTTAGTAACAACAACCAGAGTCATTTTGCATGTGTGTTCTTTTCACATACCACCTATGGATCCACCAGTGTCATTGCATGTGTGTTCTTTTCACTAACAACAACCAGAGTCATTGCATGTGTGTTCTTTTCACATACCACATATGGATCCACCAGTGTCATTGAAATGTGTGTTCTCTAGAGAGACCACACCTGGATCCACCAGTGTCATTGCATGTGTGTTCTTTTTAGTAACAACAACCAGAGTCATTTTGCATGTGTGTTCTTTTCACATACCACCTATGGATCCACCAGTGTCATTGCATGCGTGTTCTTTTCACAATCCACCCATGGATCCACCAGTGTCATTGCATGTGTGTTCTTTTTAGTAACAACAACCAGAGTCATTGAAATGTGTGTTCTTTTCACATACCACCTATGGATCCACCAGTGTCATTGCATGTGTGTTCTTTCCACATGGATCCACCATTGCATGTGTGTTCTTTTTAGTAACAACAACCAGAGTCATTTTTCATGTGTGTTCTTTTCACATACCACCTATGGATCCACCAGTGTCATTGCATGTGTATTCTTTTCACTAACAACAACCAGAGTCATTGCATGTGTGTTCTTTTCACATACCACATATGGATCCACCAGTGTCATTGAAATGTGTGTTCTCTACAGAGACCACACATAGATCCACCAGTGTCATTGCATGTGTGTTCTTTTTAGTAACAACAACCAGAATCATTTTGCATGTGTGTTATTTTCACATACCACCTATGGATCCACCAGTGTCGTTGCATGTGTGTTCTTTTCACTAACAACAACCAGAGTCATTGCATGTGTGTTCTTTTCACATACCACATATGGATCCACTAGTGTCATTGAAATGTGTGTTCTCTACAGAGACCACACATGGATCCACCTGTGTCATTGCATGTGTGTTCTTTTTAGTAACAACAACCAGAGTCATTTTGCATGTGTGTTCTTTTCACATACCACCTATGGATCCACCAGTGTCATTGCATGTGTGTTCTATTCGCAATCCACCCATGGATCCACCAGTGTCATTGCATGTGTGTTCTTTTTAGTAACAACAACAAGAGTCATTTAAATGTGTGTTCTTTTCACATACCACCTATGGATCCACCAGTGTCATTGCATGTGTGTTCTTTTCACTAACAACAACTAGTGTCATTGCATGTATGTTCTTTTTGGTAACAACAACCAGAGTCATTGCATGTGTGTTCTTTTCACATACCACATATGGATCCACCAGTGTCATTGAAATGTGTGTTCTCTACAGAGACCACGCATGGATCCTGATGTCATTGCATGTATGTTCTTTTCACTAAAACAAGCTTTCACTAACAACAACTAGAGTCATTGCATGTGTGTTCTTTTTACTAACAACAACTAGAGTCATTTCATGGCTGTTCTTCTCACATACCACCTATGGATCCACCAGTGCCATTGCATGTGTGTTCTCTTCACAAGGATCCACCAGTGTCATTGCATGTGTGTTCTTTTTAGTAACAACAACCAGAGTCATTGAAATGTGTGTTCTTCTCACATACCACCTATGGATCCACCAGTGTCATTGCATGTGTGTTCATTTCATAATCCACCTATGGATCCACCAGTGTCATTGCATGTGTGTTCTTTTTAGTAACAACAACCAGAGTCATTTGCATGTGTGTTCTTTTCACATACCACCTATGGATCAACCAGTGTCATTGCATGTGTGTTCTTTTCACTAACAACAACCAGAGTCATTGCATGTGTGTTCTTTTCACATACCACATATGGATCCACCAGTGTCATTGAAATGTGTGTTCTCTACAGAGACCACACATGGATCTGATGTCATTGCATGTGTGTTCTTTTAGTAACAAATGACAGAGTCATTGAAATGTGTGTTCTTCTCACATACCACCTATGGATCCACCAGTGTCATTGCATGTGTGTTCATTTCATAATCCACCTATGGATCCACCAGTGTTATTGCATGTGTGTTCTTTTTAGTAACAACAACCAGAGTCATTTTGCATTGTGTTCTTTTCACATACCACCTATGGATCCACCAGTGTCATTGCATGTGTGTTCTTTTCACTAACAACAACCAGAGTCATTGCATGTGTGTTCTTTTCACATACCACATATGGATCCACCAGTGTCATTGAAATGTGTGTTCTCTAGAGAGACCACACCTGGATCCACCAGTGTCATTGCATGTGTGTTCTTTTTAGTAACAACAACCAGAGTCATTTTGCATGTGTGTTCTTTTCTCATACCACCTATGGATCCACCAGTGTCATTGCATGCGTGTTCTTTTCACAATCCACCCATGGATCCACCAGTGGCATTGCATGTGTGTTCTTTTTAGTAACAACAACCAGAATCATTGAAATGTGTGTTCTTTTCACATACCACCTCTGGATCCACCAGTGTCATTGCATGTGTGTTCTTTCCACATGGAT
The DNA here is from genome assembly GCA_023614405.1 of Avena insularis. Lineage (NCBI taxonomy): Eukaryota > Viridiplantae > Streptophyta > Magnoliopsida > Poales > Poaceae > Avena > Avena insularis. The sequence goes on along the minus strand of CM042688.1, from coordinate 316,422,245 downwards.
CCACCATTGCATGTGTGTTCTTTTTAGTAACAACAACCAGAGTCATTTTTCATGTGTGTTCTTTTCACATACCACCTATGGATCCACCAGTGTCATTGCATGTGTATTCTTTCACTAACAACGCAACGAGTCATTGCATGTGTGTTCTACTAAAAAACAACTGGAGTCATTGCATGTGTTCGGAAGTTAAGGGGTATTACAGTGCAAGATTACAAGCAACACTCCTAAATTCTTTTCCTAGATTTGGAGTACTTGTTTTTATTGGCGATGGTGGATCTCATTTATTACATGGTGTTTCAGATTTTTTTAGCTAAGTATGTTAACTGCAGAGTTGCATTTCTATATCACCCTAAACTAGTGGCTCAAGTTGAACTAAGTAATAGAGAAATTAAGCCTTATCTCGTAAAAAGATAGTTAATAGGTATAGCTTGATTGGCCAACTAAAAATTACTGCTTCATTGTGGATTAAAATTGGTAATATAGTTCTTTAAGAATCCTATGGAAATTAAGCTCATCTTGTAAAGACAGTCCATTGATGAAAACTGTAATGCCCGAAAAATATTCCAAAAAATTGCTAATTATTTTCTGCTCACAATATCATGTATATTTTTTGGCTAAAAATATTTTCATTAAAGCCTTATCTGTTTTAGAGCACATTACATCTTCTATTTTATTCAGTAAATTGTACTTTCTTAGTATTTCAATCAAAAGCTATTTACAAAAAAATAATTCACAAAAAACACAGAAAACATAAATATTGTAAAAATAAATAAAAAACTCAGATTCCAAACTGGCCAGGCCTAGAAGGCCTAGCTGGCTGGATCTAACGGAACAGTCCCTAGTTACTACCCAGCGACAGGCACCACCCAGCCCTGCCGCCAGCAACACACACTCACACACGCCTAGGGCACATCCCCTATCCTGAACCCCCTCCCCTGCCTTCGCGTTCCTCGTCCTCACGGTGGCCCAGCGCCCATCTACAAGGACCGGCGCCACTGGCCCCTGAGCGCCCGTCACCCTCGCTGTCCTGTCCGCCAGGCGATCTCGTATGCCCCTGCAAGCTCCGCTGCCTCCTCTTCATCCCCGAGCGACTTCTCTGCTCCATCTTTGCTCTCCCCAGGCGTCGACCCTCCGGCTGCCCAGCGCATCCGCCATCAGCAGCAAAACTGAGGTGCGCCTCGCTCGCCCTGACCCCTCCTGCAGCAGCGCGTCGCTCTGGCCGCGCCTTACCCGCTTGCCGCCGTCGACCCTCGCTAGAAGCCGCCAGACGTGGGTGTCGCTCTGGCCCTGCCGCCTGTGCCCCCGTCGCCAGGGGTCTTCTCGTCTCAGTAGGCTGCCACATCTGTGCCTGGCGTCCTCCTTCCTGACCTCGACCTGAAAGTATCCTCGACCCTGCCATGTCCCCGTCTTTGGCGCCCCCGTTACAACGACGACAACGCGTCCAAGGCTCCTCCATAAGTTGATAACAATTATCTCACTCTGTGGTGACGCCCAGGTTGTACCGAAGAGTACACTAGCTGTGTTCTTGGGTAGCCACTATTTTGTAGATGTCATCTTGGCCCCGGTGATGTGCTTCCGTGATCTTTGAATCCTTATTTTTGCTCGAGCTATTGCCCTTGGAACCTTCCGCCAAAGATCTGTTCTTGTGTGACAGTTTGGCGGTGATGTTGTTCGGGACGTGTCCTGACGACGTCAAGGAACACACCAACCTGAACCTCCAAGACGATAACAAGGGCGGAATCTACCTCACAGCCGACACCAGACTAATGCTATGGATCCCTTCACCGGTGCGTGAAGACCAGACTCCGAGGATCATCGGAGGAGCACGACAACCACGTGATCATCGAGGAGCACGACCAACTACATGTCAGGGAACCAAGGCTGACGGATCCGAAGACCGAATGATGAAACCCATTCGATCCCCTCCGAACCGAAACGAGATGTGTGACCCAGTGTGACCCTATCCGAAACTCTTTTTATAACCTAACTGCTAAAAGTGCTTGGAGGCTAGTGCCACATCGACTGACACCGTGATCACCACTCGCCCGAGTCCCGAATTAAAATCTCCCACTGCGATCCACGCATTCGAACTCCAGGTTTTCTGCTCCACCTTAGCTGAACCGCCTCCCTGCTCAACTACATCGCCGCTGCCTTTGCTTTTTCCCAACTGTCATGCTGCTATCCTCAAGACACTGGCGCTACTGCCTAGGGTTCGCCACTGCCCAGCGTAGATCCTGCGCTGTTCTGGCTTCATCTCAGCGAACTGTTTCCCCTCCCGCCATGACAGGCAGCGCTGGTGTTGGAGGCCGGAGCAGGAGGGTGACTGGAGCCAAAAGAGAGCTAGGGGAGGCTACACTCTGGCCGAGGAAGAAAAAGGAGGGATAGGGCGCTGCCAGCTCCTTGGCCTAAAAGTCTGCACAAGGAGAAGCGTGGTTAGGCGCACTGCAACCAACATCTCCTCGGCCCTCTTGAAAATTGGGTAGTCACGGATCAACATCAGCTAGTATTTGTTCCAGTCTTGAAACACATTCAGCTCTGTCGCAAATCAAGACAGACATCTTCCCCGCCGTAAAGCCCAGTCTCGTCATGCATGGAAGATATAGTTTGAATTTATGATGCATGATTGTTATGGAATAACAACCGAGCTAGTAGTACTAATCTTCTTATGGAAGTATTGTATTGTTTTCTTGGTACCCAAATATGTATTCATTGTATGTGGATAAATTTGCACCACTATTCATCAGCTAAATTGCCTTCCAATTTGATTCACTATTGTACATATTACCTTGTGGCTGATTGTAGAGCCAATCTGTTAGTTTAAGTTCACTATCGATGCTAAGTTATGTACCTACAAAGCTTAAGTTGCACACACACTGTTGTTATTTGTATGTGCAACGCTAATTTATATTTTGACTAGTGCTAAGTTGCCCATTATTTTTTGGTTGTATACCAACTAGGGTTAAGTTGCACCTTATTGTCCAATATACCCACTTAGTAAATTGTTGCTTCAGCTTCCTTCAGAGTAGGCACTAACGCTTGTATCGTAAAGCAACATCCCATTTGTCTTTGCATCTCGTGTTACGCTTTGTGTCGTGCTTGTGGCACCAACCACATCCATGTTGATTATGATGGAGTTGTACCGCGGCTTAATGAACACTACTAAGAAGACACTCTTCACACATGTGTTAACTTGTATTTTTTGACTTGTGCTAAGCTGCATACCCAATTAGTGCTAAGTTGTATTTTCGACTTATGCTAAGTTGCATACCCACTTTTGTTGGTTATATATGGATCTAGGGTTAAGTTGCACCCTAATTTTCAATATAGTTGCATACTCCAACACACAGAGTTGCATACCCATCAGGGTTAAATAAATTGTTGGTTCGACTTCCCCCTCTGCTCAGGCATCACCCGCCTGCTTTACATCCTCTTCGCTTCTTGCATCTCGTGTTGCGCTTTGCGTTGTGCTTCATGGCACTAGCCGCATCCACGCTTGTATAGCCACTTACAAGTAAGTTTTATACATACTAATGCTAAGTCAGATGACACCAATGTTGTTGTATATGTACTAACGCTAAGTTACCTACCTATAGTCCTAAGTTTGCCTAGCATCACTCATGGTGAAGTTGTGTGTACTTGTCGTGAAGTTTCCAACCTCAAGTACAAAGTTTTGAATATTGTTTTGGCGTGAAGTTGTATTTTTATTGCTAGTCGTCTGCCTTAGAAACAAACTCATGATATTGCTAAAGTAGGTAGGAACAAACCTTATGATATTACAAAGTAGGTAGGCAAATTATTAGTGTAAACTTATGGTCTCTTGTAATCATAAAGGATGGCTTTTTGTTACTAAGTGGATATTTCAAAATTAGGTTAAGGCAAAATACTAAAAATTACTGTAATCACATTGTACGGGTTGCTTTCTCGACATATAAGTAAGTTATTTTTAAACAACACTTGCTGGTTTTGAAAAAAAGTTGGTTTAAAAATATATGCAAATGGGATCTAGTTTGAAGATCTCACTCAGAAAGGTCCAACAGTGAAAAACGGATTACAAATTATGACGCATGTTTATGAGTTATGACTTAGTTTTATTACGCATAAAATTTACTATATGCATAATATCCGCTGGCTAGTCTTTTTTGGTTGAGGCTCAAGATCAATCAGCCCGGAGGCCGTCTAGCCGCACTTTTTATAATATAATAATAAATTTGTTGTATATTAAATCATTCAGACTCATCGTATATATTTAGATGTTTGGATTATTTGTCAAATCACCTAATAATTAATGTAGAGTCTATATGAATATTAATGTCTCAATTCTCTACTCCATTTAAAAATCGCAGCTCATCGCCATGTTTTTATGTATTTTCCGTATAATCAATATTTAATTTGGCGGAGTAATAAAACAATTTGAAATCCATATTATTTATTTGTAAGAACTCCGATTATGTTTAATATTTCTAAGTAGTATCGATATTGGCATGTCATGTAATCATATCATGACCATAATGATCTTTTGTCGTGTCACTAGTTATTGCATTTGTTTCTTCTATCCGATAGGGACGGCGAGTCGATGAGATAATGATGAAGCCTTTGGCTACCTACATTGTTTATCGCTAGCATTCTCCCCTTCTACCTATTTTCCATTTATAATATTTACTTCCTCTCAAGTCTACACAGCCATTCTTATTATCATGCTTTAGTTTCAGACTTTATTTCCTTGTAGCTATTATATTGCATTGGTTATCATTACATGTTGTCGGAGTAGATAGGTTGGACTTATGAAGCCTAGCATGCTAGGCTCATTACCAAAGACAACGAATATGGCAAATAAATATTTGATAAAATTCCTTCTTTATCATCAGGATTGTACTACACATATATAAACCCGTAGTCATGTTGGGCAGATAAGGTAACATTTCGTGAATGTCAATGCATTCTAAAATTGGCATGATCGCTAATACCCCGAGCATAGGGATGATGAGGAAAATTATCTGCAATTCAAATGGCTGCATTTAAATAAAGCTAAATTCCTACACCTTGTTGATTAGCGCCTGTATGTGTTACTGAAACTCTGGCTTAAGACCTTTCTCTCGCCTTAAAATTCAAGCGAACTACTCCAATTCCTTGAACGTGATTTTAAGGTGATATTTGTGGTCGATCCAACCATTGTTCGTAATTTTTAGGTATTTCTATGGTTCTGGTCAGACGCATTCACATCGGCGGTCCCACGCGGTGCCTATTGTCCACATCAAAACCATGCATTTTGCTAAAATAACAGTGCGGTTATTAAATTACAAGCTCATTATTCCGAGAATCAATTAAAATAATTCGAATGGACAACGCCGCTGAATTTTTTCTCAATGCGTTTAATGATTAGCTGCGTCTTAGAAATTGAAGTTCAAAGACTGCATCCCAGTTATGTCCACACACAAAATGTATCATGCATCTCTAATTAAGAGAATTGAAGCTCTATCGCATCTACTCCTCATAATGAATTGCAATTTACTTCAATTTTATTAAGGGTCAGTTTAGCTTACACTCGCTAATTTAATCTAATTATGCATCAATCGACATCACATCACTTCCTCTGTAATTAGTACTGGAAATCTACAAAATATTTCTATCTCAAGAATTAGATGCGCCTACATATGTGACGATCTCACCACCGCAACATACATTGTCAACACACCGGATTTTGAATCTCAGATGCCTGTTATGCCTACCCATCGTAATCCCAGGATTACCATTTTAAGTAGACATACAGATTGGATATCATGACATCCATTAAGCAAACCGTATAAGGTCTTATAACAAATAATATGATCTCATGATCCGGGGCTTCTTTAATAAGCGCCGGAATAAAAGATAAGCGAATGTGTGGGGTCCATCTTCGGCGTGATATACTGCAAATGTATCTATAATTTTGATGTTCCATGCTTAAGGTTTTATCCACTTTCTTGTGTTTTGTTCTAACTTAGAGTACTTTTCATATGATTTCTGACTAACCTATTAACAAGAGCCATAGTGCTACCGCCTGGTTTCTCACGGTTTTTGGTTCCTTCGGTGTCGAAAATGGAATATTCTGGAATTGACTTAACAAAGCCAAAGTGCCTATTTTTCTCCGGAAGTCACCGCGCCGTATCACGCAGACTTCCGGAGAAGGCCAGAGGCCGCCGCCACCACCTGGTCAAATTTGCTGGCTGGGCTCAAGGCCAGTAGTGTGGTGTGGTGGTCAGCACCGCTTCGTCTCCCTTCCGCTTTCATATACGCCTCGACGAAAACCCTAGTTAATTCCAATCAAAATCCATTTAAAGAGTCTCAGAGTCATTGGCTATCTCCATCCCAGATCGAGGGATCGATTTTCCCACACCGCCGAGAGGGAAATTCACCCCGGAGGTCTCTACCACCATGCAAGCCTGCGCATGTGCGTGAGTAGTTCAACCTGACCACGGATCCATGTAGTAGCTAGATGGCTGGTTCTCTCCCTTTGTGTTTCATGTATAGATCTTGTGAGTCTGCTTCACGATCAAGATCATCTACTGTGATTCCACATGTTGTGTCATGGGATCCGGCGGATATTGAGATGCTATTTTAGATTGATTTACGATTCATCTATGTCTTTGTTATTTGTGATCTTCCTTGCTTTCAAATAAGTGAAGTAAATATCTCGCCATGATGCTAGCAACTCAAGAGTTAGTATTTATGCTCGACAGTGGGTTCATGCCTTCCGGTAATCTAGGGAAGTGACAGAAATCTCTATGTACTAGTTGTGTTGTTGCTACTAGGAGAAAACAACAATTTGCTTATTCATGTAAACAAGATATTGTTTACTTTTACACACATCAGAAAGTAAATAACTGCTTGCAACTTAACATCGGAGGGGGCTCGGATGATAACCTGAAGGTGGATTATTAGTCATAGATGCAGTTGGATAGCGGTCTATGTATAATGTTGTAATGCCCAATCGAATCTCAAATAGAGTCAAGATTACTAGTATATGCATGTATTGCTTTCGTTGACAATACCAATTGCCCCGCTTGTAATTTTTTTCACCCAAAGATGTTATCTATCATCTAAGAGTTTACCCCGGGGTGAACTATGGATCCCGGTCCTTGTCTTTGGCATACAATCACAAACTATTTCATCATTTTGTGTTTACTTCTCGTAAAACTTTTTACTTCTTTTCCATTCGATATGTTTAACTCTTTTCGCTTTTCCGTGCAAATGACGGTGAGGATTGACAACTCATCGCAAGTTGTGGGGACAAAGTTCTCAGACAAAGGTTAGCAGGTCTCTGCCGTTGTATTGAACCGGTAGTGTCGCTGTTGCTTATAGAAGCCAGCGCCCATCTTTGGGGTGTTTCTCATCTTTACCCAAGGTTCGATTAAACCTTGGTTCATACCTGAGGGAACTGCTGCCGCTTCATCATACCTTCCTCTTGGTTTCCACCCAGCTCTATATCAACACTGCACGAGCACTTTTCTCTGGCGCCGCGGCATTGAGCCATCAAGCATTTTCTGATGCCATGTTGTGTGAGTCAAGGACATCTTCACAAGGGGAGTCTCTATACAATCTTCTTTCCTTTTGTTATTTTGTTTTGCTTAGTTTTGCTTGTTTTGCTTGCTTTGTTTCTTTTTCCAAACACAAAAAAAATTAGCTTTACAAGTTTGCTTTTCTCTATTTGAAACCCAAAAATGGGACTACTCTTGAAAACACTGTTGTGGCCACTTCACTAGCTCCAACAACACGATTTTATGAGCACACCCATTGCTCCACCTCGCGCTCAAGATACTTTTGAGATAAACCTGCTTTGCTCAATCTTGTTATGAGAGAACAATTTTCTGGTATTGGTAATGAAGATGCTGCTTCCTATCTAAATAACTTGTTGAACTTTGTGAGATGCAAAGCGAGATGGAGATGTGATATTATTAAACTAAATTGTTTCTTTCTTCTTGAGAGGAAAAGCTAAAGAATGGTTGAATTCCTTGACTAGGAATAGTATTGATTCTGGACTAAATGCAAAAGATGCTTTATTGGAAAAATACTATCCTCCTGCTAAGATTATAATCCATGAGAAGTTGCGAAATAATGAAGTTTAAATCAATTTGATAATGAGTGCCGTTGCTCTCCAAGCTACGGGAAAGAATGAAACCTTTAGTTAAGAATTGGTCCCACCTTATGGACCGGATCGGGCTGGATGATCATCCAAACTTTCTTTTTATGCAGGATTGAACTATTCTTTTCAAGGAACCTATTGGATTCGAAGGCTGCTGGAGGTACTCTTTTATGACCATCACTTGGGTGCTGCAACAAAACTTCCGGACAACATGATGGTTAATTATTCTGAATTTTGGCACATTAACGAGAGCTCCACAAGGTAGGAAGGTAAATTTGCTGAGGAAACCTCTTCCCTTGAGTGATACAAAATTGATATAATTATGTCTTATGCTTGTTAATGGGAAAGCCCATATAGATTCAAATAATGTTCCTTTAGTTCTTTGGTTGCTCAAGAAGAGCAAGTTGATGTGAACTTCATAAGAAATAAATAACTTTGGCAACAATGCTTATGGTAATAATGCTTATAGGAACAATTTTGGTAACAACAATTATATGTCAGATATCCTCCCAACAACAACAGGTAATGCTTATGGAAATTCTACAACAATAATAAGAGTGCTCCCTCTGAACTTGAAGTTATGCTTAAAGAATTTATTAGTAAAACAAACTGTTAATAATAAAACTATTGAGGAAAAAAGTCCTCAATGCTGAAAGAAATATAGCATCTTTGGCTAAAGTTCAATCTTACTTTGAATAAAATGGACAAGCAGTTAAACCTGAAAACGCTAATGATAATCCTTTTGCAGCCACTTGGTCGCTATACAAGTAAGAATTGATGAAAATGTTAGACTATTAAATAGAATTACATGCTATGGGAAAGAGGAGATGAAATTGTTAGAAAACATTAGTGTTTCCACTATCACCACCACTAGTGTTGAGGCTAGTAATAGTTCATCACTACTTTAGATGATAAAGTTGTTGATTTTGATCTTTGATGGTTGCAATATCTCCCAAGTTATTAAAGTTCCTTTACAAAAGCTTGCTAAAAAAGTCCTAATGCTAGTGTTAAGGAGCATATTTCTTACAAAACACATTAATGATGCTCTCTCATAAAGATTAAAGAAGAAAAGATGGAAAGTTCATAAAGTCTTCTATTCCTATAAAGCAAGAAGATGGTTGGGAAACCCATCATTAATATGAAAGTGAATGGACTTTTGATTTCAAAGCTTTCAGGTGGATCTTGATAGTAGTAAGTGTTTCTATTATGCCTAGAAGGATTTGTATATGGGATATGTTTGATTTGCCTCCCTCTTGAAGATTGTTATTTGAATGTCCCAATTTGATGATAATAATGTGCTAAAAAGAAACTCCATGGGGAGTATTATTAATGATGCGTTATTATTATGTTAATCTATTCTTATGTCCTCGCTTGATTTCTAAGTGTTTTGACAAGTTGAACACAATGCTTCGTCCTCATTACTTTTGGGAAGACCTTTTTCTTAGAACTGTTGGTGTCATCATTGATATGAAAGAAGGCACCATTAAATATCAACTTCCCACTCAATAAAGGTATAGAACACTTCCCCAAAAAAGAGAGAAAATATTTCTTTGCTTCTCCTATGAAAACAAAAATTTGGTCTTAACGCTTCTTCTTCATTTGAGAACACTTGATTCTTTCTTTTTGCTTTCTTTATGCCCAACTTAAAGGCGTTAAAGAAAAAGTACTTGTTGGGAGATAATCCAAGAGTTTTAGTTGAGTCTTGGAAGTTATTACCTCTGTAATAACCTCTCCTTATCCTTTTTTATTTCCAAGCTTTAGCGCCAAGAGTAACCTCTACTTCAGAGAGTTTAAGTAATGATTGGGAAAGTTGCTGTCTGAAACAGATTTCTCTTGCTTCCACCGTGAAAAATTCCAGGTGAGAGCTCTGTATGTCTTGGATTGAGTTGTGACTTTTGTGCTTCTTCTGCTCCCAGGTTGTTATCTAACTTTAGTTAGTTCAACACTTGTTGATTTGAGCCAACATAAGGTCTTCGGTAGAAAAATTCGTCTTTTACCTGCTGGTCTGTTGTTTTGACAGATTTCGCCATTTTCGTGTATTTGCTTCTTGTTAGTTCCTTCTGAGTTCCATTGGGGAAATTGAGCTTTTTGAGGGAAGTGATGGCTAGTAGCTAGTGTTCTGTTAATGAAGTTTATTTGGTGTTAGAACTGAAACTTGAGACTGATTTATCTTAAGTGCACCAATGCTTGCTAATAAAGATTGTGTGGGAAGTCTTTTGGTATGAAGGAAAAATTTCAGGTGTATATGGAAGGAATGAGTAATGAGATGAAGGATGGACTCAAAGTTTCGCTTGGGGATGCTACGTGTCACACCAAGAAATATCCAAGCGGTAAAAGGATCAAAGCTTGGGGATGCCCACCATTCTCTCTTCTTCATCAATAAAAAAATACTGTGTTTCTTCCTGTAAAATGCCTATATTTTTATTGTTTCATGCACGCTTGTGTTTTCTTGGAGCCGCTCTTTTTTCAAGTTGCTTTTGGTTTTTTAGTTTGCTTGGTTTGATTAGTGTTCTGAATAAATTGGTTGGATTTCCCCTTCTATACATTGGTTTGCAAATAGTTTGGTTTTGGTTTCGGGAAAGAGTAGGAAAGTTCATGCTTATGTGGTAAAATAGCGCTCGCTTTTTATCAGGGCTTGTATGCTTTTGTCATGCCATGCTTGATATTGTTTTGGCTTTTTATGCTTAGTATTATTTTGTTGTAGCATGACTTAGTTATAAAACAATTGAGATTGCTTAATGTGCCTTGGATGAATCATGCGCTTGTTTTAGCATATTAAAGCATAGTATAGTGGTATTCTCCTTTGATGCTTTATTTGGGTAATGATTCTGGCAATATGCTCTCACACCCATGTGTTATGACTATCTCAAGTCACCATAAGCTTCATGATCCTTTTAGTTTTCAACTTGTAGTATCACTTTATGCTTTGATCAATGATGTTTTGCCTTTCCTCAAGATGATTATGGCCATTATTGCTCTCTCTTAGTTTTGTCGCCCCGTGCCTTTTGCTAGTCTTCCAATAACCAAGTATGAGTTCCACTCATGCATCCAACTCCCCTAAACCAAGTTATTCCAAAGAGTCCACTTATACCTACCTACTATCTTATGCTATTCCAAGTATATTCATGCTTTGTTTACTACCTTTCAAATTAAACTTGTTAAGAGAAAACTAGTGATTAAAGCTCTCACGTAACTTTGATGGTAACACTTTAATACTTTATCACTTCTGCCCCTAATAAACTTCTGAACCATCAGGTCATCTATGTTGTATATGCTTGCACTTATTTTGTCGAGAATTAGCAAGAATTGATGTTTTTTCATGGGGAACGCTTTCAATATTGCAAGACTTGGTACTTGTACCTAGTTGATATCATGCTTCTTTGTATATATGGGATGTCGCCGTGTGGAATGAAAGGGGGAGCTTGTAAGTCCATGAAGTTATGTATATGTGTTAGAGAAAACGCCCGTCAGCTTGGTCTAATCCATTTATACATGGTGGAAACCTACAGCGTAGAACTATAACGAAATGCCTACGAAGCATTATTCTTATAAAAAAAAAGAGTCCTATATTGTGAATAAAGTGAAAAGAGAAAAAAAAAAGATACTACAGAAAAAGAGGAAAGAGAGAAAAAAGCAATTCATATTCCCATGGTAAATAAGAAGAACACCAGATGCTCGTTGTCCCGCTTGCCTTGTCATTTTGATATGGGGATTCTTCCAGACTACTCCGGCAAGGGGCAAGTACCCACATGCATTCTCAATGATACACATGTACTTACGAAGGACAAAGAACTTATCCGTGACTCAATCCTGAGTAGCATGAGGAACGACCGTGATACACAAGGGACATGAGATTTCGATTTATACTTTGTCATCGCTATGTACAATTCATAGTTTGTTCACTTTAACCTAATCACTTCAAGATGCTTATATGGATAGGGGCAATGAGAGTTTTCAAAACCACAAGCATCATAATTTTTGGAAGCTCTTTATGAGACTTTTTGAATCCTACTTCCTTTTACAAAAGGCCTTTCTTACACCATTATATATTGAGTCTCCACCTTCTATCTTTTTATGCAATTACTTTGAGAGAGCATAGTGGCCATTCTTAGTTCTATGTGCATTGTCCCAAGACTAGTTGATTGGATGCATAACTCAAGTTATTGCTTCTTTGAAACTATCAGTATCTAGTCACCTTATGAACTTTTGAAGGTGTCCTATGCATTTATATTTGCTACTCTATTGAGGGACAAGCTGGAACATTAGTATGCTTTTCTTTTATGTGAAACAACAAACGCTTTTGCAAAGTTATGTTATTCATGAATCTTTAGTTCGTGCTCTTTTCATGTTGCATCATAGTTTCCTTTGTTCCTATTGGTAGAACTTTGTCTTTTAAGTGTTATGATTGAAGTACTATGATCCCAAATTAGAATGTTTTCAGTAAAATATTTGGATCAAGTCTTTGGATGGTGCATGTCACCTCAAAATTATTCTTTCTTTTTATCACTTACCTTACCCGAGATTTGCAGCAAAGAGTTAAGCTTAGATGTTGATACATTGCAAATGTATCTATAGTTTCGATGTTCCATGCTTGGTTTTATCCAGCTTCTTTCTGTGTTTTGTTCCAACCTTTGGAGTACTTTTATTATGATTTCTTGACTAACCTATTAACAAGAGCCACAAAGTTGCCACGTCTGCTTTTCTGCATTGCTTTTGGTTCCGTGAAAGTCGAAAATTAATATTCTCAGAATTGATCAATACAAAGCCAAAGTGCCTATTTCTTCTCCGGAAGGATCAAGTGCCGTATGAGATTTAGAGAGTCGGGGTCGGGTTAATACTTACCTGGTCACAAGGCCAGCCCGGCCCGCATCAGGGGTGGTGGTTCACGACTCAAGACCGGCCTCTCCTTCACTTCTATGTTGCCCTCGGACTAAAACCATAAGTACTGACATCGAAAAATCCACTCTAAAGAGTCCGTAGCCCCTGGCTGCCTCCTCGTCTCCAGATCTGGGACTGGGCTCTTCTGGCACCCCCGAGGGAATTCATCCCGAAGCCTTCTTCATCACTACATGCAAGCCCGTGTGATGCGCGTGAGTGGTTCATCCTGACTACTGGATCCATGTAGTAGCTAGATGGCTAGTTTCTCCTCCTTTGTGCTTTCATGTTTAGATTCAGAGCTCCGCCATGATCAAGATATGATCATCATCTATTTGTAATCCATACGCACGATTTGCGGGATCCGGCTGGGATATTGGAGATGCTATTTCAAATTGATTATTGATCACTGCAAGTCTTTGTTATTTGAGGATTTTAAAAGCTTCCTCACAGGTTAGTAGCTATCTTGGCCAAGCAGATGCTAGCAACTCCAAGAGCAGGCTTAGTGCTCGATAGTGGTTCATGCCTCAGTAATCAAAAGTGACAGTAAACTTACATACTAGATGTGTTGTTGCTACTAGAGACAAACAAATCTATCCTTTATTCATAGAATAATTGTATTGTTTACTTTACACGCAGTCAGAAAGCAATAACTGTTGTTTGCAACTTAATACTAGAGGGGTTTTGAGATAACCTGAAGGTGGATTATTAATCATATATGCTGCTGATGGCGTCTATGTATTATGTTGTACGCCCAATCAAGTCTCAAAGGAGTCAAGATGATTATATATGCATGTATTGCTTTCTCGATGTTTGTCAATTGCCTCGCTGTAATTTGTTCACCAGCATGTTATCTATCTAAGGAGAGCCACCTCTAATGAACTATGGATCCCGGGTCCTTGTCTTTTATATTCAATCTACAACTGCTTATCGCTTTGTGTTTACTTTCTACAAACTTTTACTTCTTTCCATTCGACATGTTTAATCCTTTGTTTTTCCGCCAAGAAAACACGCAAGTGAGATTGGACAACCTCATCGCAAGTTGGGGACAGGTGTTCTCAGAGCAGAAGCAGGTGTCTCCATCGCTGTTACTAGCACCAGAAAGGCGCCCCCGCCAGTTTGCCAGCTAGTAAATACCTTTGGGGTGTTTCTTTGCTCCTACCGGGTTCGACATTAAACTCTGGCTCACTATAATTGAGGGAAACTTTGCTGGGTTCGTGAGGCATGGAAAACAAAAAAATTCACCGCAAGAACGCAACAAAAACGCATACATCTAATCTAGATAAAAGCCAGATCTAATCTATTGTACATGTGCAACGAGATAGATCTGCATTTAACCCTCGTGAGAACCGAAAGTTGCCACAGATTAGATCTCAAGTTGATGTAGTCGATCACTGTCGATCTCAAGATCGTGGACGATCCTTCCGCTGCCCGGCAGCTGGGCTCAAGCAGCCGATCACACGCATGGGATCGAAGGCACCTTCCTCTCCTGCCCAGAGCAGGAGGTGGTAGTGTAGATCTTTCTCCACGAATCCTGTAAAGAAGACGACGGTGTGGTGGTGGTGGTGGAGTAGAGATTTCTGCAGGCTTCACCCAAGCCAGGAAAGGTGCAGCCAAGGAGGAGGAGAGAGGCGGCGGCTAGGGTTTGTTACAGGAGAGGTTCAGGGGTGGCGCCTCCCTCTATTTAAAAGAGGAGGCTGATGGAGGGGAGCTCTAGTAGACTCCCTCCTCGGGTCAAGGGAGTTGGGGGAAAGGGGAGGAGTCCACCTCCCCCACGAATCAGATTCATTCCCTACGGTATGATTCCTTGACCTTCTTGGTTTTCACAAACTCCACAGAAATCTTCTAGAACCTTCCAACATTCCTCAAACCTCTAGAATTCCATACAACACCAACATTTCTAACTTAGAAAATGATCCCCAATATATGAATCTTATTCGGACAATCTTGGATCTCCCTCGATGTCCGGATCCAACTGAGACTAACAACATTCGGTCTCCAACGCATTCCATCTACTTGGTAGCCATCTTCGAACCTTAAGTGTGTCACCCTACTTGCTCGCGGAATATGCATATGTCAAGACACCTTCTCAACAATAACCATTAGCGTGATCCGGAGAGATCCATAACGGCCCCACATACTCAAATAATGACTTCGCAGATCGATAGAACCATTGGGACATACGAACCACCCTTTGTCACGATACTCTACTTATCCGAGGTTTGATCGCTGGTATCTCCATACCTGGGCTTCTACCTCAAGCATCGATAACTACTTTACCTGCTCCATGTTATGTCATCCCTTGTGACCTAGTCACATTCTTGTGTAAGCCAACTAGATGACATTCACCAGAGGCCCAGAGCATATCTCTCCGCCATATGGATGGACAACCCCAATCTTGGTCCATGCTTCAACACATACTTTCAGAATAATCTAATGACACCTTTTATAACCACCCACCACGGGGTTGCTCATGTCATCAAAGTACCCATCCGGGTGATGGTGGATAACATAAATCCTCATGGTCATCGGCTAGATTAGGTTACTATGCATTTGAAAGCTTATAGCAATACTAACTTAATGACTTGATCTTATGCTACTTACTATGGGTGTGTCCATCACATCATTCTCCTAATGATATGATTCTTGTTATTAACAATATCCAATGTCCATGCGATCAGGAAACGCATGATCATCCATTAATCAACAAGCTAGTTTAACAAGAGGGGCTTACTAGGGACTCTTTTATGTTTACAAAACACACAAGTATTAATGTTTCACTGTTAATACAATTATAGCATGGGATGTAAAAAATTTATCATAAACATAAAGATATAATAATAACCACTTTATTATCGGGCTTCTTGGGCATATCTCCAATAGTCTCCCACTTGCATTTAGAGTCAATAATCTAGTTAAAATTTTGTGCATTCAACACCTATGGCTTTCTTTCTGTGTTGTAGGTATAGACACAAATTGCTAGTGGTAAAGATAATCTTGATCCACACGCCCAGGTCCTGTGTATTTTGCATTTCTTGCATTTACCTTCTACTCATTACTTCATTCTCCAAATGAGATGGCATTGTATAAATTTAGTCATCCTTTGGTGAGACTCTTTTAGTTCCTTGGGATTAAATCTATGTTGATACAATTGTCATAACAATGTATCTTCATAGTATTATCCTCACGCATGAACCACACCTTGAAGTTTGATAACAAACTACTTGTACGGAAATGCTTTTCATTTGCTGCTTTTCACAATAGCAGTCATATACTTAGCTTCTTGTTGTAGTATCTGTCACAATGTTTTAATTTTGGTACTCAACCAAACTGCTACAGTGGAACTTCCTTTCCATTACATTGTGCCACCTATAGTGTAAATTGAGATAAATCTTAATTTTGTGACAAAACTAGTATCAATGCAAATAATTTACAATGAACTATTTGTCACCATTACTATATAAATAATATATTCTTAGTTCTTCCAAAGATCATAGGAATATCCCTACTATTGTCCAATGATCATCTTATGAGTTATTCTGGTATATGCTCATAACATTTAGAGCATAGGACATATCTGGATGTGTACATCTCAAAGAATGATTGATCAAATATTCTTGTGATTTCACCAAGTGTCAAAACACTTGATTCTCATGTCAACACACTTGAATCTTGATTCAGTCCTTCCGCAAGGCCAAGAACCTTTTCTTGTTGTTTCCATATTGAACTCATTCAACATCTTATCTATGTACATTTGGCAAAACCATATTAGCGCCTCAATCTATCCATATAGACATTGATGCCTAATTCTTGGTTATGCCTAAGTCTTCATCGAAATGAAATTCTTAACCTGTGTCAATAAAGATACATCATTTCTAATCAACAATATGTCTTTCACATAATGTATTAGAAATATGTCTTAGCGCCTCCCACTTAATTTCTTGCAAAATGCAAACATCTTCATCGCTCGATGAAATTAAACCTTTAACGGTTTCATCACGTGAAGATTCCAACTCCACATGCTCACTTCAACCATTGAAGTTTTGCATACTCTTTAGCATCCTTGAATTAATAAAACCCTTTGATCGTGTCATGGACACATCCTAGGTAACCATTCTATTAGAAGAACTTGTTTTGTTTGTTCAACTACCATATACCAAAAATATATGTAGTGGTTGCTACATTAATCCGTCCATTAAATATCGCTATGAAAGATCAAATCTTATCATAGTCATTTCCTTGAACATTGTCAGAACTCTTTCGACATGTCGACTATTTCATGATGTGAAACATCCATGTCTATTTCATTATAGATCCATACCATCATAAGGTCTTGCACCTTTCCGTAGGGTCTTCAAATTCAAAGCTTGATTTCTCGTATGGAATTATCACGGATTTTATGGCTTCAAGCCACTTAACTAAGTCGTGGCCTATCATTGATTATTTGCATGTAGTCGTTCATCACTGTATTGTCAAACAACAATGATTTAACTCTCAAATCTTGCATTTGATTACTTACCCGACCTACTTGGTTTAATAGGA
Organism: Avena insularis; assembly: GCA_023614405.1. Taxonomy (NCBI): domain Eukaryota; kingdom Viridiplantae; phylum Streptophyta; class Magnoliopsida; order Poales; family Poaceae; genus Avena; species Avena insularis. Next base: position 316,404,709 of record CM042688.1, on the reverse strand, counting down.
ACTTAGATCCTCGTGACCACATCCTTTGAGGCACGTGAGCCATGAGCATTGTTGCGCCTCCGGGACACTTACCGGCTAATCGCATAACTCAGATATATTAGCCAAGGTTCAACAACCTTGTCAAAGTTCTATTGTCCTCCCACTTAACTTCTTTTCACCAAAAATTCCTTCTCAAGAAACTCGACATTCTAAGTGACAAAACACTTTGTCTTCGTGTTATGGAGGAATACCCAATGGTTATTGGAATAACCTACAAAGACATGCTCATCCCGACTTTTGGTTGTAAACATTTTACTTATGCCTAGCATACCAAAAATTTAAGAAAGGACAACTTGGTTTTATCCCAAACCATGACTTATATGGTGTCATTTCAATGGATCATGATGGATCTCTCTTTTCAAAGGTAAAAGCGTAGTCACTAAAGCTTTAATCTTTAAAATATAATGGCAGTTTTATAAATGACACCTTTGATCTTACCATGTCAAACAAGGTTTCATTACATATCTTGAACACTCCATACTCCTATGGTGTTTTGGGAAATGCAAATCCATGGAACGTATTCCTCAAATCTTAGGTGTTTTGCTAAACTTGTAACTCAAACATCTTTTATGATCCAATCATAAACTTTTTTTTATTTTCTTGTTACAATAATTTTCCACTTCATCTTGAAAGTCTTTGAACATTTTCAAATGTTTCATACTTCTTCCTTATTGAGTAGGTATATACATATACTCACTCAAATCTTCGGAGAAAGCATATGAAGTTGAAATTCATCACCCAATTTACTCGACTACACATAATGGACTATATACATCAATATGTACAAATTCCTAATCAGTTAGTCGTCTGCTCCTCTTTGGCCTATGAACGAGTTTTAATTATCTCCAGTATCACAAGCGCCATTTGATCAAAATCAAAGACTCAAAAATCCATCAACATGGAGTTTCTTCATGTATCCCTTTCAATATAATTTAAACGGCCATGTCATCAAGTAAGTGATCTTTTCAATTATTTGTCTTGCACATTTTAGCATTAGTTTTATGGTCGTTGTTTCTCCAACCAGAATTCGTATATCATCCATCTATTATGGAATACGCTAATTATTTGAACAACCTTTGTCGTCATAATACCTCGATCAAAATAACAATTATTGAAACAAATCTTGAAGGTAAGCTTTGATGTTAACGAGCAACACAACAACCCTTTGTTTGTTTTCGATGAACATCATCACATATTCTCTTGCTAGTTACTTAGGCCATTGTAGTTCATGAATTGTGTTGTCCTCAGATGACATTAATTCTTCATACCAACCAATTCGTATCCAATAACGCAGAACCACATTGTTTAACAACCAAGGAATATGTAACATGTATCTCTATATACCTAAGTTGATATCTCCAATCTTTTCTTTTCGCCAAATATTTTATAGATTCTCTTCAACAATTCCTTTTCTTTAAAAGAATCTATCAACATTAGTGGTCATTCATATGACACATAGTACAAAGTGTGTATAGTCAAATACTAATACCTTTGGACTTGCACTGAAGTGATCACCTTCATCAAATGTTTGGCATTCTTTCAAAATTCCATTCTTTAGTAATCTTTTAGTGTAGTAAACATTTTACTTACATCTTCTATTCATCCTTATCATGACAACTTTCATGATCAAGCTGCTATAGCTTATAAAGGTGAATTGGCAGTATAATGTTTCTTTCCAAACCTTTTGAGGATTATTTAGGGACGACCAAGCGCCCAATCTTCTTCACAAATTCTCATCAAATATGAGGACGATATTTATCATGTTGTAACCAATACATTGTTTTAGATATCGCAATACCTTTCACATATGATGGTTTCAAACATTGCTTTCCATTTAGATAAACTTGATATTAAAACAATCTTTTGAGTATCAAGAATCATGGAGGCAAATATGATACATTAGATACTAACATCGAATTGTTACTCTTGATTTAATACTGCTTATTAAACTTCATAGAGTAAACGGAGTTTACTGAAAGTTTGTAATATGACTTTTAAACTTTAGATTGACACTCAAAACAATACGATACCAGTTCAAAGCAAATATCCAGAATTTCTATAGTTCTACTATCTCAACTATAACTAAGCGAAGGTGGTGAATCGGATGCCAATGACTACAACAAACTATGCAAATTCACTTTGATTGTGTTTATGATAAATTGAGTTTGACTAATCCAAATTACAAATGAACTCCCACTCAAAACAACATCCCTCGAGTTTTTATAGTGATTACACTAACCAAATCCACTACACCAAGTCCCGATCATCACGTTGAGATGATGTAGCTTTAAAGGCTAACAATCAACATGTTCATCATATCATCCATATGACTCATGCTTTACCTTTCGGTATTCCGCCAGGTGTTCCAAGACTATGTCCAGACATGCTAGGCTTGTCAAGGTTAACCTTAGTATCCGTATGTGCAAATTGGTTTACACCGTCAGATGCAATAACGTGAGAATCTACCACACCCGATCATCACGAGATGCTTCAAACGATTTAGTCTTAGCAACGGTGCTTACTAAGGACTAACACTTTATTACTTGATATTTAGTGAGAGGGATCATCTTATAATGCTACCGTCATGATCTAAGCAATACAAGATGCATAAAGGATTAACATCATAGGCAATTCATAATTAGTGTGATATGATATGTCCCTTTCTTCTTATGCCTTTGATCTCCATCTCCAAAGCACTACATGATCTCCATCATCACCAAGATTAAGGCCAAGGTCAAGGGCCGCTTCATGGTTGTCCATCATCACTAGCAACTATTACAACTACTTGGAATAAAGCTAATATAAGATGAATATTTAGGTCTTAATGTAATTAAAGACAACCATTAGTTTCGCCAAGGCTGCTATATTACAACAAGGATCATTGCATACATCAAATATAATCACAATCACATGATGGCTATATCACATCACCAAACCCCCGCAAAAACAAGTTAGACGCCTCTAATTTTATTTGCATGTTTTACGTGGTTTGGGGCTTTCGAATAAGAACGGATCTTACCTACGAATCTGAACCACAACATTGATACAAGTGCTATCGAGTGCAAAGTGTAGATTGATCTATACTATGATGGGGGAGATGTACACCAAAGCCACTTGTGCAAAGCAAGTTACACAAGCATGGAGCAAGTCCATAAAAGCGATGACATGTAAGGTTAGCCCGAGCCGCCTATCCCACCATACCGCAAGATGCAAAGTACACAAAGCAAAGACGGCATGAGCAATCAACGCCCACAAAACCATTGTGTTCTACTCATGCAACGTATCTACGATAGATACCGCTCGATACCAATCGATGGGTTCGTGAGCATGGAAAACAAAAAAATTTCTACCGCTAAGAACAAACAAAACCCAGATCTAATCTAGATAAAAGCCAAGATCTAATCTATTAGACATGTGCAACGAGATAGATATGTACTAACCTCGAGAACTAAAAGTGTTATGAGATTAGATCTGGGGATGTAGTCGATCACTTGTCGATCTAAGATCGTGGACGATCTATCTTCCGGCGCTGCCCGCAGCTCCATAGCCTGGCCACATCGCAAGTGAGCTCCAAGAAGACCTTCCTCTCCCTGCTCCAATGAAAGCAGCGGAGGTAGTAGATCTTCTCCACGGAATCCCAGCAGACGATGGTGTGGGTGGTGGTGGTGGAGTAGAGATTTGCAGGCTTTGCCTAGCCGAGCCAGCAGAGCGAAGGAGGAGGAGAGAGGCGGTGGCTAGGGTTTGTTATGGGAGAGGTCTAGGGGTGGCGCCTCCCTCTATTTAAAGAGGGAGGCGCCCGGGATGGGAGGAGTGCTAGGACTCCCTCTCTCCTTGGCCTAAGGTTGGGGAAAGGGGGAGGAGTCCTCCCACCTAACTGTCTTGCCCCACAAGGATTCCTTGACCCTTTCTTGTTTTTCAAGCAACTCAAGAAATCTTCTAGAACCTTCCGTAACATTCAAACCTTCTAGAATCTCCATACAAACATTCTAACATTTCCTAACTTAGAAAAATGATCCCCAATATATGAATCTATTCTCCTGACAATTCCCATCTCCTCGGGATGTCCTAGATCCAATCCGAGACTCCAAACAACATTCGGTCTCCAACGCACATTCCATATCTACTTAAAACAGCTTCGAACCTTAAGTGTGTCACCCTACGGTTCGTGAATAACATGCGCATGATGAAGACACCTCTCCGATCAATAACCATTAGCGGATCCGAGATCCATAATCTCCCACATACTCAACGATGACTTCGGATCATGGAACCATTAACATTTAAAACCAATTCCTTTGTCACGCCGACATTTACTTATCCGAGGTTTGATCGCCTGCATTCCATACCTAGCTCACCTTATCGATAAGTACTCTTTACTGCTCCATGTTATGTCATCCCTGTGACCTAGTCACATGCTTTCTGCAAGCTAACTAGATGACATTCCACCGAGAGGGCCCTGAGCATATCTATCCGTCATATGGATGGACAAATCCCAATCTTTGGTCCATGCGCTTCAACACATACTTTCGTAATACCCAATGACACCTTTATAACCACCCAACAAGCAAAGGTTTGATGTCATCAAAGTACCCATCCGTGATGGTGATTAACATAACCTCATGGTCGGAAGGATTAGGTTATGCATTTGAAAGTTTATAGCAATACTTAACTTAATGACTTGATCTTATGCTACGCTTATTATGGGTGTGTGTCCATCACATCATTCTCCTAATGATATGATCTTGTTATTAATCTATATCCAATGTCCATGATCGAAACCATGACCATCCATTAATCAACAAGCTAGTTTAACAAGAGGCTTACTAGGATTCTTTTATGTTTACAAAACACACAAGTATTAATGTTTCCTATTAATACAATTATAGCATGGGATGTAAACATTTATCATAAACATAAAGATATAATAATAACCACTTTATTATTGTCTCTTGGGCATATCTCCAACAACTTTCACCGTGCTCATCATACCTTCCTCTTGGGTTCCCAACAAACTCTACATCGATCGTCGAGTGCATCACCACGCATCAAGTGGTGAGTCCATCTGGACCATTCGACTTGTTTTCTCCTTACTTTCATTTTGATATGAAACTTCATAATATATAACCCTGGATCCCCGAGGTTCAGAGTATCGTGTTTTCGCCGTGTTTTTGTTTCGACTGCTTCTCAGACATACTCTTTGAAGGTTTAGAAGCACAATGGTGTCCGCCAAGGATAAAGGGAAGGAGCCTATGGAGGAAGAGAATGGTGTCCGCCAAGGATAAAGGGAAGGAGCCTATGGAGGAAGACCTCCAAGACCCTGGGCAGGAGAAGGAGATCAAGAGTGAAGATGAAGAGGAGGAAAAGCACACCGACACTACCATTGCAAGCATCAGAGTGGTGGCAAACCCTGCCAGGACTATGTCAATTGGAGGGAAGCCCTCATCACCGCTCAGATCCCCCGGTCACTTCCTCCATGCACCAAGAATCCTTTCCATACCCTTATCCATGAGCATCAATACCAGAATATGCCCAAGGGGAAATTACCCTCCAATTGGGATTTGCCTCGTTCTAGCCATGCAGGAAAATAAGGCTTCAAGGAGGAAGAGTGGGGAAAGAATAGCAAGAGCTGGAATTATCAACCTGACATGATCATGAGCCGCATTGAGCAAAACTCAGAGCTGATTCGTAATCTCACTTTCGAGATTGAGGACTTGGGGAAACTGATCAGAGAGCTCATCGAGAGGATACCACCACCACCAAAGGAGTAATTCATTATCAGTTCGCATCCCTTGGTTTGTTCCAATCTTGGGGAGTGCCGCCAGATACATCACTATCTTCATCTTTTACCTTTTGATAGAGTCATATCATGAATAGAGAAGTTATTATGTAGGATGGTTTGCATTATGGAAGTGTCCCCTCTCTCGCTAGATATGCATCCTTGGTGTGAGTCAGCTATGGAATATTAATGAGAAGTTCTATCATTCACTCTTTTCATAGCTTATATTAGTTTTCAATTGCGTGGTTATATGATTGATCTTATTGTTAGTATTGGTATCACTTTGGGATCATTGAGTTAATTTAGTTGGTTTTGGCAAACCTGGCTCGGCCAAGAGCACACTATTTTTGAGAGTTGAAAGAAAAGATAAAAGGACCTTTAAAGAAAAATAATTTCATCATCTTTCTTTCTTGATTTGCTCATAAGTTTAGTATTATCTAGTTAAGATCTTTTGTGCTTCCAAGGAAGATTACATGTTTGTTTTTATCACTTGTATGTTCGTTTGTTTCCTTCAACTCTTGTACTTGCTACCCAGCCTTGCTAGCCAAAAACCAGTCGAGAGGGAATTCTTCTCTGCATCCACCCTTTAAACCAAAACCTTTGCCATTTGCATCCACCATAATGCACTCTATTAGCATTATTGCTATTCCAAGTAAATTCTTGTTTTATCTATCTCCCAAATTAAACTTGTTATGTGAAAATTAGTGATTAAAGCTCTCACGAACTTGATGGCACACTTTAGTTTCTTGCATTTAATAAACTTGAACCATTATGCTCAATTTATGTTGCGTATATGCTTGCGCTTTGTGAGTTGTGAATTAGCAAAACCATGTTGTCATGGGGAACGCTTTCAACATTGCACTAGTACTTTGTACCAAGTTAATATCATGTTCTTTTGTCTATGGATGTTGTCGGTGTGAAATGAAAGGGGAGCTTGTAAGTCCATGGAGTTATTCATATGTGTTAGAGAAATGCCCGGGCATGGAGTCTAATCCATGCCGACATGGTGGGAACTGCACAGAACCATAACGGCATCTATGAAGCATTCTTCTTATACAAAAAAGGGTCCGATATTGAGAAAAAAAGAGAAAAAGAAAAAAGATATTATGAAAAGAGGAAAGAGAGAAAAAGGCACCATATTCCCATGGTAAATAAGAAGATTGCTGAGATGCTTGATGTCTTCTTGCCTTGTCATTTTGATATGGGGATTCTTCCGTATCATCGGGCAAGGGGTACCCTGTTGGCGGTTCTCTATGATACACATATGCTTACGATGACAAGAACTCACCGGTGACTAAACTTGAGTAGCATGAGGAGCGACCTGCATTCAAGGGACATGAGATTCTCAATTCACAACTTGTCAATGCATATCCTCATATTTGATCACTTTAACCTTAATCACCTAAAGATGCCTATGATAGGGGCAATGAGAGCTGAAAGCTAGTAAGTATCATAATTTTTGGGAGATCTTATGAGACTTGTAATCCTGCTTTCCCTCTGTGAAGGGCCTTTCTTTTACTTTGTAGTTGAGTCAGTAAACCTACTCCCTTCTATCTCAGCAAGTATTTTGAGTTGTTGTGTTTCATTCATTCATATGATGATTTATTCATTCATGTTTCTTATATTCCTTGTTTTGCACATTGCTCTTATCTTGATGTTTACTACTTTGAAAGCTATCATTGAAAACCAGCTATTTAGAACTCCAAAGAAATTATCAACTATATTCTTCACTAAGAGCTAAGTTTGCCATTACCAATTATGATTCACTTTATGTATCTTTATTGTCTTTCCTTTACCTATTACAAGTTGAGTTATATAATAGTGAGTTGTCTTCATTATGATCTATGCATTGATGAATGTGATGCTTCTTGTCCATATTCTTTTATCGACTCTTCACCCATAAACCTCGAGGTCATGTTTATTGAGCTCCGCTTTTGGGGACAAGGGAAGTCTAAGCTTGGGGGGAGTTGATACGTCCATTTTGCATCACTATTCTATGTCATAATTCACTGTTATTCATTGATATATTTCATATTGAGAGGTGATACTTATGTTATTTCATTTGTTTTTGCATGGTTGATGACTTTTGGAGCATGGACCGTTGTAGTTAGGATTCTGGTGGAAAAGGTGATGTTTGGAGGACAAATTCGCGAAGATTAGAAAATCCGGGAAATATACGGAAAATCCTATTTTTCCAGAAGACGAAGGAAGCCTTAAATGGAGATGGGCCAGGGGCCCACACCACCTGCGCTGGCCAGCTGCCACGCCACTGTGTGGTGTGACCGCCTGTCCACCGCACTTTCTAGCGATATTATCCTCCCAAACCCTAGGACTCGGGAGCAACCACAGAAAGATTCCGCCGCTTTATGATGAAACACCGAGAGAGAAAGATCTCCGCAAATGATTTCGTCGGAGAATTCCTTCCCGGAGAGGGGAGATCGTCGCCATCAACACCACCATCAAGCTGGACGTCATCGGGATCATCATCATGATCATCACCACCATCATCACCAATTGCACCCTCATCACCATCTCCATATTGCTGTAACAATTGGGTTGAATCTTGCATTGTTCATAGGGGAAACTTTCCCGATGTTGATTACTCTTTGTAGTTGATGCTATTGAGTGAACCATTGAATTATTGTTTATGTCCAGATTGTTATACATCATTATTCCATATCTAATCATGATCCATATGATGTCTTTTAGAGTAGTTCATTTTGTTCTCGAGGACATGGGAGAAGTCATGTTGTTAGTAGTGGAGTTGTGTTGAGAAAGATTCAATAGTTTGATATTTGTTGTGGTGTACTTCTTCTAGTGGTGTCATGTGAACGCACTCACATGACACTTCACCTATATGGGCCTAGGGGAATGCATTGTGTATTTGGCTACTAATCATAGGGGTTGCTGGAGTGACAAAACCTTAACCCCCTTAGGGAAACCATTGCACAAGGGACGAAGGGTCTTAGAGTTTAAAGTTGTGGTTAGGTTCTACCTAATTACTTTCTCTTTGTACTTACGGATGTTTGCAAGGGGTATAATCACAAGTATGTATTAGTGCTAGGAAGGTCGGTACATTAGCATAGGTTCACCCACACAACACTTAGCAAGCTAAAGAAGATTAATCAACTATATGAAGTAAAGCACTTGGACAGCCTTCCCATGTGTCCTCGAGAACATTTGGTCATCTTAAGTAATACAACCGGCTTGTCCTTTGCTGCATAAAGGATTGGGGCCACTTGCTGCATTTATTCCTACTGGCCTTTATTTACTCGTATTTTGTTTACTTGCTTTATCAAAAACCCTAAAAATCCGCTTTGCTAAGTATTTGCAGAGAATTCTGATCCATACCACTAGCGCACCTTCTGCTCCTCGCAAGGTTCGGCACTCTTACTTATCGAAAATACTGTGATACACCCCCTATACTTGGGGGTCATCAGTAGGCGACGTCTCACGGGCTCCGATCCAGCCGAGTAGCGGAAGAAGAAGATGCTGGACCGAAGATCACACGACGGTAGTGTGGAAGTGGAGTACCGAAACCCAAGAGGTCCACTCCAATATTTCGAGATGTCCTCAATGGAAATGAGAGAGAGAGAATGAGAGAATGGGATGATTCCAAAGGGAGGGTGACCCCTATATATAATGGGAGGGAGGCACCACTTAAGGGGCAAGGTATGGGACTAATGCCCACACCTGGCCACCACCGAGGCGCCTCCGCCGGACCTAGGTCGGCCCCACTTGGGCGGTCCACCATGCCCCAGCCAGCCGACCCTCCTCCCTAGGCGCTGCCCCTTTGGGCCTCCCTCCGGGTGAGGCCCATTAGCAATGGGTTACTCTTTAAAATAATAAAATGTATATTTAAATATTAATTCACCAATTAAAATAAAATATACATATTATTATATTCTTCACTCCTAACACCTTCCGACCCCTTCCAATAAACATCACATGTTATCCAAACTATTCCGCTTTCTCTATTTCTCCCACGGTGGGTCATCTATCCCATGCATCCCCACCCTTAAGTGTGATATCTTCGGTTCGGAAACACCCGACATGATTGATACCTCTCTCATATCAATGATCATCATAGTGACCTGATGGCCATGTTGACCCCGTATGCTTCACAAATCTTATCGCCGAACCGTAAACATCGCTTCCTGCCTTTGTCATTTGATACTTAGTTCATCCGAGACCCGATCTTCGATATCCCCATACCTAGTTCGGCCTCGCTACCAATGAACTTGTTTACTCGCTCCCATGTAGTTGCATTTCGTGACCAAGTCACATGCTTGCAAGTCTAATGCAACGTCACCGAGATGACCACATGTACCTATTCGCTACATGGATTGATAAATCCTGGTCTTGATATGTACTCCTCACGCGGCCTCTTTGAAAACCTGAGTAGCACTCTTTTGATCACCCTATCACGAGATGATGCTTGATACCATCAAAGCTTCCTTCGCAATGTTGATTTGCATTATCTCACACCTAGGATTAGGTTACGATGTTTTCTATGTTTAATCATCAATGGTGAACTTTGTAACTAGATCTCATTAAGATATAACTGCTGGATGTTTCTCTATCACATGATTCAACCAATGACATGATCTCATTATCAATTGGCATAAATGCCCATGATCTTGAAACCCAGATCATTCTCATGACCAATGAACTAGTTCGCTAGAGGTAATTAGAGACACGGTTTTTTACATACCACGTGTATTAACGCTTCATATTAACAAAGTTATAAAGTATGAAACGTATTATGAACATACAAGAGATATATTTAACAATACACTTTATTATTGGCTCTAGGGCATATCTTCTTCAACCTTATACTACCACTACAATATACTTGCCTTGTAATAACACTTCTCTAGAGGCACAAATACCTATTCCTCTATTGAACTGTCATATAATCATACAAACAGTTAGATATATATAGCTTGGGTGTACTATTTGTATTTCGTTGAGATGTTTTCAGATTCCACGATGTATATACTGGTCATAAGAATTTCCTCGAAAAGCAGTTATTAGACAAGTGCTAAGTAATCTTTAACGTTTAAGTTTGAGGATTGCTTCAAAATATATTTGGTTTTATATATCTAAACCATGCCAATGAAAAGCATGGCACTATTATCAAACACTTTTTAGGACCTATTTGGTTCAGAGGAATTTTGAAGGGATATAGTCATAAGGACTTCTTTTGTTTAAGCCATTTGGACAACGGGATTGGGTTTACAAATTCCTATGGAATCCATTCACCCTCTTTCATAGGAATCTTAACATTAGCTTAAACTCATTTTAACTTCTCGCTGAGAAGTCAAATGCATTTTAGAGCATATCGACTTGGGGCCTTAACTCTCTAAATGGCAATCGGGGTGCCGCTACAAGAACCTACCCGATGTTCATTTCACGGCTACCTCATGCACGCAGATATCACAAGCGAGATCGCCTGTATGCACGCCCGGCGTGCGAGATAAGGAGGTGAGTTCGACGCCATCTAGCTGTATGTACAACTCCCTATCGAGTTGTGGAGTGTCACCAGAGGATCCCTCCGCGCCTCCGGAAGAGAACAGAACTGCCAACCACTGGATGCTGCCGCCGTGCCTCCTAGCGAGAGCAATACCTCCCGCCATCAAGGGCGATGCACCTCCTGGCGAGGGAAGACATCGCCTCCCATCGTCGTGGACCGTAGTTCGTTTTTATGTAAACTTATAATTGAAACTAGGCCGCTAGGAGGACGAGTTTAGTTTTTATTTGTTTTTTAAAAAAAATATACAAATATGTTTAAATTTTGTCTAGACCAGAATCAGATCATTCTGCGCTGGCCTGGCGCCATAATGAGATCGTGTATATTTCTCCATCACTTTTTTGCCTACAATTTTGAAGGGGTGTAGCTATCAGGACTTTTTTTTTTGTTTAAGCCATTTGGACAACAGATTGGGTTTACAAATCTTTATGGAATCCATTCACCCCTTTTTCATAGGAATCTTAACATTAGCTTAAACCTCATTTTAACTTTACTTTGAGAAGTTAAATGCACTTTTACTCTATCTCCCTGCACTCTCTCTCCTCAATGGTCCAAAATTCAGGTGTTTATTTCTAGCACTTCATCCTAAGATTCCTATTACATAGTTAATGAGTAGGGTTGAGCGGATCCCGCGAAAGTCCCGCGCTTGTTCATATATTTAAAAAAGAGGCGTTGCTTCGTGTCCCCTTTAAACATAAGTTTGCATGGGCAGTTTTCTTTTGACCTGTCAAACCTATATCTATTCTCAGACCTGTATACCTTCTAGGTGTACGTCAAGTCATACTTACGCTCCCACTAGCTGATCCCACCTTCCCTTGTCGCGATCTATATCTTTGCATGCCACGCTTTTAAATTCTTGCTGCTGCTGCTGTATACCTTCCGATTTCCACCTCCAGGCATGTGGAGTATACGTACGGTGAGTATACACCTAAGCAGAGCATATGGGCTTCACTGGCTTTGTAATGTCTTCAAATGAATCGGATCATGCTATCCTGGCCGCCCACGTGTTTCTGTTTGTCAAGTTTGAAGAGAAGGGGGACACCAAGCAAAAGTGTTAAAATATTGTAGTACAATTTTTTGCAAAAGTTGAACTAGCAAAACCTTAAATAAACTAGAAGTGGACTTTCGTGGAATCCCGCGCGCAACCCTATTAATGAGTTAATGGTCCAAAATTCACGTATTTTTCCTGTTCCTACATTTCCAAATGCCTGTGTTGTACCATGACTTGTAATTTTGCTTTTACGCGTATCTTTGGCAAGCTAACCCAAGTTCACTCTGTTTTAGTGGGGCCTCTATTAGTTCGTCGGATGGACCGATAGACCATGATGCTCTAGATCAGAATCAGATCATTCTGCGCCGGCCTAGCGCCATAAATGAGATCCCGTACATTTCTCCATCACCTTTGCTTACTACTTATGTTTCCACGTTAATTTCAAAAACTATGAAGATTATTTGGTTACTTCACCTCAAGAAGATTATCAGATGACGAGTCAAGACGCGTTCCGAGAGAGTACTTGGTAATCATTGAGCACCACTTTCTCTGGTTCCACATCATCGATCACCGTTAGCGGGGCATATAAAGCAGCATTTCCGTTATAGCAGCGTCCTGCTGATAATGCAATGGGCGTAATCATTTATGAAAGTTATGAACAACACATCTGGTCAACATTCTTTTCGATCAGCTTCTGGAAAAATTGCTGAAATTAGCCTGCAACGAATCCATCTAGAAGTAATAAGTTACTATGCCCACATCCGGAGTGCCTCAAGTCTGCCTTTTAATAAGCTCTGTCAAATCTAATATTGGTGGTAACGAACTACGGACTGCGTCTGTGTCACTAATTTAAGACATTTTAGATAATTTAAAATAGACTAATACTGTCCAAATAAGTCATTATATACACTAAAACATGTATGTTCTACTCCTACCGTCCCCTAATATATAAGTGACTTGGTTTGTTTAGATTCACATGTAATCTATATACTAAAACATATCTAAATACATAAGATCTAGACAAACTAACGCCAATTATTTTTAGACGGAAGAAGTACCTTCTGTTAAAAATATTAGAATGTCTTACGTTAGGTGAATTGGAGGAGTAGCATTATCCAGTGAATCCTGTGAACAGCTAATCTCCTGTATATGTGGTTATGCATGTTACTGAATCTTGTATGACGTACGAGCGAACATGCCATGGCTATAATAAATTCAGATGAATGATCAACTAGGCTCGTTTGCACGTGACGTTGACTCTTGTACATGCGCTCATGCATCACTTCCATGTAACCATATCCGAATGCAGGGTCGAATTGCATAGTACACATATGCATGATGAGCACAGGGAGTAGACAGCTTCATAATTGTTTTTTCATTCAGTGATCGCAATTGGCAAGGCTAGATCAAGAGATAAATGCATATATGCATCTATACAATATGTACCAGTTTTTTCTTTTTGCATTACTTATATTTTTTTTATTTGTACCATCATTTTTCTCTCAAAACGGCGGGATCTCTGTTGCATTGTACTTGCAAGGGAGGCTAGACGCAGATAACCAAAAAGAAAGAGCAGGAAAACCCGCCCCTAAAAAACATGAACAATTTTCAAACCGGTCGAGCAAAGGAAAAATGAGGTAAAGTGGTGGATTCTTCACAGCTAAAAGCGAGAGGGACAAATTCAAACAGACATACTTCTAGTGATCCCCTTTGACTTCCTTCTTGATCCAACTAAGTTTGTCAAAACAGGTTTTGACAAACACCTATTTAGGGACGAAGGAGTACTGTTTGTCATGTTTGCCTTATGCAAATACCATGGGTTCTACCTAGGGATTCTCCCTACAGACAAAAGATTTGATTTTACAATCAAGACATATAATACATGTCCAGCAAAATTTGCTACTTATTTTATTCGTTAAGTTTATCTGATGTATTTTCAAATTTCTTAACATCTTTATCATACAAAGATTAACATGTGAGATCATTGGTCTACAGAAAACATAAATAGTACGCGCCCAGTAAATTTTTCCTGCTTCAATATCCATGTTTAGTTTGTGTATATCCTCAAATCCATAAAACAATTTCTTCAAAAAATCCTCTAAAATAAAGTCCTAATGTGATGGGGACAAAAAGAACAACCTAAAAAAAATTATTATAACAATTCCAGGATGTGGGCCCACGGTCAAAGGCAAGTAGGACCGAATTAATTTTTGAAGGAAAAAAGACCATTCCTTTAGGCGTGGCCCTTTCAAGGCCGCATAATTAAGAAAGATGGCCATCGTTATAGGCCTCACCGATCGCTAGCCATTCAGAGGGATCGGAGTGCTACAGCAGGTCTAAGCAATTTAATGAAACGGCCAATAATAATGAAGGTACGTGAATCATCATCTCTGGCCGCAGCAGCACATCCATCCATCCATCAGACCGGCCAAGGCCGATTTATGCATGAATACCTGGCCGGGCGGATCGTGGACCACCCAGAGTATTAATCGCACAACTGTACCTCTGACAGATCATGTCTCCCTCACGCCGATCGCGACATACTACATCGCTGCTGGTGTACACGCGTCATTGCCATCGCCTCTAATCATAATGGGCGGCCAAGACCAACAACTCAAAGGAACTCTTGGTTTCCTTTCCTAGACTCAATTAATTCTTGATCCCTTCCCTCGCCAGCAGCGTGTAGGGTGACCACACACTAAGGAACATGTATGTGCCGTGGTAGGCAGCATCATTCCACGCTGAGGTTATATATTAAGTGATAATCCACCTCAAATTCAAGATTTTCTGTGATCCAAAATGGTTGCTCAGACTATTTAACTTAGATAGATTTATGCAAGATGGTCAAATCAAATGTAGTTTCAAGGTTGGATCGAGTGCAGTGCCTTTATCTATCACGAGGCAAGCTCGGTGTTCTCCCCTCCTCCTTCAGAATTAGGAAATTGAAAACACGAGGATGGTCAGGATCACTAATACACCCAGTTGGGAGGCACCAAGGGGCATCAGCCAACTTGCCCATCCTTGTGCTTTCAGCCTTCGTTTGTGGGGAGGATATAATGTCATCTAGATATGCATGTATCTAGAGGAACAGAAGGAGTAGTATAAATACATTCACGCTGCGATACATCCCGATAAAGAAACGACAAATTTTGTTGGCTGCATATAAAATGGCCCAGAGGGCTTAAAAAGGATGCATTTTCGATGATGTAACGCCTCGTAAAATAACAGCGCGGAGTTTTCTCCCTCCCGGCTGCTCCCACCGAAAGCAACCCCGTGAGGCGCTTCGCCACTCTAACCCTAAAAGAACCTGGCTGATCTCTTTCCCCTGCTTGTTGCCGACGCTTAGCGAAGCGGTGATGGTGCCCTTCTGTCAAGACGGAGGGTAGCAAGAGGTAATTTCGATGGTGCATCATGGGTGAAGCTGATGGGGCGCTTAGCTAGCTGGCTGATCTGGGTCAGCTGTTTCATACTGCAATCGTTGCCGCATTCTCTGTTACCCTCTCCATGCTCCATTCTTGATGACACTGACTAGCTATGCTCTCGTCATCACGACCTTGGAAATAAAGGCGGTGGTCTGGTTCTAGTGTTCTTCACGCAGCAAGACATCTTTGGCGTGAACCGATCCTCTTCGATTTAGACATCACGGCCCCGTGATCTTCTAACCGAGATTATCACCATTGGCACCAAGCTGTTTAGGCTGAATCCACGGCAAATTCGTGATCATCCCATGTAGATTCATGAGGGTGCACAAGCTCATTGGTAGTTGTAAACATGGGACATGCCTTTTAGCTTTCCATGCGAAATAACTATGTGAGGCGTCATGGTTGTTGATTGAGGAACAACATATAAGAGAGGGTCTTCGAGAGATGAAGACTATACGCATATTGAGTCGATTTGTTAATGTGATCCTAGTGTTTGATGAATTGGAGAAGCAATTTTGGCAAGTGGAGTGTAGCGGCATTGAGGGTGATTTCAGCTGGCGGGCGCCCTTGCTCCTTGAGTGTTTAGTCTTCTACTTCCACACTACTAGAAAAAACCTATCACTTGTGCATTTAGGGTTACTATGAAAGACGTCTGGTACATAAAGTTGTCACAAGCGCGCTACGGGATAAGCCTAATGATTGTAGGTATGGGGGTATAATAGTAGCAATTTCAAATTTCAAAAAGACAGAAGTGTAAGTACATGGGGTATGGTGAGCAACCGATAACATTTTCATTAAAAAGCACGATCTTGATCTAGCTACTGTCGCCTTTCATCAAGATAGGATCGCCAGCTACAATCTACTACCGTGAGAGGAGGTCAGCACTGAGGCACTGCCGAGATTTGAGGATGACGCAGCTCGAGAGGGGTCGGGGAGGAGCTCGAGGATGGTGGCGCTAAGAACTAAGGCAATCCTGACAGAGGAAAATAGAGATGGAGGATAAGGAGAAGTAGAGGGAAAGGTGAAGGGGAGGGAACAGAGAGGAGGCAGATGAGGAAGGAGGAAGGAAGACAAAGGAGGAGAAAGTGTGTGGAGAAGAACGAGAGAAGAAGAAGAAGAAGAAGAAGAAAGAAGAAGAAGAAGAAGGGCAAGCTGAGGAAAAGGTGAGGAGAAGAATGAGAGGACAAGGAGGAGAAGGAGAATGAGAATGATAGAAGAAGGGGGAGAAGGAGAGAAGAAGTGGAGGAGAAGGAGAAGGAGAGGGGAGGAGAGGAGGAGAAGATGAGAAAGAGAAGGGGAGGAGGGGCCGGTGCAATTCACATAAGTGTCCAATTTTTTTTGTAAGGAAAAACATCTTATTTTTACTAGAATTTTTTCTTTTCGAAAATTAAGATTCTAAAAAATGAAATTCGTAGAAAATTGCATATTTTAGATAATAGGCACACGGCCCGACTCTTTTGAATTAGTAAAGCCCCACACATGTTCCATATATACAATGAGATAATGAAGTATATGGGACATAACCAGCTGGTGATTACAACTAACTTCGCAACAAGATAAACGGGCTTCCGCCTCCCCACTAACAAGTTTATATCATAGCTTCCACACTAGCCTCGCAGGAAAAGCTCAAATGAATTTGTGCATCAAATGATGCGAGAGCAGTTTTAACCTTCATTTGCCACCCATTCTAGCTACTGTCTCTTGTCCTTGCCTTATGCCGCTAGGTTTCCAGCTCAAGAAGAGGACTGCAGTTTTGTATATAATGTCAAGGTGATGTCGTGAGCACTAAAGATTCAATGGTAAGTTTGTTGGTGACGGCTCAGAGGGCTCAAGATTGCGCCATGAATAAAGTACACATAAGTCTACATTGTTGTGTTCACTGCAAGTCCCTAGACCTAAGCGAAAAATTTGGGGGAAAAGTTGAGGTGCCCAACACCAAGAAACTGGGCGCAAAATACTCCACTTAAAAGCTTGAAAGAAGAAGAAGAGATGGTCGGGCATCCTCGTGTTCTCCACATAAAGTTTAACACCCATTGGACAAAGCATGCCCGACCCATTTGGAGGTTGAGAGGCCATCTAGGCCATTTACAGATAAAATGCTAATTTTCAAGTAATTTTGGTCGCTGCTGATACGTCCAAAAACGATTCTTACTTTCCCTTAACACTATTAAGCTCCCCAAACTTGTGTGATTTTGGATGTAACTATCACGGACTCCACGCTTATTTTCAAAGAATTGCCTTTGGTGTCTACTTTTCAGCGTAAAACCAACTATCGTGAAAAATCATGGAAAATATGCCAAAATCCTATTTCACCAAGACTCCAGGAGCCGCACACGACGGAGAAGAGCCGGGGTGGTACACACCACTGGTGGCGCGGGCCAAAGCCAAAGCACGCTTAGGGGGTGGTGTGGGGCCCCTTGTGCACCCCTCAAATTTCTTCGCCTATATGGATTTTCTGACCTAAAAACTTCGAGGGTTCGACGCTTTCCGTAATCTGTTCTCGCTTCCACCGCCACCACCGAGCTCCATTGAAATAAAGACTAAACCTGCTCGGTATTCTACCGACGGGAATGGAGGAGATCATCGCCATCACCATCGCCCATCAAATCCATGTTTCCATCTATGAGTGAGTACTCCCGCTGTAGCCTATGGGGATGGTAGGATTGATGAGATCATTCAAGTGTAATGGCATGAGATTGTTAGGCATGCGCCAGCATTTTCAGATGAAGTGCTTTATGGACTTGTTATACTTCTTGTGCTTACTCCCAGCTGCCTACTAGGGCCTGAGTGCCATGATTTCAGATCTGAATACATGACGGATATATTAGTATTGTTTTTGGTCTTATTCCAGTTGTATAATATCATCGCTGTTGTCCGAAACCTATGGCCCTCGGCGACAAAAAATCGATAACTTGAAGGAATGGCTTTGATGTGAGGATCGTATGTGTTCATGAGTGTTGATGCTTTTTGCATTCAAAGTATCACAAAAGGAGCACCTTAATTATCAGTGTTCCTTAGAGGGCTCAGCTGCAAACTGGCTAAGGTGATGCAAGATGTTGTGCAAGTCTTCACAGTAAGCACGCATGACTATATATAGAACACATGCCTAAGATTATTTTAGTACTTTGGATGCTTTATCTTATTTATCTGCACGTCTATGTTATGATTGGCGGAATTTGTCTTGTCCATGCAACGCCTCATTCATCCATCCCTATGCTCATCACATTCTTGTAATCCTACTTTATTTATCGCTTTTGTTACTACTGCTCTTTGCTTTACTACCATCGTTACTTTGCTATTCCTACTACAAACTGCTGCTATCATAAACTCGCCGGAGCAAGATTGTTTCTAGGTGCAGCTGAATGATAACTTAGTTGTTAAGGCTTATAAATATTCTTTGGCCCTTGTGTCGAATCAATAATTGTTTTCACTTCCTCAAAATATCGTGATACACCCCCTATACTTGTGGGTCATCAAGACTATTTTCCATTAAGCCGGGAGCATAGGCGATGAATATCAGTTCACTTGATCTTCTATTGTTCGCTATCCATCCATCATGGGTAAGTCTCTGGTGATGGCAAAGTTCCTATTTTTAACATCCACTACAAGAAGAGGTACGGTTCTCAACACCTTCACGGCTTTTGATTCACTGGTTCTGCTTTGAGTAAGTCTACACCACCACATATACACATGCTACAATACCACTCCAAGTATTACTGCTGAATCTGAAACTTCTCGATGCTTGGTGATGCTGCTTCTACTGTGCTTGATAAGAGTGGTTCATTAGGGTCCTTTCCCTAGATGCTACGACTACAGAATCCAGGAAGTTGGAAATACCGAAACTCCTAATGAAGACACTACTAATTCGTTAGCTCAATTTGTTTAGCAGAGTTAATATATCAAGATGGCTATGTTGAGATGACTGCATGAATTTATTAAGAAGAATGTAAAACACTTAAGATAGAGCGCCAGAGTCTCCTTTGAGAGGCGCACTACTAGACCCAAATTATTCCCCAACGCGGTGCCATTAAGCCCCATAAACATTGTAGATGATTTATTATGATTTCTCTCGATCTATCTTATATAGCTATTGCTCTAGAAAGAACCTTTTGTGGACTAAGAATGAAAGTGCTAGAGCACATATGAAATGAAACTTTCTTCTACCATGAGCAGTTTACTTTCCCGATGATAATAAGATGCGCGATTACTTTGTTGCTAAGATTTTCCCTTTTCGCTAAAAAAGGAGAAGCTAAAACTTGGTTTAGTAATTTACTCGGATCTATTGATGTCGGAAAAGTTTACTAGTACTTTCTCGCGTAAATATTTCCTCCCACATGTGCTACGCTATTTTGCAGAATTTTTTGATTTTAAACACTTGAGAAAAAGAGGTATTGCTCCTAATCTTGGGCAAGGTTTTGCAGTTTTCGATTCATGCAATGTTGTCCAATATCGCAGCTTGATATTTTATAATGGGATTAACAGAGGAATTCCAGGAAGTATACATAGTCAGGTAACAGGTTGTGAATAGGACTCCTAAGGAACAGGAATTAATGGCTAAAATAAGTAAGAACTGGGTGAAGATTGACTCCTCCTAAACAAGTTTATACCTAAATAACAACGTAAACCATCTATTCCGGTGCCTATTCCAACATCAATAAAGAAGAGGGGGAGTTATTAATCAAATGGATGAAGTGATGAAGGAAGCGTTAAGAATGTCTTAAGGAGAAGGGAATTAAAGTCAGCAGATATCAAGAATTCTACCTCCTGGCTGAAGAATTATAAAAGCCTATTCTACTCATCCACTATTATGTACACTCTTCCAACACTTGATGAAGGTGATGGCCCTTTACTCTAAACCTCCTCGATCATCGCCAGAAGAATTCGATATTTTTATTGTTGCCATGATAACTTTAATAAAAAGGGTGCAAATCATCTAGCGGAAAACATCAGAGCTATTGTTGAGTTGAAATAGCCAGTATGAACCCCAATGATGTTAAAACACGTTAAACACTTCAAATGGTTCAAATCAAATAGACTAACCCGTTAAAGTGTAAAATCCACTCTCATAGCTAATGCTAAAGAAAAACATGTTTATGAAATTAGAATTCAGAAGTGGTGCCGCCACCTGGAAGATCCTCTATATCCCGAGGGGCATCCTAAAGAGAATTGAGCAGATTCTATCATCAAGATGAAAATAGTGGTTCTACTCGTAAGAAAAGGAAAAAAGAAACATAAAACTGTCAGAGAACCCTCCGAACCTGCTATAGATCCCAATAGCATATCTATCTCGATGCTGAAACTGAAAGTGGTATTAAAGAAATAGAAACCTAATGAAGGAAAAAGTTGAAGAAGAACTCGAAACTACACTAAGAATACTAAATACACCAAAGAATATTTTATTGATAAGAAACATAGTGAAAGAGAACCTTGGGTCCAAAAACCTATGCCTTTCCTCGATAAGAAACACAAGTCAAAGGAGGATGAATATTACAATTTAAGTTTTGTGAGTGATTTAGTTTTATTCTGCAAATTCCTTTTGAATGATGCTATTAAATTGCCTCCCTACTAAAGTATATGAAGGACATTGTCTCGAATAAAAGGAAGGACCTCAATGAAGAAATTTCTTACTGGTTACACTTATTCCTTTAATGGTAGTCTCAAGAAACTTGGAGACCCAGGGATTCCAACTATCCCTTTGTTTCTATTAATAACAACAAGCTTATGTTAGAACCGCTTGGTGATTTGGGAGCGGGATAGTTATGCCTTTCTCCCCTCATAAGAGGCTTCAACTTGAAAATTTAAAATGTAATTGATATATCTTTGGTAAATGGTTAAGGGACCCACACTATTCTGTGGGTAAATGGAGGGATGTACCTGTTCAAGTGGGGATCATAATTGCTTGATATTGTTCCATTTTGTTGTGCTTTAAAATGCCCTATTTACAATATGCCTGCTATTCTTGGGAGACCTTTAATACTCAGGAGCTGTTATTAATTGTAATCATGAAGAAAGGTGACTTTCTAATGTTAATGAGCAAGGAAATGATACCGTCTATTTCCAAGAAGATTGGAAAGCACTTATGGTTTGAATTCAATGAACATGTTGAAGGCATTCAAGTTGGAGAATATATATCGTCTTCATACTTCAAGAGAAATTTTGAAATACACCCACCATTGCTATCAAGGTTGAGGTAACATAAATTATTAGTGGAATACAAAGTTTTATTCTATATAATTTTTTGGTAGCAATACTTGATCAACTCCCGTTAACAAAAGGATTCCATTGAACAAAACAATGTTTCTATTATGATTATCTCCTGCTTATTTCTATCCTTTTGCATTTTAGTTTTTGCTTTGCTTTACTTTCTTTTTGTTGTTAGTTGTTTTAAAGTTAGAAACTCTGTGTTCTAGCCTTGTTTTGTCTCTTTAATATGTTTCCAAAAGAAAAAAATCATTCTACGAAAAAAATCATTCTTCTATCTCGTAAAAATACACAAAAAATAAAGTGTCTCAAAATTCTAAAATTATTAAATTTCACGTGAAAAAAGTGAGGAGCACTGGAGGTACACCCAGGCCTCCACCAGCAAGACACACATGCAAGCACTCCGAGCCTGGGTGGCGCCATGCCCTCGTGTGGGCCACCCCGGCCCCACCAACCTCTCCTCCCACCGCCACTTTCTTTCTCTCTCCTTGAGTAAGATCCGCCCATATCTCAAAATTGCGCGCTTCTGTTGCAGGTTTGCCTCGATTCTTTCTATCTCCTTTCTCAGCCCATCTTTCTTGCTTGTAAATTTGGAGCACGGTTCCCTGAATGTGACCTCCTGTCCACAGATTTGTGTTTGTATTATGTTGAGTATTTTGCCAGGGCATCTACAGAGCTTGTGTGCTTGTTTGTTAGAGATATAGTTTTGATGTGATGTTTAGGCCCTCGCAAGTCCCTACGAGAATCATATTTACTGGCAATCACTTGTTTAATAGGTATTAAATTTCCGTAATAGAATATGAGGAACATCACCTAAAACCAACATGAGCTTTGGGCACGGAGGTCATGAAGGTCCACCGAGGGAAGAAGTTTTTCCTCCGTTTATCCATGCTCAGTTTATAGGTCATGAATTCTACAAGATTTCCACACTTTGGTTTCAATGCAAGGTTAACACTTCGAAGATGAACCTTGTCAATTTGTGAAGCTGAATCCATGTCCGTGGTGCAGGATTTCCAATTTGAACACTCTTGCTCAACTCATGGTCCATT